>CM055753.1:3219642-3424642 GCA_029465975.1 Dallia pectoralis
GGAGAAGTCTTGGACACACTCGTGTCTGTCCCCTGCTTGAACCGTGGTTCTATATATATATGACATATATATATGTGTATGTGTGTGTGTGTGTGTGTGTGTGTGTGTGTGTGTGTGTGTGTGTGTGTGTGTGTGTGTGTGTGTGTGTGTGTGTGTGTGTGTGTGTGTGTGTGTGTGTGTGTGTGTGCCATTTCCACAATCCGATCCATTCAAATCATGGATGAGTCACAGCACAGTGAAAACAGCATTTTGTATATAAGCATATAGCAAATGCATTTAGAGCACTGATTGACTTGGCTCTATATATCTGCATGTAACTGGAATAAACCATGTAACCCATCTCAATCTCTTCCTTCCTGTCTTCCTCTCCCACATTACTTGCTCCTTTTGGAGAGGGGTTGTGGTGGTGAATCTTGCCAAACCGAAAATTAGTCCCAAGTCAGGCAAAAGTAATTTCACATCAGCTGAATGTTGTCAATTAGAGCTATTGTTACTGAATACTGATTATGCCAACATATCCCTTAATCACATCCACATCATGTGATTAAGGCGATATGGACTGACAGTGACATACAGTATGCATCGTAAATACCCCCACACCAACCATCCCTAGGATATATATCAAATATGTTACCTTCCATCCTGCTGAACTATTGCTGTCGCCTTTATCCCTGAAATAAGGGACAAAACGCACCATCCAGTCGTACACCTGTGACAGCGTGAGTCTCTTCTCCGGGACACTCTCGATGGCCCGTGTGATGAGGTCCGCGTACGACTGGTTCCCCCACGCGTTCCTCCGGGACGACTTGGCTTTACGCAGCTGGCCGGCCACGTCGAGCACAGCACCCGGCATGCATGTCGGTGCGCCGGCTACCATCGGGGCTGGGGGGCCTATAGGGTGTTTCAGCTCGGTCGGAGCGGCACCTTTTGTCTCCGCCGCTCCGCCTCGGCATGTCGACACGCCGTACTGTGGCCGCTCCAGTTTGACAGATGCCAGGGGCAGACCGCGATTAGCCTCATCAACCCCCCGGGGGAAACCCTCTGGACACGGCGGCATAGTCCAGGTGCAGGAGCGCGGCCGACCCTCCAGCTCGTATTCCGGATCAATTCCAACCTGATGCGCGTCCATGCCGTTATTCTCCATCATCAGCATAGATCCACCTGGATTAATGCCGGGCAGGCAAGGTCACAAATAAAGAAGAAAAAATAGAAAAATGCCTTTCGAGTTGTTCCAATGACCCGAACGTGTCTCCTGTTCTACAAGCAGCTGCTACAGTCTGATACAGAAATATAATATACCAATATCAAAAAAACCGGGAGCGGCGTGAAGTAACATCATTCTGAGAGAGGAGTGGATTATTCTCATATGCATGTATCAGAACAGACCGTGAACAGCATGCGTCCACCAGGGCATTAGTACAAACATAATTCCCTCTTCCATATTCATTGAACACTTCCAGTTTGAGTGGTGCGGGTTATCACACGTACGGGTCCGGGTTGACGGTTACAAATCCATTCTCAGACCTGTTTCCAGGTCAGATTCAGCACAGCGGACTTTGAGACTTGTGAGTGATGATGTCCCTTTAAAACCCGCTCCGCTGCAGCAACAGTTGATCCCCGTGACTAACGACCGACTGACCGCTCCACATATTGGCAGACATGGAATATAGAATATAGAATATAATTATATTATAAATATATAATATAATAATAATTATATTTTACCCACGGAATAAAAAAAAAATGCCAAATCAATGTGACTTTCTTTCACGGGGACTCCTCGCGCTGGAATGTCATCTTCTCTCGGCTTCTTCTCAGTCAGATCGGCGACAGGCTTTTACTCGCGCGCGCTCAACCACTCACGCGAACACAGCTCGCGCGCACCTAGAGATAACAGTAACAAGCGCTGGCTGACTGAATGTGCATGCAGCCGCCGCGCGCACAATCACTGTCCTTAAGAATGGGCGCGCGCGAACATGAATCATTTATAAAGCCCGCGGAATTCCGGACGAGAACAGGCACGCGCGGAGCGGCTCGCGGAGCATCCTCTGTTTGTGCTGGTAGACGCCCTGTCTGTCATAAATTCATTAAACGCATTTCACCTCTCTTGTTTCAGTGGATTGTCAGCATATTGATTACCCCAGATTGATCGCCATATACCCTGTTATTGTCGCGTTGTTTTTGACTATACGTCCCAGTCAGTGAAACTTGAGCATCAAGCGACTAAACTGTGGCGTTAAAAAGTGCTGCTTAGTAACACGTGTCCTAATTGGACGAGCCTGGCATCGTCACTGCCTCCAGAATAGATTTAGCGTATAACCGAGCATATTGTGTTGATTTAATTGTTTCAAGTATATTTATGTATTTTAAATTATAGATTTCAAATGTATTTTAAATTACTGAAAGTGGGCTACAAAGAATTCCAGTCAATTAAAAAATACACTGAGTCCAAATTTCGGTGCTGCGTTTTTGACCATCACTCCGTCTCATTTCTACCTGTTGCTGAGATCGGCATAAGAAAATCCATGTGCTTTATGATTTATAAATCATAATAGTGTTTTAATGTGCGCGCCAGTTCAGTTGAATCAACACTGCATTGCATCATTATCTATTTATTATCGAACAATTAATTCAATATAGAATTACCAGTGTAACTCATGCCATATTCATATTGCATTTTCCCAATGCATGCAGTCTGAGACATGAAAGTTTGAACAGTCGAATGGCACATAGCCTATCCTTTAAATTTGCACGAATTATTGTCTTAAGGTTTCATTTTAATTACTGCCTGCACCGCGCGCAATACTGCACTGTCTGGTATGACCCCCAAGTTGTGTGCCACATTATCCCTTCAAAGTTTTTCCCAATTGGAGGCCTGTTGCAGCATTATAATATAACTGGTGTTTATCTCCCGAAGATTTATGAAAAGTAATTGTAGTCATTGTTGTTATTCTATATATTATACTATATATTATAATATATTTCTCTAGTGCCCTTTTTTATAGAACACCCCCCCCAACTCGTTGTCAGGGGCGACCATATTCTCTTAATGCTCTTTATAATGGAATGCCTTTATGAGGACTAAACTGGTCTATCATAAGAGGAAAAGACAAGTGAGCCAAAGAGAGATCGCGATAATGAGATTGAGAGTGAGGGAAAGAGAGAGAGAGAGAGAGAGAGAGAGATGTGGACAAAAAAGTTTTGGGTGGTAGACTGAAAAGGGGAGAGAACGCTTGGGAGAGGGTGTGAGAGAGAGAGATGAGGGAGAGATGCTGTAAATGAGAACAGACAGAGAGATAATTGAAAACACATTGCCTTTGTGGTTAGCAGAGGAGATTTTTATGCACCGCAGTGAAGTTGTAACTGGAATGTGGTGTGACTCCTATCCAAAGGAATGCAAACACAGAGCCACTGCCAGCTGAGCGGATGTATGTACGCAGTGAGCTGGTGTGGCCCGTAGTGAGATTACCTGTTTCCCAACAACACATTACAGGAGCATTGGCATCGACGAAAAAACATTTGAGCTCCAGCTTCAGAATCAACCAACGACACAGAAATTATAGCAGGACAGTAATGAATCTGGTACAATCACTTAAACTATCGACTAACAAGCAACTAGCATTCTCACAGGAATATATATTTATAATATATCAATTGCATATCAGAGAGCTTTGCCAAGTAATGGGTCAAATCCCGCAGTCAGGACAAGTCACTTGTGTTTTTTGGCATCAAAATGTATTTAAAACCCTTCATTGACTGTGATAACTGGACAAAATGTGTATATACTATTATCTGACGCTATTATCCAAAGCAACTAACTGTCCTCTGTTCATTAATTTCATGTACGAACGGCGAAAGCGGGTTTACTCTGTTTGCCTGTCCCGGGATGAACCGGCCCTCTCTACAACCAACACATTTATTAAATAAGGAAAGCAAAGGGTGTCTGGATGTGAGTCCTTATGCAGGCCTTTATGAGTGTGCGTGTGAGCAAGCAAGCCTGTGTGTGAGAGAGGAGGTCTGCGTGTTTGTATCCAGTTCATAGCCGACGGTCATCCAGGAATGTGTCTCCTCTTTGGGCCTGATCGGCCTGGAGGCCTGAGCGGCAGCCAACCATGTGGCTTCCCAATGTCACATAAGCATGAAGAATCACTCAGCTCTTCTCAGCGCCCAGCCCAGTACCAGATCTGTTTCAGCTCTTCTCAGCTCCCAGCCCGGTCCCAGATCTGTTTCAGCTCTTCTCAGCTGCCAGCTCGGTCCCAGATCTGTTTCAGCTCTTCTCAGCTCCCAGCCCGGTCCCAGATCTGTTTCAGCTCTTCTCAGCTCCCTGCCCGGTCCCAGATCTGTTTCAGTTCTTCTCAGCTCCCAGCTCGGTCCCAGATCTGTTTCAGCTCTTCTCAGCTCCCAGCCCGGTCCCAGATCTGTTTCAGCTCTTCTCCGCTCCCAGCCCGGTCCCAGATCTGTTTTAGCTCTTCTCAGCTCCCAGCCCGGTCCCAGGTCTGTTTCAGCCCTTCTCAGCTTCCAGATCTTTTTCAGCTCTTTGGTGTGATAATGTCCATTGTAGTTGGTTAGCACAAATAGAACATGCTCCACTTTTCTCACACTTCAGTAATTTTTTCCAAATACTAAAAGACTGTGTTTTATTTTACTCTTAAGTATTGGCACTGATGGTAGTGTGTTGGTTTGACTAACACTTCCTGCTTTAGATTCATTCTGTTTTTCTAAGCTTTTTTATAGCTGCAAACCGAACCACAGCACAGAATGGGGCCTGCCTCACTAAGCTCTGCTGAATACCGTGGTATTAGTAATATTTGAAGAATCTCCCTCAAGCACACTGTGTTCAATAGTTGAGTTAGCGACAATGTGAGTGTGTATGTATGCAAGTGTTTGTTTGCGCGTGACAGAAATGCAGACAGACAAAAAGACAGACAGACAGTCAGACACAAAGACGCAGACAGGCAAACAGACAGACAGTCTTCCCTTTGCCATAAAGAGGTTTAGCTAACCCTATCCGACACCTAGCGCTAATCCGGTTTCAGATTGCACCCTCAACCATGAAATCCACTCACACAGAGAGAAAAAACACAGTGATGCAGTGCAGGCAGAGGTGTTACAAAGATAATCTTCCCCCTGTCATTTTCCTCCTCTGTCTTTAAGGAGACAGAAAGGAAATGGCACAATTAGAGAATTATGGCACTAAGATGTTTGCAGCCAGAAACATCATGCCATTGAATCAAAGCCGACACTGTGGTTCGGTCGGGAGGACTGGTGACCAGGTGAAGAACCCCTCGATTCTGTAGTGTGTCCGTATCGTCATTGGGTCAACTCAAAAGACGAACCAAATAATATGTAAAAACATCTACACAAAGACATTTGTTTATTAAGTGAGCCAGTCTAATTTGAAAGTGTCATTGGGCAGATCTGTTTAATTCATTTAAGCTCCATAATCATGCTGCTAACATTGACTTTGACTCATACAAATGTGGGTTGTGTAAATGTAATAGAAGTTCCCTTTGAACTGGTCTGACAGCTGTGGTCTGTTGTCCGTACAGTGATCCTTAATGGGACTGGCTGGCCTGCCTAATAGCATTCTGTGAAGTGAAGGAAACTCCATGAGCTGTATGTCTGACCTGCCCACCACATGTCATTCACAGGGTGGAGTGGGGCTAGATGTCATCCACAGATGGGTTAGGGCCAGATGTCATCCACAGGGTGCAGTAGGGCCACATGTCATCCACAGGGTGGAGTGGGGCCACATGTTATCCACAGGGTGGAGTGGGGCTAGATGTCATCCACAGGGTGGAGTGGGGCTAGATGTCATCCACAGATGGGTTAGGGCCAGATGTCATCCACAGGGTGCAGATGTCATCCACAGGGTTGGGGCTAGGGATGGGTTAGGGCCAGATGTCATCCACAGGGTGCAGTGGGCAGATGTCATCCACAGGGTGGAGTGGGGCCACATGTCATCCATAGGGTGGAGTGGGGCTAGATGTCATCCACAGGGTGGAGTGGGGCTAGATGTCATCCACAGGGTGGAGTGGGGCTAGATGTCATCCACAGATGGGTTAGGGCCACATGTCATCCACAGGGTGGAGTGGGGCCACAGGGTGCAGTGGGCTCATCCACAGGGTGGAGTGGGGCCACATGTCATCCATAGGGGGTGGGGCCAGTGGGGCTAGATGTCATCCACAGGGTGGAGTGGGGCTAGATGTCATCCACAGATGGGTTAGGGGAGTGGGGCCAGATGTCATCCACAGGGTGGAGTCACAGGGTGGAGTGGGGCTAGATGTCATCCACAGGGTGGAGTGGGGCTAGATGTCATCCACAGATGGGTTAGGGCCACATGTCATCCACAGGGTGGAGTGGGGCCAGATGTCATCCACAGGGTGCAGTAGGGCTAGATGTCATCCACAGGGTGGAGTGGGGCCACATGTCATCCATAGGGTGGAGTGGGGCCAGATGTCATCCACAGGGTGGAGTGGGGCTAGATGTCATCCACAGGGTGGAGTGGGGCTAGATGTCATCCACAGGGTGGAGTGGGGCCACATGTCATCCACAGGGTGGAGTGGGGCCAGATGTCATCCACAGGGTGCAGTAGGGCCACATGTCATCCACAGGGTGGAGGGGGCCAGATGTCATCCACAGGGTGGAGTGGGGCTAGATGTCATCCACAGGGTGGAGTGGGGCTAGATGTCATCCACAGGGTGGAGTGGGGCCAGATGTCATCCACAGGGTGGAGTGGGGCCAGATGTCATCCACAGGGTGGAGTGGGGCTAGTCATCCACAGGCCACATGTCATCCACAGGGTGGAGTGGGGCTAGATGTCATCCACAGGGTGGAGTGGGGCTAGATGTCATCCACAGATGGGTTAGGGCCAGATGTCATCCACAGGGTGGAGTGGGGCCAGATGTCATCCACAGGGTGGAGTGGGGCTAGATGTCATCCACAGGGTGGAGTGGGGCCAGATGTCATCCACAGGGGTGGGCCACATGTGGGGGAGTGGGGCAGATGTCATCCACAGGGTGGAGGGGCTAGGTCATCCACAGGGTGGAGGCCAGATGTCATCCACAGGGTGGAGTGGGGCCATCCAGATGGTGCAGTAGGGCCAGATGTCATCCACAGGGTGGAGTGGGGCCAGATGTCATCCACAGGGTGGATCCACAGGGTGGGGGGCTAGATGTCATCCACTAGATGTCATCCACAGATGGGTTAGGGCCACATGTCATCCACAGGGTGGAGTGGGGCCAGATGTCATCCACAGGGTGGAGTGGGGCTAGATGTCATCCACAGATGGGTTAGGGCCACATGTCATCCACAGGGTGGAGTGGGGCCAGATGTCATCCACAGGGTGCAGTAGGGCTAGATGTCATCCACAGGGTGGAGTGGGGCCACATGTCATCCATAGGGTGGAGTGGGGCCAGATGTCATCCACAGGGTGGAGTGGGGCTAGATGTCATCCACAGGGCGGAGTGGGGCTAGATGTCATCCACAGGGTGGAGTGGGGCCACATGTCATCCACAGGGTGCAGTAGGGCCACATGTCATCCACAGGGTGCAGTAGGGCCACATGTTATCCACAGGGTGGAGTGGGGCTAGATGTCATCCACAGATGGGTTAGGGCTAGATGTCATCCACAGGGTGGAGTGGGGCTAGATGTCATCCATAGGGTGGAGTGGGGCCACATGTCATCCACAGGGTGCAGTAGGGCCACATGTCATCCACAGGGTGCAGTAGGGCCACATGTTATCCACAGGGTGGAGTGGGGCTAGATGTCATCCACAGATGGGTTAGGGCTAGATGTCATCCACAGGGTGGAGTGGGGCTAGATGTCATCCATAGGGTGGAGTGGGGCCACATGTCATCCACAGGGCGGAGTGGGGCTAGATGTCATCCACAGGGTGGATCGGGGCCACATGTCATCCACAGGGTTGTCAAAAATCATGAAGGGGTGCACATTTTGAAGGAGATAACAGGGAATGGAACGACTGAGGAACCTGGTACTGACGTAGAGGTATGGAACATTGGTGTGACAAGATGGCCGAAGGGGGGGGGGCTGTTTTCAGGGTGTCACCCGGGTGTTTTCCTTCTTGTCTCCCTCATCTCCTTCCTGTCTCTCAAACGTCTCCGGAGTTCCACTTCACTGAGCAGACAGGCAATTGGAGTGATCAGGGCAGGCGGTCTCTCTCTAAACCTCTTTCACCCAGCTGTCTCAGCGGGTCACCTGTGGCCCCAAAAGCCTTCAGGGGCCCTGCCACACTGCAACATGTGAGTCACATACTCAAATAGACCGATACTAATAGATGCTGATGGAACTGTATCGGTACCACGGCAACGATCATTCCGTCTCCGTTGGACGTGAAACTACCGGAAGTTTTCCGTCTCTGCCTGTACACGTTACATTAATAAACATGAAGTGATGAAATGCAGATGGGCGTGGAGGGAAATGTTGTGAGGCAGAAATGTATTTCTGTATAATTTATATTGTCGGTCACAGGTTAACGCCGAGGAGAGAAGGGATGAGAACGGAAGATGGAGAGAACTAAAAAAAACAACGTGGATTAGAAAGAGGAAAAAAAAGAGGGAGTTCAGAGGGTCGTATATCATTAAGCAATTGAGAAAGTTAATTAGGCAGTGCTGATAATTATTGCCATGGCAACCTGAGCGCACTCATGCAGATTTGATTAACGTGTTGCCGGTCGTTTATCTGCACTGGCGAGACAGAGACATGGGGTGAGGTCCCAATGCAGCCCTATACCTATCTAGTGCACACAGCTCAGGTCAGAAGGAGTGTGCCTCTGTCTACAGTAACTAGGGTGCCGTTTGGACAGGGGCATAGACAGCAGTGCATCGCCCACGAAGAACCCCAGAGACCCCTACAGGCGAGATTGTACAACTGCATGTTCAGTTCCTAAAGCATTAAGTGTCTTCAGTCACCCTAAAACATAATCCCACGTAGCATGGCTATGGGATGGAGAACATTATATTTACAAATATAATAATAATAACAGTAATTCATTTCATGTTTAGAGTGCATTTCTCACACATTTCGCACAGGTTTTAAAATATGACAAATCTGTGACCCATTTATATGTGGGAAATAGGCAGCGGACAGCAGACAAAGCATGCTCTCCCCTGAAATATATAGCGTTGCAACTGAACCTCAATAGTGGGAAAATAATTCACATATGTCTTCACGTGGTCTTTATCATTGACCTTTTAAAATCAGTTATATCAGGACAGGCCTTTGGCATGGTATATCAGGTACACACAACACTCACTCATACCATATTGTATGAATATACCATACAAAACAATAAGAGATAGATAACAAATGTGCCAACTTGTGCGGGTCGGTGATCCATGGAAATAGACAGGGTTTGTTTATAGAGTATGCCCAGCATACATTGTAGCATATATTTTAGCATACATTGTAGCATACATTGTACACGTTGCCCTCTGGTGGCAAACAGATCAACAACTATGACAACACAACACTTTCAAATGAACATCATGAAATTGTACACTGTATACCAGATAGACGATGGAAATATAAGCAGATGGACGTTCAAATTTGTATCTACTGCCTGCGCATCATCATCATTAGATTATCATTATAGTCAACATTAACACCTTTCATTTAGTAGCAAAATGGGAGTGCAACTATTTACCATTTACTTATAAAAAAATATGATTGGTTTGAAGGATATATTACATTTTTTGTTGTCACAAACCCACAAGTTAGTGTCAAAAACAAAAACCTGCAGATGTAATTTCAGTTTTAAATTAGTTGAGACATTTGTCTGAACAAACTTATTACCTTGAGGAAGTAACTGACACTTTTGATGTGTTCTCAGAACAGACAATCACATTCAGTTAGCTGGGAAATCACTTAATTAGCCAGCCCAACAGTTTTCTCAGTAGACAGCATCATGTGAAGTAAAAAGGCAAAACTGGGGACATCAAAGCACCACAGCAGAGACTCTGTGGGAGATTTCTCCAGGGACTAAACTAATCCTCCTCAGCGATCATCATCTCATCTCACACACAGCGCAGACAGAGAGGAGTATGGAATATTACTGTTTATTATAGACATTTCAAACGAAGATGAATTCTAATTTCCAGCATGTCACTTGGTTTTAACCGTTCCATCTTAACTGAATTTCATACATAGCACAGAATAACAGGTTCCATTTAAACAAACTGCCAAATATGGTATAAAAATAGGAGAAACCGCATTATCCCTTTCCCACACGCACACAGTTTTGTCTCTTACTTGTATCTTAAAAGCCAATCTGCATTGTTATTTTGTAGCCTTGCCTGAATGAATTAGTAAAACGTCTAGCAGTATTTGTCTGGTTAACATCCTACTCTTTGTATTGACATAAACAAAAATGTCCATACATTTAAAATGATAGTCATAGCTACTGAAATATTAATTCATTTGGTTAAAAAGTTATATGTAAATAAAGATGTAAAACAAATGTAAAATAAATGTTCAAATGTATCAGCCTGTTATGTTATAGCTAGTAGTCTTCCAAAACACTGTGCATCGATGGTCAACACATTCTCCTCAGTTCCATGCGAGGTGAGTCACACATAAAATACTAAGAAAACAGATAAAGCAAACGGACAGGGAAAAACACCACATCCAAAACCAAAACAACGTCATTCTTACAAACGTCGCCCTTCGCACACGCCACATAAAATCACAGCTAAATTAGTCACAGCTTGTGCAGTACAGAAAGTCTTTATTGGCTGTCCAACGATGTGACTCCTTCTCTATTACTAACCCCTCTCATCACATTGTCCAGGGAGGGGTTGTGTGCAAATATTAAATGGCGCCCTATTGTCAATGTCAGTGGTTGGGAAATCTCTCCTGGGGACCTCGGCCATATCACAATTTAGTTGAAAACCTGAGCAAACTCAATTTAATGAAGCAGCCCAGGCCTTGATATTGAGTTAACAGGACGATTCAGTCGTGTTCGGCTATAAGATACATCTGAGATATACATGAAACACATCTCATAGATGAAACACATCTCATAGATGAAACACATCTCATAGATGAAACACATCTCATACATGAAACACATCTCATACATGAAACACATCTCATACATGAAACCCATCTCAAACATGAAACACATCCCAAACATGAAACACATCTCATACATGAAACACATCCCAAACATGAAACACATCTCATACATGAAACACATCTCATACATGAAACACATCTCAAACATGAAACACATCTCAAACATGAAACACATCTCAAACATGAAACACATCTCATACATGAAACACATCTCATACATGAAACACATCTCAAACATGAAACACATCTCATACATGAAACACATCTCATACATGAAACACATCTCATACATGAAACACATCTCATACATGAAACACATCTCATACATGAAACACATCTCAAACATGAAACACATCTCATACATGAAACACATCTCATACATGAAACACATCTCATACATGAAACAAATCTCATACATGAAACACATCTCATACATGAAACACATCTCATACATGAAACACATCTCATACATGAAACACATCTCATACATGAAACACATCTCATACATGAAACACATCTCATACATGAAATACATGGAACAGCTTGGGGGCCCCAGGAGAGGTTTGACAACCACTGGCCTATGTAGTTCACTACACTTGACCAGGAAATAGTGTGCCCTTTTGAATATGTATATAATATCTATGAATATCTATATGAGTAGAGAAGGCGTCGGCTTTTTCCCTGGCCACGCCTCCTTGGCGTATTTCTTCTTGCGTGGTTCGTTGAGACACTCGGCTGTGTAGGGTCCGGGGGCGGGGTTAGCGGCGTTGAGCGCAAGTGTGACAGGGGCCAGTGTTGAGGCTGATGTTGCGGAGAGGTCAACCTCCGGTGCAGGGTTAGGGAAGAGCAGTGGCAAGCCCCCGAGGATAGTGGCTCCTCCCTGGGACACGGGGGGCTGGGAGCCGGCCTCTCCACTGGTGGGTGGGAGGTCTCCGTAGAGCCCTCCGCTGAAGGGGAAGTTCTGCATACGCCTGGCTACAGAGTCCTCCAGGCCTCCAGGTGTAACGTGACCCTCTGTTCTCCTCTTCTAAACAGGCAGCAGGGTTTAGGAGGTCAATGACAAGATGGAACACAGTGTGATCGACTAATAAACCACTTCGACCACTGATTTACCCATCAAGTATTTTAGTGATGAAAAAACGGCCAACGACTCTGAACATTTGTCCTAAGGAACGGACCAGGAGATGTTTACCTTGATGGGGACAACCGCAGTCTGAACCATGTTTCTGAAGCGTCCCACTGACGGGTCTACATCCTCTGTAACAACAACAAAACAGATAACATTGCAGTCTGTGACTCTGTGCTTGTGTGTGTGCCCACAATGTTCGGGAATGGTGTGAGGAACACAATACAGTGTTCACGGTGTCGCCCAAATTCCCCAGATCTCATGCGATTAGGCATCTGTGTGATGTGCTGGATCAACAGGTGCGATCCACAGCAGCTCCACCTCGCAACTTACATGACTTGAATCTGCTGCTAATGTCTCGGTGCCCAGATACCACAGGACAACCGGGGTCGTCTCTAATCCTTGCATTGACGTGTCATCACGAACAGCATATCAGGTAGGTGGTCATAATGATTTGGCTTATCAGTATACATACAAATACATTTGACACCACGCCTTAATAACGGACCTGGGTTGATGACCTCCTCATCCTCACTGAAGGACACCTTGCTGCTCCTCCTCTTCCTTTTAGGCCTGACTATGTCCAGGTTGCCCTCCTCGATGGTCAGCGTGGAAATACGCTTGTTGTGGGCCGTATTGAACTCTGTCAGGTTCTGGTCGGAAGCCAACAGTAGAATGTAGAAGGTAGTCAGATTGATCCTGATTTGATTGATTTAGTAAAACATAATACATTTTATTCATCATTTACTGGCTGAGAGTATACATAAACTCCACAAATGTATTTAATAGAGAAAAAAAACACAACAATTTGAAATAAATACACAGGAGAAACAAGAAAAACGCATACACCCACATCCATAGCACATACACCCACATCCATAACACATACACCCACATCCATAGCACATACACCCACATCCATAGCACATACACCCACATCCATAGCACATACACCTACATCCATAGCACATACACCCACATCCATAGCACATACACCCACATCCATAGCACATACACCCACATCCATAGCACATACACCCACATCCATAGCACATACACCCACATCCATAACACATACACCCACATCCATAACACATACACCCACATCCATAGCACATACATAGCACATACAGCCACATCCATAACACCTACACCCACATCCAGAGTACATACACCCACATCCATAGCACATACACCCACATCCATAGCACACATACACCCACATCCATAACACCTACACCCACATCCATAGCACATACATAGTACATACAGCCACATCCATAACACATACACCCACATCCATAACACCTACACCCACATCCATAGCACATACATAGTACATACAGCCACATCCATAACACATACACCCACATCCATAGCACATACACCCACATACATAGCACATACACCCACATCCATAACACATACACCCACATCCACAGCACATACACCCACATCCATAACACATACACCCACATCCATAACACATACTCCTACATCCATAACACCTACACCCACATCGATAGCACATACATAGCACATACACCAACATCCATAACACCTACACCCACATCCATAGTACACACACCCACATCCATAGCACATACACCCACATCCATAGCACATACACCACCCACATCCATAGAACACACACCGACATCCATAGCACATACATCCACATCCATAGCACATTCATCCACATCCATATCACATACACCCACATCCATAACACATACACCCACATCCATAGCACATACACCCACATCCATAGCACATACACCCACATCCATAGCACATAAACCCACATCCATAACACATACACCCACATCCATAGCACATACACCCACATCCATAACACATACACCCACATCCATAGCACATACACCCACATCCATAGCACATACACCCACATCCATAGCACATACACCCACATCCATAACACCTACACCCACATCCATAGTACACACACCCACATCCATAGCACATACACCCACATCCATAGCACATAAACCCACATCCATAGCACATACACCACCCACATCCATAGAACACACACCGACATCCATAGCACATACACCCACATCCATAGCACATAAACCCACATCCATAGCACATACACCCACATCCATAGCACATACACCCATATCCATAGCACATAAACCCACATCCATAACACATACACCCACATCCATAGCACATACAACCACATCCATAACACCTACACCCACATCCATAGTACATACACCCACATCCATAGCACATACACCCACATCCATAGCACATAAACCCACATCCATAGCACATACACCCACATCCATAGAACACACACCCACATCCATAGCACATACACCCACATCCATAGCACATAAACCCACATCCATAGCACATACACCCACATCCATAACAAATACACCCACATCCATAACACATACACCTACATCCATAACACCTACACCCACATCCATAGCACATACATAGCACATACACCCACATCCATAACACCTACATCCATAGAACACACACCCACATCCATAGCACATACACCCACATCCATAGCACATACACCCACATCCATAGCACATAACCCACATCCATATCACATACACCCACATCCATAACACATACACCCACATCCATAACACATACACCCACATCCATAGCACATACACCCACATCCATAGCACATACACCCACATCCATATCACATACACCCACATCCATAGCACATACACCCACGTCCATATCACATACACCCACATCCATAACACATACACCCACATCCATAGCACATACATCCACATCCATAACACATACACCCACATCCATAACACATACACCCACATCCATAACACATACACCCACATCCATAACACATACACCCACATCCATAACACATACACCCACATCCATAACACATACACCCACATCCATAACACATACACCCACATCCATAACACATACACCCACATCCATAGCACATACACCCACATCCATAACACCCCCACATCCATAGCACATACATCCCCATCCATAACACATACACCCACATCCATATCACATACACCCACATCCATAACACCTACACCCACATCCATAGCACAAACACCCACGTCCATATCACATACACCCACATCCATAACACATACACCCACATCCATAGCACATACACCCACATCCATAACGCATACACCCACATCCATAGCACATACACCCACATCGATAACACATACACCCACACCAGCAGAGCAACTTACAGTTAAAAACAATATAATATAAATAGCTATAAACAAAGTCATTGCTAGAAAGATTTAGACATAATTTAAAGCAAGCTCTTTCTGATCTAAGCTGTAGGCAGAGGGATGACACCCAAGCAGAGATGTCAGCCTGTTGATGTGTCACTGCCTGGGTGTTAGACGGGGGAGGGGAATGATTAGCTGAGTGTCATCCACCCTGACAGGTGACACCTGACAAACACACACACACACACTACCTCCAGCTCCGTGTCCTCCTCTGGTAGACCCAGCAGCCCTTTGAGCTCCTCGTCCTCCCCCGATTTCACATCCCCCCCGGGCACGGTGTTCATCTGGGTCTGGGGCTTCTCTCTGAGGGTGTAGACCCGTGTGGACGCCCCAAATGACATGGTGGAGTCAATGGGCACCTGCTGGGGTTTGTGGGACTCCAGTCGAATCCGACCCAAGAACGTCCCATGAGCTTCACAGGGACAGAGCGACAGGGATTGCATTTATAACATGTCACTGCACACTGGAAGTTCAAGTTTACATAACAAGCCATATGACATGGTACGACCCAAGTAATTTATGTACATAGGTACGGTCGATTCTCTGGCTAGAATATCTGCACTTAAACAAACAGTTGAACTGACTTCGTATTGTCAGGCCAAACCAAACCATAGACAAATAAACAGCACTGAAACGTACTGCTGTTGAGGTCAATCAGGAAGACCCTCTTCAGGTGGCGGTGGTAAACCAGGGCTGAGTGGACGCGGGAACACGACTGGTGGTCGATGGTGAAGTCACACACATCTGGGTTTCTCCCAAACAGGTAGAATTTCTTTTCATCTATGATTAGCTTCTACAAAGTCAGTGAAGTAGAAATAAAGCAGGTAGGTTAGACAAGTGGCGTGGTGGTCGTTTTGCGTAGAACGGGACGAGCCGGAATTATATTTTCAATGTGATCTGGGACAAGAGACAGGTTCTCCACCGTGAGCTGGTGGAGACTTTACACTAATTTAACCAGCAGCGAAATAAGATAACGTGAAAAAGACAACAATATAATGACCTGCTTATCAAGGTGTTTGAGGCTTCATGTTCTGTACGTCCTCACACACAAGTCTCGGAAAATGTGTATGTTACAATCCTGCCAATAAAATGGAATCATACGAGTCTATCTTTTCAAACACTGATCCATATGTCCTGGCACTGGGCCAAGCAGATATATCAGCTACTAATTAGAACGGTTAAAATGTGTTTGAGTTCTGCAAATAACAGGGTGGTGCTCCAGTGACAATAACGTGATTGTTCCCACCCATTGATATTTTCTCATTCCGTAAAAGCTCCTTCCTAAACCCTCTTTCCTCTGTGACCCGGAAAACCAAGGAGTCATCGTGTGATTGTGGAGAGGTCAATTTGTTCGTAGGGTGGTGGAAATCTTTTCGCTTCTTCCCAATAGCGGACTTTCATTATGGCTACTCAAACAGCGGGTGGACGAAATAACAAAAAACACCTGACTATATGTCAATAGCAAGGACCTAAATATGGAGAATGGCCACACGTTGTCGGAACAAATCCTTTATGGATCGCTTTCCTATAACTCCTGAACTGTGTGTCGTGGGTGTTTCTAAATGACAAAGCCTCCAGATCTTTGGGGGATGTGGGAGGTAGAATCGTAATTTAAACTCCGGAACGTCCACTAGAAGTTCAATGATGGCCAGATCTGGTGAGGACATTTGACCACATCCAGGTGTTCAATCTACTCCTGAGTTGTTTTTGCAGTATCTAGGCGATGGGCATCGTCATCCTGTGATATTGGAACATTATGAGGGAACAATCTTTGACCTTTGACCACATATTCCCACAATATGACTGCCCATATTATTAAAGACTTGTCGGCTGAAGGCATCTTTTAGCTTATTCAAATGTAAACCCATCCTGATTGAGGAAATAAGGTTAAAGATAAATAACTCACCAGGCCATATTACTTCTTCTCATTGCTCAGGGGTCCAGGTTTTGTGTTCCATATTCAAAGTTATGTGCCTTTGTGCGTTGGTCTTGGACACATTCGACTGGCAGCCCTGCCATGAATTCCAGCTTTGTGAAGCTCACAACGTGGTTATTTTGTCCACCCCCTGTATGTACTCAGAAGAGCTTTCCAATCCACCACACCTACATGTTGTAGTGTCAACAAAAAATCACGCATATTTAAAAACAATATGCATTCGTTTAACCTTTTTTATTTGTACTTTCTTTCTATAATTGTATTTATTTGGGCATTAAGCACGATTGAAGTGGTGATCACATGGTGGACCGGGTCATCAAGTGGGATCCGCCAATAAATTTGCAGTCCCACCCAGTTGACTACATTGGTGGATGCCCTCAATGGCAATGCTTATATCAGTTCTTTATCTATTGGCCTTACCTCTACTAGCTTGTCTCCTTTCACCACATCTAGATGGAGTCCAGAGGGAGGTTTCCCTGCCCTGACAAAACACACACACACCCACCCACACAGACAAGAGTCAGGTGCATGCCATTAGTGTCTTCACAGAAAAAACTAATGTTTCACTGTCTTACTGGATAATATGTTGAACAAAACTATAATCTATTCAGTTTTGGAAGTGTAAACTTCATGATCAATGCTGTGTAGTGATTGCCTAGGGAAAAGTAATTGTGCATGACAGTATGTGTTCTGGATCACCAATTATGTCAACACCATGCCGTTTCAATGCTCGATTTAACTGAAGAGCTGCGACTGTGAATGAGGACATTATTCATGTAGCCAACGATGGCCAAACAGCTAGCTAGTTAGCTCATGTTTCTACCAGGTAAACCACAGCATATTCCGATGCCACAAACTCGTGTCTTTCACCCAACATGGACCTTACAACACTCTACTGCATGCTTTTGATTTGTTACAGTCAAAATTATGCATTAGACATCGTCGCAGGTCTTACCATGACGGGCAGTCAAAAAGAGGTGTGTTTGTGCTTGGGTTTGCTGCCATCTTACACAAAATGCTGGTGCATTCTGGGAAAGTGAGGACAGAGAAGTGTGTAGAATGCTGGGAAACGTAGTTCTGTTAATGTTAATAATTACACGTGATACGTTTGAGACACATTTGTATTTTACAGGTTGAAATCAAATATATAATGTATTTTTGGTATGATTTGTATCGAGGCAAGATGGCACTGACATGCTGCTTTATGATACTGTAATAAACCTACTGTACTAGCAATATAATTTAGTTAATCATTACGTTACAACGCTCAAGCTGTCAGAAACCTTTTGATGACCTCAAACATAACATAAATACATCATATTAAGTGGGCAAACAACACATTTAAATACCCTAAGTAGTCCCACATATTGAAAAAAAAAACAAATTATTATTATTGCTTTTAACCGTTGGGGTGGACCAGAAAAAGATACATCTCTCTGCCCCAGTAGGTCACCTTACATGCCTGTCACTGATGGTGGAGATAAAAAACACCAGGGGCGGCTGCATAGAGTAAAGGAGAAAGAAGGCGTTATATGTTTAACCTTTATATAACTCTTAACCTTGCCATTTGCAATTGCCTGATTTTGCACTACAATATTTGCACTCTTTTGCACTATGTTACTTATCTGTATTTTGTATAAATTATCCCTATACCAG
Organism: Dallia pectoralis; assembly: GCA_029465975.1. Lineage (NCBI taxonomy): Eukaryota > Metazoa > Chordata > Actinopteri > Esociformes > Umbridae > Dallia > Dallia pectoralis. The sequence continues at coordinate 3,238,754 of CM055753.1, forward strand.
CTCAGCCCCTTAGTATAATTAATAATATTGTTCCTCATACGTTGTATGTACGCACCTTTCTGCCAAAGTATATTGGGATAATTGTACACACACACACATACATGGCGATTAAACACTTCTATAACGAGGTATGCTGATTGAGAACAAGGTAGGCTGATGTGAGATCTTTTCATGTGAGACATGAAAAGATCCTAAGGACAACAGAGGTTGAAAGGACCAAGGACCTTCATTCAGTAGCTGCATTTGGGAGACAAAAATGTGCTGTACTGTAGTAAAAAATGTTTTAGACTTTATGTACTAGAATCTGCCGATCATTCTCATGACCTTGAGGTAGACGTAAATGCTGTGAATTAAATATTTGGTATACAAGTAGTGGTTCCCAAACCTCTGCTTGGGGACCTGAACGTTTGCATGTAGAGGAGACCTTATCCTTATTAAGCCATAAAATAAGGAAATCAAATGAGCTACTTTGAAGCCACAACCAAACTGTAAAATGTTTGGGGATCGCCTGGGTGTAATAAGAAATTGACTCCAAGGGAACAATTCCATTTTCACACATAGGTAAAATAGGTAAAATAGGTAAGGGCGATGCCTATATTTTTCAATGAAATGTGTATGAAATAGATGTTCACTCAGGTTGCCTTCTATAATAACAAATGACCTGTTCCCTCATGGGGACTAAATACAAGTCAATAAAACCTAAAGTTATTGTTAGAATACCGTTGCAGGAATTTGTCATTGCTCCAAATATGCTAACACACTGTTTTGTTCGTGATGTGCAAAATACACATTTTACTATGTATAAAGCCCTGTACTGTATATAGCCCTGCACTGTAACTCCTAATAAAAAATATTATTTCCAGGGTCTACCTGTGGTCCCGTAAACCAATCAAAAGACCCATATGAGTGGAAGACAGCAGCTGATACATGATCCAGATCAAAAACAGGTTAAATCTTTCAGTCAAAATAACACAGACCTCAGCATAAGATCAAAAACAGGTTAAATCACATTGGATCAGCTCAAATGCCACCCTCTGTGTGACCTTGGGCACTGGATCACACCTGTTGCCACCCTTGCCCTGGGCAGCCAGCAAAATGCCACCCTCTGTGTGACCCTGGAAACAATTACAAAAGCACCAGACCCTGGGCAACAGTCATTTAATGCAAACCAGCTGATCTATTTAATGCCAGAACATCAGTCTGTGCCCTGGATCACAGCTGATCTATTTAATGCCACCCTCTGTGTGACCCTGGGCACTGGATCACAGCTGATCTATTTAATGCCACCCTCTGTGTGACCCTGGACCACAGCTGATCTATTTAATGCCACCCTCTGTGTGACCCTGGGCACTGGATCACAGCTGATCTATTTAATGCCACCCTCTGTGTGACCCTGGATCACAGCTGATCTATTTAATGCCACCCTCTGTCTGACCCTGGGCACTGGATCACACCTGATCTATTTAATGCCACCCTCTGTGTGACCCTGGATCACACCTCTGTGTGACCCTGGGCACTGGATCACAGCTGATCTATTTAATGCCCTGGACCCTATTTAATGCCACCCTCTGTCTGACCCTGGGCACTGGATCACACCTGATCTATTTAATGCCACCCTCTGTGTGACCCTGGATCACAGCTGATCTATTTAATGCCACCCTGGGCACTGGATCACAGCTGATCTATTTAATGCCACCCTGGGCACTGGATTCTAACACCTGGCTACCCAGTCCAACTGTAGACTACTTACATAGACCGTTGATTAAGGACTAAGAAAACTATGCCACTTGTTTCTTACCGTGGATAATTTCAATACACTATTATTTTGCCAGAACTTTAGAGTGGACGGCATAAACCAATCAGCCAGGATTTTTCTTAAGTATAATAGCAGCGATAACACTCATTGGATTTTTCTGACAGTCAGTAAAAAAAGTTACTAGGTTGAACATTAACAAATAAAAAATCTTAACAGGATTTCTTTGTTTACACACAAAATTGTTCCAAACATTTTTTATTTCCATTTTATTCTTTTTTACATTTAGAAAGCCATCAATTCAACAATGAATTACAATTATTACAGCATTTCTTTTCATAAAATTAATCTCTTCAAAAAATCTTAAAATGGCATTCAAAGGAAACATTGTTCATACAAAAGTTTAAGCCCCTCCCCCAATCACACACACCTGAATGAAATGTACACTGGCGATCTGTGGTTTATTTTTGTAATCCTAATCTGAATTGAGAGATAATGATATCTACATGCCGAATAGGAAGCTTTTCCTAAATGGTGAACTTCTTTTGACCAAAGCCACAGTGCAGTGCCTTACGCAGGCAATAGGGGGGACATTTGGTGTGCGTATTTTCCCAAAAGGTGACATCGATTGAGCCTGGTAGGAGTACATTTCAGGTAATGAGCCGTTTACTTCAAATCACACCACAACAACAGCTGCAACAGTGTTTTGAGTTGTTGATCTACATTCAGCCAACGAAGACAATGATCAGCACCAGAACACCAACACCGTATCCAAACGCAGTAATAACGCCTCGGTTCAGGACATAATAGAGAAACTGTTAAAAAAGATCAAACCCATCACAGCAAATATCCAAGTCAATGTTAAGGCCCTTGAAAACAGAGCCTCATAAATACACAGTCACGTGTCATAGAGCTCCACCTTTCACCTCCGTAGTAACTCATATACAGTATATACACATGTGCAAAGAAGTCTGATTAACACAAATCAATGTAGCGGAATCGCTTCATGTTCGCCGCAAGTTCTCAAAGTACAGGGTGGCCAATTTGGACTTAAAAGAATGAACCACAATGCAAAATGTGGAAAAGGCTGCCTCGTAAATGCAACAGTGCAGTGATTAGGGAAGGGAGAAGATATTAAGGCATTAATTAAAATAATCTCATGGAGGGCAAACAATAGTTAGGCAATGGAAGACATTTAAAAGTCCCCGCTGCATCTTGATGTTGGCTACAGGCGGGTGATAAAAACCCTTCGCCACTGTTCATAAGGTGTCACGGACAGAAACACGTTATTATCAATTTGATATAGATAACAGTTTGTTTTCCCAGATGATAAACTGCCAGGCGATAGTGTGACGGCCAACTATGTCAATAACCTAATAGGCTTAGTAAGTGTCGGGAAGAAGCGAGGAAAAGGGTATTACTGGTGCGATCCAGAATCACAAAGGGGAACAGAGTGGGGTGTGTGTGTGTGTCGGCATGTGTTCTGCAAAAACTGACACAGTGAGAGTACATCAGGTTAAACACAAACCAGTGTTGTGTATTAACAACCGGAGATCCTTTGGGGTCAGATTGTGTGCCATGTTGCTGGTGTTTTTCCCCCTCCACCTCTCTTACGGTGACTGGAACTGCATGCATAACTAGACAATGTTTGCTGACAATATGCCAGCGTCTGTGTGTGTGTGTGTCGAGTGTGAGACAACGCATCCTGCTGGGCCCCTAGGAAAGACGTGGATGGGGTGAAATAACTCCAAGCAGACCTTCCAAAAGCTTGTCAAGGTACACGCTAATGATACACGCTAATGATACACGCTAATGATAACACAGTACGTGTAGAAAATGGAAAATAATACAAAATAAAAGTGCATTTGTCTTCAAGTGTTGCCACGGACGTCTTACCCCGGTCCATCCTGCTCATGCAGGTTTCATCCAGACCAGAACTCGGCTTCGGTTGTGACAATTCAAGTCGATTCATTACGCCCCGCCGATATAAGAGAATAACACTGGTGCTTCTAAATACATGGTCGTTTGGAGGTTCCTGTTTGGGTTTAAAAAAAGATGCTTCTTGTGTCTCTGGCCCGTAAAGCTGGCATTCCAAACACTCGGGTTTTATTCCTCAAATTATTTCCTTTTCGGGCCAGCCATCACACCCTTGACTAAACGGCTCACCAGGATCATGTTAGGTTGTACGACTCTGAATCGAACTGGCTCACCAGGATCATGTTAGATTGTACGACTCTGAATCGAACTGGCTCACCAGGATCATGATAGATTGTACGACCCTGAATCGAACTGGCTCACCAGGATCATGTTAGGTTGTACGACTCTGAATCGAACTGGCTCACCAGGATCATGATAGATTGTATGACTCTGAATCGAGCTGGATCACCAGGATCATGTTAGATTGTATGACTCTGAATCGAACTGGCTAACCAGGATCATGTTAGATTGTATGACTCTGAATCGAACTGGCTCACCAGGATCATGTTAGTTTGTATGACTCTGAATCTGGCTGGTTTAACTAGGCCTGATCTGCCCTCACAAACCTGTTATCTATAGTTGTCACAGGGCCAGCAGCACATAAACAGAGCGATGTGTCACGTTGCCCTCTCAGGAAACCCAGTTATTCTACGGATCCCAACAGTACTTTTACCTGAGCGTTGGGATGTGTGCACGTGTCTGTGGTGAGGGAAGAGCAGGGTGTGGTCAGAGTACTGGCTGAAATAGCCACGCACAGTTTACGATCACTGAGGTCCGTCTTTATTTCTGTGTATATTAACTGGCCCCTGGTGTAGAAGTGCATCATTTATCACAGGACGCATTCTACCTATTTCGTGAATTACATCCGGAGTACAATTATTAGCACCGAGTCTGGGGTCGTATTCGTAGGCAAGCTACCAAGGAGAGGCCACTAACTGACAGGTTAGCTTAAAGCAGTAGTAGTGGAAGAGCTAGCAGCGCCTCACCAGTCTGAGACAGTTGGATGTGCTTATGGACAGCCGCTCTATGACAACACCCAACAGAAACATATACACCACCACTCAACCTGTTCAACTAGGTTCACCAGTTCATCTGATCCACTGTTCAACCACAAAGCAAAAACCTTTGCAACTTAACAGTTTTTCCCTTGAAAAGCAAAAACCCTTTGCGTGGCGCCCACAGCCGACACTAACAAAAGTGAATTAGTCCTAGAGGCATGTGCTTGACGTTGTGACTACAAGTCCCATGGTCCTCTCCACAGTGGTCCACCGGCATCATCACGTGTCCCAATCGAGCTCCCTGCAGGCTATCCTCACCAGACGAAGCTCCAGTTCAAAGGCGTCAGGCCTCTCCTGAGGGTTGAAGGACAACATCTCCCTGATCAGCTGCTTCATGCTGGCGTTCATGCTCTTCTTCCTAGCCGGGATCAGCAGCTCCATCTTAGGGTTCTCCAGGAGCGCCTCCCCCAGGGGCACGATCTCCTCCCCCTGCAGCACATAGCTACCCAGGAGCTCCTTCTGGGTCTCCACGTCCACAAATGTGATCCGCTCAACCATGGCCCAGATGATGACGCCCAGGGCGAAGATGTCCGCTTTAGCAGTGTAGTGGCCCTCCCACACCTCCGGGGCCATGTAGAAGTCTGTGCCGCACGCCATGGACAGGAAGCACTTGTTGACGGAGGCTGGCTCCTCGGGGTTGTGGCCAGATGTGGAGCAGACCTTGGAGAGACCGAAGTCGGCCACCTTAAGGGTGGGCTCGGGGGTTCCCGCCAAGGTCCTCCCCTGGGAGATGAGGATGTTGTCAGGCTTGAGGTCTCTGTGGATGATCTGGTTACGATGGAGGAAGGCCAGGGCACTCCCCAACTGCAGCATGAAGCTGGTATTGGTCTTGCGGCTGGGTTTACGGGACAACAGGTAGGCGTTCATGTCTCCGCCGTCACAGAAGTCCATGACAAACCACAGGTAGTAGGCACAGCACGGGTCAAAGGTTATCTCTCCTTTTAGGGACGTCTCCACCAGCTGAGAAGAAATAAAGGTAGAACACATCAGTGTTAGCAGTAAAGTGTCATTTCTTCTACCATATTAATCATTAGACGGGCAGATATTGGTATAATTAAAAATATACATAATTTAGATTCCCTGGGCACCAAAAGTATTTGGACAGATTAAGCAATCATGTTAGGTTTAACAATCTGCTCATTCTGCTGATGTAATTTGAACGTTAGGTTTACCAATCTCCTCATTCTGGTGATGTCATTGTAATGTTAGGTTTAACTCCTCATCTTCCACAACTCAAATGTTTAGCTAAAGCCATCACAATCTGCTATAGAGCCGCCACGTTCTTAGATCGATCCTAAGAATAAATTATGAAATTATAAAACAAATGCAGCTGTCTTTCACATCAACGCATTCATTGCAAATCAACAAAACAAAAAGGTGGCATTCTTAGCTTTAAACGTTAAGACCACCATTCTTGTGGGCCACTCTGATTGGCTCCCATGGATGTTGTGCACCCATCGAAGCCCCGCCTCTGTTCAACCAGAAAGTAACGGATTGACTTCAAATCCAAACAGATTAAAGCGACAAAAGATTAATGTTGAAAAATGAATAATGATGGTTATGAAAGCTGCTGGGAGGATGCCGACAGGTTCTCTGCGTTAATGAATTCCTATCACGTTTTAGAGGAAAAGCTAACTGGTGGGATATTACATAGAAATAGCATTGAGTGTTTTCCATCAGAACTATAAACCCTAAAGATCCATTTGAGAAGCACATAAATTGATTATGTAAAATAAACATATTGTGGCATTCATGATTATTGATCAACCCAGATGTGAGCACAACAATACTTATTATTTATCCACTATAGTACATTTATCCTGGGGGGAAAAAAGAAGATCCCACTTAAAAAAACAAGTAAAAACTGCATTGTGTAGTCAGGCCTTTTAGTAAAGTCTTTGTGAGTTGAAAGGTGTTTCGGACAAATTAAATACAGGTTTTTGAACTCACAAACCAGCAGGATATTGTGGAATAAAATATACATTTTAATGTGATTAAAATATTACATCTGCAAGGAAGCCATCCATGTACTCATGATATTAAGAGAGAGGAACTCTGAGTTATGTCCTTGAGATAGACCAGTCCTCCCAAAACAGCACCTGCACTGATAACAACATGTTGTGTGGCGGTGGGAGGGACTGGACCCACAAAGGGAAGTATAAGCCTGTGCATGCATGATGTTATTCAGATGTCACCCTAGACACCACGGATGTAACTCTGTGTGAATATCTTTGAAGATCTTTGTAATAATAAACACTTTAACTAGACTTCAAGACTCTGTGATTCTCTCACATCAACCAACTCGGGGAAGTCAGTCTGACTTCAACAATATTTCCCGGGGTTTTAATTTAGAGAGCCTACTGCCTGACAATCCCAACAGTAGCTCCACTTAGGGCACCGAGTCAGTACACAAAATGGATGCCGTGCATGTCATTGGGCCACCCAATGTATCCATACACTAATAGGTCCAAATAACCAACTATTGCCAGTCAGATAATACGGCCCCGGGCTCCACTGACCCATTATCATAGTTTTACCAACAGTAACACACAATCCTATCATTGTGTTTCTCCCCAATAAGCGACAGCAGAACATTGGGACATTACGGGAAAGAAAAAAGCCTTGGTTGGAACAAAGGATTCTGGGAAAACAGCCAAGTCCCACACGCTGGACTATTTAACAAGCTTGTAGAGTAGTTGGGCAGTGTGTGTGTGTGTGTGTGTGTGTGTGTGTGTGTGTGCAGTAAAGAGACTGTAATCAGTTGTTGCCAGGCCCTTTAAACACTCAGTATGCCAGGAGGGGGGAACTGGAAGAGGCATGGTGACAGACTAGACAGGCTGAATGAGGGGCCTCTCAAGACCCAACTCAATGAGTTGAGAGCCCCCTTAAAAAAATCACAAACAACAACTTGACAACACAGAGACACCCGAGGACAGACGAGCTAAACAACCGGGCATAATCTCACACACGTAGGTACTCCTCCGAAATGTGACGATCCATAAACTATGTACTGGGTGTTTACACAACCTAATAGTTTCTAAACAAACTGTTAGAAACGGCCTCACCTAAAAACTAATCTGTGCGTTCGTTGTCCGTCACCCGGGTCTAGACCTGTTTGTAGTTCAGCATCGTAACTGAAGTCAGTGGGGTAACGTTGACCTTTAATAGCCACTGTAGAAGTGAGCTCTTCACAGATCTACATATCAGGCATTTTTGACAATATGAATTAGATAGAGATCTGTAAAGACGGCATCATTAATTTAGTCAGACACTACATCCTTGATAGTTTCTGCTCTCTCAGCAAATAGGACACATGTGCAAATGACAGACGCCCATATAAACATAGTTATGGAGGGCAGCGGGTGGCAGAGAGTCAGGACGGGTTGGTTTGAGAATCAGCATTAGTCTGAGCGTGGTATGTAACACTTTGAAACTCTCCAAACCCACAGAAACCACATCAAAACGGGCATCAATCAAACATAGATTTTCGGTAGAATTCAAACTGTTTTATGGTTATCATGTAATTGCATGTAATTGCAGTAAGTTCCCCGGAATATTCTGCGAGTCTTGTTCTCTTAACATCTTTTTATGTTAAAAGTGTCTACACTTGTGAGAAAGGGCTAAAGCGATTAGTCGACAACATCGACAATATAAAATTGTTGACAAATATGTTTAAGTCGTTTCATCTCATAGGACCTATTTACGTGATTGCAATAACGTAATTTCACCACTGTGGAACAAAAAAAACTCAGTCTTTAATGTGCGCGAGCGGAACGTCCTTTCGATGGGAGCACAAGGTGCATGCTAGAACATTTAAAAAGTAAACATCCCGGCACGAGAGGAGATGAAAACTCTGAGAGATAAGAGTTGAAGGGCAGCTAGCGACGCCAGTTGATAAAGACGCATTCACGCATACTAACTAACGCAGCTACACCTCCACAAAATGCAGTTAGACAGTTCAGTGTATATGACCATTGTAATGAGACACATGTAGATATAATAATTGTTTGTAGATTCATATTTTAGCCTTGTATGTATCCTGAATGATAGAGAGCATTTGGGATTTCAGTTGGACAAAAAAAAGATTGTCCAGTTCAGTTGGCTCAAAGTGCAAATAAAATATTTTCTTTCAAAAGCTGAAGTGATTTCCTTGTTTTATTTATTATTTACATTAAGTGTATTCAGATATTCAGTTCTGGAAGACTGTGATCTTTAAACAAATATGCTTAAAATGTGGTTCACCTCGTCTGAACTTATTCTGGTACATGTAATTTAGTCTATAACTGGTTTTATGACATAACTTCAATTACAAGGCATTTAATGAGTAAGATTAAACACTCTCACCAGACACAGGCATCCCTGTCACACTACACAACAGACACAGGCATCCCTGTCACACTGCACAACAGACACAGGCGTCCCTGTCACACTGCACAACAGACACAGGCGTCCCTGTCACACTGCACAACAGACACAGGCGTCCCTGTCACACTGCACACCAGACACAGGCGTCCCTGTCACACTGCACACCAGACACAGGCGTCCCTGTCACACAGAACACCAGACACAGGCGTCCCTGTCACACTGCACACCAGACACAGGCGTCCCTGTTACACTGCACACCAGACACGGGCGTCCCTGTTACACTGCACACCAGACACGGGCGTCCCTGTTACACTGCACACCAGACACGGGCGTCCCTGTTACACTGCACACCAGACACGGGCGTCCCTGTTACACTGCACACCAGACACGGGCGTCCCTGTTACACTGCACACCAGACACGGGCGTCCCTGTTACACTGCACACCAGACACGGGCGTCCCTGTTACACTGCACACCAGACACGGGCGTCCCTGTTACACTGCACACCAGACACGGGCGTCCCTGTTACACTGCACACCAGACACAGGCGTCCCTGTTACACAGCACACCAGACACGGGCGTCCCTGTTACACTGCACACCAGACACGGGCGTCCCTGTTACACTGCACACCAGACACAGGCATCCCTGTCACACTGCACACCAGACACAGGCATCCTTAAACCGGCAGGTATAGTCAAAACCACCACCACCAATAACAGCCACAGTGAACTCTCGAACAATGTTTATTTGAAATGCATTACCTCTAGATATAGAGGGGAGCTGGATCCATGACTCATTCTTTGAGCCAGGTCGTCTCTCTGCAGAACACACTCCTCCAAATGGATGACGTTGGGGTGCTGGCTCTGTATACTGCTTAGGGCCCAGAACTCCCTGAGGGCCAACTCCACGTTCTCCGGGCTGTGGCAGCGAATCTTCTTCACGGCCATCCTGGCGCCGGTGCGCTTCACCACCGCCTCATACACCACGCCGTAGCTGCCTCGTCCCACCTCCTGAATCAGCTCGTATTTCGGCTGGCTGCTCACCATCCTCTTCCTCACTGTGGGGAGAGGGGACGAAGAGAGTGGAGGTGATGGGGTAACGGGGTAGAATTTAGATGTGGTGAAAATTAACAGCTAGCTGAGGTCGGCACAGAGCAAAAGCAACTGAGAAATAAACCCAGATGACTGTGAGATACAAAATGATCTCCCATTTAGGTGAGTCCATTGACAGCCCGACTTGTCATATCAAACGAGAATAACGGCCAGGCTGAGTCTAGTCCAAATCTATCCAATTAGTTAATGTAGAAATGACAGCATTGTGGCCAAGCAGTAAATTCAGTAGCGGCGACAACCATTGCCTGCATTTCCTCATAGTCTGCCTTGCTGTCTCGCTACAGTTAAGTGGTGCACATGAGGGCTGTGTCAATGGTTGGGATTTATATGAAAAAAAACAAGACTTTCTTGCAGCACTGACTTTGCAGTTAGCTCCTGTCCAAGGCAAAGTTTGAGAGATGTCATGTTCAGGAGCGGTTTACTTTGCGATTGTAATCCAGGGATTCACAACATTACTGGGTTAAAATGATTACCAGCTTGTAAACCATCATAGGTTAAGAATTCAGAATAGAGTGATTGATTTAAGCAACACTTTGAGCTGTTTGTCCCCTTCTAAAATGACCATGCTACACGTCAGAACCTGAATATGAATAGGATTGTGATTGCCATTAATATGTCGGAGACGTGGTTAGATCACCCTTTATAAACGATGAGCTCAAAGGACCATGACAATTCCAGTTGAAGATTTTGTGACAGGAGAGCACTTTTAAAGAGATTACTTTTGTAATCGTACATTTTGTTACTGTCAGACATCAAGTGGGGACAAACTTACGTCAGAACCAGTAACCAAAGTGATTCACATCGCTGTCTTGTTAACCAGAAGACGCCTACACCTTCAACTGTACCTACCCAAAAAGAAATATGCGTGGTAAACCAAAATGGCCACTGACATCCTCTCTGTAGCTAGTTTGTCAAACTGCTATATCCATATCCTAGCCTAGTAATTAAATTGTAAATGAGTTATTTTTTACAGCCCGGGGATAATTAGATTGTACACATTTTCATAAGTTTCTGTCTCGATACTGAGTCATTATAATTGACTGAAAGCTGGAGACAGGAAACGATGTACCAGTCTTAGATTTACAACCCAATAGTTTAATACTTACTTAATACTACTACAAAGAAATATAATGGTAAATAATATGGATCATCCATTAGACTGCAAAAAAGTAACTGCTCGCTCCATGCAATTGTAAATGATTCAAATTACAGTAGCATGACCTTAAATTCGTATATATTGTGTTAAATGTTAAGCTATAAACTTGTATAGTCCGTTTGTTGTACGTTATTATGAATGTCTCAATGTACAGTAGTAAACATGCTGCCAGGTTCACTTTAAATGTACAAGACAGTTGGTTTCCTGCAATAGAGGAAATGTCAAAACCTCAGGGGCCAAAACAAAGCTGGTGAAATGTAAACAATTCATCTGTCCCCTTCACAAATGCAACCTGCTGCATGCGCGTACACCACAAAACATACAGACAAATGGAACCTGCTGCATGCGCATGCGCGTACACCACAACACATACAGCTGTCAGAAATAAACGTGACGTAGTCACGTCCACAATCACGTTCCTAAACTAGAAGAATAAACCGTAATGTATAAACGCCACATTGACGACCTGTCATACAGAGACAGCTAAATAAGCCCATGCTATTATTGGGGGAATTAAATAGCTGCAGCACTGTAGCTCAGTTGTTGCAGGTTGGCTATGAAGAAATGCTGGCTATAATGCTGCAATAACACAGTAGCTAATTGGAATCGTAGGTAACTAGCTACAAACACGCAACTTCATACTACCTACCAAACTAGTTCGCTATACATGTAGTCACAATAATAATAATATAAAGTTCACTAACTGCAAACGTTAGCTAGGTCAGTAGCGTCCTAACGTAAGCTTGGTAGCTAGCTAGTTCAAATTAGGGACACAAGTATTGTCCTCCTACTGCGGAGCAAGCGTTACGTTAGCACAATGGGCTAACTAGCCACACACACACACACACACACACACACACACCTGCGCACACCACCGAGCTGCACCGTGTCGCACGGACAGACAAAAGAACGGGCTTCTACCGAACATAACGAGTGGAAACAAAGACAACATGTACGTCGTTATGTGTCAAAAGCTACACACGTCTACCTGTTTTCGTCTTCTCTCACTGATTCATCTGTAGTTGTTGTTGTCTTTCTCACTTTCCGTGGCTAAACATTGGACACAGGCACCCGCGGTGCTCGCGCAGAGTATGCAGACCGTCCGCGTGCGGTGGTGAGCTCGCGAACCTGCTGGCCGTATCCCGGAACAGCGCCCGCCCCGCCCCCTGATCGATTCGCCCCGCCCCCCGCTGGAGACTCGCTCCCAAAACCAAACAGACAAAAGAGAAGGTGCGCTGGAACTCTGCTGAACGCGAGAGAGTGTGAAATAGCGCCCCCATGCTTTCACTTATTTGGGAGCCTTTCTGGAAAGGAAAATGAATGTGATCCCTTTTATTGCATTCAGTAGCTAGGCAGGTGCTGGTCATATAACAATACCCCATATATTTTCTATATGGTTACGGTCAGGTGAGTTTGCTGGCCAATTATAACAGTGCTTTGGCACTGTGTGCAGGTGCCAAGTCCTGTTGGAAAAAAATAAATTTGTGTAGTTTGTCAGCAGCAGGAAGCATGAAGTGCTCTAAAACTTCCTGGTAGGCGTCAGGAAACACAGTGGACCAACACCAGCAGATGACATGGCACCTCCAACCATCACTGACTGTGGAAACTTCAAACAACGTGGATTCTGTGCCTCTCCTCTCTTCCTCCAGATTCTGGGACCTTGATTTCCAAAGGAAATGCAAAATGTACTTTCATCAGAGAACATAACTTTGGACCAGTCAGCAGCAGTCCAGTCCTTTTTGTCTTTAGCCCAGGCGAGACGCTTCTGACGCTGTCTCTTGTTCAAGAGTGGCTTGACACAAGTAATGCGACAGCTGAAACCCATGTCTTGCATACGTCTGAGCGTGGTGGTTCTTGAAGCACTGACTCCAGCTGCAGTCCAGTCTTTGTGAATCTCCCCCACATTTTTGAATGGGTTTTGTTTCACAATCCTTTCCAGGGTGCAGTTATCCCTATTGCTTGTACACTTTTTTCTACCACATATTTTCCTTCCCTTCACCTCTCTATTAATATGCTTGGACACAGAGCTCTGTAAACAGCCACTCGACCTTTTGTGTCTTGCCCTCCTTGTGCAAGGTATCAATGGTCGTCTTTTGGACAGCTGTCAAGTCAGCAGTCTTCCCCATGATTGTGTAGCCTACAGAACTAGACTGAGAGACCATTTAATGGCCTTTGCAGGTGTTTTGAGTAAAATAGCTGAATAGAGTGTGGCACCAGGTGTCTTCAATATTGAACCTTTTCACAATATTTTAATTTTCTAAGATACTGATTTTGGGGTTTTCATTAGTTGTCAGTTTTAATCATCAAAATTAAAAGGAATGTACACTTGGAATATATCAGTCTGTGTGAAATGAATGTATACATTACACAAGTTTCACTTTTTGAATGTAATAACTGAAATACATTTTTTGATGATATTCTAATTATATGACCAGCACCTGTAGTTTTATAAGTTGACCAGAAGTAAATAGTATTGGTAGTAGTGATATGAATTAATATGATTGTAAAACAAGTACACTTTTCATCATATTTAACCCCATTGAGTAATTGTGATTTTTTTCGTCAATTTGTTTTGGTCTTCCGATCACACAAACACCAATCTGAATGAATGTGTTTACCTTCAAAGTGACAGGTGTGAGATTTCTAATATATTTTTCTGTATAAAATACAACTGCCTTTTTGCAATAACAGTTTTAGCATGCATTTATTTCACTGTGGCCGTTTTAGATAAGACCATAACTGACTAAAATACTAGTCCCTTTGCATCAAAATAGTACACCAAATCCAAATCTAGTCACGCCTCTTTCAAGGTCTAAAAAGTATTGTTTTTAAAGAAGTTTGAATTATGCCGGCTGCTAGTGGTAAGATTACTATTGGATGATACATTTCAAAAAACGCCCAAACAAGTCACCTAACTTGTTTAAATACCTACAGCATCCATATTAGGAACATTTACCTTCCTCCCCAGGAACTCTGTCCAGTTGTCCACCCCTCCCCCTAGTCAAACACCACCCCTCGTTTATTCGAGTATCAGCTCTCCCCTTCTCAAACATCTCCTGTTAAAGCTTCAGGTCCTCCCCTGGTCAATCATCAGTCCACCATTTTGCACATTTAGCCATTCCAATTGACAAATCTTTAATGTGTGTCAACATTTAATATTGATGCACATATCTTTTAAGAGGATAATAGAAGAATGATGTGATCTCCCTTAAAAAAAAGAGACAGCCCCTCTGCTAGTGTTTCATACATCATGTTTATTAATAGGTGTGTCAGTAATGCACATGTCAACAGTACAGAAAAATCCTCTTCTAATCTCGGTTTGTAATACAGCTTGTATGCTTTATCAAAGTGAGCTATAGGCCATTAGTGCCACATTCAGACAATCCTGTGGTTTTATTAAATCGGTCAATAAATCTACATTCTTTTGTCTAATAAACAGCAGGGTAAAATATCAGGCCCGTTGTTTTCACTTTCAAGCCCACCTAAGAGTTATAAAAAAGAAGAAAAAGGGAGTTGAGTTTGAGTATTAATTCAGACGATAATTCATAATCAGATAAATGATTTAATTATACTACCACCCCTGAACCTTCCTGCCCTTGTCTGCGTCTCCTAATTTTGTGATATCTAATTGTCATTGTCTGATAAGCAGCTAGTAGGCCGATGTGCCAAACATTCAGTTTCCCCCACTCTTCTCACCGAAGAAATCAGACAGATCCGCATGTTTCACAACATGCTCGTTCGACTGACCTTCTAATTTCGGTTTGCAGGCACCTGAACTGCCTGAGGATGTGACTAGAACACGACTAGACTTGCTAACTGTGCCACCCTCTCACCCTGGGAAATATTTGGCCCATATACAATGCCCCATGGAGCTCCCAGACACGCCAGGGACCTTACTTTCAACTCCTGAGTAAGTACTTCATAACCATAGATTTAAAAAAAGAAACGCCATGTTTATCCACATCACTACGTTTCACAAGAGGTCAATATGTAAGAAAAGGAAACTAATGCCTTCTGGGATGAAGTCCTGGTCTATGACACATTTTTACAGTTTTCAAGTAAAGGGTAGTGTCATACGCCTAAATATACAAACTTAGGGCGTTTGCTTGTCCTGGTATGTATAGATAAGGTGGTTTGCTTAGGAGACACTGTTGTCACATACACACAGAAACTTTTAAACAATATACCCATCTGGCTATTATAGTGTTATGCATACAAACAACATAAACAACATAAGGGAATAATAAAAAGAGATATTGGTTCAGATAATATATACTAATAAAAGAAATGCATCAATCAACCAAACAGCATTTCTGTGGGAGGTAGAACACATTGCATTGCAAACTCTTACAAAAAAAACAAAACAGACGAACAAACGGACATCTAATAAAGCAAACAAAGAAATCATTCAAAACCAATCTCACAAAATAAATGGACAAATCCATCTGGATCCAAAAATCTCAAAGTCTTTGTCCACTATCACATTTTCAAAAACATCCTGAGGTAGACTTGTATAGATTCTTAACAAGGCATTTCTGTCTCATTCCTGTATAATAAGAAAAGTTAAATTAAATCCACCACCAATGCATTCTAAAAAAAATAAAAAAAGACTAGGCCAGTTTTCTGCGCTCTGGAACTGAAGTGTTACAGACCAAATACAAGGGGAAAAATTGTTGGCTCAAATCCATATAAACGTCATTATATGGCCAATGGCAATAGTCTAACTACAAAAGCTCCCAAATGGCCATCAGCATGCTTTTCCCATCTTTTCTACTCGAACTACCGACTACCATGCAGAGCAAACACTGAAATAAACGACATTATATTAATATTGTGACAAAGCTGAATATGTACAATAACCACAGAAAGGGGGAGGTAGATGGTTAGATGCCTCAGATTTATTATGTGCCATTCCAGAGAGAAGCCATAGAAGGCCGGCAGTCTCAAAGGAAATACCATGCTACTCTAATACCTACACCCTCTGACCACTTGATCACCAATTAAGTCAGAAAAGAGAGCAACACCAAGATATTAAATTAAATATAGCTAGCTGTACTACATTAACGTCATGGCAACGTGTGAATAGTGCACTGCCCTTTTGGCTCTTTTGGCAATCAATGTTCCGCACAGGTTTTCCGGCAACCCGTCCCATAGGCTATAGGGAAGACACATAAAACACATATCCCTCCTTACAAAGCAGATCCTCTTTAAAGGGCTTTCCCTGAGTTCAATATTAAGATTTCAGAGAAGCTAGACCCTGGCTTCTGCAGTCGTACGGTCCATAAGCTATTGAGGTTTTTTTTAAAGAAATTATTGCATTGGTTTCATCAAAATACATTATGAAATCAACGGAAAATGATCTTGTAAAGCATAATTAACTAAATGACCAGGATGCTCTGGAGCTCAGAACCAAAGCCAGTTCCACTATTAAATAGAAAAGAGAAATTGGGTACTGTATAAGAAAGAGGGGTTTACAGAGTATGTGACAACGAATAAATAATTAATATAAAAAAGATAAGAATATCTATATACATTTAAGAAGTGTCAAGTCCTCCAGCCACTCCTGTCTAAGAGTAAAGAATAAACTTTCAACCACCCAAATCAATACTTCAGTCCCTTAATCATAGAAGTGAAACGTGAAAATTCACAAAGGGAATGTATCTACGCTCCATCCAAAAAAGCTAACGTAATATCTCTAGCTTTCTAAATAGTTTTAAGCACAACAACAAGACAATAAGAAACAAGACATTTCTTTGGACAGTGTTTGAGAACACCCCTGATATGTTTGTTAAAAAGCTGTGTCGGCATCTACAGTGAAAGCTATGGCATAAAGATTATCTGTCATACAATCAACGCTGGTCTTGCATATATAGCCACAAATCAAAGCTCTTTAAAATGCATGGCAGGAGAGAACAGGCCACCAAACACCCATGACACAAGGGAACAGGCTATGGAACTTATGACAAGCTGTATTGTAGTACACAGTCCATTGGCCAACACGGAATATGTCCACATTCAAACAGCTGAAAGGGTCAAACATTCATGTGGCCGTAGAAATGCATGGCGACTCAGCAATAATACCTGAAGAAGATTACAAAAAAAACAAAACGACACTGCTTCCATTCTAACACGACTGAAATAGTTTTTGAGTCAGGATATATCTATTTCTTTACATTCATTTGTATGATTGTGTTATATTTACCTGTTTCTAGCAAATGTTTTGTGAAAAACATTGTGTGCAGTTTGAGTAGAGCACTTATGATAACCTCAGGTAAACCAAAATGTGCTAATCTCGGATTAAGCTTCA
Source organism: Dallia pectoralis (assembly GCA_029465975.1). NCBI lineage: Eukaryota > Metazoa > Chordata > Actinopteri > Esociformes > Umbridae > Dallia > Dallia pectoralis. The sequence goes on from CM055753.1 coordinate 3,256,482, forward strand.
TCAGAAGAAAATCTAATGAACAGTGCACAAATGTTCAGTGGTAAAACTGACAAGGCTTATTACATTCTGTACCCACAGTGTGTTCTGATTGTTTCAGTACGTAGCTAAGACACTTCGCTTTGTCAGAAAATAATAACTTTATAGACACAAGGAGAGGAACTTTAAAAGTATTTTAGTTCTAAAAAGTGTGGACACGTGTCTCTCTGTGCATTAATACACTGAGCTAACAATCTTAACCATCACATCGATAAAAGTAAATTGTTCTTGCCGTTCAAAAGATAAATAAAGACAACCTGTTGTTCCAAAAGCAGCAATAAAACATTTTGATTGACTGAATCCCTGAATCGATCAATCAGAGCTCTTGCCGGGAGGCAAAGTGGCGTGGATCTGCTCTTCCTCTTCCCTCTGTAATGATGCGGTTGCCTGAGAGCCAGGGGAGGACTGCTGTGCTTTTATTGGACAGTTGGCCACCATGTGACTTATGCTCTGGCAGAAATGGCACTTCTTGGGCTGTGGAGGGAGCTGGCATTCTTTGGCATGGTGGTCAGGTCCTCCACAGTTGTAGCATCTAGAACACAATAGGAGCAGAGGACTTAAAACAACTCACTCTCAGCGATGTCAGACAATTCACATCTTATTCCACTTGAGGGCAGTGTGCCCCCACGTCTTTATTTTGAGATGCATGCATTTCCTTAGATCGTACCTATATTAAGACAAGTACAATTGAAAGCATACCGCGGCCTGTTTTGAGTTAATTGTCAATTTACTGCACTATTTAAAGTTAGCAACAACATTTGTGGGTTCAATTATAGGCCAAAAATGGTCTGAAACCAAAAACGTGTCAGTCTGTTGTTGTTCTGAGAAATGAAGGCTTTTCCAAAAAAAACTGAATATCTCAACAATCATCAGAACAATGTGTGCTACTCCCTTCACAGAACAGCGTGAACTTTCTTCAACCAGAATAGAAGTAGGAGTGGGAGGCCCCGGTGCACAACTGAGCACGAGGACACATACTTTCGAGTGTCTAGTTTGAGGGACAGCCGCCTCACAGGTCTTGAACTCGCAGCTCAAATAGTACCCACAAAACGCCAGTCTCAACGTTAACAGTGAAGAGGCCACTGGCTTTAATGGGCAGAGTTCTTCCTCTGTCCAGTCTCTGTGTTCCTTTGCCTGTCCTAATCTTTTTTTATTGGCGTTTTCCTTTCAACTCTGCCTAGGAGGTCCGTTTTATTGCCTCTTTAATCAGCACAACAGTTTTCAGCTGTGCTAACACATTTGAAAAAGGGTGTTCAAAGTTTACTAATGATCAATAAGCCTTTTTAAATGATAAACTTGGATTAGCAAACGCAACGTGCAATTGGGCAATTTGCAACAGGACAGAGAGTCGCTGATAATGGGACTTTGAAAACAATAACATTTCTAAGTGACACCTAACTTTTGAATGGTATTGTGTGTCAATAAGCATTGAAACCCTACGTTATAGCAAGCGTAAATACATTCTCGGGCAAAAGGGAGGAATTGCAATCTCATATTCAACCAAAAAGAGGTGCAGGGTTGTCAGTGTCTCAAAGGGCACTGGATTGTATCCTATTATGTCTGGTGAAGTTATTAATATAGTTCTGAATAGCATGTCAATACCTCATCATGTCACGACTTTGGGTATGTTGAGTGTAGAAAGCCAGGCAGCGCATGATATCCACATTCCGATGGCATTTAATTACACAAATCACATATAACACAACCAACCAGCCGAACAGAAATACTACACATGACATAAAGCCACTTAAAACATTTCCAAACAACAAACACGACTTAATAAACACTCACCCACATAACGACACGTAACGTAAATCAATAACAAGCACCCGTGAACCTCACCAGGGACCATAAATAGCCCACTGATTAACAAACCTATGCCCGGTGCTTAGCTAAACCCAAAACAGCTGTGCTCCTAATCAACATTATACACAGGAGTGCTCTCCCCTAACCACCCTGTGACAACACAGCTCACCCATACGTGACACATCACAACAAATACACAGGCGTTTCTCTTCACTTAGTTGCCAGAGTGCAACTAAAGATACAAAACAGCAACTCACAACTGAATGCCCCTTTGACCTAAAGGACAGTCACATGATTAGGGGCTAGAGCGCTGATTGACTAGGAAGAGATTACGTTACCTAAGATTACATATCAGGTAGGAATAATACCTAAAATACTAACCTTAAACCCACCAATTTGACCATTGGCATGTTAGGAAAGCTAATTCAGCAACCAACCAATGAAGTTCTGCCTCTGGTTTAGCATGAGACACTGAAGCAACTTCTTCACAGACTACCCTCTTACGCACGCTCTTACATATATCTTTAAGGTTGTGACACTTATACAGGGATGAATCACTTTGTACTATATTATCTTTCTGTACAAGGTATCTTAAAAGTCAACCCTCACCCCCTAAATTTAATGACAGGCCAATTATCAGCAGAATTATTCCACATGTTTTATTAAGTGAGACATCTGTGGTATTGTGTCGTGTGACAAAACTATACATTTTCAACAGACCTTTTATTTTGCCAAGCAAAAGGTGCACCTGTGCATTACATGATTCTGTTTCCTCTGCTTCCTGATATTGCATTACTGTCAGATGGATGGATTACCTTGTGAAAGCAGTGCTCACTGAAAGGGATGTAAACAAATGTATAGCAAAATCGAGAGATAGAAGCTTTTTATCTTTATGGAAAAGCAAACATTTGCATTGAATTTTTGATGACGGTGACATGGTTAGGGAACAGAAGGACATGGGTGAGCTTGTCATTGCAGGGACTGTCTTAAAACTACGGAATGTGGCACGCTACTGCCAAATGTGCATCTTATAGGAAAATCTAATTCTGCCTGCTTTCCTACATGCACCAGAAGAGTGGTTCACATATTAGCCCTCAGGAGAAAGATTACTGATGCTCATTAGTCTTGGAGGGGATATTACAAAGCCGATACCAAGCAAATTGAAGTGTGTCATTCCGCTTTCTAACGGATCAACTACAAATGGAGAAACTTCCAGGTCACTGGCAGTTTTCATGCAACCCACAGGTGGTTCCACGAAATATACTTCAAGAGCGTGTCTGAAAGATTCTCATTTAAGCCTCTTTGAAAGAACCTTGCGATTGCCTCAGTGATGGTGTTGTGTACGGCAACTGTCATAAAACCTGCACAAACCTGACCTACGTGGAAGTTCAGGAAGAAAGAAGCCACTGCCTTCAAGAAACAATATTAAGACACAACTGATGGTTGCCTGGCAACACTTGGGTAAAGATAATTACTGCTGGAACAATATACGCTCCAGACAGATGAGTCAAAAGTGCAGTTGTTTGGGCACAATGCCAGATGCCATGTTTGGCAAAACAATAAATGTATATATTTTTATCAAATCCACAACTGTAACTAAAACAAAACAGCAAACATATCTTCTGAGTGGTCAATTAACTAGGTAGAGTGGCTCATAGCCAAACAGCAAATAACGTGGCTACCAGCTCAATATACAGTATAATGTATGCTGACATGGTCAAGAGGGTTCGTTGCCTCCAGCATCTTTTGAATCCACTGGCCGTGTGCCGCAGCCACTTTGATCTGCTGTCAGAAACCGTCTAAGCGTTCTTCATCCCAGGTTCAACAACAGGATCACGAGGTCTTCATCCACAGAGAATGGGCACCTTCAGTAGTAGCTCGTTGAGTGAGGCCCTGGTAGATGTAACGGAGGGTGCTGGATGTCACATCGCCCAACCTCATCAGAGTTGCACCTGCCCCTTCTATTGTTCTGGTACCCAATGGTGCTTAGCATCGCCTCATTCCCGGTGAAGACGGTCAGACGCGGGCTTTGTTGTTTGGTGCTGGGGACTCCACTGTTGTGGAGGAGGTTCACATCTGTCTTTCTGTGCCATTTCCACAAGCTCTACGCTACGTCTGTCTAATTTGGGTCTCTGTGGCAGTACTGGTTAATGTGGAGAGCCAGGCTTTCCAACAAAAACACAGTCACACTATTTCTTGTTCTCTTTGACCTTTACTACCGGGTTCTTCCGGTTTTTGATCAGAGCTAGGGTCGAACGACTAGTAATTCAGCGACATAAACCATATACCCTAGACACTAGTTGGTCAGGAGAACGGGACATTTGGCAGGTTAGCGATTGAAGGTAAGTTAAACTCCAAATCGCAGCAGCGTACAATGGCCCTTTTTATGCAGATCGGTGAGTTAATCTGAAATGATAGAGCATGTTGCTTAAGTCCACGAGCCATAACCAATAATCACAAACATTACCAACCATAAATACACGCTCTGCTGTTATTCCCAAGGTGACTAGTGGTCGGTTATTTTGGGATGGCATTATCTCAAATGCAGATGACGCTTCGGAACATCAAATAATTCCCAAATTTCCATCCGTCCTCTCTCCTTTGCCCTTTGCTACTAAGTCCAACCCCCCTACTACACACACACACACACACACACATGCCTTTTCCTCTCCTAGGGGGGCTGTTGGTTATTGATTGTGTGGGCGCCAGGGTGAGAGAGGAGAGCAGAGGGGGCTCTTTGTTTCAATACTGCACTCTGACCTCTAACCCCCGACCCCTAGCCTCCCTCTCTCTCTCGCTCTTGCCTTCCCCCACCTCATTTACACACCACACCCCACTGTTGCCATGGCACCCGTGACCTACGACCTCTCTCAGGGCACCTACATCTGGTATGAATTAAATGGATAGGATACTCCCCCCCTTCTGAATCCCCTATTTCCACTGTTAGTTTTGGGAGTCAGTGGTTTAAATGAATAGGATCCTTTTTCCTCTTCGCGTCTGCGTCCCTGTAAATAACTTCCCTCTTGTGTTTCAGTCGTCACGGCGGACCGAGCATATTGGTGTTCGATACAGCCGGCGTCGAAATGATCGGCCGCCCATTGATAAGAATTAACAATGAAATCTGAATAAATCGTGGGAAATGTTTTTCAATCGCTTAGCCGCGGTCCACACCGCTCCCCTTTCTTATGTAGGCTAAATGCTACTGGGCGTCCCCGTATTTATTTGGTGCTAAACCCTTTATATCTATGTACATTTTAACTTAGGATATTGGAGTACCATTAACCGGTTGCATTTAAACCACCCACATCGTTTTCTAATTTGTATAGCAATGTAGCCAATGTAGCAATGTAGCCATATCGTAGCAAAAAAACGACCGTATATTTGACAATAGCGACAGCGGAGTTCCACAAGGACCATTCAGGCGACCACACACTTTTCCAGAAAGCACATGATTGACAGTTTCCAGAGTTCCACCAATGGCGGGCCACTCCAGAGCCACTAGTAACCGGGGTTTGGCACGGTGCCCAGGCTATCTGTTGTGATGAAGGGAACAATGTACTGTGCACTATGGTGGTTGAATGACTATTAACATTACCTGGTTGTATCATGCATTTGTATGCACAAGGCAAGGCAGACACGTTTGCTGTGCAACATGTCGTGGGATCCTTACGACAGGGGCCGGACACATATGCATAAAATGCTTTGGATCTTTAGTGGGAGAGACACTTATTCTCTAAAGATTAGAGAAAATACTAATATGGAGCCTGTGAAATGTGCTAGCGGCCATGTTTTCGAAAAACTCTAGCTCCTGTTTGTTGCCGGGAAAACAACGTGTAATGTGTAAAACAAATACACATTGTTGAGGAATGTACCAGAGGTGTAAGACAAATAAACATTGTTGAGGAATGTACCAGAGGTGTAAGACAAATACGCATAGTTGAGGAATGTACCAGAGGTGTAGGACAAATACGCATAGTTGAGGAATGTACCAGAGGTGTAAGACAAATAAACATAGTTGAGGAATGTACCAGAGGTGTAAGACAAATATGCATAGTTGAGGAATGTACCAGAGGTGTAGGACAAATACGCATAGTTGAGGAATGTACCAGAGGTGTAAGACAAATATGCATAGTTGAGGAATGTACCAGAGGTGAAAGACAAATACGCATAGTTGAGGAATGTACCAGTGGTGTAAGACAAATACGCATAGTTGAGGAATGTACCAGAGGTGTAAGACAAATATGCATAGTTGAGGAATGTGCCAGAGGTGTAGGATAAATACACATAGTTGAGGAATGTACCAGAGGTGTAAGACAAATACGCATAGTTGAGGAATGTACCAGAGGTGTAAGACAAATATGCATAGTTGAGGAATGTGCCAGAGGTGTAGGATAAATACGCATAGTTGAGGAATGTACCAGAAGTGTAAGACAAATACACATAGTTGAGGAATGTACCAGAGGTGTAAGACAAATATGCATAATTGAGGAATGTACCAGAGGTGTAGGACAAATACGCATAGTTGAGGAATGAACCAGAGGTGTAAGACAAATATGCATAGTTGAGGAATGTACCAGAGGTGTAAGACAAATACGCTTGTTGAGGAATGTACCAGTGGTGTAAGAAAAATACGCATAGTTGAGAAATGTACCAGAGGTGTAAGACAAATACACATTGATGAGGAATGTACCAGAGGTGTAGGACAAATACGCATAGTTGAGGAATGTACCAGAGGTGTAAGACAAATAAACATAGTTGAGGAATGTACCAGAGGTGTAAGACAAATACGCATAGTTGAGGAATGTACCAGAGGTGTAGGACAAATACGCATAGTTGAGGAATGTACCAGAGGTGTAAGACAAATATGCATAGATGAGGAATGTACCAGAGGTGTAAGATAAATATGCATAGTTGAGGAATGTACCAGAGGTGTAAGATAAATATGCATAGTTGAGGAATGTACCAGAGGTGTAAGACAAATACACATAGTTGAGGAATGTACCAGAGGTGTAAGATAAATACGCATAGTTGAGGAATGTACCAGAGGTGTAGGACAAATACGCATAGTTGAGGAATGTACCAGAGGTGTAAGACAAATATGCATAGATGAGGAATGTACCAGAGGTGTAAGATAAATATGCATAGTTGAGGAATGTACCAGAGGTGTAAGATAAATATGCATAGTTGAGGAATGTACCAGAGGTGTAAGACAAATACACATAGTTGAGGAATGTACCAGAGGTGTAAGACAAATACGCATAGTTGAGGAATGTACCAGAGGTGTAAGACAAATACGCATAGTTGAGGAATGTAGCAGAGGTGTAAGATAAATATGCATAGCTTAGGAATGTACAAGAGGTGTAAGATAAATATGCATAGTTGAGGAATGTACCAGAGGTGTAAGATAAATATGCATAGTTGAGGAATGTACCAGAGGTGTAAGACAAATACACATAGTTGAGGAATGTACCAGAGGTGTAGGACAAATACGCATAGTTGAGGAATGTACCAGAGGTGTAAGACAAATAAGCATAGTTGAGGAATGTACCAGAAGTGAAAGACAAATATGCATAGTTGAGGAATGTACCAGAGGTGTAAGATAAATACGCATAGTTGAGGAATGTACTAGAGGTGTAAGACAAATACACATAGTTGAGGAATGTACCAGAGGTGTAAGACAAATACACATAGTTGAGGAATGTACCAGAGGTGCAACATGCTCATTGGACTTTCTCACCTGTCCCCCTTGGAGCGTCGTTTCTGTGGCCCCTTAGGTCTCTTCTCGCTGCCCACACATGGTGCTCCTCCAGGCCCTGTCACTGTGACAGACTCAAGGCCTTTAGATGACTTTTTGAAGGTGAACTCCACCGCCTCGCCTTCCTTCAGGCTTCGGAAGCCCTCCATGTGCAGCTTGCTCTGTGTAGATGAGAGGTAGAATGGATGGTTAGGGATCACAGTTAGAAAACCGTTACCTTTCAGATGTATCTTGCTGTATGTAAGAGCGAGGAAGCATGAGTGTGGCCAGAGCAATAGTTAGAATGCTATGAGAACTGTTCTAGACGAGCAATCTTACTTTGTGAGGGAATTGGGGACTGGCTGGCCTAGAAGTTTTGAAGTAAACACAAATCTGTTGCTATACACAGATAACTATAACAATCATTTTAAAATAGATTTTGCAGAAAACAACCCAAGAAGCAAAGACAAAGAGGCTGATTGGCCATTATCTGTACATATTGTATATCAAATGGGATCCTTAATGTGGTTTGGAGCTGTTCGTTAATTGGGATCCTAGATGTGGTTTGGGGCTGTTCGTTAATTGGGATCCTAGATGTGGTCTACTGAGATGATTATAGTTTGGAGCTGTTTGTTAATTGGAATCCTAGATGTGGTCTACTGAGGTGATAATAGTTTGGAGCTGTTCGTTAATTGGGATCCTAGATGTGGTCTACTGAGATGATTATAGTTTGGAGCTGTTTGTTAATTGGGATCCTAGATGTGGTCTACTGAGGTGATTATAGTTTGGAGCTGTTTGTTAATTGGAATCCTAGATGTGGTCTACTGAGATGATTATAGTTTGGAGCTGTTCGTTAATTGGGATCCTAGATGTGGTCTACTGAGGTGATAATAGTTTGGAGCTGTCCGTTAATTGGGATCCTAGATGTCTACTCTGTTCGTTACCTGATGGTGATAATAGTTTGGAGCTTTTCTTTAATTGTTCTAGATGTGGTCTACTGAGATGATTATAGTTTGGAGCTGTTCCCTAGATGTGGTCTACTGAGGTGATAATAGTTTGGAGCTGTTCGTTAATTGGGATCCTAGATGTGGTCTACTGAGGTGATAATAGTTTGGAGCTGTTGGTTAATTGGGATCCTAGATGTGGTCTACTGAGATGATTATATTTTGGAGCTGTTCGTTAATTGGGATCCTAGATGCATACATCAATGGAAACATCCAGGCTCTCTCTCAGGGGCCAACAGGGGCCAACCCCCTTAGCCAATCCAAATTCCAGTCCCAAAACATCAATGACTGCTTACCACACCCCTCCCCCTTCAGAATGAATGTGCGTGCGTGTGTGTGTGTGGACAGTGTTACCCCTCCCCCAACCTAGTCACAACATTCCAAGCCCTAGACCCCTCCTCTTCCTCTCCACCTTAAAACACACACATACACACATTCTCTTAAAAGGGCTCCATCTAGTCAAGTCTCTAGTCAACTGACCACCACTTAAAACGCTGGGAAGAGGAGGATCAGAAGAAAGAGGAAGTGCATTCTTGGGATAGTTAGACCAAAGGCACGTAAATGCTATGGAGAATGTATGTGACCAATTAGAAGACACCTATGGAGACTGTATGTGACCAATTGGAGAACACCTATGGAGAATGTATGTGACCAATTAGAAGACACCTATAGAGAATGTATGTGACCAATTAGAAGACACCCATGGAGACTGTATGTGACCAATTGGAGAACACCTATGGAGAATGTATGTGACCAATTAGAAGACACCTATAGAGAATGTATGTGACCAATTAGAAGACACCCATGGAGACTGTATGTGACCAATTGGAGAACACCTATGGAGAATGTATGTGACCAATTGGAGAACACCTATGGAGAATGTATGTGACCAATTGGAGAACACCTATGGAGAATGTATGTGACCAATTGGAGAACACCTATGGAGAATGTATGTGACCAATTGGAGAACACCTATGGAGAATGTATGTGACCAATTAGAAGACACCTATAGAGAATGTATGTGACCAATTAGAAGACACCCATGGAGACTGTATGTGACCAATTGGAGAACACCTATGGAGAATGTATGTGACCAATTAGAGAACACCTATGGAGAATGTATGTGACCAATTGGAGAACACCTATGGAGAATGTATGTGACCAATTGGAGAACACCTATGGAGAATGTATGTGACCAATTGGAGAACACCTATGGAGAATGTATGTGACCAATTAGAAGACACCTATGGAGAATGTATGTGACCAATTGGAGAACACCTATGGAGAACGTATGTGACCAATTGGAGAACACCTATGGAGAATGTATGTGACCAATTGGAGAACACCTATGGAGAATGTATGTGACCAATTAGAAGACACCTATGGAGAATGTATGTGACCAATTGGAGAACACCTATGGAGAACGTATGTGACCAATTGGAGAACACCTATGGAGAATGTATGTGACCAATTGGAGAACACCTATGGAGAATGTATGTGACCAATTGGAGAACACCTATGGAGAATGTATGTGACCAATTAGAAGACACCTATGGAGAATGTATGTGACCAATTAGAGGACACCTATGGAGACTGTATGTGACCAATTGGAGAACACCTATGGAGAATGTATGTGACCAATTGGAGAACACCTATGGAGAATGTATGTGACCAATTGGAGAACACCTATGGAGAATGTATGTGACCAATTGGAGAACACCTATGGAGAATGTATGTGACCAATTAGAAGACACCTATGGAGAATGTATGTGACCAATTGGAGAACACCTATGGAGAATGTATGTGACCAATTGGAGAACACCTATGGAGAATGTATGTGACCAATTGGAGAACACCTATGGAGAATGTATGTGACCAATTGGAGAACACCTATGGAGAATGCATGTGACCAATTAGAAGACACCTATGGAGAATGTATGTGACCAATTGGAGAACACCTATGGAGAATGTATGTGACCAATTAGAGAACACCTATGGAGAATGTATGTGACCAATTGGAGAACACCTATGGAGAATGTATGTGACCAATTGGAGAACACCTATGGAGAATGTATGTGACCAATTGGAGAACACCTATGGAGAATGTATGTGACCAATTGGAGAACACCTATGGAGAATGTATGTGACCAATTAGAAGACACCTATGGAGAATGTATGTGACCAATTAGAAGACACCTATGGAGAATGTATGTGACCAATTGGAGAACACCTATGGAGAATGTATGTGACCAATTGGAGAACACCTATGGAGAATGTATGTGACCAATTGGAGAACACCTATGGAGAATGTATGTGACCAATTGGAGAACACCTATGGAGAATGCATGTGACCAATTAGAAGACACCTATGGAGAATGTATGTGACCAATTGGAGAACACCTATGGAGAATGTATGTGACCAATTGGAGAACACCTATGGAGAATGTATGTGACCAATTGGAGAACACCTATGGAGAATGTATGTGACCAATTGGAGAACACCTATGGAGAATGTATGTGACCAATTGGAGAACACCTATGGAGAATGTATGTGACCAATTGGAGAACACCTATGGAGAATGTATGTGACCAATTGGAGAACACCTATGGAGAATGTATGTGACCAATTAGAAGACACCTATGGAGAATGTATGTGACCAATTAGAAGACACCTATGGAGAATGTATGTGACCAATTAGAGGACACACCTATGGAGAATGTATTTGACCAATTAGAGAACACCTATGGAGAATGTATGTGACCAATTGGAGGACACCTATGGAGAATGTATGTGACCAATTGGAGAACACCTATGGAGAATGTATTTGACCAATTAGAGAACACCTATGGAGAATGTATGTGACCAATTGGAGGACACCTATGGAGAATGTATGTGACCAATTAGAGGACACACCTATGGAGAATGTATGTGACCAATTAGAAGACACCTATGGAGAATGTATGTGACCTATTGGAGGACACATATGGTGAATGTTAATCTTCAGTGTACTTTCATTTGCGATTACTTATTTAAGTTAATGTGGACGTGTTGTCAAACAACATTTAATGGTGATTATGGGATGGCTGTGCTGTGGAGGGTCAGTTTATTGTCCTTGCATGCCAACATTCTGAACCCAGACACCCGGCTCCCTTCTGGGGGGTTGAAGAGTGATCGTGGTGAGAAAGGAATCCACATCATGATGCCCTGACAACCTTCTGCATTCCTGTTCCAGTCTCGACCTTTGTCAGGGGCTGAACCATCCATGACCATCCGGAACCATCCGGAACCATCCATGACCTCTTCTCCTTCGCCTTCTCTCTCAACTGCTTTTTTCTCCAACGATCAAGAGTTCACTAACTTTTGTTTTTCCTCTGTCATTCTGCCACTCATTCCGTCACACGAAATTACACTCGTATCCATGCAACCCCACGCACACAACCTCCCCACCAAACACTTTTCATTCACAGATTTGCCTGTTCAGTACCAGATCACAACCAGCAGGATTTCCTCTCTGTTAGTTACGCTGACAATAGCAGCCATTGTCCAGAAGCCTACAGGTCCCCTACAAGGACCTCACGTTTAGGGGACGGCCCAAATGGCATCCTAACTCTTATATAACGCGGTGCTTTTGAATGTGCACTGTGCACTATGTAGGGAACAGTGTACCAGTTGGAACAGAACTCCTAGAGAACCACCCAGTGTCGTGGGGGAAGAGTGCCCCCAGAATCCTTACACTCAACGTGACTAACTAGAAACTTCCATTTCTTAATATCCAATCACAGTGTTGAAAACACAGATTTCTAATGGACGTTCCACTGACCCACTATGATTTGAATTAAAGTGCTTAGATGCCCAACAAGCCATGGTGGCGCTGGGAATCACTGGGTTGCTGTCTTTGATTAGGCCAATTCATGCAAATAGGAGGATGGGGTGGGGGGGGGGGCTCTGAATGAAATCTGAGAGTGTCTTTTGCCTCTAGGTTTTTATCAGGACACGGGTGAATTACGGGAAAAGTGCGTGTTTGATAACCAAGCATTTGAGTGTGAATCCGTTTGGTTCATATATATTTCATTAATACGTGAACACGAGCCCGGCTGAGAAATTTGAGCGCAGGACTCACGGGAACCAGGTTTACAGAGTGCTGCACGGGGTGGGTTTGGGGGTTAGGGCTGGACTAGGAGTGGGTGGGCTACCATACGAGAGGCCAAGTCCACTTGTGTTTAAAGGACTTTTTAACAGGAAGCAGGGTTGCTGGGGACTGAGAGGAATGAGCGTTATCTCATCTTAAGACTAACCCCTGTCACTCTGTCTGCTCCTTTTAAGTCCAAATGCTAATATTAGCATTTTTGGACAATTCTCCGTGCAACTCAATCTTCCCGGTTTGGCATGTTTAAAATTGCACGCCTAAACTATCTGTTGAAGTCTGTCAGGTCTGACATCTTCCTTAACTCAGGACAGGGCGGGGGAGATGACAAGACATCCCTGGACATCCTGGTCCACCTGGTTATCTTTAGAAAGTTCTTATCATCAGGTTCGTTTGAACAAAACAAACACCCTGGAGTCATTAGGTTGTGCAATTGCATGGTTAGAATTCCACTTAATTCCATTTGAAACCACATCTGGATCTCCCTGGATTCATCCTACATGATTCTTGCTGTATTTCCTAGATACTACTTATTATAACTGTCTTTGTAAAATGTTGAAAATTTTAAAGATTTTAAAATATGATGGTGAAATTGTTTTTTATGTTGATTGATGAACCCACATCGCAGTCGTAGCCTATATCAATTATTTCACGTTTTTTTAAAACCTTACAGGCAACATTAGTGTAGACATTATTCAAAATCAGAATCAGGTCAGAATCAGGTTTATTCTCCATGTCTGTTTACACATACAAGGAATTGGTTCTGAACCACAGCTGTCGCATTTAGACCAAATATTTTTAACCGTACATGAACAGTGCTAGCCAGATATATATATATATATACACACACACAGATATATATATATATATATACAGTACACGCAGATATATATATATATGTATATATGTATATATACACACACAGATGTATACACACACACACACACACAGAGATATAGATATATATACACACACACAGATATACACACACACAAGGAGTAACAGTCAATAGTTTGGACAGACTTGGGTAAATAGGATTTGAGCGACTTCTCTGCATGGTGATATTTTCGATTTAGGGATATTACCCAATGTATAATAAACGAATGTGAATGGTGGTGTAATCCTATCTATTTCATTCAATGCTCAACTAGATTCAGAATATAGATGGTCCTGTTGCCATTTGGCCAAAATATTGAGCAAATCATTTGTTGTGAAACAGTGCAATAAATCACCATACAAACTGGTCGATATTCGAATATATTTCAGTTATCGATGCATGTCTGATAATCCCTAAAAATCAAGATCGTGAAAAATGATTACCCCACAAGTGCATTGCAGAGGCTGCTGAAACGAATTATTCGGACATCTCGACCTGATTCGAGCTAAACCATGCAGGCCCAAATCAAATGCATCAACCGGACAACCTCACCTGATGAACGAACACATCCACAGCCTCCTCCAGTCGGGTCCCATCCCTGCTGGTCATGGACAGGAACCCGAACCCCATCCGGACGTTGAACCACTTACACACGCCGCTGCCACGAGCAGAACTCGGCACATCCTCGGAGCCGGTGGCTTCCTCCTCCTCCTCCTCCTGGGTCTTTGCACAGCCCCCTTTAAATAGAACATAATGTCACCTAATCAGTTTATAAAACCGACGTAGTTATATTGGCAGCACCTTACTCGTTTGTTTCGCAGAATCTGTTCTTTGGTTCCACATGAAGGAGGCATTTAACGGGTAGCATAATGGAAAGACCTCGAAAGCAGCGCAACAAGGAACGCATATTCCCTATCCCGATATTCCACAACATTTGTATATTATTTGTATGAACGAATTTACATTTTAATTTCGATATTATAAAATGTTATATCGACATTTTTTTATTTCTTTTTTAAATAGGAAGGCATTAAGTCCAAATAATCATAGTTATTGTTATAATATAACTAAAACTATTTACAAAACCAATTAATTCAATAAATATAATATCCTAAATTCTATCAAATACATTCAACTTGTTGATTTAGAGAACATGCAGTCCAAAAACAATTCTCAATCGTCTGAGTGGTTGACAGATAATATGTGGCCTAAATAAAGGTATATTACCTTTTCAGTCCACAAAGATCTATGACAACATATGTTAACATATTGAAATAACATATTTAACATATGTTAAAATATTCAACTTCAGCTTTCAGCAACGGATTAAAAAGAGTCTATAACCAACTTATATCTCCTTGTCAGATTTCATCCTAGAATTTCAATGCAAGCACTGAAAGCATTCTTTTTTTAGGTCCCAAATCGAAGAACACATTTGCATAACTTTGCTGCTTCTTTCATCAAACATAAACACCTTTAATCGATCTACCTGTAAAATGCGGTTCGGAATTAGAGCCCATCACGCTGCTTTACCGGATAGCCTATATTTGAATCCAGGGTCAACGTGCCCTCCTCTGACCCATCACACTGTCCTGTCCGCCACCAAACCTTCTCCAATCAACATAACACTTTCCCAAATCCAGTTCTACAAAGGCGCAGAAGAAGCATGGAGCAGCAGTGGAGAGACAAAGAGGGCTGGAGATACTTTCGCCCTGACAACCAGTCAGACTTCTGGGAAGGATTTCTCAAAAGAATCCTGAAATCTGAAAGACAATGCAAAGAAACCCAACCCGCCCTCTGTTTGTCTCTGCTCCTAAAGAGACCTCTCCATCGAAGATCTTCAAAGAACCATTGGAGCCATTGAAGCCATTGCCTGTAGCTTACCTTCTGCCATGGTTGGGGGGTCCAGGGTTTCCTACACCTCCAGAAGAATCAGGCAATACACGCTGGTTGTATCCTTAACATCCATACACGTTTTTTTGGTTATTCCCTCTTTTTTTAAAATATAGTAGACCTATTTTTCTCCAGACCTCTTTCACAATACAGAAGGGGAGCCCTCCGACCCTCCTGCCTAAAATATCGACCCCCCACCTATTCTGTCCACCACGTGACGCTCAATCGCAATATTCTGGTTGATAAATAAGACATTCCACGGTGATAGGGACCAAATTCAGCCAGGCGACCAATCAACGGTGAGGACCACCTAGCTGAGAACCAGGGGACTTGAGGGACCCCACCCCCTTGGACAGGAGAGAGCCGCAACCCCCACCGCCTGGAGCATTTGCATATGCGTGTAGTCTGTCACTCGGGTGGTTCCACGGAAACCATTCAAATTAAACCACATTCCACACCATGCATGTTCCATGTTAAAAGAAGGATATCTGAAAATTAAATGAAAAATCTACCTTGATTGTTTGGTTTTGGTTTATTGCTTCCAAACATAGCTAAACGCACAATAATAGTGAATAAAAAGTAAAAAAAAGTATTGTTTTATAACAGAAACAATATGTATCAATGGTCTTAAAAAGCCAAGCCACATTGGCAGATCTTACAATGTATATCGATAGGCCATTATCCATTCACCTACGTTATTTCATGAGGATATTGCTATAACACCACATGTCTCCTATCAACACGATGTGAACAAAGAACACAAATACACGCATCTATTAGGGCACTCGTTACACACAACCGTTCTGAGAATTGTGCTTCTATAATTGACATAACTTGTTTGTTATTGTGTCTCATTTTGGGCCCAGGTTGTGAAATACCGTTTAATTGACTGGTTTTCATCCGTATATTTATTGTGTATGACCGTAAACAGGGATGTTGTGTAGCTCTGTGAGAGGGGGGCTGTGCTTATAGACTATAAGACAAGTAGGACAAGCTATGAGATATACACATAATTACCGATCGATGGTTATAACTGGTCAGTGCCCTCTGCAGTAGACTTTTGGTTTTCTGTGAGTCTTTTAATGGTCATCAAATCCAGATAGAAATATTGCCTACAATCTGCTCGAAATTAATAAAGAACAATTTGTGTGAAAAATCTATGAAAATAGCTATTTGCAGGTTTATAAATGGGTTTTAAGAAGATGCACACTAGAAAAAGAAGACTATACCGCCACAATCATGTGCAATGAGACCATTCCCCCTAGTGGACACTAAAATGACGAAATATCAATATTGGTAAAAAGCTGAGTAACAAGAATATAAAATAACACACACACACACACACAGACACACACACACACACACACAGACACACACACACAGACACACACAGACACACACACACACAGACAGACAGACACACACACACACACACACGTTAGTCCTACTTAACAGAGGCATATATTTAAAGTTTATATATCAACAGAATTTTCTATCTTTTGATTTTTGACACATTGCATTTCTTAAACAAGGCAATATATTGACACAACTTATACAGGTATTTATGAAAAACATGGGTTAAGGAACCCCTCTGAAGCACTTGAATAAATAAGAAACGATGAGTCATTTACCTTCACCAGATCTGCATTTTAAAGTAATTATTAACGCTTCTCAATAGGAGCTGTCATGACATTGACAATGTAGGTGCCATCAGTTTTTAAACACAGCACGAACTTTACATACCAGAAGGCTCAATCAAATACAAATCAATTAGGAAGCCTGCTCATTAAAATATGCTCTATTGTGTATTTTTCTGAATGAGCGGCGTCATATAGCCTAGTTGATATTCACCAAAAGCCAGTTAGAAAACGAGGTTTCTTTCATAGATACTTTGAAGTGGAAACGAAAAAAGAAACCGATTGTTTTAAATACAAAATGTTGGCCAGCTGGTCAGCAGGGCCATGCGGGACCCTTCTTCTTTACAAATAGGCCAACATGCCTACGTGTGACACCTGTGAGATAAAGCGTCCTCGTGGTGAACTGGAAGTGGAGGAGGGTCTTGTCTTTGAAAGGACATTAGATCCTCCATCACCAAACCATTTATCATCCAGACATTAGAACCTCCATCACCAAACCATGCGTCATCCAGACATTAGATCCTCCATCACCAAACCATTTAACATGGAGGAGGGTCTTCACCAAACCATTTATCATCCAGACATTAGAACTCCATCACCAAACCATGTCAAGACATTAGATCCTCCATCACCAGACCATTTATCATCCAGACATTAGATCCTCCATCACCAAACCATTTATCATCCAGACATTAGAACCTCCATCACCAAACCATATGCGTCATCCAGACATTAGATCCTCCATCACCAAACCATGTATCATCCAGACATTAGATCCTCCATCACCAAACCATGCGTCATCCAGACATTAGATCCTCCATCACCAAACTATTTATCATCCAGACATTAGAACCTCCATCACCAAACCATGCGTCATCCAGACATTAGATCCTCCATCACCAAACCATGCGTCATCCAGACATTAGATCCTCCATCACCAAACCATGCGTCATCCAGACATTAGATCCTCCATCACCAAACCATGTATCATCCAGACATTAGATCCTCCATCACCAAACCATGCGTCATCCAGACATTAGATCCTCCATCACCAAACCATTTATCATCCAGACATTAGATCCTCCATCACCAAACCATTTATCATCCAGACATTAGAACCTCCATCACCAAACCATGCGTCATCCAGACATTAGATCCTCCATCACCAAACCATTTATCATCCAGACATTAGAACCTCCATCACCAAACCATATGTGTCATCCAGACTTTAGATCCTCCATCACCAAACCATGCGTCATCCAGACATTAGATCCTCCATCACCAAACCATGCGTCATCCAGACATTAGATCCTCCATCACCAAACCATGTATCATCCAGACATTAGATCCTCCATCACCAAACCATGCGTCATCCAGACATTAGATCCTCCATCACCAAACCATTTATCATCCAGACATTAGAACCTCCATCACCAAACCATGCGTCATCCAGACATTAGATCCTCCATCACCAAACCATGCGTCATCCAGACTCATCTCGGCCGTCCACACTGGGAATGTTCAGGGTTTGCTCTTATCTTTTTATATTGTAACAAATGGCCTACTCCGACTCAAGAGAATGTTTCTACTCCAAAATGATGATTAATTACAATGTGTATTTGGCAAACATGTTTGCTATTTGTGGCATGTAAGGGACGACAAAAGCATAAAGTAACCTAACCATAGCCTAATAAAACATATGTTTAGTAATATAACAACTTATACCAAATCATTATTCCGACCATTATATTGTATGAGGTCTATGGGTACTTTACAATATAGGTTTAACCGAGATGTCAACTTTCTACGTCTGTTGTTGAATTGAATTGAAAGAGACAGTGACACATGGAGAAAGAAAAATTGAAAGAGAAATAGAAATAGGGAATGGAATGATAAACACTGCATTTAGAGGTAAAGTTATATATATATATATAAATATAGGTCTATATAGGTCTATATTGCATAGAAAGAAAAAGGATGAGGATGGTATGAACCAGAGATGGAGATCCAGATAAAGACGTTAACATAAACCTATTGGTTTCGTTCATTTATCTTCCCTCTCCGACCTCACGTGGTCACCATGGAGACGAATGGTCCAGGATCTGCCCGTCACACAATAAAGAGGGCGGGCCTTAGAGAGACCCGTGTCACACACAGGGTCATGGGAATACAATACCCCGACACGTGCTCATTGGTTACAGTCGCACTGCCCCACGTCAGCCCGATTAATGTTAAAACTGAATTGCAGAACCACGGACAGTTCCTACCACAAACGCAAATTAAAGAACCTAACACCTTTGATGATTTCCGAAAACAACAAGTCAGAAAAAGCTTTCTAACATCAATCCATAAAGTTGTATTTTTTCTTCAAACATCTAAATCACTTCAATGTCCCAGGAAGTGGGCTACTCTCCAAACCTGGTGTGAATGTGTTTTGTAGTTTTTGTAATGTTATGTCAATTGATTGATGGGTGTTGGATGCGTTATTCCAATGTCAAAACCATGATAAACTATCCCTAACATGTAAACAGTGTATCTTTGAATTAACCTTACAATTTAAACAGGTTTAAGTGATGCATGGACTCCCCCTAGCTGCCTGATAGGTGTATAAGCTTCAACACAGATGACATGTCTTCAAGAAGCCGTCTCTGATTGTTGGCGCTGTGTTGAGCCAAAAAAAGTCCCTGAAAATGGTGTGCAATATAATTCATATACATTATGACCAATATGTCTAATATACTGCTTGTCCTCCGCCTGCCACCAACACATCCCACCGGGATATGGACTCCTGAAGATGTCCTGTGGTATCTGGTACCAAGACATCTGCAAACCCTTCAAGCCCATAGCATGGTGGAGCCGCCGTGGTCGAGCCGACTTATATTGTACCACGCAACATGTTTCCACTGCTCCAATGTCCAGTTCTGGCTGTGTAATCATCCTTGGCATGGGCTCTAGAATCTGATTGGGGTCCACTAGGGGCAAATTCTATTGACTGGACGTGGATTTATGGAGGCATATCTGTCTATATAAGCCCCAACATATCACAATGCGCACAATATCAGAGCAAAACCATACTCATGAAATCTAAGGAAATGTTGAGGCAGAGATCTGGGTCATTGTTTTAATTATGCAATGTTTAATGCAATGTTTCTGTCAGGCCAAAATAACCAGAGAGCCGCTCATGAACCCAATAGCCACTCAAGAGCTTCTTTTGCTGAGAAGGAAAACCCCAATACTCTGCAGCACTCCATCAATCCAGCATTGGTGGTAGAGCGGCTAAACAGAAGCCATGTGACATGCCACCGGAAGACCTCTGAGAGCAAGAGGGAAAATATGTTCATGTCTGATGTGTAAAAAAATCTAATTAGCCTATGCACGAATGAAAAGCGAGACGTCTAGCAAACAAGATTTCTGTCAGGATTAAGAGAAAGGATGATTGATGAAAATGCAGAGCTTAAATGATGAGTGGAGCAATAGAAACCCTGACCCGGTGCACAAAGGACTCAGAGACAGCACCCAGTCAATACAATGCTTGAATGGCCAAGCAAAAGCCAGGACTGTAAACATCTGTGGGGAGACCTGATCGTTGCAGTTCACCCATGTTACCCATCTAACCTGAATGGCAGAGATGAGAGGATCTGCAGAGAAAAAAATAAAATTAAAATAAACTAAAATGCAGGTGTGATAAGCTTGTTGCCTGATACCCAGCAGGACTAGGCTGCAATCGCTTACAAAGGTGCTCCAACATAGTACAGAATTAAGGGGTCTGAATACTCATTTAAATGGCATAGTCAATCTTTATGGACTTTATACATTTGCAAAAATGTCTAACCGCACGTTTTTGCTTAGCCATTGTGGCATATTGTGGTAGGTATTAAGAATAGAATGCAACGCAACAAAATGTTGAAAAACATACAGTGACAACATGTGTATATAAACATTGCATGTAACTGTAACAAATAGCCCATAGAAACATTATTTGTATTTCCCTGTGAGAGCAGTGCCCGAGGATAACCCCGCCTACTGTCCTCGCCCCCGTATCGCACCAGCACGCGCAGCACCAGCACGCGCAGCCCCATCGTTCTCCGCGTTCCCGTTCTGGTGTGAACATAATGCATTTAAAAACAGTCGGACTCAAACAAGTGACTTTCGGAAATAAATCAATCGCAACCGCGCAACAATCCAGCGGACGCCATTAAACGCCAAGCATCTGTTAGGTTTTTGAGATCTAAGGGGTTGTAGCTATTGTTTTCTCCCGGAAGAAGAGGTTTAATGCATAATGAAGGGAGAGGAGAGACGCGGATGAACAAGCAGGAGCTGGAGCTGGAGCAGGATAGAGAGGATCCTATGGAGAAGACAAAGGTAACTGTGATACGGACACAGTTGGTATAGTTTCAGAAAGCATCATTCGCCTTCAATGCTTTCCTCTTTTCTCCATTTTAGGGGAATGCTCGTATGTGTTTTCCGTGGCAGAGGGGCATAACAACACTAATTTGACGATGCATTTTATTACTAATGCCAGTCCATGGTTATGACGAGCTAACCAGACAGGTGTGTTCCTGGTGCATTCAGATCATTTGGCACAAAGGAAATTATTGCAATTAAATCGTTTGCGTTCTTTGCAGACATTGAACTCATGTCACTAATTTCCCCCTATTGTTTTCACTATATGTGTGTCTAGCTGATGACTACACGTGTTGATGGACCGGACTAACGCTCAAATACACTGTAGATTCTGCTTTCAGCACCACGGACAGTGACACGATGACACGCATGCGCAGGAGAGCTTTCGTTGCCCTTTTCCTATTCACCCTTTTCATCTTCGGCACCATGATGGGCCTCAGGACCCTGAAACCAACCGATGGCTTCTCGGATCTGGCCCCGGGGATGGGAGAGCTTGTAGGCGAGAGAGGCGGCGACCGGGGGGGGCGGCCAGTCTCACACGACATGGTGGTATCCCCCGGTCAGTCGCATTTATCCAGCGACACCAAAGTGGTCTTCACCAAATCCGACAGTGAGTACAGTATCTTCTACGACGTGCACATCTTCTATTACATGTGGTACGGCACCCCGCCGGTGGACGGGAGATATATCCACTGGGACCACGTTCTCGTGCCGCACTGGGACCCGAAGATCGCCGCAAGCCACGCCAAAGGAAGACACGCTCCCCCAGAGGACATAGCCTCCAGTTTCTACCCGGAGCTGGGCCCCTACAGCTCCAGAGACCCTGCCGTGCTGGAGGCACACATGTCCCAGATCGAAGCAGCTGCAGCGGGTAAAATATGTAATCGGCACCACACCTCCAATGTGCCAGAGTGTTGTCAAACATTGTTGTGGACCCTTGTTGTTGTAATATGATTTGTAATACACTGTTTGGTTGTTGGAAATGAAAACACAAGGAGAAGGACTGAACAACAACATAACACATAGTATTCAAAGAATGACCCGTATTAGCATCTTAAACGTACACTTTCTATAGTATAACTGTAAATCACAATGAACAACGTCAGCAACCGTTTGGTGCCAGCTCTACGTGGAGCTTATAGGTTTGGAGAAGTGACCTCTGTGATCTTAAATAGTTTGAGCTTAGAGCAGTGTTTATTGATCAGGTACGGGAGTCTTCCAAGCTATCCTCCCAGTCGACAGGGATCCCAAAGCCTCACATTCAGCATCCTCTGGAGACATAATAATTCAAATGTGTCATGGACACAGTACATACATCAGGGAATACTTTTTTTCAGATCAGTTAAAGGCACATGCGACCATTTACACTTCCGCTCATTTACACAATTCAAAATGTATCTCGATTCAAATGCGGCAACGGGTCTCGTTAATCTATAAAAAGTGCAAAGACACTCAAATACGACTCGTGTAAAAGCGACGTGTGTCGACTGATAACGTAAAAAGGGCTTTATAATTTCCATTTGATTGACTTCTAAATGCAGACAGCGGACATATTCACTGCCAACCAACCAGTTTATTGTGAGGTTTTCATTTCCTCAAAGATTTCAGTTTGTTTTTCAATTGAATTGTTCACGTTGTAGCTCACATTAAAAGTGGAAAAAGCTCTGACACGATTTATATTTGTATCATTGTTTCACAAAAACCTGGCATTTTAACGGTGTAGACTTTTTATATCCACTGTAGCTACATCCCGTGTATGCATTTATGATATCCTATCCTTGTAGACTGTAGGTCAGTGGGCACTTGACCAATGCGTTCAACCTTTGCGTCAATAGTCATGCCAACGCCTACTCCTCGTCTCCTCCCCAGGAGTCTTGGTGCTGACGTGGTACCCGCCTGGCATCGCGGACAACCATGGTGAGCCATGTGAAGATCTTGTGCCAGCTGTCATGGACGCTGCCCACAGACACAGCATCAAGGTAACTGGTGAGAGAACCGGTATGTTTTAGTTTCTGGTGATTTATCTAATTATATAGAAGGGCTGGACCTAGGGCTGCTGTGTATTCCATTCCAATTCAATCAAACGTCAGTTGGTAGAGCACACCGATGCTATGGTTATGGGCTACCACTACAAATACATATATGAATGTAGGCACGTATGGTGCTCTGTGTAATGGTGCTCGGTGTACTAACATCTAGATGACTGAAATGTAACTTTCATCTGAGTGGATTGGATTGAAATGGAATTGGCTCCCACTCTGGTTGGCAGCCAGTGATGCTTGTTTGGTTGGAGCTGGAGCATTATGTAGTTCACTCAGAGACTAATCTTAAAATTGACAAAAGTGCACTAAATCTAGTGTAACAGTCTGTCAGAATGCAGAGACAATAGACCTAAATCTAGTGTAACAGTCTGTCAGAATGCAGAGACAATAGACCTAAATCTAGTGTAACAGTCTGTCAGAATTCAGAGATAATAGACCTAAATCTAGTGTAACAGTCTGTCAGAATGCAGAGACAATAGACCTAAATCTAGTGTAACAGTCTGTCAGAATGCAGAGACAATAGACCTAAATCTAGTGTAACAGTCTGTCAGAATGCAGAGACAATAGACCTAAATCTAGTGTAACAGTCTGTCAGAATGCAGAGATAATAGACCTAAATCTAGTGTAACAGTCTGTCAGAATGCAGAGACAAAGACCTAAATCTAGTGTAACAGTCTGTCAGAATGCAGAGACAATAGACCTAAATCTAGTGTAACAGTCTGTCAGAATGCAGAGACAATAGACCTAAATCTAGTGTAACAGTCTGTCAGAATGCAGAGACAATAGACCTAAATCTAGTGTAACAGTCTGTCAGAATGCAGAGACAATAGACCTAAATCTAGTGTAACAGTCTGTCAGAATGCAGAGATAATAGACCTAAATCTAGTGTAACAGTCTGTCAGAATGCAGAGACAATAGACCTAAATCTAGTGTAACAGTCTGTCAGAATGCAGAGACAATAGACCTAAATCTAGTGTAACAGTCTGTCAGAATGCAGAGACAATAGACCTAAATCTAGTGTAACAGTCTGTCAGAATGCAGAGATAATAGACCTAAATCTAAATCTAACAAGAATGCAGAGACAATAGACCTAAATCTAGTAGTGTAACAGTCTGTCAGAATGCAGAGACAAGATAGACCTAAATCTAGTGTAACAGTCTGTCAGAATGCAGAGACAATAGACCTAAATCTAGTGTAACAGTCTGTCAGAATGCAGAGACAATAGACCTAAATCTAGTGTAACAGTCTGTCAGAATGCAGAGATAATAGACCTAAATCTAGTGTAACAGTCTGTCAGAATGCAGAGACAAAAGACATAAATCTAGTGTAACAGTCTGTCAGAATGCAGAGACAATAGACCTAAATCTAGTGTAACAGTCTGTCAGAATGCAGAGACAATAGACCTAAATCTAGTGTAACAGTCTGTCAGAATGCAGAGACAATAGACCTAAATCTAGTGTAACAGTCTGTCAGAATGCAGAGATAATAGACCTAAATCTAGTGTAACAGTCTGTCAGAATGCAGAGACAATAGACCTAAATCTAGTGTAACAGTCTGTCAGAATGCAGAGACAATAGACCTAAATCTAGTGTAACAGTCTGTCAGAATGCAGAGACAATAGACCTAAATCTAGTGTAACAGTCTGTAAGAATGCAGAGATAATAGACCTAAATCTAATGTAACAGTCTGTCAGAATGCAGAGACAAAAGACATAAATCTAGTGTAACAGTCTGTCAGGATGCAGAGACAATAGACCTAAATCTAGTGTAACAGTCTGTCAGAATGCAGAGACAATAGACCTAAATCTAGTGTAACAGTCTGTCAGAATGCAGAGACAATAGACCTAAATCTAGTGTAACAGTCTGTCAGAATGCAGAGACAATAGACCTAAATCTAGTGTAACAGTCTGTCAGAATGCAGAGATAATAGACCTAAATCTAGTGTAACAGTCTGTCAGAATGCAGAGACAAAAGACCTAAATCTAGTGTAACAGTCTGTCAGAATGCAGAGACAATAGACCTAAATCTAGTGTAACAGTCTGTCAGAATGCAGAGACAATAGACCTAAATCTAGTGTAACAGTCTGTCAGAATGCAGAGATAATAGACCTAAATCTAGTGTAACAGTCTGTCAGAATGCAGAGACAATAGACCTAAATCTAGTGTAACAGTCTGTCAGAATGCAGAGACAATAGACCTAAATCTAGTGTAACAGTCTGTCAGAATGCAGAGACAATAGACCTAAATCTAGTGTAACAGTCTGTCAGAATGCAGAGATAATAGACCTAAATCTAGTGTAACAGTCTGTCAGAATGCAGAGACAATAGACCTAAATCTAGTGTAACAGTCTGTCAGAATTCAGAGATAATAGACCTAAATCTAGTGTAACAGTCTGTCAGAATGCAGAGACAATAGACCTAAATCTAGTGTAACAGTCTGTCAGAATGCAGAGATAATAGACCTAAATCTAGTGTAACAGTCTGTCAGAATGCAGAGACAATAGACCTAAATCTAGTGTAACAGTCTGTCAGAATGCAGAGACAATAGACCTAAATCTAGTGTAACAGTCTGTCAGAATGCAGAGACAATAGACCTAAATCTAGTGTAACAGTCTGTAAGAATGCAGAGATAATAGACCTAAATCTAATGTAACAGTCTGTCAGAATGCAGAGACAAAAGACATAAATCTAGTGTAACAGTCTGTCAGAATGCAGAGATAATAGACCTAAATCTAGTGTAACAGTCTGTCAGAATGCAGAGACAAAGACCAAATCTAGAACATAGAATGCTAGTGTAACAGTCTGTCAGAATGCAGAGACAATAGACCTAAATCTAGTGTAACAGTCTGTCAGAATGCAGAGACAAATCTAGTGTAACAGTCTGTCAGAATGCAGAGACAATAGACCTACCAGTAAATCTAGTGTAACAGTCTGTCAGAATGCAGAGACAATAGACCTAAATCTAGTGTAACAGTCTGTCAGAATGCAGAGATAATAGACCTAAATCTAGTGTAACAGTCTGTCAGAATGCAGAGACAATAGACCTAAATCTAGTGTAACAGTCTGTCAGAATGCAGAGACAATAGACCTAAATCTAGTGTAACAGTCTGTCAGAATGCAGAGACAATAGACCTAAATCTAGTGTAACAGTCTGTAAGAATGCAGAGATAATAGACCTAAATCTAATGTAACAGTCTGTCAGAATGCAGAGACAAAAGACATAAATCTAGTGTAACAGTCTGTCAGAATGCAGAGATAATAGACCTAAATCTAGTGTAACAGTCTGTCAGAATGCAGAGACAAAAGACATAAATCTAGTGTAACAGTCTGTCAGATGCAGAGACAATAGACCTAAATCTAGTGTAACAGTCTGTCAGAATGCAGAGACAATAGACCTAAATCTAGTGTAACAGTCTGTCAGAATGCAGAGACAATAGACCTAAATCTAGTGTAACAGTCTGTCAGAATGCAGAGATAATAGACCTAAATCTAGTGTAACAGTCTGTCAGAATGCAGAGACAATAGACCTAAATCTAGTGTAACAGTCTGTCAGAATGCAGAGACAATAGACCTAAATCTAGTGTAACAGTCTGTCAGAATGCAGAGACAATAGACCTAAATCTAGGTCTGTCAGAATGCAGAGACAATGTAACAGTCTCTGTAAGAATGCAGAGATAATAGACCTAAATCTAATGTAACAGTCTGTCAGAATGCAGAGACAAAAGACCTAAATCTAGTGTAACAGTCTGTCAGAATGCAGAGACAATAGACCTAAATCTAGTGTAACAGTCTGTCAGAATGCAGAGACAATAGACCTAAATCTAGTGTAACAGTCTGTCAGAATGCAGAGACAATAGACCTAAATCAGTGTAACAGTCTCTGTCAGAATGCAGAGATAATAGACCTAAATCTAGTGTAACAGTCTGTCAGAATGCAGAGACAATAGACCTAAATCTAGTGTAACAGTCTGTCAGAATGCAGAGATAATAGACCTAAATCTAGTGTAACAGTCTGTCAGAATGCAGAGACAATAGACCTAAATCTAGTGTAACAGTCTGTCAGAATTCAGAGATAATAGACCTAAATCTAGTGTAACAGTCTGTCAGAATGCAGAGACAATAGACCTAAATCTAGTGTAACAGTCTGTCAGAATGCAGAGATAATAGACCTAAATCTAGTGTAACAGTCTGTCAGAATGCAGAGACAATAGACCTAAATCTAGTGTAACAGTCTGTCAGAATGCAGAGACAATAGACCTAAATCTAGTGTAACAGTCTGTCAGAATGCAGAGACAATAGACCTAAATCTAGTGTAACAGTCTGTAAGAATGCAGAGATAATAGACCTAAATCTAATGTAACAGTCTGTCAGAATGCAGAGACAAAAGACATAAATCTAGTGTAACAGTCTGTCAGAATTCAGAGATAATAGACCTAAATCTAGTGTAACAGTCTGTCAGAATGCAGAGATAATAGACCTAAATCTAGTGTAACAGTCTGTCAGAATGCAGAGACAATAGACCTAAATCTAGTGTAACAGTCTGTCAGAATGCAGAGACAATAGACCTAAATCTAGTGTAACAGTCTGTCAGAATGCAGAGACAATAGACCTAAATCTAGTGTAACAGTCTGTCAGAATGCAGAGACAATAGACAGTAGACCTAAATCTAGTGTAACAGTCTGTCAGAATGCAGAGACAATAGACCTAAATCTAGTGTAACAGTCTGTCAGAATGCAGAGACAATAGACCTAAATCTAGTGTAACAGTCTGTCAGAATGCAGAGACAATAGACCTAAATCTAGTGTAACAGTCTGTCAGAATGCAGAGACAATAGACCTAAATCTAGTGTAACAGTCTGTCAGAATGCAGAGACAGTAGACCTAAATCTAGTGTAACAGTCTGTCAGAATGCAGAGACAATAGACCTAAATCTAATGTAACAGTCTGTCAGAATGCAGAGACAATAGACCTAAATCTAGTGTAACAGTCTGTCAGAATGCAGAGACAATAGACCTAAATCTAATGTAACAGTCTGTCAGAATGCAGAGACAATAGACCTAAATCTAGTGTAACAGTCTGTCAGAGCACGCAACAACTTTAGTACATGGAGATTGGAGCGGGTGATGTCATTTTGGAAATATATGTTCTGGCCCGCTTTCTTCCTCCATCTCCATGTACTTTGATGCATAGTGCATACAGAGGACCCATTTATTTTACATCTCACATTACTTTTCCTAGTCATCAGCGACTCCATTACTTGCAATGTTAGAAAAGAAATCAGCTGGCAATCATACCCTGTTTACCAGGCGTAGGGCCACAGACATGGTCATGAATCTGAGGTTGGGGCTTAAACCGGCAAGTGTAGAGTGTACGGAGATATCGTCATCTACGCTGGCAAAAAATAACGTTAAGATGAAACAGTCTGAGGTCACAAAGCAGAACAGCGTCAGTGTGAAAGAAGTGTCAGCTACCGGTAGGGATGTGATCTACAACAGACTCAGCTCAATCGCCGGCTGAAAACTGAGTTCTGCTCATCTTTGGAGGTAGAGTCTGTAGATTATTGGCCCTCTTCGTGGGACTCTGACAGATCTCACCGGCCTGATCTACTGAAGAGCTAGGGACTCTATCCTATAGCTGGAGAGGTGCTCTCACCTAGGAACATAGACCAGATCCTGACTCGCTTATCCTCATCATGAGATAAGGTGCAGGTCAGGCAGCAGGCTGTTAGCCAGCCTGCTAGCATAGTTTAGTCTGTCGATAGCATAGTTAAAGAAGGAAGCATAGTTTTCCCCATTTCGACTGTGACTCAATCCAGGCTGACATGAGTAAAACAGAAAAGCCTGATGACTGTACTGGCCTAAATAAGGCAGTTCCTCCTGCTTACACTGGTGATCTTACCCTCTGCATGTCCCGCAATGGGGGAGATGCTGTTAATATTCATGACACAAAATATTAATCTACACTGAAAACACATTCCTGGGTATCAGCCTTTTGAAGTTGTAA
Organism: Dallia pectoralis; assembly: GCA_029465975.1. Classification (NCBI taxonomy): domain Eukaryota; kingdom Metazoa; phylum Chordata; class Actinopteri; order Esociformes; family Umbridae; genus Dallia; species Dallia pectoralis. Next base: position 3,286,058 of record CM055753.1, read on the forward strand.
CTGCCAATGTAAAAAGGGATTTATAAAATACACACAAACACACACACGTCCATAGCATGTTACAGTAAATGTGCAATAAACAGAACTAGATAAGCTACACTAAAACTAATTATATCATATATGAATAGTTTACCTTCACAGTTTAAGCTTTTCCGTACATTTCCCTACCTAAAATGTCAAGCTCAGATATTGCAGACCTTTATTAGTGTAGTGTGAAATAAAGGGATGATGAAATGTAGGCCTTTCAAAACAGCGTTAATATCTCATTATATCTGACCTGAGGCTAATTCTCCAACTTTCCATTGCTATAAAGAACAGGAGCCCCAGTAAAGGAACTGAATGATGTCTTCTTCCTCTTCATATTCGTTCTAACATGTGCCTTTACCATAATCTTTGGCCTATGATATGATAACTGTGTTTCATTCACAGATCACCACATTAAATAACAAGTAAGAACGCTGAGCAAAGATGTGTAAACACGATACTGCCTCAGGGTCTTCAAATTGGTCTGTTTTTTTTGTATATTGCTTCTGACAGTAAAAACACAAGGTTAATCTTGTGTTAAGTATTTACATCCTGAACGCTGTCTCCCATTAGCTCAGGAAACTCAGGAAAAACGGCTTCTCCTCGCTTGTCACACACAGACACACACACACACACACACACATCCATGATTTATTAATACTAGAAAGGGGACTGCATGAACAGGATATCATCTCACTTTGATTGGAAAACCACACGAGGTGACAACCCGACTGCCCGGTCAGCGAGCCTTCAGTTGCTCCTTGTCAAATATTGCGTTTCCTTGGAAACTGTTTATGAAGGCTTTGCAGCCTGTTTTCTAAGAGAGACAAAAATAAGTGGGTGTTCTATTTTGCCTTTCATTACTTTGGCAGTCATGGATCCGTCGTTCTATTCTAAAACCTTTGCGGTCCTGTGGTAGATGTTTTGCTGCTGAGGGAACATCATTGTCCTCATGCAGATGAAGCCATCTACACAACGACAGGAGGTATTAGCTACACAGCAACTGATTCAGGACCTGGTTAACCTGCAACTACAGTTATCAGTCAGCCCTGTTACATGACTCAGTCGTGTGTAACAGCGAACACAGCCTCTCAATGCTTAGAGACTCCCTGTGGATCGTTCAAGGTGTAGTGTGAAATGTATTCCTTCAGGGACTTTCTCCCGGCTGGATATATTGATTATATATATATATATATCTTCATGTAACACCCTGATGTCTCCTAGGGTCAGCAAATACAGTGGGTCAGTGAGAACAATGCCTTTAGAGCAGATGCCTTTAATGCCTTTAAGTAGAAAGCTGGGTTGTGGTTACCTGGTGTGGAGACAGTTCACCTCAGGGACACCCTCGGAGGAACAGAACTGTTAAAAGAGGGTAGAGGATTACCTCCTAGATGAGATTGAGGGTGATGTCCTGAGCTGGGATACTGGCTGTGGTTACCGAGACCTAATCATTTCTCTGCTTCAGTGGCCCTCTCTTCCTCATCCTGCTCCTCTTACTCCCTTTAGTCTATTTTTCATTTTTTTGGAAATTGACTCTCAGGTCCAATCATGTTTTTATATCCTTGTGAGGATCAGAAATCTATGTTTCATTTCGCAAAAGAACCTTGGGTTTTCTTCCTCTCTTTATGGGGGTTGAACACATTCATTGGTTGGCTCCAGGAATAACTGGAAGGTCACTGGAGTCCATTACATCTGAGTTTCCATGTATAACACGTGTATTCCCAGAGAAACAGGTTGGAGTATAGATTAGATGGGTTGGCCAGTTAGTGGGGCCAAACACAATGTTTTTAACAATATATGTCAGCATTTCTGAGTTTTCTAAGTTATATACCCCTGCTTATGTACCTTAGCTGCAGAGTACATTTTCTCATTACCCATCAGGCCATTATCAATTATATACAACAATCAAATGGCAATGTGCTACAATACCAATGAAATTAAATGTACATTCTTTCTTCATATAATGGACAGTGATATATGATAATGTATTGATCGTTCCCCTTGAATGCTTTAATAATGATTCATGATTCATACTTCCATTCTGTTCCCACAGGTGGCGTTTCACATCCAGCCATACAACGGACGGACAGACCTCAGCATGCATGACAACATCAAATACATCATTGACCGGTACGTCGACTTCCTGTAGTTCCAACGACCAATACATCCACTTCCTGTAGTCCTACTGTCTCATACAGATTGAGTATCAGTCACTCAAAGCTAACAGGGCAGCGCTCGGCTCTCCATATTAACGTCCAGAGACATTACGACCTGTATAAATCTGATTCCTCTTTCAGTCTTAAGGGGAATGGAAAGTAGGGAAGACACAGTTTAAATATAGATTACTGCAGTGTTCTAATTAAACCACAATCAGCCAATGTCCTGATTGCAACGCTTTCTCTTTCATTCTTTGAGAATTTCTTTCAGGGCGTTACTATTTACAGCGCTACGAAAATATGTGTACATGTGGAAAAGATCTTGTCTTTGCAACAGACTTGAATGTAGGTTTGCGATCTTGTCAAACCAAATTGTCATTTTAATGTATAACGAACATGAATTATTGACTGTGAGGTTTAGGAACATAAATATGTCTGGGACCAACAGAAATCCTCTAATGGGGTGTGACAGTGATCTACCTCAACACTAATCGCACCATCTGCTGTCGTTGAATGATAGTATATATATCTTAGTCATACCAACTGAACTGCACGGATAATCCGTGCAGACACTATATCATCCCGCTCGCTCATGTCTTTTCTGCAAAACGAGTGAGCGAATCCAATGCAGGGACTTCATTTTTAGCCGCGAACGTAAACGATTAACAAACCAGCGAATATGTTTACCTCACAGGTACGGGAGCCATGGCGCGTTCTACCGCTTCAGGTCCACCACAGGGCGTATCCTCCCGCTGTTCTACATCTACGACTCCTATCTGACCCAACCTGAGGCCTGGGCCGACCTGCTCCACCCCGCCGGAGCCCACACACTCCGCGGCACGCCCTACGACGGCATCTTCCTCGCTCTGGTCGTCGAGGAACGCCACAAGCACGACATCTTGGCCGGCGGCTTCGACGGCATGTACACGTACTTCGCCTCCAACGGCTTCTCTTTCGGCTCGTCGCACCAGAACTGGAAGGCGATGAAAGCGTTCTGCGACGGCAACAACCTGCTCTTCGTGCCCAGCGCCGGCCCGGGCTACGTCGACACGGCAGTGAGGCCCTGGAACAACCACAACACCCGGAACCGGGTCAACGGGCGCTACTACGAGACCAGCCTGCAGGCGGCGCTGTCGGTGCGGCCGGAGATCGTGACGATCACCTCTTTCAACGAGTGGCACGAGGGGACGCAGATCGAGAAGGCGGTATCGAGGAAGACGACGACACGCCTGTATCTGAGCTACCAGCCGCACCGGTCCGATCTGTACCTGGAGCTCACCAGGAAGTGGGCGGAACACTTCAACAAGGAAAAAGACAAGTGGCTCATGTAGGGAACCGAAGTGCTCGTCACACTACTGAGCTTTGTGTTACTGAAGCGGGTCAAATCTGCTGTACTGAACTGGTAAGTGGGTACATAAACACCATAGAAAATACCTGAGCCAGCTGTTTGGTTTGGGATGGCACGGTCGCAGGAAAGGTAAGAGAGGTGTCACGCCCGGGTGTTATAGGGTGCTGTGCTTGGACTCAGGCAGTTAGGGGGTTGGAAAATATCCGACCTGGAGTATACAATGACAAGAATGAGGTTACACTATAGCCAATGGCTTTAAGCTGTCCTAATTTCTAGTGGTTCTGTTGAAACTTAGGGTAACACTCTGTGTTTACCCACTCGTGAACTGAACATTCCAGCTGAGGCTTTTAACCTTGATGTGAATTTTGTAATAATAAATGGTTTCTATTAGGAGCTAGTTGAACATTTGAATCATGTGCATAATTTAGGCTGGTAGTACTACAAAAGCAAGTCCCCTGAATCTGCACATCGTCTCTACATCCTGCGACAAACTGCTTTTTTTTCCGTCGTAATGTTTGAAATTCCAATTTTCACAATGTTACAAAAGTGTGAGTGCTTAAGATCGCAGACTGCGTCAAAAAGCCTATTTCATCGTAAATGGGTGCCTTTGTGGTAATACCCTGAGCTGTCATTAAGCTACCGTGGTTGTGTAGTTTGTCTGAGTTTCAGTCTGTCAGACATTGGGGACTAATTTCTCAAAATTTGAAATTGTGTAAACAAATAAACATTTGTCTGTATAACAACTTTACAATTGTATGTGTTTAAAACATGGTGATGTTTGCTCTTATCAGGGGGCAACTGTTTGAAGACACCTCAGAGAGACAGTACACTGAGAAGCTTCAATGTGTTTCGGATTGGGTGGTCAAACCAAACGTTTTTTGGGCCAGAGCTTCTGCTGTGGCCAGGTCTCCCAGAATGCTCTGGGACACCAAAAAATTGGTATTCTTATTTTTTCGAAGCGCTAAAATAGATGAAGAAAAATATGTGATGTTATTGGTCGTAAGATCTGAATTGGCTTGCCTGTGGAAATATAGACTATTTAGCATGACTTGAGAGGTAAAGCGAGAGAGAAAAAGCTACATCTGAAAACATTGTCTTAGAAACTGTATGCACAGTACTGAGTCTGCTCTAATGACAGTCCAACCCGTGACTGGAAAGGCTGTCCGGCTACACAGAGACACACACACCTAGCTAACATAAACTAATCAAACCAGGCATTGTTGCAATGCATTTCTAAATGTCAGGCTTCACAGCACAGTGCAATGGCCAACCACAGTGCTCATCACAGTTTCACGTAGTTCCAGTTGACAGATGGGATAATGCGTTCCAACCTCGGAATGTCATCTTCTGTCACGGAGGATTGTGTGGGTGAGAGAGAAATGACATTTTCACGGACAGGACAAAAACAAATAAAATGTGTTGTTTAGCATCTTCTTAGCCTGTAATTAACACCGAGTATATGAAATACACAACGACGTCAATAGGGACTCCAGGTAGACAATCCTGAGTCATTACTCCGTTGTTCATCCATGAATACGCAACCATCTGTTCCTTAGCTAATTGGAAGCAGGCCAGGAAAATATGTTCCCCTTAGTTAACTCGGTAACCGCTAAAGAATACTGAGGTTATTTGAATACCCTATCCAACCTAATGTTAGGGGACAGACAGAATGGCACAACAGAGGTAAAAAGAAAATGCCGCGGATTTGCCCTGGCTGAGGTCATCAAGGACTTCTACCAAAAAGCACTTGACAGAATGTAGCTGGTTAAAAAAGCTGAACAACACATTCGAATACTCGAAACAAGTGGCTCCGTTTTTATTTTACTTCAGAGGTGCACCGGAACATTCCTCTACAATGTCAGTGAGTGAGGTTAGATTAAATTAAATACTGTATTACAACAATTGCATTTTAAAATGACATTGCAGAAAAGCACTACTGTTTCTATGGCTCCTTGACTCTGATAGCTTGCAAAATACACAAGCAATGTCACAGAGGTATTTGTTACAGGTTCTTTCTGACAACCTTTAATACGTAAAGATAATTTGCATGTCCCGAGTTGAACAACACAGATAGAGAACGCACATAACGCATAATAGCGCCACACGCATACACGCTACACTCTAGAATGCCATGCTAAGTGAGTCCTGTATGCTAGGGGGTTTAGTATGGGTAGTGATTGCTCTGTTTTGTCAACAGTACTTTTCTGTCGACGCTGTCAAGAATAAAGGTCACCCATAATGTTTCCAGTGGGAGCTTGAGTCAACTGTTTTCCACTCTACAAACAGTGGCCTGCCACTATTCCAGCCCAACTCATAATGCCCACTATACCAGACATGTCATAAATCATATTAAAACGCTTCACATGAACTGCGACGAGCCAGAAACACATCAAATTAAGCAGCCAATTGTTTTCTGCTTTCACCAACCAGTTGGATACTGTTAGTTAAGGTCAGTTATGGGGACAGAGTGGTAGTATTGGCCACAGACAGATAAAAAACATATATAAAAGCCTTCGTTTAAGAAGGTTATAGTTTCTTCATTGTCGAAAGTTTGGATTTTCATCGAGGAGTTAAAGCTGGATGTTTCTGTAGGCTGGGATGCTGGGTTCTGTGGCTGGGATGCTGGATTCTGTGGCTGGGATGCTGGATTCTGTGGCTGGGATGCTGGATTCTGTGGCTGGGATGCTGGATTCTGTGGCTGGGATGCTGGATTCTGTGGCTGGGATGCTGGATTCTGTGGCTGGGATGCTGGATTCTGTGGCTGGGATGCTGGATTCTGTAGGCTGGGATGCTGGGTTCTGTGGCTGGGATGCTGGGTTCTGTGGCTGGGATGCTGGGTTCTGTGGCTGGGATGCTGGGTTCTGTGGCTGGGATGCTGGGTTCTGTGGCTGGGATGCTGGATTCTGTAGGCTGGGATGCTGGATTCTGTGGCTGGGATGCTGGATTCTGTGGCTGGGATGCTGGATTCTGTGGCTGGGATGCTGGATTCTGTGGCTGGGATGCTGGATTCTGTGGCTGGGATGCTGGATTCTGTGGCTGGGATGCTGGGTTCTGTGGCTGGGATGCAGAGTTCTGTGGCTGGGACGCTGGGTTCTGTGGCTGGGACGCTGGGTTCTGTGGCTGGGACGCTGGGTTCTGTGGCTGGGACGCTGGGTTCTGTTACTGGGACGCTGGGTTCTGTGGCTGGGACGCTGGGTTCTGTGGCTGGGACGCTGGGTTCTGTGGCTGGGACGCTGGGTTCTGTTACTGGGACGCTGGGTTCTGTGGCTGGGATGCTGGGTTCTGTGGCTGGGATGCTGGGTTCTGTGGCTGGGATGCTGGGTTCTGTGGCTGGGATGCTGGGTTCTGTGGCTGGGATGCTGGGTTCTGTGGCTGGGATGCTGGGTTCTGTGGCTGGGATGCTGGGTTCTGTGACTGGGATGCTGGGTTCTGTGACTGGGATAGTGGGTTCTGTGACTGGGATAGTGGGTTCTGTGACTGTGATCCTTGGTTCTGTGGCTGCTGGACCCAGACACCAGGACCACCAGTATGTTTCTCTGGGTCTACTGCAGGGCTGGTGTTCTTGCAGGGGCACCGACACTGGCAGGACTCTCCCTGACTGATGACGATTACAGGGAGACGCAGGCCCAACTGATGTATAGCTGTCAGACAGAGAGACAGAGGACATGTCACACACACACAAACACACACACACACACACACACCCTGATGTATAGCTGTCAGACAGAGAGACAGAGGACATGTCACACACACACAAACACACACACACATCCTGATGTATAGCTGTCAGACAGAGAAACAGAGGACATGTCTCACACACAAACACACACACACACACCCTGATGTATAGCTGTCAGACAGAGAGACAGACAGAGGACATGTCACACACACACACACACACACACACACACACACACCTGATGTATAGCTGTCAGACAGAGAGACAGACAGAGGACATGTCACACACACACACACACACCCTGATGTATAGCTGTCAGACAGAGAGACAGACAGAGGACATGTCACACACACACACACACACCCTGATGTATAGCTGTCAGACAGAGAGACAGACAGAGGACATGTCACACACACACACACCCTGATGTATAGCTGTCAGACAGAGAGACAGACAGAGGACATGTCACACCACATGTCATACACACACACTTGACATGTTCAGGATGTGTGGACCATTGGGTGATAATTGCTGTGCAGCTGATAACATTTAACGAACAAAAACAAATTAATGTGACTAGATCCGTACATCTAAAGTTGAAACACTATATATGCTTCTCCATGAAGATACATCATCTCAGTAAATTACCTGGGTTCCCGTCCGCAGGCATTGCTGTGGTGAAATAGACATTCTGAACGGTTGAGCCACTGTATGGTTGCTATACGAGAAACAAAAGATATGATTTGTTTTTGAATAATTAGAACTTGGCTAAACAGAATAGATAATAAAATGAGCTGATAGAGTTTTATTCCATCTGGATGAGATCCAGCGGAACATGGAAATCCATGAGTCCACAGTCACTCATCGTATTCAAATAAAAAGGCCAGTGACCATATTTACATTCAATATTTACATCAAATTATTGAAGCGTGGCCTTATTCTTATTATTTTAATGAACTAGCTTTACAACACTACGGCTACCTCCTACATCGTAAATGTAGAAAAATACATTTGCTTAAACAACACTCACTATTATGTGTGTCTGTGCGTCCAGGCGCCCCTGGTCCACAACACTGTTCAGCAGCCACTGGAGGTTCTGGGGGGACATGGTGATTGGCTGCAGGGCACTCTGAGCAGGGGCGCGTGAGGGAGAGATGTGCCCCAGGGAGAGAGGTGTAAGTGGGGCCTGGAGCAAGGTCCTGGGGGGGGTGAATGAACCTGTGCTTGGATGTGAATGAATGGACGGCTCGGGAGGTGGGTCTGGTAGGACGCCCTGCGGTGGCGGGACCCCCTGCTGTGGTGGGACCCCCTCCTGTGGTGGGACCCCCTGCTGTGGTAGGACGCCCTGCTGTGGTAGGACGCCCTGCTTTGGTAGGACGCCCTGCTGTGGTAGGACGCCCGGCTGTGGTAGGACGCCCGGCTGTGGTAGGACGCCCGGCTGTGGTAGGACGCCCGGCTGTGGTAGGACGCCCGGCTGTGGTAGGACGCCCGGCTGTGGTAGGATGCCCTGCTGTGGTAGGATGCCCTGCTGTGGTAGGATGCTCTGCTGAGCTATGATGTCCTTCTGAGATTGTAGGCTTTTTGTGTGGCCTGCTATGGAATTAATGGAGGCTGCTGGCTGTGGTATGAGACTCTGGCTGGAGGGCTGCTGTTCTGGGTTCACATCATGTCTAGGTATTCCATAGGCCGTCGGACAGACAAATATGTGAACTGGACAGGGTTCCCCAGGGGTACAGTCAGGTGTGGGCTGGGATGGTAGGCAGCCTGCAGCAAGGTCTGAGGGTGACGTGGAGACAACGGTAGGAGCTGCTTCTGGGGGCAGCACAGTTGGAGATGGGTCCTCCACACCACATGAGGGAACTGTAATAGGAGATACATCTGCAGGAGATAACCAGGAGATATCAGGGGTTTAACACACTAACCAGGAGATATCAGGGGTTTAACACACTAACCAGGAGATAACACAGGGTTTAACACGCTAACCAGGAGATAACACAGGGTTTAACACGCTAACCAGGAGATATCAGGGGTTTAACACGCTAATCAGGAGATATCGGGGGTTTAACACGCTAACCAGGAGATATCAGGGGTTTAACACGCTAACCAGGAGATAACACAGGGTTTTACATGTTAACCAGGAGATATCAGGGGTTTAACACGCTAACCAGGAGATAACACAGGGTTTAACACGCTAACCAGGAGATATCAGGGGTTTAACACGCTAACCAGGAGATAACACAGGGTTTTACATGTTAACCAGGAGATATCAGGGGTTTAACACGCTAACCAGGAGATAACACAGGGTTTTACATGTTAACCAGGAGATATCAGGGGTTTAACACGCTAACCAGGAGATAACACAGGGTTTTACATGTTAACCAGGAGATATCAGGGGTTTAACACGCTAACCAGGAGATAACACAGGGTTTTACATGTTAATCAGGAGATATCAGGGGTTTAACACGCTAACCAGGAGAAATCAGGGGTTTAACACGCTAACCAGGAGATAACACAGGGTTTTACATGTTAACCAGGAGATATCAGGGTTTAACACGCTAACCAGGAGATATCAGGGGTTTAACACGCTAACCAGGAGATATCAGGGGTTTAACACGCTAATCAGGAGATATCAGGGGTTTAACACGCTAACCAGGAGAAATCAGGGGTTTAACACGCTAACCAGGAGATAACACAGGGTTTTACATGTTAACCAGGAGATATCAGGGGTTTAACACGCTAACCAGGAGATATCAGGGGTTTAACACGCTAACCAGGAGATATCAGGGGTTTAACACGCTAACCAGGAGATATCAGGGGTTTAACACGCTAATCAGGAGATATCAGGGGTTTAACACGCTAACCAGGAGATATCAGGGTTTAACACGCTAACCAGGAGATATCAGGGGTTTAACACGCTAACCAGGAGATAACACAGGGTTTTACATGTTAACCAGGAGATAACACAGGATATCACAGGTTTACATGCTAACCAGTACACAAAGAATTCATACAGACAGTACTCACCCTGTGGCTGGTCTTGAAAGAGCAACTCAAACATCCGATCCAATGCATCGGGCTGCCACAGATAAAGGACAACAGCAGAGGAACATTAACACAGAGAAACACAGAGAAAACAGCCTGTAGCAGCGGCTCTGAGATAAATATGTGTAGTTCCAGTGGGTTACAGTGCAGCATTCATGTACTATTTTCAGGACAGCAGCTAGCCTGGTAAATAGTCCTGGCATGTGACAAGGAAGAGCTATTGAACTAGATGGTAATCAATTCACGCCGTTGCCTCTAAAGTGTGCCTACAGCCAACAGCTTATGGTTCTGAACACTGCATTTCTACATAGGTATAGCATGGTGGCGTTTAGCGTAAAAGCAGTACGTTGAAAATGTAGAAAGGAAGAAGACTTAATGACTTACATTATGTTCCCTGAGCACAGAATCCGTGGAGATCAGGCTGATATCGCTGAGACACGGGGAACGAGGATTCAAATCCTGCGTGCCAAAACATCAGTATGGATTCATCATCGTTACAGAATTAGAATGCAAGAAAATATCTAAGACCAGTGCAAAAGGCTCTCAACGGCCAAGTGGACTCAAAGTCCAGAAAGAGTTGTACTGGCTGCGACGACACATATTCTACTGATTTTATGGACATATGATCGGTTACAAACGTGGCCAATACCACAATGAAACAAACAGTGTCAAAATGAATGAATCCAGTTTCAGTCATGTGGTGGGAGGAGTCACCTCTGAGGAGGAGTGGCTATGTGTGATGTCAGGTGACGATCTAGGCTGCTGACCAGTGACTGTGTCCCTCTGGCTGTCAAGGGAACTCCGGGAGTTATCACCATCTGTGTCCATCTGATGGAGGGCTGGCTCCCCTATGAGAGGAAAACACATGTATACTGTGTACAGAAACTGTGTGTAAATGTGCATCCCCACACGCAGACAAACAAACACACACACACACACACACACACACACACTTCTTACTGGTCTCAGTCTCCACCAACCGGCCCCATTGCTTAAAGTCTCATTAATATTTGAGATACACTCCTGAATTGGACCCAGGTTTAATGACAGAGAGCTACGTTTGAATACAGCCAAGTGTGAGAACATGCCTGATCTTAGAGAGGGAAATCCAAGCCCAGGTACAGATACGGGTACAGATACGGGTACAGATACGGGTAGAGATACAAGTACAGATACGGGTACAGATACGGGTACAGATACAGGGACCTTCAGAGGAAAGGACAACTTTTTGGGTTCTCAGCTATTAAAGGAACAATCTGTTTTTGTAAAAAAGTCTCTCAGACTTGGGAACTGTACCTGAGGTTTTGGTAAGGAAAAAAGGTCATTGAATTTAAGGTGTCTGCTCCCCTCAAGAATAGAAAAATGTGTGTGTCTGGGTGTGTGTGTGTGTGTGTGTTTGTGTTCTCAGCACACTGCTGGATTTGGATAAATAGCCTCATCACGATTCGCTGACAGGGCGTTGGGGAAACAAATGGGCCAATAAGAAGCTGGGGAGCTGAGCCATGCCCATACCTATCTGCTAGGCTGAAATTAACTGGGAGGTTTTCCTCACACACGCCTGTCTGAAATCTAGCTGAGCTGAGGAAACGCCTAGAAAAATGAAATTGATGCTATAATGCATTGTTGTTTCTGCATTTCTGGAAACTTAGCCTGGTGTCAGTTTACAAAAATAGTGTTTGTAGTGGCCTACGTACGCTACGTAATAACCACACACCTCTATTTCTGTCAAACATATTGTACCTGATCCTGTGTGCCCCAGAGAGTGTCTCAGAAGGAAATCACTAGAAGTGAATGTCTTGTAACAGCCAGGGTAATCACACCTGAGGAGAAATAAAGTGGAGCCCATTGTGTTTATTCACTAGTTAATTCATTCAGCCAATTATTCGTCTGTTAAACCCACAGCAAATGTCACCAGTCAGTTGTGAATTCACCTGAAAGGCCTCTCCTTGGAGTGAGTCCTGATGTGTTTCCTCAGGTCACTCAGGGTGGTGAAGTACCTGGTGCATCCGTTCGACTCGCAGTTAAACGTGTTCCCGGTGTGCAGTCTCTGGTGGGCCTTCAGCCTGCACATATACCCAACACATGACGTTCACAGACCAGCTCGCTTAACACACGCCGCTGGGACATGTAGCTTGATGTGAGGGTGAGGATATCAAACGGCACTGTGGTGTGGTGTTCAGTATCATGTGAGGATATCAAACAGCACTCTGATGTGGTGTTCAGTATTATGTGAGGGTATCAAACAGCACTGTGATGTGGTGTTCAGTATTATGTGAGGGTATCAAACAGCACTGTGATGTGGTGTTCAGTATTATGTGAGGCTATCAAACAGCACTGTGATGTGGTGTTCAGTATCATGTGAGGATATCAAACAGCACTGTGATGTGGTGTTCAGTATTATGTGAGGATATCAAACAGCACTGTGGTATGGTGTTCAGTATTATGTGAGGATATCAAACAGCACTGTGGTATGGTGTTCAGTATTATGTGAGGATATCTAACAGCACTGTGGTGTGGTTTTGCTGCGGGATGTCTTCAGGCTTGACAGCGTTAAGGTCTTACCTGTAGAGTGTATTGTAGGCCTTCTCACAGTCCTGTTGGTCACACTCAAAGGGTTTCTCCTTGGTATGAACGCGGACGTGAATCTTAAGACTGTAGGAAGTGAGGAAGGCCTTGTCACAGCCCTGCTGGTTGCAGACAAACGTGTACTCTCCTCGGTGTCTCTTCTGGTGGGTCCGCAGGTTCCCCGCGGTGCTGTAAGTACGAGTGCACTCATCGTACAGACACTGGTACCGCTTCACCTGAAAAACAGGCAGGCAAACAGACGTCATCGAAATAATAAAGAATTGTGTTGAATACATGGGCATGGTTATTACAAGAAAGGTCTTTAGCAAGTATGTGAGACTTCAAGCTTATATCACGTTAAAATAATAAATCTGCTGTGCTGGTTCATATGATAAGACTGGAGTGCACATTGTTATTCTTTAGACATTGCCTTATTGACAGAGGCTGTTGTGAACGATAGTTTTTCCTGAACGAGCAGCAGGCCAGATTTGAACCCGTGCAGAAACTGTATTTGTGCACCGGAGGCAGTAGGCTAGCCAATAGGAGGAACCGAGGCCATAAAGTTAACACCTCTGAATGAGAACAGAAGACAGAGCAGAGGACAGAAGGTTAATCCTCACATGGTGACAAGGAGCCAAAAACAAAATGACATAATGTGTAAGTCATGTGACTAGCTCCATGGTCAGCCCAATTTCACCACCATGAAAATATTCCCTCTCGTGTAATATCTTTTCACAGTCAGACTTCATCAAAACATTTGGCATCTACCCTCAATTAGTGTTCCAGGAAAGATGAAGATGCAAATAAATAACCTTACTGACTTCATACTCACATGTTTATGTGTATATTTATATGGGTGTATATATATATATATTTATATGGTTGTATATTTATATGGGAAAACACAGGGCTAGTCAACCATGTTCCTGGAGTGCCACAGGTAGTGAATTACTGTTTAATTTTTTTTGCTAGAATTCCGCTCCTTGACAAACACGCTTCTCCTCAAAATTCCATGTGACTACAACCAAAGAAACACAGAACAAATCCACGATCAAAACAGACGTGTCTGTTGACTGTGAAGGAATCTGTGTTTTTCGACAAAACAAAGACCTGGGTGTTAGCTTGAAAAAAAGCACACGTCTTTAAGAGGAACAACAGACACAAGACCACTCTTCTAAACTGACTTTTCTTAAAAAGCAACCTCATGTATCAACCTCACCCTGTTTCAGATACATCCCCAAACATGCCAGTTCCATCTAAATCATGATTGTTTGCGAAGGGGGTGCAATGCTCTGTCTTTTGATTGGCTAGAATCGGTTGTCAAATAAAAGATCTGTCGTGGTGGATGGTATGATATATCAGATGGCTGATCACATGACTCTTACCCCTGTAAGGTCTTTGGGTCAAAGCTAAGGCTTACCTCTTTCTGGTGTGTATCTGGGCACTCTGAGTGCAGTGTGATGGTCGCCCCCTGAATATGCCGTGGCATGGGTGTGGAACCAGGGTTGATGGTGAACTGTATCTGATCCTGGGAGATGGTGTGGTGGACATATCCCTGGGACATGGCCTCCCAATGGTCCTCCAGACCTCCGCGGCCCTCCGTCTCAAATCCCTCATCCAGACACATTGGGTCCTCCTCGTCCTCTGTATTGTCGAGTATAGAACCCAGAGGGTCTTGCTCAATCATCACAGTGGTCCTGTCATACACCGTGTCCGGACCAGAGTCCAGTTGGGATGGCAGCAGTAGCCTGTCCCATTGGTCCCAGTTGACTGTAACCATATTCCCTGACACGCTGTCCTCTTCATTCTCCCGGTTTGTCTTATCCGTCTCTTCTTCCTCAAATAGCATGGCCTCACTGGACTGGACATTAATGTCCATGCATTGTAAAGACGGGATCACTGAATCGGCAAACTGTGGTTTCTATTGAAAGTCGAGGAAGGCATAATGGGGAGAAAAGACATATAAAGTAGATGCCTTTTGTTCACCAAAATAGATAAAGAACGATTGGTTAATGGTTTGAAACTTAAGTATCCTAATGCAAATACAACAGCATTCCTGACATTCCTTTTATTTTCAGAAATACTTCACTTGTTGCTACTAACTCTAGCGCATGCGCAGCAGGCTCTGCACATACATGTTGCCGTTTCAAATATTAATATCATCCACTTTATAAACTCACCGGTCTGAAAGGTAATACGCGCTTTTATGCAGTCAAGAAAATCTGAGCGATCGTGTATTTTTTAAATGTCTTCGGCTGTGTTGATTCTGATTTAATCCTCCGTTGTTACAGTGTCGCAACATCGCAGTTCACTAGACATGATCCTAATACGGTTTAAACTTCCTCTTTCCGCCCTGCGTGAACTTCCTCAGACATAAAACAAAGCTGTGTTTATTATAGAAGTGTGCTACAGCGCCACCTGGTGGAGAGTATTTAGGATTAACTCCGTTGTTATCAATCTGTATGGTCCGCAGGGAAATGTATTTGAATTATTCCTAGGATAAAAAATATGTACTCCCTTTATAGGAAAAAGAAATGGTGAACCCTCCCATATCCTTTATGGGGAAAGTGATTGCTATTGAAAAGTTTTTCCTCATGCAACTGCTTTACTGCAGAATAAGCTCAATCAAGTCATTTTATAAACAGACAGATTCCATTTAAAATCGAATTATCAAGGAATATAAAAAACATTGTATACGCAAAAAGTATAGATAGTCAGATATATAGTCAAAAAGTTTAGATACACTTATTTATTGAAACATATTTCTTTATTTCCACTATTTTCGGTATTTAAAAAAAATGAGAAGACATCAAAAGCATGTAATAACACAAAAGCATGTAGCAACCAAAACAGTGTTTGAGAGATTGAAATACATAAAATATTGTAGATTTGCATTTGCATTGGAAACTGCCTCTAATATCCCAGAAGGTTAGTAGATTAGTGAACCATGTGTAGACTGCCCAGTAAATGGAATACACTCAACGCCACAAAATAGAGACTTTTACGGACACAGCAGGCAGAGTTGGCAGGCATGTTGAGAGAACCATCTAGCCTAAGACAGGAGACAGACCCAGCTTTACAGCACTCCTGGTGGCAGTGGTACCAGTTGAGTGAACAGCACATCATACTCTGATTGCAGTCTCTGGAACATCCAGCAGTCCACACGGCTCTATACGAATTCCAAATCAGCTGGCTTGAGACTTTTTTAAGCTGTGGGATGGCAGTAATCAGCAGAGAGGTGGCATCATCATTAAAAGCACCAACTCTTTCATCTCCAAGGAGTTGTTTGGAGAGAACATGTACTGATATTCTAGCGAAAGCTATGTCTTCTCTCGTTCACCATGCACTTTGCCATCCACTTTACAAAACCTTCTACAAATCTTCTACAGAGACAATTTCCTCCGACAACGGGACAATGACCCAATGCACAACTCCAACCTATTCAAGAATGTTTTCGAGAAAAAGCAGTCAGCATGTATTTTGCCTATAGTGGAGTGGCCAAAACAGGCTCCGATAGTCAGATCTATTGAGCTGTTGTGAGAGCGGCTTGACCGTAAGAAGTGCCCGTCAAGCCAATTCTACTCCTGGGAGATGCTTCATGAAGCATGGGGTCAAACCTTTTCAAATTACGCTTCCTTAACAGATTGAAAAGGTTTGAAAAGGTTTGACCCCATGCTTGGGGTCAAACGTTTTCAAATTACGCTTCCTTAACAGACTGACAACTAGAAGTTTTGCAAGGCTGCTGCCAATAAAGGCAACGATTCATTATTGCCAACCTAAATGACTGTGTTTCCTATTAATTCTGCTATATTTCCTATTTATTTTGCTATATTTCCTATTTATTCTGCTATATTTCCTAATCATTCTGCTGTATTTTCTATTTATTCTGCTATATTTCCTATTCAGTCTGCTTTATTTCCTATTCATTCTGTTCTATTTCCTATTTATTCTGCTATATTTCCTATTCAGTCTGCTATATTTCCTATTCATACTGCTCTATTTCCTATTCAAACAAATTTAATGTATGCTCTGCTTTTGCACAATTGTATATTCATCTAGATATTGATTCTTTTTTGCACAATTTACATACATATACTCACCATCGGGACATTGCTCTTTTTAGTGCAAAATTGTTCACACATCTAGACATTGCTTATTTGCACTAATGAAATACATAGAACACATCCTATATTTATCCATTCAATTTGATGAACAATTAAAATAAGTTCAGAACTCCCTTTCACAGAACGTAAAGGGTTTCCCTCTCAGCACCAACGTGAAGGAACCTCCACAAAACGACACTGGCAGGGTGATAATAAAGTAAATAGAGAGTGAACGGTAAAAACTGACCTCACAGAAGTCCATGTCCTCCTGACACAGCTGCTCCATGGCCTTAAAATGCATGTAGCATTTTAGTCCAATGCAGCTAAAGGTTTTACAATACACCACCTGCAAAGTGAAGCGAATCCTCGTGAGAATATATCTTAGACTATTAGACTATTAAATATGGAAAACATTCATTCTTGTACCTTCTTTCCAGTGGCATTTGTTTTGACGTCTCCCGTGTTAGATATTGTGGATTGTTCAACAACTATTATAAATACAAAAACAGATGTGATGAAGAAACAAAACCTATCAGTATTTGATAACAATTCTCGTTATAACATTGCAGTAATTGGTGTGTTAACTGATTTACTTTTATCACCGGTGTAGCTAATAGTTTGCGTTGTGTTGGAGGTACTGAAGTCTTGGTCAGTCCCCTGGTCTTGGCCTGAGTTAGTGGCTGGAAGGAGGTTGGAGAGATAATTGTTAGTGTACGCACCGAGGTAAAGTTGGTTGGATATTCGATATTGGATATTCAACGGATATTCGGAGCCCGAGATCAGGTCCGGTTTTCCCGCAAGCAGTCACACTACAACCCGGTGATCGGCCGAGAGAAACCTCCGTATGTTAATACTTAGGGACCGTCAATAAAGTGCACGTCTTAAAGTTATTAATTCAATAGCTGTTTAACATGGCCTTGAAATTTCAAATCACTATCAGATTGTTTATAGAGGACACCCACATGTGGCACTGCCTCTGTTTGTTAAAGAAATAGTGAAAACAAATTTAAAACTGTAAAACTCAAAAGTGTTTTTGTTAAATAACTTTGAAAATCAACTCAATCCACTATCATATTGTCTACAAAGGCCATTCACATATTGCACAGGCTTTAGGTTTTAAGTAAATTGTGTAACAAATGTTTAATAAACATTTTAAACATGAAAAACTCAATAGCTTTTTTGTGCAATGACCTATCAACCTCATACCCTTTTTTGATTGTCTACAGGGGCCATCCACATGTTGCACAGCCTTTGGTTTTTCAAAATAAAAAAAAAAAATGTAATATACATTTTTAACCTGCATATCTGGGCATATCGGGCTCCGAATATCCGTTGAATATCCAATATCGAATATCCAACCAACTTTACCTCGGTAGTGTACGCCTGGTTGATGATGATCATGACAACATCACGAAAGCCCGTAATGGACAAATAGTCAAGTCATACTTGAATAATGTAGCATTCATATACATTTTAACCAACTCTCTCTGGAATCAGGCATCGACATGTTTGTGATGTCATCTTGAGCTTTGGTGTACTCTCCGCTGGACTGGGAAGTAGTGACCCATTCTGTTCTGTAATCTGTGTTGACTATCTCAGTAGGAACACGGATGGTGACATTATGAATGGTTTGGTTATAGGTTTCGGTTTTCTCAGAGCTGGTTGTATGTATGGAATTGAAGTTGCTGATGGTGGTTGTGGGCGCGACCGGTTGAACTTTCCCATGGTCATTCGTGGATTCCGGTAATTGGATAGTACCTCCAACCACTTCCATTGTGGTTAGATTCAAGAGCACTAAATGAGAATGAACAAATAATTTATTGTATAATCCCACCAAAGTGAAACATAAAAATAATCATACAAATAGGACTTTGGAATCTTACCAAGAACAATTAGAATGGATCTTCCTCGAGGACAAGAAAGACCAAGGACAACGGCTTTGAAATAAAAAGTTAATTAATATAAATTAAGGATAGTTCTGATGATGCAATTAATTCTAATATTCTGATCAACTTATATTGATTGGTCAGGGAAAGTGCTGAATATTCACCTCTGTAATACTCCTTCATCCTGGTTCTGTTTCTACTGGCAACAGAAGTGTTGATAATAACCTGCAAAATTGGAGATGTAGTCTCAGATTTGTGACGTGACCCTAATTAAGTTTCCATCCAAAGTTTTAAGAAGAGTAATCACAGCACAAATGATAGCGACGTGATGTGTCGTTTAATTATTATCATTATAACATATTAACGTCAACTTGGTGACAGCTAGTGCTGTGATAATGTTTCTGTGGTCCTCCGATTAGAATAAGGGAAAATGTCAGCCGCTTGCTTTAGATGCTAGTGACATGCTGACATAAAAAGTTTGATATAATAAAGGTTCCAAGACCATACAGAGTGGACACATTTAACTATTTACAGCAACAGTGTTAGTGACAGAAGCATATATGTAGAGCTGGGAATACAAACTTGGGATTTGTAATCACATCTTAAAAACACTTATAAAGAACTTGTCACATTAAATCATTGACGTGAGTCTATTAAAAATAATGTAAGAAATTCACAATCCAATCATTGTGAAAAAAACCATAGTGGCGACAGACCAATGATGGCACTTTAAAAAATTTTTTTTTTTAAATATTTTACAATGCTCGCTTAAAACTATGTCACTAATTGGATGGAAACCAAGTTAATGCTCTGCAATCACCAAACTGGAATACACAGACGAGCAAAGGATTCTTAATCATCAACGATTCTTGGTTAAGAGTACACCTGCCAGAGATATACACACTCAAAAATCCAGTGTTGTCCATGAAATACAGAAGCAGTCGTAGAACAAATTGAGGTTGTTTTATGATAATCCCCTCTGGAGACACTTAGCCCAGACCAGGAGACATAACTGCCATCTCAGGCGTAATGAAAGGCTCATCTCTGCTTCAAATGACTTGAAAGAGCACGGGAGCAGCCAAATAGACTGCTAATGAGGTCATTTGAATTATTGCCCAATTACATGACTAAATAACTTGCCATCATATTCATATATCACTGTTCATGATGTTAGATCGAATACATTAGGAATAAACATGAAAACCAAATCCAACCTTGATCAGTCAGTTTTTAGTGTAATATTTACACACGTCTTCACCTCAACTGTTCTTACATTTCCAGGGATGTTGCAAGTCATTTTGAATATCACGGCAAACCTGGAAACATAAACTAAACCATTAACTCTTCTTAACACCTAAATGTTTCTAATTTGGCTAATAATCAACCAAACCGAGTAAACATAACGTCCTTAATTATTATATATATCTTTTTTTAAATCCTTACCTGGCAAACAGGGCAATCAATGCACAATTGTGAAGATATAATCTGTAGACTCCACTAATCTCATCACAAACTACGCTGCTTTTAAAGGGGACTGTGTTCCATGTGACCAGGGGAGGGACTTTTCCTACCCATGGGACCCGACAAAGTATCATCAGATATTCAACAGGAACATTTATGACCACAACGTATAATCACACACAAGGGAATTGACAGCAGTTAAAATGATTACCCAAGCCCGTAACAAACCATAACTAACAACGCCAAATACTATTCAAAGTTTATTGAAATAAATGACTGCTTCATTTCAAAATGTATATCCAATCGAGGAATGAACAAAAACAGCATTACAACTTACAGTAAAACATCCAACAGTTAACATGGAAATCAAGGTCGTAGTTAAAATCTGATTATTTTGAAGAAATGGTCTTGCTTTAGACAGTTGCTTTCATGGTTTCCTGGTCTTCCTGGTACACTGCACTGGTCCTCCTTCTGGTCTCTCTACAGCAGACCCTGTCTCTTCAGATCCTCGTAGGTCTTCTTATTGACAACGTTTCCACTTGAGTCCTCGTACTCCTCCTCTGTATCTGGTTGCCACCGCTCTAACGCCTTCTGGGACTTCAGCTTTGACCACACTGGAGGAAAAGACATGTTAACGGCACGTGCGACTCAGTAGAACAAATAACGGTTAAACAGCGGCCGTGACGACCAGACAGAAAACGTACGAGAGACTGCGTCCTCGATCTGTGTGACGTTTGCAAAGTGAGCCGTGTTGGGGATTCCCAGACAACGCATGCCGTGGGCATGACGCCACTCCTGTGGAGAAAGGAGGAGGAGATTAGGCAGCAGGAGGGGAACCTATGGACCACATCGTTTCAAATGCCTTGTGGAGCTTCTCCATTGTTAACTGAGAGAAATTACAGATGCGTGTAGCTGGTGGTCTAATAAGGTCATCAAAGCGGCATTAGACTAAAGTGATGCTAGGGACAAACAACATGCCAACCCACTCCCATGATACACTGTGGCGCTATTGCTATGGCTCTCATGCGAAGGTGCCCCTGACAACTAATTGCTGAGGCGCTGTTCTCCTACTAACATCACAGCATCTGTGCATCGGGTTACTCTATGCTGATGATCATAATGAACACTAATAATAACGATGTTGAACAGCAATGTGAACGTACTGCAAAGTGCCGCTGGAAGGCCTTGGGCCCTCTGTATGTGTAGTTTCCACAGATCTCACAATTGTAGTTGATGTTCAGGCCATGGAGTTTATACAGCCAATATGGAATGGGCTAGAACGAACAAGAACAGGTCAGAGTAGTTAGCGAGGTGGCAAGCAACCTGTGTACAATCAAATGCTATGAAACATGTAGACCTTATTTGTCACTACTGCAGAGCTAATCACAGACATTACGGAGGTCCTTCATACCTTTCCATCCCAGCCGAGGGGCAGGTTCTTCGGGTTGTAGATGATCTCATTGTCTTCATCTTCGCTCTCACTCTCACTGAGCTGCTCCTCCTCTTCCTCCTCCCTCTCCTCTCCTGTCCGTGCCTGCTTCCTCTGGACGTTCTCATGGGTCAGCTGCCTCTGCTCCTGAAGTACCACGGACCATCAGATGCAACGGTTATCACTTGTCTGTGTGCATTAACCCCGAGTAACACACACTTATTGCACGGTTGGAACAAAGTGTTCAATTACAGGAACGTTCTACGCATGGATAACATTCTTTAAATACAAATATGTGAAAGGAGTCAGGCGTGGCAGCAGCAACTCACCCCGAGGATTTCCACATACTCATAAACCTGAGACTCCAGAAAGGCAATTTCTTTGTTGCGTTCCGTGTCTCTGCAAGTAATTAGAATGGAAAATAACAGAGCTGGAACATGCAGCAGGTCCAGTAGAAAATATGTGCAAATGTTTAAACAGTTACGCTACCTACTGTCATGCTTTGTCCTATACATTCAGTAATGTAGCTGAACATCACTTTGTTTCAGCACCATGGTGTGAGGTGAAACGTGACTAAAAGACTATTATTATTTTAGTTTATCGCTGTAAAATGCTGCCAACGTTACCACCGCTTTCAGCGTCGGCTCAACGACCCAGAGAAAACCCTCTGGCACAGGGCTGCAAAAACGTGACGCGTAAAGGCAAAGCAAACTCCTGCCTTGGAACACAACTCTGAAAACCCCTGATGAGGCACACCAGCCACCAATCAGGACGCATCAGTCATACCACTGTCGGTAAGTACTCAACACTTCTGACCAGGAGCACCCCACAAACCATAGTTTCCCATGTACATATATACATACGTGTACATGTATATTGAACTGATATATTTATACATTACATTTCAGAGCCATTCTAGCTCATTTCTAGCACCAAGCTGAGTATAAACTGTGCTGCCTGATTATGCAAGGGCAGACCGTTCTTTGTGATTTTATTGTCTAGTGCCAAATTCCAAGTGAATTTTATACACAATAAAAATAAAACACAACATGTAACAGGGTCTGAGAGGTTACATTTTAGGTTGATAAACATCCCTGTTTGTGTGCGACTCTTGACTTATCTCTAGGCTGGTGCTTGGTCATTGTGACTCGGCTTTAGCTCCTACTCAAACCGACAGAGATCCTATTAGAACTAAAATTATGCAT
Organism: Dallia pectoralis; assembly: GCA_029465975.1. Lineage (NCBI taxonomy): Eukaryota > Metazoa > Chordata > Actinopteri > Esociformes > Umbridae > Dallia > Dallia pectoralis. The sequence continues at coordinate 3,308,956 of CM055753.1, forward strand.
GAATAAATTCAACATGGAAACCTACCAGAGCTGGTTTCACCGTTCGCCTGAGAAGTTGGACGCCCAGCATTATATTCATCTTTATCTACTTGCCATTCCACACGACCTTCATCACACAGTATCCAAAGACCCTCACCACTCTACTTGCAAACGGTAAAATATTATGGGATGATTTGAAAAAGTGAACAGTCCTCAGCCAGCAGTGACAAAAGCACACCAGCTGTCACCTGCTTTCATCGTTTTGAAATATGTGAAATATCACCCAGCACATCTAGATCGGAATGAGAAACCTTCCTGGACATGACTAAAGAATCTTTGGAAGCTAACCCTTTATCACAAAACTAAATCACAGAGTTTGGCGCAAAACGTCTTTTCGGTCCGGAATTTAACCCGTATTGATATTTGTTATATTTAAAATAGAGACCAGATTTGACGTGTCACCATAGCTAAGCTAAAAACACCTGGTTTCCCATTGCATGGGGGGATATGACTGACAGTTGGTCAATAACTGACAAGCACATACTTCTTGGGTCCCTTCGACTTGGGGTTCTTTGCAAACAGAGATGGATCCAGCAATTCCAAGGATTTGCCTTTGGTGCTGAACAGCCTCTGAGCCCTCTCCTCCAGGGTCCTGTGGGGTGACAACTCATTTAGCAATTCATCTCAAACATCTGGTCCGCAGTCTCCCTTACAATGTTACGGATCGCGACAACTAAGAGGTACCGGACGGGAATATGTTAATAATAAATTCTACCATCAAAATGTTTTATTTATCAAGAAAGTCATTAATGGATTTTAATTATGAATAATAATATTCCCATGAGAATGCACATTTAGTGTAAGTGAGTTAATTATCTATCATCATCATCATTAGCATGCCGTTTAGAGATATTGATAATTATTAACCAATATGTATTGCTCCGGACCACCAAATTAGCAATTTGTTCAACCAGAACTGTGATACAAGTTTAAATTACAAATAAATGGTTCCGTCCAGGAATTTAGACATAATTACCACTCAATTCCAAACAACATAATTCATATGATGACACTAGATAATATATTACATCAGACTTGGGATGTGTCCAATATCCAAAGCTTTTGGTTGTAAATGTATTATTACTACAAAGTGACACTACACTGAAACATTACTGGTATATCTTACATTTCCATCCAAGCCTTCATTTTCTCATAGCCTCATAAGAGCATACTTATTGCTTACCCTCCACATTTCAGGCCCAAAGCCATAAGAGCTGACTTCAACCTGTCCAGACCCAGAGAAGCCAACTCCTCCCATGAGGAAAACGCAGAAAGGTCTAGGTGAGCTCCAGCATGTGTCAAAGCACTGCTCGTCTCTTTCTATAACAGAAAGAATAGAACATGTATGAAGTCTTAGTCATGTAAACCCTCATGTAGAGTGTCACTAGAGAAGACCTCGTCATCGGGTCAACTCACCGGCCAGCCAGGGAAAGTCCCAATCTCCCACTTCTTCTCAAAATCTCCCAGGATCTTCCCGTAAAGATCATTCTGATCCAGCAGAGGCTTTACTCTCTCTGTGTAGTCCTGGAGGTATTCCAGTAACATCTCTAAATACCTGCGATGACACACATATCACATAATTATGAAAAAACAAAGAATGCACAGCGGAACATCCCAACAACAAAATAGAGATATGGTACAAGAACCATGTAGAACAATTATTGAATCTTCCAAATATATTTTACATGTTTGCTTACTTTTTGTATTCCGCATTCTTTCTGTCCTTGGGGATATCAAACAGCTGGTCAAATGAGGCCAGGAAGCTGATGTACTCCAGTTTCTGAAATCAAAAGATTAGGCAGAAGATTAAGCGTTATACACACTACAGCTTAAAAGTTTAGGTAACTTAAAAATGGCCTGGTTTTTGTAAGGTACTTGAATACTATTAGAAGTACATCATCGGACATTTAGCAACTACCTAAATGGATATTGTTGTACAGCCAGATTATAGAAATCTTCTAATGTTCCATTACTTGTGTGTGTTCATACGAAATTAAGTGAGGACCCGCAGTCGACATGGACCCAGTAGACCCTCACCTCTGCCCCTTTAAGGTTGATGAACTTCAGATAACAGTCGTGGAGATCCAGGTAGCGTCCATAAGCCTCCTCATCACTGAACTCCACCATGTCTGGAAAAAGACAATAGATATCAGCCGATGGTCTGACAACAAAGCCTTTTGCAGAAAGCATCATTTTCAGGGCAACCCACTCTGTGACTCTTCGGTTGGATTCTCTCTTGCCTTAACCAGTTCGTCAAACTCCACAGACATGGGCACACAGATCTGAAACAATAATAACAAACATATAACAACAAATAAGACACAATAGGAGACATGCTGACTTTCGTGGATGACCCAATTCTATGGAACTTGCATAAATTTCCTTCACACAATGACTTAGTCATAGAGAAATACCCTTTGAACCTGATCTACATAAATTCAACTGTTTGTCAATGTCAACCTTAACTAGAGAATATTTTCATGCTACTTAAAAACCTGATAAAAACACTAACCTCATTAGGATGCTTCCTGTGGAATTCCTTGATCTGTTTCAGTCGGTTGTAGAATTCGGCAAACTCATTAGGTCCTGAGATGGCATTCAGCTCGTCTTTCCTCATACTGTCCAGAGAGAAAGCAACCATATGAACCTTTATTGTCAAATAACCTCTGAATTCGCCTGGAGTTTGTTATTGGCCTCAGCCAATGTAAAGGACCATAAAGGTGAACATGGTCAAGAAATCCCAAATTAACAAAATTATAGCAAGGAAGAAAAAAATAACAATTGCAAGGTAAGTCTGTAATCAGCACCAACCCAAAATGCCCCAGCTACTCATCTCATCAAAGATCTCAGAGGCCAAGGTCGGAACAACTGAATTAACTGATTGTTCGACTAACCAATATGACAGCACTAATAATTCCACATGTAATGCATTGTTTTTGTATCGGAGCCCATGTACCAAAATAATGAATATAGAGATCCACATCCATCACACTTACCCATCTTTGTCCTCATATGCGTCTCTGATAGTCGTGCTTACTTCCATGTATCTCTAAAAAAATATCAAAACTAGAGATTAGACCACAGCTATAAAAAGCATGTCCTATTCAAGTATAGTAATTGCGAGGTAAATTACATGTAGTGCATATCATACTCACATCCAACATTGCTCTTGTTCGATGGTCTGAGTTTATTTGTTCGCGTAACTGTTAAGTGAAGGAAAATGCATAAACGTATATATTTTATTAACGGTCAAAACTCAATCCTATTGTTTGCATTCGCTACTACTGAGAAATGATTCCAACTAGCCTCTTATATACATACATACACTTTAAGTAGCATTGGCTAAGACTAACGTTTGGCTAAATGTTAAATACAAGTTAGCTTAAGTAGCTAACAAGTTATCCAGTGAACTATCGTAAACATTGCAACTGACTGGCTAATATAACTCGTATACAATATAATTATAATATATAATATAATGCATATTCAACAACGTTAGCAGCTAACTAGCTGATGTAAATGTGTTAACATTCACTTGTATTAGTAGCATTGGCTACATATAGCTAACTAATTAGCATCACATTCATCCAACACGTACAGTGGTTTTCTTATGCATCATTTCCTTTGTTTTGGCATCCAGGAGTCTTTCTTTCTCTTCATGGTAGCGACGCTGTTGTTCTAAAATCGTCTCCATTTTTACTGAAAGATAAACGAATTAAAGCGATAACACCGGTTTCAACGAGAAACACCGTGAAACTTCGGCTAGCTTTGTCGTTTATTTTCAATGGCGCATGTTTTACAAGACTCGTTTCACCGTTAATTCCGCCCGTCAGGAAACATCGTTGACGCAACATTGGTTCCGCCACGCTACAGTTCCCCCTTTATTTTAACACGTTTAGTGCTATTCAATTGATCACTTTGGTGAATTGTCAATGAACTGGACTACTAAGTAGTTCGAATCCGAAATGTTGATAGGTTGGAAGCTGTGGTAGATATAAGCAATAAGGCACCAGGGGTTGTGGTATATGGCCAATATACCAAAATCTAAGAACTATTATTAAGAAGGGCAAGGGTGCTTGAACATAACACTAAGCCATGGTACACTGTAAACGTGTCTAAACACATAAACAACACACTTAGAGCAGTAAATAGTGATGTCATCTCCATGTTATGCAGTCTAATATGCCATGGCTATCAGCCAAAACCGTTTTATAAGAGAACTATGCCATAGATAGGAATATAACAATATTGTCAGTTGTACAATGCCTTCAACTGAAACGTGTCCTCTGCATTTTACCCAATCCTGAGGTGCAGGGGCAGCCCCAATCGATTTCCTGATTCGACTCCATGTCAACGGCGCCCGGGGAGCAATTAGGGTTACCTGTCTTGCTCAAGGGCAGAACAACTAAGGGTTTTCACCTTGGCGATGGCATAACATCACTCTTTATTGCTGTGGTTGCTTTGGTGACTAAATTCAGCATTTTGACATATAGCCAATATGCCATGACTAAGCCCACTCCACAATTGTGCCTAAGATTAGCCGTGGTATATTGGCCAGATGCCATATCCCCGTGTGGCCTATTGCTTAAATGTATCCTTGTATATAACAAATAACACAAACATTTAGGGTACAATCAATGTTTTAATCCATCCAGAAGCAATACATATATCAACATACTGTGTGATTTCACACAAGATACATTTCCTACTGGTATCAGTATTCCTCACCAAATCTTTAACACACAAACCCAAAGGTACAATCCATTTCAACCATGATAATCGTTGCATTAATTTGATAATTGTGATTTAAAATGTTCTGAAATATTTTGAGTATAGTTTGAGAATACATTGTGTAAGCTTATTTACTAAAAAGTTTGCAAAATAATAGTGTAACTAATGGTACAAAAAATTGCAAATTGCCAATAGCCAAACATTTTCCATGACACGATTCTGGAATAACCATTGTGTTTTCTACACAATCAATGTGCTTTTTGGTTAGTTATTTTGAATTGCACAACAACACACAAACACACACACTCACACACAAACACTCATATACAGGCACACACGCACACACTTGGTTGCGCGCTCTCGTGTACTACACGCTGTGTAAAACAGAGAGAGAGAGAGAGCGCGCGCGCGTTCAGAGGCGGTCTGGTTGACGTTCTCCAGCAGCAGCCAGTCTGTCTGAGCGGATAACGAAAGCGAACGGAGAACCCGATCGGATAGAACCGGCCCAGCGACACACGGGATACACACTTCTGGGGTTGATAGCAAATTGTGTTGTTGCGTCGACCGTGCGTGCGTCAACTATTTGGAAGGTAACCTCTTACGGAAAAACATTGTGATAAGCTGCGCATTGAAAGTAGGGTTTAAAGAGCCGATGGCCGAAGGGGAGAACGATATCCTCATTGGGGGAGGGGGTGGAGGGGGTGGGGGTGTTTTGTGTCTTTTGTGCGCAGACGGCTCTTGATGTGGGCACTAGTAATCTGTACGGTTAGGATTTCACTCAGATTGGTCCTGTTTATATGTTTGTAGAATTCATGGTTAATGTCTCGGGTCTTCGTGAAGGAATCAGTCCGTGTGGCACATGAGGGTTCTCCGGTTACGGCTGTGGGTCTGATGGTTAGGCCTCCTCTAGTACGTGGGGTACACTGGGCTGGATCTGTTATTCTGACAACAACAGGGGGATTATTTACACAACAAAAGGTCTCATCCTTATCTGTATTTTAAGGCTTGTTACACATTCATCTTGGGATTTGTCACTTTTGATTTGTTAAAAAAGATCCACATTGAAATGGCTAGGCTCAATAAACCCATAGATTAGAATACAAACAATAATATATATAATAGAATGTTACTCAATATATAGATGTGTGTGCATGGGTTACACCACTTTGCGATCATTGAAGACCACACGCACGCACGCATGCACAATTGCGACCTTGTAGGAGGAGCTTTATTATATGGCTGTGGGGTGAACTGAACCATAGGGACATAGAACCTGATGGCCTTTTTATAAGGACCTTTAAAAGACCGGAGTGCTGGGAAAGCAATACTATGTCATTATGCTGGCTGTGGTTGACTGGCCATCTCTCTCTTATTTTATTACACTGTGCGTCTAACAGAATTGCTAATTGAAGGACAATCACAGAATCGATAGGATTTTCACCTTCAGCTTTAGTCAGGTGATATGGATTAAACGCCTGCATTGTAAGATGTCTAGCGATACTCCAAAACCCCAGCTTATCTGTGTGTATGTGTGTGTGTGCCCACCTGCACTTGTGTCCAGAGCCAGGATGTCCAGTGAGGTGCAACCCAGCTCAAGGCCAGACGCCAGTCCCAACACCAGTGGGGGCAGCTCGGACGCGGAGCAGAGGGAGGTGCCCCCCCCGGGCCAGGAGCAGAGCCAGGATCGAGAGAGGGATCAGACAACGCCGAAGAAGAAGGAGGCCAAGATATCCAGCAAGACCGCTGCCAAGCTCTCTACCAGTGCCAAGAGGTATGGGCTGCACTTCTGTCCATTTGGTTCTATTATTATCTAATCGAGGATGTTGTCATTGACGTGTTCAGATAGAATCGGAGGGCAGTGTGTTCGTATTTCGATTGAATCTCTTTGGAATACAGGTTAGCACAGTGGGCTATATTCAGAGCCAGGAATTAACTTAATACAATGATATGGATTTAGAAAAGGCTTTGACGCCATGGCTGTAAAATAACAATGAATGGGCTATTACACAGTTTGTAGCGAAATTATTAGGTACACTACATATTCATGAAATAAACAAATGAGTTCTATAAACATTGAGTGGTGTAGCTCTGGGCATTAAGGTACTGTTGGTTTGAATGTTCGGGTTAATTATGCCAAGCACGCTGGTTCCAGTATCAAACAGGTTCCAGTTTGATACTGGAACCAACACACCAGCAGTATATGTCTGGTGACAGAATGGTGAGACAAACCAAAGACGTCCTGTCAAACGCAGACCTCCTTGATCAGTGAGGTCGAATTAGATTGCCTAGAATTGTACAAGCTAACGGGCAGGCCAAAACTGGCAATTCATTGTGCCGTACACAGCGGTGTGCCGAACGACACACCTGAATACCTCACCTGAACGCCTCATCAGCCCGGGTCTGTCATGCGCTACAGCAGCAGACAAATGGCGAATGCCATCTCTAGACCCAAAACTTTTTAGAGCATTTTTGGGATGAGATGGGAACCGGCTGTTCATCAGCTCCATCCAATCAGCCACCTCACAGTGAGGCCACCACGTTGGCGTGGACCAACATCCTGGTAGAACTTTCCAGATGCCTCGTGGACTCTATGAACAGAACTTTTTAGGCTGTTCTGTAGAACTAGGGCTTCAGTCCGGTATCAGATGGGTGTACCTAGTAAGGTGTCCACAGACACTGAAACACAATGGTCTGTGGGACACGGAAAGAGTGCCCACGGATGCATGGATGTGAGAGAGACCTGCCTGGTCTCTAATTGGTCCATTTCCCCTGGATTCTGTAGTTCATTCTCTTGTTTATCCCTCCCTCCCTCCACCCTCAACAGCCTGCGGTCTCACCAGTGAAAATGTGGCACCTCAGGAGAAAACACGGCAGACAAAATGACACAGCGTGCTGTGCAGTGAAACGGCATACTCCTTAGCCACTGCGATTGTATTACAGTTAGACAGACTCTGGTGAAAAACGAGCATCTCCTCGCCGCCTGTAGTGAATGGATGCGTACAACGATTCGCCCTCAGTCCCATCGTGAACGAGAGTTTATTATCAATACAACGCGCACAGAGGAGTGGAGGGCGCGTGTGTGTGCTGTCGTTTGTTCTGCTGTTCGCCACTCACTTACTTCCCGGGGTGCGACGCTTGTCGGTCCTCAGTTTGTGTGTGTGCGTGCGTGCGCGCGCGCTCTTCCGTGGCATTTGGAAAGGAACAAGCCAACAGCGACAGTGATGACAGATGAAATAAACAAAAGGACCACCTGAGGTCCTCTTCTGCTCTGAGCTGTGGTGGCGCTTTTGCCGTTTCCCAATACTAGACGGCACCTCGTGGGTTTCCTTCCCCCGTGGTTCCAGTTAAATGCGTGCGTATTGCTCGTGCAGCAGATTAGCGCAACGGTTGTAAGCATTTGAGGGCCAGGGGCCAATATGAGGTGTTTTAGACTTGTAGTGTGGACCCAGGAGCCGTGTTGCCTTTAATGTCTTAATGAACCTGATTATAATGGACAGGGAGGATCTGGTTGAAGTCACCAATCTTACTTTTAAGAGCTTAATACATTCAGACACCGGAGTTGTTCTTTATCACGTGGCTTGACCGCGAGCTGATATGCACGTACAATCGTACATGTATATCTGTATATCAGTTGGTGTATATGTCATAGTCTGCTCGGATATCGATGTGGAGAATTACACGCTCGAATGTACTGTCTTAACCGTACCATACTGTTGCTGATTTGTTAAACAATGGATTTCGTATATTATCGAACTGGTTGAGTACATATTTGAATAGCTTGGTACATAAAACATGATCCGTTTTGGCTTCTGAGCACTGCTTTCACAACGATTGACCACAGTTATACCAAAGCGTTTAATGCACCTTTAATGGATGGCAAAGTAACTGTAAATTACAACAACAGCAACAACATTATTTGTCACTTGTCATCCTCAAAGCGAAAAGACTGGCATGGTTCTGTAATGATCTGAGCTGTGTGAAGCAGAGGAACCAGACCCCTGCCTGGATATAGTCTAGTGACTCATGTAAACCACTGTTTATTTATTTATTCATCCTTCTGGAACAGTTCCCAAAGGTAGCTGGATAAGCTGAGGGAAGATTTGTAATTTTAAAATCCCCTTCACCGGGTCAAGAGCTAATAGTAAATTGTCCTCCAACACTCAGTCACCACGCATCATGGATCTTATTTGTGCCAGAGAGAGAGAGGGAGGGAGGGAGGGGTTGGGAGGGGGGGAGAGAGGGAGGGAGGGAGGCGAAATTGGGGGGAGGGAGGGAGGCGAAATTGGGGGAGAGTAAGGGGGAGGTAGAGCGGGAGAATGTGTCTGAATGTAGTACACAATTGTCATTGAAATACTCATCTCAGTCTCAGAATGTATTTCTCCAGATTATTATAAAACTCTTTCACACAGCAGGGACTGTCTGACCTCGGTCTCAATTTAGACCACCTCGTGAAAGTAGGTGAGGAATTCAACAGCGCTTCCCTATGTTGATATAGCCTGACAGGACGTATTGCTGTATTCAGTCACAATGCTAGAAGCTCATTAGTAAATCAATGAGCTATTCAGTGTGTACACTTGCAGATTGATTTTACTGGCAGGATGTGAAAAAAAGAGGTGTGTGTGTGTGCGTGCGTCTGAGCGTATATACAGACATATTTATACACACTGAAATGAGTATGATTGATGTTTGATTTTTCCTCTTTACCCAGGATTCAGAAGGAGCTGGCGGAAATCACATTGGACCCACCCCCTAACTGCAGGTAGGAGCTTGTTCATTGTCTTTATGGAGCTGTGTGTGTGTGTGTGTGCGCGTACGCGCGTGTGTGTAGTGACTCGCACTCAGTCAGTCGTAGCGTTGTGTGCCATAGCAAACCAAACACGGTTGTGAATAGCCTGCACGATAATAGCCTGTGTTATGCTGGCTAAGTGAGTCGGATGCATAGTCTACAGATACATCTGATACAGTAGAGTTGCCTGCTTATACAATATACGGATTGGCCTGACTGAAAGGTAAATGGACCTATCAGAGCTATCTGAGTGCCGAGTCGCAGCAGGAGTAGAAAGACTCGGGATTGACCTGATTGGCCAGAAGGTTCACGACCGGGATTTCTTTGCGAAAGTGCCGTACCGCCCCTGCGTTTGCTCTGACCGCGAAAGGCGCCCGCTCGCCGTTTCAACGCACACCTTTCACGCACACACACACTGACGCTGCAAGACACCTGTCAATCAAGGGTTGACATTTTATGGGTTTTAGCAGTTGTTTAGATAGACGATGGTGAGTTGAGTTGGCGCCCATGCACTGTGTGTGTGTGTGTGTGTGTGTGTGTGTGTGTGTGTGTGTGTGTGTGTGTGTGTGTGTGTGTGTGTGTGTGTGTGTGTGTGTGTGTGTGTGTGTGTGTGTGTGTGTGTGTGTGTGTGTGTGTGTGTGTGTGTGTGTGTGTGTGTGTGTGTGTGTGTGTGTGTGTGTGTGTGTGTGTGTGTGTGTGTGTGTGTGTGTGTGTGTGTGTGTGTGTGTGTGTGTGTGTGTGTGTGTGTGTGTGTGTGTGTGTGTGTGTGTGTGTGTGTGTGTGTGTGTGTGTGTGTGTGTGTGTGTGTGTGTGTGTGTGTGTGTGTGTGTGTGTGTGTGTGTGTGTGAAACTTGAGAAAAAAAGACGGTGTGGGTAAATAGACAGAAATAATGTGTTTTTTCCCCGCAGCTTTAGACTGTGTGTAATCGTGAGGGGCGTATCCCTCAGCCCCAGCTATGGATAATCTTAATGAAGCATGCTATTATATCCACTGACAAAGGCCCAAAGGGAGAGGGGGGAAAGAGATTTCCTGGTTAGACATTTGTAATGAAAATGACGTTTGTATAGAAAGGCTGTTCATAACAAATAGATTTACTTGGGCGTTAGGCGGCGGCAGTTTGGTTGGCTTACTGTGTGTGTGTGCGCGTGCGTGTGTGTGTGTGTGTGTGCGCGCGCGAAGTGAAGTGAAGGATTGGCCACAGTTTCCTTGAATATCTGTCATAACAGGGCAATGTGAGGGGCCTCTGAAACACTTACATTGTTGATTTGTGTAAGGAAGCCCAGTGTGTGTTTGGTTCATCCTTCAAACAGGCCCACGGTCCTGGTCAAGGCTTCTTCCAAGTGTTTTATTCGTAAATCTTGACATGAAAACATAAAACCTTCAGATAAAAGCATGTGCATACAATGTATTGATGTATAATTATTAATTTATGGCAGCCTATAAAATCCATCAGATCAAGATACTAAGCTAAGTCCTTCCTGGATTGTACCATTTTCTACTAGGAATTGGATCTGTTTATTAAAAAAAGAATGTGTTTCTCACCTATTAATGGATGTGACTACTGTCCTCACATATTAATGGATGTGACTACTGTCCTCTCCTATTAATGAATGTGACAACTGTCCTCACCTATTAATGGATGTGACTACTGTCCTCACATATTAATGGATGTGACTACTGTCCTAACCTATTAATGAATGTGACTACTGTCCTCACACATTAATGGATGTGACTACTGTCCTCTCCTATTAATGAATGTGACAACTGTCCTCACATATTAATAGATGTGACTACTGTCCTCACCTATTAATGGATGTGACTACTGTCCTCACCTATTAATGGATGTGACTACTGTCCTCACCTATTAATGGATGTGACTACTGTCCTCACACATTAATGGATGTGACTACTGTCCTCTCCTATTAATGAATGTGACAACTGTCCTCACATATTAATGGTTGTGACTACTGTCCCCAGCTATTAATGGATGTGACTACTGTCCTCACATATTAATGGATGTGACTACTGTCCTCACATATTAATGGATGTGACTACTGTCCTAACCTATTAATGGATGTGACTACTGTCCTCACCTATTAATGGATGTGACAACTCTCCTCACATATTAATGGATGTGACTACTGTCCTCACCTATTAATGGATGTGACTACTGTCCTCACCTATTACTGGATGTGACTACTGTCCTCACATATTAATGGATGTGACTACTGTCCTCACCTATTAATGGTTGTGACTACTGTCCTCACCTATTAATGGATGTGACAACTGTGTTAAGAGTCTCTTGAGGGGAAGACTAGAACGTAGCAAAGAAACATACACTGATCTTGCCTTTTTTCCTTTTATTTACAATCCTTTTTTCTACATCTGCAGAATCTCTTTGGTTCTTCCTCCTTGTTTCAATAAAACTTAACTCCAGTCATCATAAATACCTCATAAACATTCTCTCTCTCTCTCTCCCTTTCCATCTGTCTATGTGTTTTTCATCTCATGTTTAAGAAAGTTAAGTCGTATGCTTCTCCTTTGGGAAAAACCTTCTCCTATGTGAAACACTTTCATAATTTAAGTGTGTCTCATCTGAAGAGGGCACTTGGAAACATGTTACAAGTAAGTAGGCAGGACATGGAGGAGATATTAAGAGATGTTGTTGGGATATCTTCTCTTGTTTAATCATTTGACACAACCAGCAGAGAGTAATTGATTGAATGTGACAAGCGCTCAGCTAGGGGATGTAAATAGCCCCACACCAGACACATTACATTACATTACCCCACTGCTCAACACAGCCTTTTACCTGTGAGTGTGTGTGCGTGTGCGTGCGCGTGCGTGTGCGTGCGTGTGCTCGTGTGTGCTCGCGTGTGCTCGCGTGCGTGCGTGCGTGTGTGTGTGTGTGTGCTTGTGCGCGTGTGTTTTCATTACCATATCTTTTCATGATGGTCCTTGCAGTGTTATGATAACAATCCCCCAGTTGGCAGACGGAAAATAACTGGATACCCTGGAGGATCTCCCCCCCCCACACACTGGTACTCCCTCCCCACTGGTACTCCCCCCACTGGTACTCCCTCCATAATCCCAGAAACATTATGTGTAACTGTGTGATTCTTGAGTAATTAACTCTGTGAGTGACGAAGTGGAATAATAAGTATTTATTGATGCATATTATACCAGAGGACTGCAGAGGGAGGGAAAAAAGAGCATTCAGGAACTATTCAGACCCATTCACTTTCTCCACATTTAGTTATGTCATAGACTTCATTTACTATGTATTATTAAGAGACTTTAATCAGTACTTTGTAGAAACAACTTAGGCTCCTATACTCATTTGACAGCGTTCACGACAACGTTCAAATGATAAACTTGGATTGGCAAACAACGTCACATTTGAACACAGTTTGCTGGGAGGGCAGATAGATTGCTGATAATAGACCTCTGTACGTTTGTGTTGATATTCCATTGAGTATACGCCGATTTCAGCTACAATAGTCATTTACAACATTAACAATGTCTACACTGTATGTCATTATTTGAATGAACAAACAATGTTTTTGACCGGTGGTGTGCATGTCACACACACCAGACACAGTCTCTACCATGGTGCTCTGCTTGTTCAGGGAAGTGAGATGAGCTAAATAGAGCTGATACAGTGGATTCTGCAGCTCCTGCTAAGTGTTTTAAACAGAGGGGAGGGTGGGACCGAGGGGAGGGTGGGACCGAGGGGAGGGTGGGACCGAGGGGAGGGTGGGACCGAGGGGGGGTGGGACCGAGGGGAGGGTGGGACCGAGGGGAGGGTGGGACAGGGGGAGGGTGGGACATGCAGGGGGAGGGTGGGACCGAGGGGAGGGTGGGACCGAGGGGAGGGTGGGACCGAGGGGAGGGTGGGACAGAGGGGAGGGTGGGACAGAGGGGAGGGTGGGACAGAGGGGAGGGTGGGACAGGGGGAGGGTGGGACAGGGGGAGGGTGGGACAGGGGGAGTAGAGGCCAGAGGGTAGGGTGGGACAGGGGGAGTAGAGGCCAGAGGGTAGGGTGGGACAGAGGGTAGGGTGGGACAGGGGGAGTAGAGGACAGGGGGAGTAGAGGACAGGGGGAGTAGAGGACAGGGGGAGTAGAGGACAGGGGGAGTAGAGGACAGGGGGAGTAAAGGCCAGAGGGGAGGGTGGGACAGAGGGGAGGGTGGGACAGAGGGGAGGGTGGGACAGAGGGGAGTGGAGGACAGGGGGAGTAAAGGCCAGAGGGTAGGGTGGGACAGAGGGGAGGGTGGGACAGGGGGAGGGTGGGACAGAGGGTAGGGTGGGACAGAGGGGAGGGTGGGACAGAGGGGAGGGTGGGACAGGGGGGAGTAGAGGACAGGGGGGAGTAGAGGCCAGAGGGGAGGGTGGGACAGGGGGAGGGTGGGACAGAGGGGAGGGTGGGACAGAGGGGAGTGGAGGACAGGGGGGAGTAGAGGCCAGAGGGTAGGGTGGGACGGAGGGGAGGGTGGGACCGAGGGGAGGGTGGGACCGAGGGGAGGGTGGGACAGAGGGGAGGGGAGGCCAGGGGGAGTAGAGGCCAGGGGGAGTAGAGGCCAGAGGGTAGGGTGGGACAGAGGGGAGGGTGGGACAGAGGGGAGTGGAGGCCAGGGGGGAGTAGAGGCCAGAGGGTAGGGTGGGACAGAGGGGAGGGTGGGACAGAGGGGAGGGTGGGACAGAGGGGAGGGTGGGACAGAGGGGAGGGTGGGACAGGGGGAGTAGAGGACAGGGGGGAGTAGAGGCCAGAGGGTAGGGTGGGACAGAGGGGAGGGTGGGACAGAGGGGAGGGTGGGACAGAGGGTAGGGTGGGACAGAGGGTAGGGTGGGACAGAGGGGAGGGTGGGACAGAGGGGAGGGTGGGACAGGGGGAGTAGAGGACAGGGGGAGTAGAGGCCAGAGGGTAGGGTGGGACAGGGGGAGGGTGGGACAGAGGGGAGGGTGGGACAGAGGGGAGTGGAGGACAGGGGGGAGTAGAGGCCAGAGGGTAGGGTGGGACAGAGGGGAGGGTGGGACAGGGGGAGTAGAGGACAGGGGGAGTAGAGGCCAGAGGGTAGGGTGGGACAGGGGGAGGGTGGGACAGAGGGGAGGGTGGGACAGAGGGGAGTGGAGGACAGGGGGAGTAGAGGCCAGAGGGTAGGGTGGGACAGAGGGGAGGGTGGGACAGAGGGACGGAGGGGAGGGTGGGACAGAGAGGGAGTGGAGGCCAGGGGGAGTAGAGGCCAGAGGGTAGGGTGGGACAGGGGGGAGGGTGGGACAGGGGGGAGGGTGGGACAGAGGGTAGGGTGGGACAGGGGGGAGGGTGGGACAGAGGGTAGGGTGGGACAGAGGGTAGGGTGGGACAGAGGGTAGGGTGGGACAGAGGGGAGGGTGGGGCAGAGGGGAGGGTGGTACAGGGGGGAGGATATCTGCTTTTCTAAAAGTGGTAGAGGGGAACATGTTCACTTAGGCTGTACTCACACTATGAGAGTTTCACCAGATAATAATAACAATATTGCTATCACTTGTGAAAATGTCATTTGTGGCAAATCATGAGAGAAAGATTCTGGGATGTATTTTATATTGATATTATATATATATATATATTTCTCACTTGAACAGACCAAGAGATATTCTACATTTTAAAATGCTCTCTTGTAGGCACCCGCAATAAATTCTGCAGTTATTATGTAAAACGTAAAGCACGATCAATTCCACTACTGCAGATATATTATGAACGTTGTTGATATCATAATACAAGTCATTTTACAAAATGCCCCATTTAACCATATATCTCATCTATATCAGATATTAGTGAAGTCAAGATGCTTGGTGCATGTCTGCCTATGGCATATATACATATCTCGAATACTATTTCTCAGGATTAGAATACTCTTTAGTCATTTGGAACGAGTAATCAAATTCTAGTTATCCGAAAACACAATTAAAACCCCTCAAAACAATGAATGTTTCATAATTAAACATTAATGGCAACACCGCTGTTTTGAAGAATGCGTAGCCTAGCGGATACACCACGATTCACTCTGTTCCCTGGATGCAGAACGACTTAAAGTGAACTAAAACGCCGCCCTGACGCGGTGGTGTTGAGCTCAAATGAACTGGAATGTGCTGCGTGATGTTTTAAATGTTTCAATTACAATTGACAAATGAAGCAGGCTTCAACAGAATAGTAGACCAGTATTAATCAATAGATATGGGTTCAAAAACAAATAAAAAAAAAACAAGCCAGGATAAATGGCATTATTAACCGTGCAAAATGTAGGTGGATCAGAAATAATCAGACAAAGGCAAAGTGCTGATTGTAGCCTACTAGTCTGCCTATAGATAGTCGGCTATTTATATGTTTAAAAATGCAAGAGATTCAATATGAAATAAAAATAAATGAAATAACTATCTTCGCCAAAGAAAGAATTGCCCCATAACTAAACCATCTCTATGAATTTTTTTTTCTTTTTTTTCTTTTTTTTTTTTTTTAGGTCAATGGTTGTGATGTCTTGGGATGCACCTCTTTTTTTCTCATCTGATAACGTGAAATGTTTCCAAATCAGATATTTCATTGGCAGCATCTTTGCCGGCTCTTGTTTCACTAGATGGAAATTGAACTGCCCTCTTGAGGTGTGGCGAATCAGGCGATGTGGATGTGCGGTGCACATTATGATACATTAAAACCAGCTAGTGACTGTATGGTGTTTATATATTTTAAACATTATCAATGTCAGTTCTGTCTAATATCTATTAAAAGGCTTTAGCTTACGAAATATATTGAAGTGTAACCTACTATTGCAAAGTTTTGTTGCAAAAGAATTACAAGAACAAAGCTTCCTAATACTGAATTAAGATTCATCATCCGATATCTCATAACGGTTAATGTGAACAGCCCCTGTAATGATTTTAGCATTCTCACAAAACCTGTAACCCAAATTGTAGGTTTTGGGTCCGCATAAATGATTTTCAGCATTCCTGCTGGTAAATTATTTATCAGATCTATTGTTTCACACCTCCTTATTCACACGGCCTCCATGGTAACCACAACCCCCCACCACCACCTCCCAATGTCACAGATCGTTATTATGGGTTACATCTGCAAATATGTGGTAAATTAGGGGTTGTTCGATTATTTTAATACATTTTACAACCGTGTGAAATCATTGACGTCATCATGTATCTGTCACTCATAATACATCCTACAGTCATTTGCATAAAGTGGAGGGTACAGTACGTTATGAATAGATAAAACAACGACAGAGAACAGCCAATCCCAGTGAGAAAATTGGCAATCCCAGAGTCCACATAGAGACAGAAAAACTGAACACTTAGTAGCTGGAAACAATCCTTTGTTAAAGAGACAGAATAATCTCATTGTATAAATGACTCTGTCTGTCGGCCACCCAGAGAGACAGAGAGACAGATAAAGAGAACGAGAGGGAGAGTATGAATAAGATAAATGAAACACCCAATATAAAGGCATCGACGTGCCTTTTGCTGTTTTTATGATACGCTGAGCATTCCACGTTCCACACCAGTGGGCATCCTCTCAGCTGGTGCGGGGGGGGTCGCTGAGAAAAGATCTCTAATACAGGTCCATTGAAGCCGTTAATGGATCACCACAATCGAACGAATGAACAACATGCTTCAAAATGTTTTAGAGCTCCTTGTCGTCTGTCCCGTGTGCTTTTCTCTGGAGTTCAAGTGGGTGTTTTCTGTGTCTAGCCACTTTGTTAGTGGACTGGCAGACTGAAAATATTTTCACATGTCATTACTGAATCTAGCAATAAAGTTAGTTTAAAAACAAAATAGCACCATGTACATTGACGGTTGTCCTCCATTATTAATTTTACGGTCAGTAAATTCCACAGTGACACTCGGCTCTGCATTTTGTGCATAATCTTAGGGGGGGTTTCAAAGCGGCCATGATTTTTAATTAGCTGATTGTCAAAGGGACAGGTAAGTGGAGAGTCCGTATCTCGGAGAGAGAGATTGAAAGGTGAGAGGCAGAGATGTTGGTTGTGGTCCCATCTGTTCAACATAAAAGGTTCAGAGTAATTCTCCACAGACCTGAGAGTTCATACCGGATGTAATCAAGTTAATCCTATAGCCTCAGTATTGTGGAGCGTACAGGGGTGGTCCTATTATTCTTTCTTAAATTCTGCCTGTCTTCTCTTTCCCTCTCATGTCCTCTCTTTTTATTTACATTTTCTTTATTTAACCAGGTAGGCAGGTTGAAAACAAATTCTCATTTGCACCGGCGACCTGGCCGGTATAAGGTGAAAAAATGTACAGGACAACATACATTTACACAATAAATATACAGAACACAAGAGTGCAAATAGCATTGGGACATAACAAGGCAATACAGGTTCAAGTGAATAGTCAATATACAGATAATACAGGATGAGGTATATGTAGGTCCGTTGAGCAGCATCGATATGGCAAAAACAACTATTTGAAATACCTAGGAGAGTCTATGTACAGAAAGTAAGTGTTAAAGTTTATTAAGCAGGTAGGTCATTTGTGTGCACAAATTATATGACCGTGATTTTTGGAGGAAGAGCATTTGATCGTGGCTGAGCAAATAGAATAATTCAAGGAATGTAAACCGGTATGACAGCAGTGCAGGTGGAAATGATCCACCGTGCAAAATGGGCGTGGCAAAAGAGAGAAGAGGGGCTGGATGAACACCAGACGACAGTTAACAGGTACAGTGATCGGACCAGCGTTCAGACAGAAGTAGTTTGAAGCCATTGGGTTGGATAAGGGTTTTGAGTTTTCCTGGGAGGTTTACTCCCAGATTCTCATGCCCATTTGCCAATTCTCATATTCCTATCTGCCTCCCTGCCTTTCTGTCATCTGCTCTGTCTTCTCTCTCCTCTCTGCTTTTCACTGCAACTAGACACAGCTGATTAAGCCGCACTCTGATGAAGGGGTTTTGTGACCGAGGTCACCGGTGGCGTTATCAGAGATGCTCATCATGTCCGTGTGTGTGTCTGATAAGTGATTAGCTGCTCCTTAATGAGCTGCCTTCAGTATCCTCTGGTTGTCCTTGGAGACGGCGTCATTACATTTACATTTGACAGTCATATATGGCCTGTGCAGTCTCCCTGTATTGGGACATTCAAACAAACACCTGCAAATTGCAAATAGTACTATGATGTACATGCTCTGATTGGTTAAACGGCGTTGACAAGGACCCATCTGGCTGTCAGAGACGATGTGATAGGTTCTCCCAAACATTGTTTAATTAATCCGGTTGTCAGGGACGCCGCATTGGGTTGGGAGAATGCGACCGGGCCGAGAAGGTGACAATAGAACACCACAGATGTACATCAATTCGTCTGTGTCCGTTACCTGGGCTCCGACAGCCTTTGTTATTGCAGCTAGGTGACTAGAAAAGCATCCCGACAGCCCTTCAGTATCTCTCTGCCCCGGGTGTAGTTACAGCTTTACCCAACAAACCAGTGGTCGGGGGGGCGAGGGGCTGAGGCGTTGCCCCCGACCACTGTCGCTCCCATGCCGTGTACATACCTGAGAATAAGATTAGCATAAGACATGGCTTCAGGGGAGGAGAGCCAGGCAGAGAAGCGCTGTGATACGAACGGATACTGGTGAAACGGTAATAAGGCCCGTATTCTCAGGTCTCAACCTGCCATGTGGTTCCATCTGTAACGGTTATAGGGCCTGAATGGACCTGCCTCCTCCATCGTGGTTCAGCTGGGGAGAAAATTGACTCTTCGGCATAATTCTGATGCCCTGCAGAAATAAGATTATTTACGGCGTTCCACGGTTGTACCCGAAAAGAAAAAAGACTTCACGGCGTTCCACGGTTGTATTGGAGGAATATGTACTTTATGACGTTCCACGGTTGTACGGTAGAAATAGACTTTATTGTGTTCTTTAGATAATATATATATATAAACATGGGCAGTTTGTGAGATTCTTACTAGACCAGATAAGATCCTAATCTGTTTACATGTGTTAGTAGCACTGTACTTGAGAGGACCAACAACTAATGACCATTTAATGTTTAATATTTAACTTAACCCTAACCAAGAAAAACTGTAAACCATTAAACCTTGTATCTAAACCACACCATAAATCTATACCAAACCTTATCTCAGAATCAGCGTTTAACCCTAACACCTAAACATTACTTCTAAGTAAAGGAAAACAAGTGTAAACACACCTACACACACCCTAATCCCACCAGCGACACACACACACACACACACACCAGCAAACCAAGGTGGGAGATGTTCTGCTATTCTTCCACATGAGACCATCCTTCAAAATGTAAATGGTTCGGTAATTGTCTTCGGAGCTTCACTTGGATTCGCACATTCAATACCCGGGCTGTTCCATATTTAATGTGCCCTTTTATGCTGCTACACTTCTCCTTTAAACCCCAGTAACCCTTAATGGGCCCCAGTAACCCTTAATGGGCCCCTGTGCTTTTATTGCTGTGCAGCTTCAGAAGGACGAGGCTACAGAAATGCGGTTTCAAGAGCAGTTAATGGATCCGTGTAAATCCCAGCTAACTTCATTTAAGTGGCCGTCCTCTGCGTCTCTCTATTCACCTTTAAACGAACCGGACAGGTGATATTATTTGAACGCGTACTCACGTTACAGTCTGAGCACTGATATTGACACATTGAGGCACAGATCCTTTGAGTACAACGGCGACGATGAACCCGAAACTGTCAACACCGACCATAAACATTTTGCTGATATGAATTATGATGAAAAACCTGCGTGGCCCTCCCAGTAATCCAACATTTTGAAATGACTTCCATTTGTTGATGTGGCTGATTGTTAATTGAACAGCTTTCATTGTAGTGGTTTTAGGTTAAGGGTCATGTAGTTATTGCCGTGGCGTAACATTAATGTTATAAACCTTTACATTTATTGTCTTATGTACTGTGATATTTCAGTACATTTGGCATGATATGGATTTGTGTCTATCTACGAGATTTACCTCACATCAGTGAGTTTTGGTTAAGTAGTGGCTCATATCTGAAAACGGTGAAAAACAGCAGCCACAAAAAAAGGGGTCTACGATTCAATTCTGACACAGTCCAACAGAGACACACACACATGAACACACACCTTCACACATGAACACACACACACACATCTACACACAAACACATGAACACACACGCACTCACACATGAACACACACGAACGCAGAAACACACACACATGAACACACACACTCACACATGAACACACTAATGCTTGGACACACACGAACACAGAAACACACACACACACACACAGGAACACACAGGATAGTGCCCTTGCCACCCCCACAAAGACAGGATATCAGCTTCCTGCCAGGGGCTTTGATTTCATTTCAGGTCACTGTCCTCCTCTACCACTCTGCCCCTTTACAGATGGCACCGAGAGGGAGCACACAAGAACAGAGGAGAACCTCTTTGATCAGGATCTCCCAACACGTTCTAATCTGAGAACCAGCCTCGGTTCCACAGGGCAAATGTATTCCAGAACAAGGATCAAGTTGAACCGGTCAACTAATGATCAAGCTCCTGAGTAGCAGATTCAGCTGTGCAAAACATTGCGTTTAACAGCCAGTGTACAGTTATGGGACTGTTTTCCCCCCGGCTTTATGCAAATGTCACCAGTGGAATTCAGCGGGTACCGCCTGGCGTTCACAACGACAGGGGTTGTGGGTTCAATTCTCGCCAGTATGAAAAAGTACGAAAACGTTTTCACAACGACAGGGGTTGTGGGTTCAATTCTCGCCAGTATGAAAAAGTACGAAAACGTTTTTCACAACGACAGGGGTTGTGGGTTCAATTCTCGCCAGTATGAAAAAGTACGAAAACGTTTTCACAACGACAGGGGTTGTGGGTTCAATTCTCGCCAGTATGAAAAAGTACGAAAACGTTTTCCCAACGACAGGGGTTGTGGGTTCAATTCTCGCCAGTATGAAAAAGTACGAAAAGTTTTCCCAACGACAGGGGTTGTGGGTTCAATTCTCGCCAGTATGAAAAAGTACGAAAACGTTTTCCCTACGACAGGGGTTGTGGGTTCAATTCTCGCCAGTATGAAAAAGTACGAAAACGTTTTCCCAACGACAGGGGTTGTGGGTTCAATTCTCGCCAGTATGAAAAAGTACGAAAACGTTTTCCCAACGACAGGGGTTGTGGGTTCAATTCTCGCCAGTATGAAAAAGTACGAAAACGTTTTCCCAACGACAGGGGTTGTGGGTTCAATTCTCGCCAGTATGAAAAAGTACGAAAACGTTTTCCCAACGACAGGGGTTGTGGGTTCAATTCTTGCCAGTATGAAAAAGTACGAAAACGTTTTCACTCGATGCATTAAGTCCATTACAGGAAGTCGGTGAGAGCATCTGTCAAATAAAAACACACGTGCGAAAAGATTTTTTGAAAGTTTATTGAACCGGCGCTGCAGCAGGTGGCCGGACCCACAGACTGTGTTTCTGTTCAGGATGGGTGGTTGTTTTCAGGCAGGCAGCCATGTCAATAGCAGTGATTGGAAATCAATAATCCCGGTACGGTTTAGTCAATAGAGCCATGATCCCTACAGCCAGAGCACTAAGAGAGATGTTTTATTTGGTTAGCTTTAAAGGTTTTCAGGGTCAACGGTTGTTTCGTCTGGAGATATTCTGTCACATACTGCGGATTCTAACGGCGGACTTCTTGCACGCAGAGGTAACGTCTTTATGAGCTTTTTATTTTTTACAGTAGCTATGTTTTGCCTCTGGGTGTGTATTCCTGCACACGTTTAGGACGTCCGATCTGTCTGTGATCGAATCAAATCCTCTGCTGCCCGATAACGGAAAGAATCTTTGGACTTTATCTGCGATCCCTGAAACCCATTAGAGATGACAGTCACGAGGGGGCCCAAATCAAAAGCCAAGCCACCACGTTTATTTAGTAAAGAATGCATTTGTTTATATATTGGTGTAGGAAGGGCTGGTAATTAGAGGTGCAGTCCTTGTAGACTCATTACTGATGGGTTAATGAGCCCCCCTAGACATTAGACTGCTGAGTTGGCAGGTCTGGTTGCCTGACCTTCTGCTGCCACAGCTCTCTTCTCACACACACACACACACACACACACACACACACACACACAGACGGACAACAGTGTTACGATAAACAGCACATTTTCTCCTCATCCTTTTTGGGATCTACGAACAACAAGACGAACCTCAGTCACTTCTTTGTTTCATGTCCTATTTATTTTTTACTTTATTTTCACTTGCCTGTCAGTGTTACTGCTTAAGTGCTGCTGTTAAAGCCATTTATTGCTAATCGCATAAATATTAAGACCCAGATCTCCGCACGGATTGTGTTGACGTTCCCCTTTAATATTTTGTCACCTCCTTTGTCAGAAACTGGTTGGCCTGCTGCCATGGCTAGAAGAGATACCTGTTCTGCTGTGAGAATTATCGAGGAAAGACTTCTGTGTAAACTGCAGAGTTACTTGATGCTTTGTCGCCTGAATGGAACGCTGACTGGCTGATACGAGATAAGGCTCCTCTCTATCAATCTGCTGCGCTCTCCCTCAGAAATGAATCACTCTTGGTTTTTGAAAAAGATCAAAGAGTGTTAGGATGAAAGGACACTTTACAGAAGATGAAAAATCCTTAAGATAAAAGCTAGACAGCTCGCCAGGATGGTTTTGATTTGGGACAGGAACAGAGGTTTTTCTGTGTAGAAATGATTCCATGTTGAAGTAATAGATGGTTTCAAAGTGTGTGAGTTACAAGGGAATTACAGGAGATGAACTGCTATTGAGTGTTTTTGTAGTTTCCTTACGGAACAATGGTCTAGCCAGTCTCAACCTGGTCTCTCTCTATCTTGAATGACCTGGTCTCTCTGCCTCTAGTGGCCCTGGTCTCTCTCTACCTCTAGTGACACTGGTCTCTCTCTACCTTTAGTGACACTGGTCTCTCTCTACCTTGAATGACCTGGTCTCTCTGCCTCTAGTGGCCCTGGTCTCTTTCTACCTCTATTGATACAGGTCTTTCTCTACCTTGAATGACCTGGTCTCTCTGCCTCTAGTGACACTGGTCTCTCTCTACCTCTATTTACACTGGTCTCTCTCTACCTCTATTTACACTGGTCTCTCTCTACCTCTATTGACACTGGTCTCTCTCTACCTCTAGTGGCCCTGGTCTCTCTCTACCTCTAGTGACACTGGTCTTTCTCTACCTTGAATGACCATGGTCATAGCTACAGCAAAATAAGAACAAACAGGCCCCAAGACTATAGGGGTATATATACTATTGGTGTTGCACATTGAAATGCCAGAGGCCATTGATGTCACCTTCATTTCATTTTCTCTATTGGCCAAGTGTTATCCGTTGTCATCTACCCTTCCCTGCCAGACTTCATGTTGTTCCGGATGAACTTGTTCATTGTGAGCATTTCACTGGGCCAAACGAGGACACACACAGCAGGAACACGTAGACACACAGGCCTTTAACTGGAAGGAACAGCACAAACTAAAAATAGATTTTCTGTCTGCGGGATTAGATTTTTTTACCCCCTCTTTCTGAACCTTTTACAGTAGATTATTCCATGTGGACCTCAAGCTTATGCTTTTTTACGAATATATGACAACCTGTTGGGGATTTTCAAGTAACTGTCCTCTGTCTGTGTCGTCTGTGTCTGTGTCTGTGTCTGTGTCTGTGTCTGTGTCTGTGTGTGTGTGTGTGTGTGTGTGTGTGTGTGTGTGTGTGTGTGTGTGTGTGTGTGTGTGTGTGTGTGTGTGTGTGTGTGTGTGTGTGTCGCTGGTGGGATTAGGGTGTGTGTAGGTGTGTTTACCCTTGTTTTCCTTTACTTAGAAGTAATGTTTAGGTGTTGGGGTTAAACGCTGATTCTGAGATAAGGTTTGGTTTAGATTTATGGTGTGGTTTAGATTCGTGGGCGTGTTTGTTTGTTTGTTAAAGACTGGGAGGAACAGTGGGTTCTGATGTGGTAACTGAATCACTATTAAGATCACCAGCCGTTAATAACCGCAGTGTAAATGTTTGTTCTTCCATCGTTATTATTAAGGTCACATGGATCCATCTAGAAACCAAGAATCCAATCTCTATGGCCTTTTGTAAAAGTGTACTGTACTCACTTGTTTTTACATGGATTTCCACGCTTGCTCGTAATGAATTGTCTAGTGTATTGTTAGGGGCAGCTCTTATTTGCATGCTCCCAGGGTCCTCCTCCCCTTTATATTTACTGCTGTGAAGGAGACAAATATGAGGATGCAAGAAGACCTCCCCTGTGTGTGTGTTCCTTTACACATTGACCCGAATATCATCTGCATGAGTGTCTGCTGAAAGGTAATGGCATGACCTCTGACCCTGTTATCTCCTAAAACAAAGGTTTGTGTCCAGGCAGACTTAGGAATCCAAATTTTAATCAATGGATGGCGGTTGTTGAAGCGCAGCCGGTCAGAGCCTAAGGTCACGATTAAAATTAGGGTTAATCTCCATTAATCAATCTCTCAGTGAAACGAGAGGCGCAGAGGAAATGCGAGTGGGGGAGCCTACAGCCGTCTCTGAGATGTGGAGGGATTGGTCAGTCGGTGTGTCACTAGGCTGAGGTAACTAGCTGGTACACTATCATCCATCTATTGGGCAGAGACTGTAAAATCCAGTTAGCCCATAATATGGAATGGCAAAGAATATCTTTCCATGGTGGAGTTACAATTATATTCAACGGTGTGTGTGTGTTTATATTCCCAGAAGTGATCTGAAGTAGGATGTATTACAATGTAAGCACTCAGTCAGGATATGCGTCTGATTTGTTGTTCCCTCGTGTGTTTTTTTTGCCGTCCATGCAGTGATCCGGAGCCTGGAGACACTATATACTAAATCACCATGTGAATAGACTTGTAGGATGTGTACCGGTGTAAAATATAGCCGAGGCTACTTATAGATGTGGGCATATATCCAATAAGCACATATCTCTTGTAAGTGCTGGGGTTGTGAGATGAGGAGGTGCTGCTGGCTCAGAGTTTGCCATGCCTTCGACAGCCTGTTTTCTACGCTCCCAAGTACTTTCTCCTTTCCCCTCCCTCGCTCCCTGCGTGTTTGTGTGTGGCAGGCGTGACTCAAAGAACTACTGTTTGCCAGAGCAGGAGAGCCGGGCAAGTTCTGATCCAGAGGGATTTTTCAGGAGCTCGTGAGAGTTGCTGGTCCCCTCTGGGAATCAAACCCACGACTGTTGGCTTTGCAAGCGCCATGATCTAACAGCAGAGCTGGACACCACTTCACCTGAGGGCTAGTTCCTGTTAAAGAAATTCCCTGCTAATGTCTGCTAGTAAAATGCAATGTAACTGTAAATGTGTGTTTATAGACATTGATGTGATGGGTGTGATTTGTCACACAACACATAGTTAATGTATTCACATTAGCACCAGTGTCTGGGCTCTGATCTCTGGCGTGAGGACAAAGGCATTGTCGGACCTCTACAGCCGTCTCTGATAGTTCCTGTCTCGTTGCGTGTGGTGCTTTTCTGTCCTCCTCTGTCCTCGTCCTCTGTCCTCCTGGGTGAAAATAGTTTTCAGGAAGAGACGAGGGAGACAAGGGAGTACAGGTCGGGCAGGACGGTTTGTGGGTGGGCGGGCGGGGGTGGGGATTGTGCGTGGGTGTGAAGGAAGGGCGGAGAGGGGGAGACGGCAGCGAGGGAGGGAGGAGGAAGCCCTGGCTGAAGGCGTTGAGAAACAGGGATGGGAAAGACATTGTGATACTAAAGTTACATCATCAACCGTCTCCGGTGTCAGTGAGACTGGTGCCTCCACCATTATACTTTAGGACTTAATGTGTTTGGCATTCTACTTCCCACAAGGGTGTCAGTTTGAAGACGGTGATTTAAAAGCCCTGAACACGGTGGTACTTTATGGATCGGGGAACCAGTGGTTCCGCGTGGCTGGGTTATAAATAGGTGTCGCTCCGAACACATCCAGATGTTGTGTGTAAAGACTTGGTGCGACAAGAGAGGTGGTACTTCGCTGTTTGTGCCGGTTTTAAAAGGACTGGTTGATTTCCAGGCGACGCGTCTGTCTCAAACACCCATACAGAGGGTGAATCGGACCCACTAAGCATTGTTGGGCCCAGACCCTGATGACCACCAGAACCTCTACCCGGCTGTCTCCTGGTGACATCCCCTCTGTCTCGCTCCCTCCTCCGGCTGGGTGTTTCTAAAGCAGCGGCTGCAGATCTGGCTTTTCTCTGACCTTTAGAGAGCGATATCTCAGCACGCATGGGACGTGTGAGGATCTCACATTCGTCTGCACATCTGCCGTTGAACATCCCTGTTCGTTTTACCGTCGAACGATGTTGCCTACGACACACCGCCCTATTTTTAAAAGGCTTGCGTGTTCTCTGGCAGTTTTTTACCTCAGGCGTTCGTAGCGTGAGGGTGCTGATTATCCTGCGAGCTGTAACGTGATGTGTTAGAAGGAACGTGATTTAAATATGTAAATATGATAAATACGCTAACCAGTGTTTGCTGTTGCCCGGTTTTCTGCCTCTGTGCCAATGGGTGCCGGAAAGTGAAGAATCGCCGCTGTGCTTTTCCCTGTTTTCGCACGCGTTTGATACGCCGCCCGAGCTGTCTGTCTATTTGTGTCACACATCACGGATGTGGAGAGTCCTCCTTGATTACATCAGATAAAGACATCCGATCCTCATCGCAGTCAACATATCAGAGCTACATATTTGACCCACATATTAGATCCACGTGTGCGGAAACTTCCGGATCTACAGTCTGGCGTGGGGCAGAGATAACCCAGGCCCTTAGTTGTTTCTATGAACCACCGTGTGTCACTAAATACACACAGAGATCTAGCTCTTATATCGAGTATTCATCTGACATCAGAAGGCAACATGCTCACTCACACCCTCAGATTGCAATAATGCCACCCTTTCTACTTCTCTCTTTGCCTCCCTCTGTCTCATCCATCTCTCCACCCCTCCATCTCATCTCTCTATCCACCTCTCCACCCCTCCTCATCTCTCTCTCTATCCACCTCTCCACCCCTCCTCATCTCTCTTTACATATTTCCCCCTCTAAGTGCAGTAGTAAATCAGGGCGGTGCGTTTGGCCTCTTGTTCAGCTGGTAAAATAGGATTCCATTACAATCCTCTCCACAGTGGAGTAAGAGGCAATGTGACAATGAGACTCGACAGCAGCCAGCTGCTCTCCACGCTTGTTCTCAATCTGCCGCCGTGTGGTGTGTGTGTGTGTGTGTGTGGTGTGTGTGTGTGTGTGTTTGTGTTGGTTCTTTTATTTGTCCGTCCGTCCGTGTGTGTGTGTGCGTGCGAGCGAGCGAGTGTGAGAGCATGCAAGAGAGAAATGAATTATACACACAGCCGAATCAGGTCTGTCACGAGTGACATTGATCTTGCAGATAGGTTAATGCCTTTACATACTGCGTATAGACCTAATCCCTCTTATTCACACGTCACTTAATCTGGTAAGGTATTGCAGATCCGATGGTTGATAATAAGCCTTAATTCTCCTTTTCATGACACACACACACACACACACACACATTCATTGTGTTGATTTCATTTCCCCTTTTTCTTCTCCTTGTTTGTCTTTTGCAGCGCTGGTCCTAAAGGAGACAACATCTATGAATGGAGATCCACCATCTTGGGACCACCAGGGTCCGTGTATGAGGGAGGAGTCTTCTTCCTAGATATCGCCTTCACACCAGACTACCCCTTCAAACCGCCCAAGGTACACACACACACACACACACACGCACGCGCGCGCGCGCGCACACACACACGGTTGTGACCCTAGAATAGTGTTTGCTCTTTTTATTAAGAGGGGGACTTTGGATCAAAACATTATACCGATTGGCAATATTGTGGTGCAATATTGATCAAATCATAACGGTTATTTATTCATAGTGTTTGATATATAGATAGATATATATAGATATAGAGGATATGTGTTTCAAGGTCTGCCGACATGGTTTTTAGCATCAATGTATTTTACAGTCTATTTATTAATGCAACATTTTCAGACCGGTACCTCCGAAAACATGACCAAGATTGACCAATAACCATTCGGGTCTGGTACGATAATATCCAACATATGTACTAACATTAATATAGAAGGGCATATTTATTTAACGAGGGCGTATTTAATTATTGAACCGATTCTCTATTTGGACGACGGGCAAAAGTCCCGCGATATCTCAGAAACCACCGGGGCCACTTTGACCAGGGAATCATCACCTTAACGTGGTGGAGAGGTTTGTGTGCCCCTATGAACCTGAGGGCTGGGTTGTCTGGAGCTTCATGCTCCTGGTAGGGTTTCCCAAGGCAAAGTGGTCTCAGGCGAGGGGCCAGACTAAGAATGGTTCACCAAGACCCCATGAAAGATCGAGGAAAAAGGAGCGAGACCCTGCCTGGAGGAAGCCCAGGGCCCTCGTCTGGTGCCAGGCCCAGACGGCGGGCTCGAAAGCGAGCGTCTGGTGGCCGGGTTTGCCACGGAGCCCGGCCGGGCACAGCCCGAACGAGATACGTGGCATCTCTCTCCTCTCCATCCTGTGGGCCCACCACTCACAGGAACAACCGCAGGGGTCGGGTGCGCTGTCATATGGGTGGCAGTGAAGGTGGGGGGTCTCGACGGATCAGACCCGGGCGGCAGAAGCTTGCTTTGGGGACGTGGAACGTCACCTCACTGGGGGGGAAGGAGCCAGAACTTGTGCGTGAGGTGGAGCGATACCAGTTGGATCTGGTGGGACTTACCTCTACGCACAACCGTGGCTCTGGAACCTTACTCCTGGATAGGGGTTGGACTCTGTTCTTCTCTGGAGTTGCCCAGGGTGAGAGGCGGCGGGCTGGTGTGGGGATACTCACGAGCCCACGTCTGAGCACGGTGGTGTTGGAGTTTACCCCGGTGGATGAGAGGTTTGCCTCCCTACGCCTAAGGGTGGTGGGGGGGAAAACTCTGACTGTTGTTTGTGCTTATGCACCAAACAGCAGTTCGGAGTATTCAGCCTTCTTGGAGACCCTGAAGGGAGTCCTATATAGGGCTCCAGTAGGGGACTCCATCATTCTGCTGGGTGACTTCAACGCACATGTGGGCAACGATGGAGACACCTGGAGAGGCGTGATTGGGAGGAACGGCCTCCCTGATCTAAACCCGAGCGGTCGTTTGTTATTGGACTTCTGTGCTAGTCATGGATTGTCTATAACAAACACCATGTTCGAACATAAGGAGGCGCATAAGTGTACATGGTACCAGAGCACCCTAGGCCGAAGGTCAATGATCGATTTTGTAATCGTATCGGCTGATCTAAGGCCGCATGTTTTGGACACTCGGGTGAAGAGAGGGGCAGAGCTGTCAACTGATCACCATCTGGTAGTGAGTTGGATCAGAGGGTGGGGAAAGACTTTGGACAGACCAGGTAAGCCCAAACGGGTAGTGCGGGTGAACTGGGAACGTCTGGAGGAGGCCCCTGTCCGAAAGATCTTTAACTCCGGCGGAGCTTTTCAGGCATCCCTGTGGAGGTTGGGGGCATTGAACCTGAGTGGGCAATGTTCAAAGCTTCTATTGCTGAAGCTGCGGCGGTGAGCTGTGGTCTCAAGGTCCTAGGTGCCTCAAGGGGTGGTAACCCTAGAACACCGTGGTGGACCACGGTGGTCAGGGAAGCTGTCCGACTGAAGAAGGAGGCCTTCAGGGATATGCTAGCCCTGGGGACTCCGGAGGCAGTTGCAGGGTACCGACAGGCCCGAAGGGCTGCAGCCGCTGCCGTGTCAGAGGCAAAGCAGCGGGTGTGGGAGAAGTTTGGAGAAGCTATGGAGAAGGACTTTCGGTCGGCACCAAAATGCTTCTGGAAAACCGTTCGGCACCTCAGAAGGGGAAAACGGGAACCATCCAAGCTGTGTACAGTAAGGATGGGACACTGTTGACCTCAACTGATGATGTGATCGGGCGCTGGAAAGAGCATTTTGAGGAGCTCCTGAATCCGACCTACACGCCCTCTAGTACAGAGGCAGAGCTGGAGGCTGATGGAGGGTCATCGTCAGTTTCCCTGGGGGAAGTCGCTGAGGTAGTCAAACAACTCCACAGTGGCAAAGCCCCAGGGACTGATGAGATTCGTCCAGAAATGCTAAAAGCTTTGGGTGGGGAAGGGCTGTCTTGGTTGACACGCCTCTTCAACATTGCATGGAAGTCTGGGACAGTGCCAGAGGAGTGGCAGACCGGGGTGGTGGTTCCCCTCTTTAAAAGGGGGACCAGAGAGTGTGTGCCAATTACAGAGGTATCACACTCCTCAGCCTCCCTGGTAAAGTGTACTCCAAAGTGCTGGAAAGGAGGGTTCGGCCAATAGTCGAACCTCAGATTGAAGAGGAACAATGCGGTTTTCGTCCTGGCCGGGAACCACGGACCAGCTCTTTACTCTCGCAAGGATCCTGGAGGGGGCCTGGGAGTATGCCCATCCAGTCTACATGTGTTTTGTGGATCTGGAGAAGGCGTATGACCGGGTACCCTGGGATCTTTTGTGGAAGGTGCTGCGGGAGTATGGGGTGAGGGGGTCTCTTCTCAGGGCCATCCAATCTCTGTACGCTCAAAGCATGAGCTGTGTCCGTGTCCTCGGCAGTAAGTCGGATTCGTTCCAGGTGGGGGTTGGCCTCCGCCAGGGCTGCGCTTTGTCACCAATCCTGTTTGTAATATTCATGGACAGGATATCAAGGCGTAGTCATGGGGGAGGGGTTCCCGTTCGGTGGGCTGATGGTCACATCACTGCTTTTTGCGGATGATGTGGTCCTGATGGCCTCATCGGTCGGTGACCTTCAGCACTCACTGGATCGGTTCGCAGCCGAGTGTGAAGCGGCTGGGATGAGGGTTAGCACCTCTAAATCTGAGGCCATGACTCTCAGCAGGAAACCGGTGGAGTGCCTACTCCGGGTAGGGAATGAGTCCTTACTCCAAGTGAAGGAGTTCAAGTACCTCGGGGTCTTGTTCGCGAGTGAGGGAACAATGGAGCGGGAGATTGGTCGGAGGATCGGAGCAGCGGGGGCGGTGTTGCATTCGCTTCACCGCACCGTTGTGACGAAAAGAGAGCTGAGCCGAAAGGCAAAGCTCTCGATCTACCGGTCAATCTTTGTTCCTAGCCTCACCTATGGTCATGAAAGCTGGGTCATGACCGAAAGAACTAGATCGCGGGTACAAGCGGCCGAAATGGGTTTTCTCAGAAAGGTGGCTGGCCTCTCCCTTAGGGATAGGGTGAGAAGCTCAGTCATCCGAGAGGAACTCGGAGTAGAGCCGCTGCTCCTTTGCATAGAAAGGAGCCAGTTGAGGTGGTTCGGGCATCTTGTACGAATGCCACCTGGGCGCCTCCCTAGAGAGGTGTTCCAGGCACGTCCAGCTGGGAGGAGACCTCGGGGAAGACCCAGGACTAGGTGGAGAGATTATATCTCCACACTGGCCTGGGAACGCCTCGGGATTCCCCAGTCAGAGCTGGCTAATGTTGCCCGGGAAAGGGAAGTTTGGGGTCCCCTGCTAGAGCTGCTACCCCCGCGACCCGACCCCGGATAAGCGGTTGAAGATGAGATGAGATGAGATGGTTAAGGATGTACCTTCCTGTAGAGATTTGGCATTTAAAAAAAGAATAAATAATCTTGGCCCAGGGCAGGAGTTGTAATGGAAGGAAATTGATTAGACACGCATCCGAAGCTGGCCAATAGTGTGCGCTATTCACGTGGGTGATATATTTACTGTAGTTATTTGGGATGTTTTAGAGACCAACATTAAGAACTGCATCATTAGCTCCTCTGAAACACAGATTAAACACAAGCACATCTTTATTTTTCAGTGTCATATTTTCCCTCTATATTTTTTTTTAAACCACGAAAACAGGGTTAATCTGAAAAGGTTTTTGGAGAGAGTATTTGACTAGGATCATGTAAACAATATGAATAGATTAAAAGAAATCTGGTAAATAAACACTCTGGGTGCCATGTAGCCTAGTGCAATGGTTTCCAACCTAATTCAGTTACTGTACCACTGACTAAATGTTGCTCTGCTCTGAAGTGCCCCCTCATGTTAATTTCACTTGTAAGCCTATAGTGTCATGAGTGTTTTCAAGTACCCCCTGTAGACAGGTCAGGCACCCCCATGGGTTTTAGTACCCCAGGTTGGGAACCACTGGCCTTGTGTTTGGTCTATCTGACCAGTAACCAACAGCTTGCCCGTCCCAATGTCTGCAACTTAAATCAATTATGGTTTGGTTAAGGGTTCTTTTTTATCATTGAACTGTTTTATGTAGCAGTGTTGGTTGGGGGTTGGTCATGTTCAGTTGTGCCTGCCTGACATGCTCTTCTCTGTGTCGGTCTCTATTTCTGTCTGCCATGTTATTCTCTATGTCGGTCTCTCTTTCTGTCTGCCATGTTATTCTCTATGTCGGTCTCTCTTTCTCTGTCTGCTATATTCTTCCTTTTCAGCTGGTCTCTCTGTCTCCCATATTCCTCTCTCTCTCAATCTCTCTGTGCCTTTTTCTTCTCTCTCTGTTGGTGTCTCGGTCTGACACATTCTTCTCTCTCTCTCTCTCTCTCTCTCTTTCTCTCTCTCTCTCTCTCGCGCTCGCTCGCTCTGCTTCTACCGTGTCGCTGGCAGAAAGATGTGCTCCGATCCACATGACCCGGAAGGAGTACAAACGACAGCGTGTCTATAGAATCTCCCAGGTGGTGGTGTCGTTACGGGCTGAGGTGGTACAGGGCTGTTATGGCACAGTTGAATGTCATCTTTACGTGGTTCCCTAGGTGACGTTCCGTACCAGGATCTACCACTGTAACATTAACAGTCAGGGGGTGATCTGTCTGGACATCCTCAAGGACAACTGGAGTCCCGCCCTCACCATCTCCAAGGTGCTACTGTCGATCTGCTCCCTGCTCACTGACTGCAACCCTGGTGAGTGACATGCCAGTCAGCCAATCATACAGAGAGATTCACCGAGGCATAGATTGTAGCGGGGCAAAGCAAACCTGTGTTCAATGCATTTTAACATTCTGGATATTCAACTGGACTGAGACGCCGCTGTGCTGAACAACCATAAATGTGGAGCGATTTGGTGGTTAGTGAACACTGTCAGCAAGGTCACTGTCCTTTAAATAGGTCACTTTTAGTACCTACACGCCTTGCCAAACCCTCCACTGGTAGTACCTACACGCCTTGCCAAACCCTCCACTGGTAGTACCTACACGCCTTGCCAAACCCTCCACTGGTAGTACCTACACGCCTTGCCAAACCCTCCACTGGTAGTACCTACACGCCTTGCCAAACCCTCCACTGGTAGTACCTACACGCCTTGCCAAACCCTCCACTGGTAGTACCTACACACCTTGCCAAACCCTCCACTGGTAGTACCTACACGCCTTGCCAAACCCTCCACTGGTAGTACCTACACGCCTTGCCAAACCCTCCACTGGTAGTACCTACACGCCTTGCCAAACCCTCCACTGGTAGTACCTACACGCCTTGCCAAACCCTCCACTGGTAGTACCTACACGCCTTGCCAAACCCTCCACTGGTAGTACCTACACGCCTTGCCAAACCCTCCACTGGTAGTACCTACACGCCTTGCCAAACCCTCCACTGGTAGTACCTACACGCCTTGCCAAACCCTCCACTGGTAGTACCTACACGCCTTGCCAAACCCTCCACTGGTAGTACCTACACGCCTTGCCAAACCCTCCACTGGTAGTACCTACACGCCTTGCCAAACCCTCCACTGGTAGTACCTAGACGCCTTGCCAAACCCTCCAAACAGGAGCCAAACGATTTTGACAACAAACATTTTGGGGCAATGTGTCATTCAGAACAAACCGCGTAGGTTGGCGATTGTTCAAGTATGTTGAATGCACCTCTGACTCCAAACAAGCGAGAGCTGACTAAGAGAGAGAGAATGGCTGGGAAAGTCCAGGAGTGCAGCTGCCAGAGACCGGGAGAGAGACCGGGAGAGAGACCGGGAGAGAGACCGGGAGAGAGACCGGGAGAGAGACCGGGAGAGAGACCGGGAGAGAGACCGGGAGAGAGACCGGGAGAGAGACCGGGAGAGAGACCGGGAGAGAGACCGGGAGAGAGACCGGGAGAGAGACCGGGAGAGAGACCGGGAGAGAGACCGGGAGAGAGACCGGGAGAGAGACCGGGAGAGAGACCGGGAGAGAGACAGGGAGAGAGACAGGGAGAGGCGGCTGGGGAGACGGTGAGAGCTGACGGCGTAGAGGGGTGATAATAGTTACTCATCAGAATAAAGGCCAAGAAATGAAGCTCTTCTTCTTTGTGTTTTGGGTTTACATATTAGAGATGGGCGGATCAAAACCCGCGGACCCCGCAAGTTACCCTCGGGGCGGGTTGGGGCGGGTAAATAAATTGGCACTTTATTTGCGGGTTGGGGCGGGTCATTGCGTGCCCAGGACGTTCTACAATTCTGGCAGTCCCAGTCAAGTCAATCTCCTTTCCTGTGCTTTCCAAGCTGTCAAAAATGATACTCTGTATCCCGGCCACAAGCGCATCAAGCGAGCGCACATTCAGCTCTGCTGGCCGGGTGCTAGAGTCTAGGAGAAACAGATTAAATCCTGGTACAGTGGATGCCATTCTTTTTTTGCACAGCGAACGCAAAAACGCCAAATGAACATTCCCGTGTGTTAAATAAAACATAAAAACAAAGTTCATTGTTTATATGTAGCGTACTTGGCCTATACAAATCGGATAGATAATTTTTTTTTCCTATTAGATGATTATAAACGCTGCTTTAAATGTTTAAATTGTTTATCACATAAGCTGATTCATGGTCTATGTAATTTACATTCATAATCGTCTGTTGTTGTCAGTTAAAAGGGGGATGTTTCTGCACTTTCAGGCTGTAATAAAGGATGTGTTAATTTCCATTACAGTGCATGTCTATTTAATGGTCGCAGGGGCGGGGCGGGGCGTGTTGTAGAAATAGATAAAGTGGTGCGGGGCGGGCCAAATAATTTCATTAATGCGGGACCCGCGGGTTGGAAAAAACCCTGACCCGCGCATCACTATTACATATATACATCATACACACAAAACAACGTTTGGGTTCTGGTGGATTGTAATTAAAGAGCAATGACTCCACCTTCATGGTAATCAGTCTAGTCCAACCCGTGACCCCTCCCCCCACAATACACAGCATGTCAACGGCCCACGCTAGTTCCGCGGGTCTTGAGTGTAAACTCCCGCTGAAGGTGTTTTCATATTGTACTAATAGGAAACACTGTGGCTCGTTAAAGAAAAGAGAGGGCGGAATGACAGCTAATTTAACCCATGGCGGTGCAATCATTTTATCATCCCTGGCAGTCTGGGTTGGGACGCCACAACGACACGGTGGATCTAGAGGGCTTCCGGGCCTGACCCCAGACTGTAGGGGTTCCGACTCACCTAACCTGAACATGAAGTGGGCGGGCAGGCTGACATTTTGAATGATCCAGACCGCTGTCACCTGCCTAAATGCAGCCCTGGTCAGAGCGTGTCGTTGTTATGGTAACGCACTGTAAGTCTCGTCCTCGGGGCAACACTCTCCTGTCTTGTAGTATTTGTCCAGCCTGCTGGCAAGTATTTGTCTAGATGATACATCTACAAGACTGCTACTCAATTTCCCAGGACTTGGCGACATGGCAATATGATATGTTTTTCACGTGTCAGAATACCGTAATCACAGTTCTTGGTGTCACATGATTTATTTCAACAGAATAATAACATGGATTTGATGGAATAGGTGTGATGTTTTCCTGGTGGTTAAAGAGTGTTTGTTCTCTGTCCCTCACAGCGGACCCCCTGGTGGGAAGCATCGCCACGCAGTACACAACCAACAGACCGGAGCACGACAGGATAGCCAAACAGTGGACAAAGAGATACGCCACATAGACGGACAGCAAGGACCACCACTTTACCCCCTTCCAACCGCCCCTAGCCTGGTCCTGGATCAGTCGGTATTTTATAGCCAACTCCTCTCGCTGACGATTCACCATAGTTGGATATAAAGCACAGACAGATTTGGGACCCGAGCGACTTGACCCCTCTCAGACGTCCATACTGTATTTGTGAAAGCACACCCAGCTGACCCGAATCCCTCCTCGCTCCTTTAGTTACACACACACACAGACACACACACATGCACACACACACACTCTCTCTACACCACCTCTGAGAAAATGAACTGCTATTTGTCCCACATTGACACTTGAACGCTTCTTTTATTATACAAAGAGTATGTTGGGATTGTATTTTTTCCCAATACACTGAATGTTGATATGAATGATATGATCATGAAAAGCTTTAATACTGTTGGTGTTGTTGTTTGTGGAGGACCAAAAGAGTCAAATGGAAATAAGTAAATATATAAAGAATTCGATTGTTAATTAAGTTAATATATACTTTTTCGTGGCACATCAATATGAAGTATTTTTGTAATGCCCCTTTTTAAAATAATGGTATGCTATTTCATCGTAACACGTTGTGTTTTTTCCGAGGATTTCTTTCATCCCGAAATTATGAAATATGTCACGACAATATGAAATGTTATGAAATAGATTTTGATGATGGAAAATACAATGAATGATTAGAATTATTGTACTATTAATTATTGTTATTTTTAAAAGGGGATTAGTACAAACTATTTCATATTAACGTGCCACTTAAAATAATATATTTATTGAATTAATATATTTTTTAAATATATATTTAATTATTTTATTTTGAACCCTATGATCCTTCATAGGTGTCATTGTTTTTTGTTGTTATTATTAATATTATTATTATTACATTGTTCATTTATGTTATCTACATTGTCATCGGAGTGTGTGTGTTTTTCACGCCTTTTATGTGATCAATGAAAAATACATTCTGTTCTAATTTAGTGCATTCTAGATTGCATGCATTTAACAGTAAGTGCATTAAATACTCCTTGCATTCTAGATTTAGTGTTTTTTATGTAATCTTCTGTTTGAGAATGTCTGAAGAGTTTGTCTACTAACGCAGACAGTGGACATTTTCTGAGTGCTCTACGGTGCTGTTTTGTAGTGCCACGCTGTCTAGGTTTGAGCCTTGATTTGCCACTGGCTGTCTTGTGGCTGGGAGCTCCATGGTACAAATCCTATTGGCAGAGCATCACAGGGGTGAGGGAGGCGTTGTCAGCAGGGAATTCCTGGACTCATTGCACTGTAGCGACTCCCTCAGGTGAGTCAGATGCCTGCAACAGCTACTGAGGCTGTCATTCCAGTGTGACTTCCCCATTGGACGTACAGAATGGGAGAAAAAAAGCTGGCTTGGCATCGATGGCCAGGAAGAAGACTTGCCACAATCTACTGAGCCCGTTGGGAGTATCTGTGACAAGATCTGGCCGTAGGTACAATTGGATATCGCTTAATTGGGGAAGGGAGACGAGGGGGAGGGCTTTGTTTTCTATGATTAATCATCTGTTATGATTCATTTTATGCCCCAAGAAGGTATTGACATGACTTAAAGGCTTTGTCTGGATCTGTGTAACTGGTTTTGCTGCTCTCCTATGATGGTGTTAGCCAGCAATTGTTAGCTGTACATTTGCATTGTGAGAATACATACTTATTGAATACTCAAATAAACACTGGTTGTTATGTTATCTCTGGCCTGGCTAATCTGTTGCTCATTTGTTCACTGATTATTTTCTCCTTTGGGTGACAGTTGAGGGGGGGAGGGGGGGTTGATGCATTTAAAGCAACATAAAGTAGAATGCATACATTTTCCGACTAGTTTCATTCTGGCTTCCTGTGGGAATCAAACCATTGACGTTTACTAAGTGCCACAGTCCAGCAACTGGGCTGGGGGACACAAACACTGTCATTTAATTATAAGTAATAATATTTACATGTACGTCAATTTCCTATTTTCTAATGTCACGTTTTTAAACTCCTCTGTCTGTAACATTTCCGTTTTTTGACCAGTGATGAATGTTGAAGCTAAGGTATGTACACGTTAAAAACTAGTCTTGTCCCCTGTCTTTAAGTTTACAGTTTGTTAGCATTTGGGTGCCCCCCCCCAAACACACACACACACACTCTTTATTACTATATTTGTGAGGACATTTTGTGAACAAAAATGTATTTCCATTCAAAATATAACTTTCCTAACAACACCTGTTAGCATAACACCAAAACCCCAATCGTAACCATAATTGTAAACCTAAGCTCAACTCTTGACCTTAATCCTAAACTCCTGTTATACGTGAGGATCGGTCAAATGACCTGGCTTCCCCAGGTTTTCTATTCGTTGCCCTTCTTGCGATTCATACAAGTACAGTTCGATGTGTACACAAACTCTTTCCAGATGTGCAAATGCCCTCAACATTCTAAAGGATTTGTTTACTCACGTGGTCCACAGCTGCAGTTCGGAGATTCCATTCTAGAATTTTACAGTTCAGAGTTCTGACCAGCATAACTACCAGACATTCCAGTCCCAAAATGTAGGCTACCCCCTGCAACGGAACAGAACACAGACATTAAGTTAAAACTCCACATCTGGAGGCGTGCCTTCGGTTCTAATACTTTGCAGGTTTTCATCAAGGATCCAGTCTTTCATCAAGGATCCACTCTTTGGAACAGAACTCAGAACCTATTGGTCTTCACCTCCCTAGAGACTATAACACCATCAGTGCTGTTGACCTAGGTTGAATGAATGCAATTTTCACAGCAATGTGGACAGTAGTAAATTATTTCCATTCTGTGCTGTAAATGAGTGGGTTCAGGTTGAATTCCAATTCATATTAGGCAAAAAGAATCGGTGAGTTAGACAGCCATGCTGAGTGAAAATACCAGGGGCTAAGAAAAAGGCTAAAGACATAAAAGGAAATGTCTTGTGTAGTTTATGACAAAACTGTTAAAATAATGGCCAACGTTTACCTCGCTCATCTTTGTCAGGACACTCCAGTTTGGTATGTAGTAACTGGTTTGAGAACAGTCAAAGTGGAGCTTTTTCCTACATCCTGTCACTGTCAAAATGCATAGGAAATCCCACCGCTGGTGGTGTTGGGTTAAGGAAAGCTTAAAGGTCAGACATGCCCTGTAGCCTAACACACTGTATTGGTAACTTGAACCTCAGTGGACTTTGCATTAACAACCCACTGTGGTCTGTGAAGTTATCCAAGAAGAAGGGTTTTGCTTGTTAGCCTATTTGCAAGTTAGTGTGTTTGCTGTCTGGCGTTTCAGTCCACAGTTACCTAATAAGAGGACAGAACCACGTTCTTAAGGAACGCCATGACGTGATTAAACCAAACGTGGGCCCAACAGGAAGACAACCTTATATAGGAAGATCTCTCCTTGTCCCCCATGTGAGGAGTAATGCAGTCTAAATGTACCTTGCAAGAGATGCCACCCATCTCAATAATTGGGAGTGTCTGGAAGTGACTTAACTTACTGATGCATTAAACACTCCCAGAATAAGCACACCCAGAATAAGCACACCCAGAATAAGCACACCCAGAATAAGCACACCCAGAATAAGCACACCCAGAATACGCACACCCAGAATACGCACACCCAGAATACGCACACCCAGAATAAGCACACCCAGAATAAGCACACCCAGAATATGCACACCCAGAATAAGCACACCCAGAATATGCACACCCAGAATAAGCACACCCAGAATAAGCACACCCAGAATAAGCACACCTAGAATAAGCACACCCAGAATATGCACACCCAGAATAAGCACACCCAGAATAAGCACACCCAGAATAAGCACACCCAGAATAAGCACACCTAGAATAAGCACACCCAGAATATGCACACCCAGAATAAGCACACCCAGAATACGCACACCCAGAATAAGCACACCTAGAATGAGCACACCTAGAATAAGCACACCCAGAATAAGCACACCCAGAATAAGCACACCCAGAATACGCACACCCAGAATAAGCACACCCAGAATAAGCACACCCAGAATAAGCACACCCAGAATAATGACACCCAGAGGTCTATTAGAATCAGCCCAAACCCCAGCTCTCAGTGGGTCCTCGGCCCAATCAGCTTGACATTGTCATGGAGTGTGTGTCCAACCGTGAGGGGGAACCCATTGCCCTGGATAAGTCAACCCTCCTCTGCTTCTGCACCGACACTTCCGCACCGCGTCCAGGCGAGGAGGTACTCACAGACACAAAGGGAGGTATGTAACCCTGCATGCTTTAGATATATAAATATATATATATATATATACGAGTGGTAATGTAACCAGTGGGTGCTGTTGGACATGTCCGGGGGTTCCGACCACATTCGGTTCTCGGCTGCGGATGGGATCCGGGAAAATGGTCCGTCCTAAAGACTGGACTGGGATCAGCTTAGCTGGCCGCAGGGGGATAAAAGATGCCTTAGTGACAATCTGATTGTGAATAACATTCACTCAGGTCTGCACATTCAACTAGTCTGACGTGTCGGCCGATTTTTGTCTGAAATATCATCTGATTTCAGAGTGAAAGTTTCTTCATCAAGTCAATGAATGCTCAGGGTTGATCTGAAGGGAGGGTTCCCCAAACCACACCACCGATCCGTGATTATTATAGACGTGTATTATAGACGTGTACATCGGGCTGTTTTATGGAGGGCAGTCAGTCGGGCTTTATTATTATTCCCGTTTGGCTGTAATGTAATGGGATCATTTCACAATAAGAGCTGCGTGTGCTGCTTTGTTTGTAGCCCAACCCAGCAACAAATAGTTTTAGCTCGGGGTCAGTAGCCTGATATATTTAAGCTTTATTAAAGACTTTGTGAATCGCTTGGCGATCAGCAGGACCACTTGGTTTTGAACGACATGTCTGAAATGGTCATTTAAACCCATGAACCCGTTGTTCGGTGCAGCCTGTGAACTAAGCGATATAAGCACAGTTAAAGGTCGCGTTTATATAGCCTACATTGCTATTTGCTATGGCGCTCTGTGGTGCTTAATGGCGCTCTGTGGTGCTTAATGGCGCTCTGTGGTGCTCTATGGCGCTCTGTGGTGCTCTATGGCGCTCTGTGGTGCTCTATGTCGCTCTGTGGTGCTCTATGGCGCTCTATGGTGCTTGGTGGTGGTCTGTGGTGCCCTATGGTGCTCTGTGGTGCTCAAATGGTGCTCTATGATGCTCTGTGGCACTCGATGGCGCTCTATGGTGCTCTAATAAGTGTGTGTGTGTGTGGGGGGGGGTTGACCTATAAATCTGAGAGCTGTTATTCCAACTAATTGTTGCTTATTGTTTTTGCTGGAGCAGATCGGTATGTCGGATGAGGATTCGCGTGCCAGTACTAGTTCTTCTTCATCTTCTTCCTCAAATCATCAGAAATTAATCCTGGAAAAGAACTCCTCCAGCAAGAAACGAGCCGAGAGCAAAGGCAGCATGAGCAAGACCGCCAAACTCATCTCCTCCAGCGCCAAAAGGTGAGCTGGAGCCCAAGGTGATGGTGTTGTGGTGACTGGCAAATAAATATGAGATAACAGCGTTTCATTGTGTTTCTATTGGGGTCTTGATCGTTATTTCCGCTGTTTTAAATCGTTTAATTCT
Source organism: Dallia pectoralis (assembly GCA_029465975.1). Taxonomy (NCBI): domain Eukaryota; kingdom Metazoa; phylum Chordata; class Actinopteri; order Esociformes; family Umbridae; genus Dallia; species Dallia pectoralis. The sequence continues at coordinate 3,351,081 of CM055753.1, forward strand.
TTGAAGTATTATTAGACACTCCCGGCGTTTACATGTATCTTTTTTCTAGATACACACACATAAACCTGCCTTACAGTTCACTTCGATAAGCCATAAAGTGTATGCTAACAGGGGAGTTCAGGCTGATATAAACGTTCAGTACAGTAGCCCACACTCCAGTGAGAAGAACGAGGCACCTGGGGTCTGGCATATGTGAGCAATATGGCACTATTGTGGCCAATATACCACAACTATGTGTTGTTCATATGCACGACCCATCGTCAAATATATTGGTCAGTGATTCTGACAAGGACAAAAATTGTTAGAGCATCTCTGACATGACAAGGCTTGTGGGGTCAGCCGAGGTGAGTAGCGACCAACAGTGGTTTGAGGGGGGACGAACCACAACTGGACAATAGGGTGTTGTGGGAGCCCCTAAGCTCATCAGTGGGCGTGGCCAACAAAGGCTATCCCACCTGGGCGGTACCAACAGGAGGTCCACTGTGTGTTGTCACAGAAGATGCTATTGATGGTTATGGGAGTAATGTGTCACAACACACAGTGCATTCTGGGAAGACTTGTGGGAGTCAATATGACACGTGCCATCTGCCCAAACATTCATGTCAATGATATTTCTCGATGGCAGTGGCCTCTTGGGTAATACGCCCTGACACACTTTACACACACGGTTATGGTTTGAGGAACATTATGCCAGTTCATGGTGTCGCCATGGCCTCTAAATTCCCCAGATCGTAATCTGATTGGGCACCTGTGGGATGTGCTAGAGCCACACATCCCATTCATGTCAAATCCACCTCACAATTTACAGGAGTTGTAGGATCTTCTGATGATGTCTGAGTTCCAGATACCACAGGACACCTTCAGGGGTCTTGTTTGTAGAGTTCATGCCTGGGCAGGTTGGTTGTTTTAGCAGCACGCAGAGAACCAATCGCGTATTCAGCAGGTGGTCATAATGTTTTGTGACACATTTATGAAACTAAAATAGGTAATTACGATCTTAATATGATCACTGGGATTGATTAAAAAAGGGAGGATTTTTAAACGTTTGCCACCGTCCGTCCTAATTGCGTGTGTGTCACAAACTGTGAATAGCTTGTGATTTATTGGGACTTTCTGATTTGCATATTCACTCTGTTAATTGTGAAATAATAAGAGCAAGGCAAAAGAGGTCTTGTGTAATGGAGTTGGCGCGTGGTGATATTTGTCCTCGACCGGTTTAACTATCTCTGTCTCAATCGTTTTATAAAATGTGCCTTCTGTATATTTTGGGTGACTGCCAAGGCAATGTATCTCGTTCCCTATTAGAAGCACAGCAGCCTGCTGTAAGACTCAATAGCATGTGAGCTGTTATACACACAGTGTTTCTTCCCTTTGATTATTCTTTGTGGTTTTTTTCAGAATTCAGAAGGAGTTGGCTGACATCACGTTGGATCCGCCGCCCAACTGCAGGTAGGTGTGTGTGTGTGTGTGTGTGTCTGTGTGTGTGTGTGTGTGTGTGTGTGTCTGTGTGTGTGTGTGTGTGTCTGTGTGTGTGTGTGTGTGTCTGTGTGTGTGTGTGTGTGTGTGTGTGTGTGTCTGTGTCTGTGTCTGTGTCTGTGTCTGTGTCTGTGTCTGTGTGTGTGTCTGTGTGTGTGTGTGTGTGTGTGTGTGTGTGTGTGTGTCTGTGTGTGTGTGTCTGTGTGTGTGTGTGTGTGTGTGTGTGTGTGTGTGTGTCTGTGTGTGTGTGTGTCTGTGTCTGTGTGTGTGTGTGTGTGTGTCTGTGTGTGTGTGTGTGTGTGTGTGTGTGTGTGCGTGCGCGCGTGTGTGTGTCTGTGTGTGTGTGTGTGTCTGTGTCTGTGTCTGTGTGTGTGTCTGTGTGTGTGTCTGTGTGTGTGTGTGTGTGTGTGTGTGTGTGTCTGTGTCTGTGTCTGTGTCTGTGTGTGTGTGTGTGTGTGTGTGTGTGTGTCTGTGTGTCTGTGTGTGTGTGTGTGTGTGTGTGTGTGTCTGTGTCTGTGTCTGTGTCTGTGTCTGTGTGTGTGTGTGTGTGTGTGTCTGTGTGTGTGTGTGTGTCTGTATGTGTGTCTGTGTGTCTGTGTGTGTGTGTGTGTCTGTGTGTGTGTGTGTGTGTGTGTGTGTGTGTGTGTGTGTGTGTGTGTGTCTGTGTGTGTGTGTGTGTGTGTGTGTGTGTCTGTGTCTGTGTGTGTGTGTGTGTGTGTGTGTGTGTGTGTGTGTGTGTGTGTGTGTGTGTGTGTGTGTGTGTGTGTGTGTGTGTGTGTGTGTGTGTGTGTGTGTGTGTGTGTGCGTGCACATTTTGTTTGTTGCATGTTGTCATAGATCTGACAGGTGGGATTGTCCTGAGTTCGGTTTAAAGGCACATGGAGTTTAGATTTTTTTTAAAAACATAAGCATATAAAGTTTCTTCAAAGGCGGAAGATGTTTTCCAGAAGATAGAAATTATTCACATTGGGGGTGTCCAATGTCACAGCATGGTCTCAGATCAGCTTTCAGCGACCAAATCTTAGCATAACAATGAAACGATCTAAAGTCGCACTGCTGACAACCCGTCATTACCATCTGGAGAGAGAAATGACCACCTATGGCTGCAAATATCTGAGTGGTTTAGTGGGCTCGCCACGAAGTCACAGATCCTGTATATCAGGATTTGAACAATGTAATAAAGCTGTTATATGAAATGATATGAAGCAGTCGATAAAGAACACGTTTTAAAGTGCAACTCTAGTAATGGTTAGAAAAAGCTCAAACATTTAACAATACTTCCGTGATGAACTTAACTTAGCCTAAAGATCACAGTGTGATTTGTTAATCCTCATATGTATAGTAAAACTGTGAAAGGATCACACACACAGACGTGCTTACAATCTGCAGACTGGAGAGATGCACTCTGTTACGCACTCTGTTACGCACTCTGTTACGCACGTACTATGTGTGTGTGTGTGTGTATATCTGGTTCAGTCCAACACGTACTGTGTGTGTGTGTGTGTGTGTGTATATCTGGTTCAGTCCAACACGTACTGTGTGTGTGTGTGTGTGTGTGTATATCTGGTTCAGTCCAACACGTTGTGTGTGTGCGTGTGTGTGTGTGTGTGTGTGTGTGTATATCTGGTTCAGTCCAACACGTTGTGTGTGTGCGTGTGTGTGTGTGTGTGTGTGTGTATATCTGGTTCAGTCCAACACGTTGTGTGTGTGTGTGTGTGTGTGTGTGTGTGTATATCTGGTTCAGTCCAACACGTACTGTGTGTGTGTGTGTGTGTGTGTGTGTGTGTGTGTGTATATCTGGTTCATATCTGTGTGTGTGTGTGTATATCTGGTTCAGTCCAACACGTACTGTGTGTGTGTGTGTATATCTGGTTCAGTCCAACACGTACTGTGTGTGTGTGTGTATATATCTGGTTCAGTCCAACTACTGTGTGTGTGTGTGTATATCTGGTTCAGTCCAACACGTACTGTGTGTGTGTGTGTATATATCTGGTTCAGTCCAACACGTACTGTGTGTGTGTGTGTATATATCTGGTTCAGTCCAACACGTACTGTGTGTGTGTGTGTATTTGGTTCAGTCCAACACATACTGTTTGTGTGTATATATCTGGTTCAGTCCAACACATACTGTGTGTGTGTGTATATATCTGGTTCAGTCAGCTACAAATTTACGTTATGCTGCTGACAACGAGTTGCTATGACCCAATCCGTGTTCACGTGATTGACAAAGCCATCGCTATTGGCAACTGTAGGTCAGCATTCTGTCTAGACCTTGAGAGGCGAGTTGATTACATGTTGGCGCTGCGCTCCAGACCACAAGCTAGACGTGTGTGCGCGGAAAAAAACAGGACGCACATGCATGGTCCTAAACCAAGAATGTATCTAGGCGATGACCCTGGCGTATGATTGCTATGGTTTCAGCAGAGGCTGGCTGAGTAATTCCAAGGCTTGAGTCAGGAGCTTAACACCACGAAGCAGCTGAATAACTTGACGGAATGAAACCTATTTACCTGACTAGTTGTCCCATCCACACTCATCGACACTTTGTGTGGCCTACTCTAGTCTAGTGGGCCGGCTCTGAGGCTGCTGTGGCAATGGGAAGGTCCGTGGTTAATCCAGGAGGATTATGGGGTTTAGAACCCCATCAACACGCGTGTCCCAGATGCTTGGAACCCGCTGGCCCATGGGGGGGAAAGGGGGCGGGGGCTTGTGAATGGGTGGAGCTTTGAAAGGGGGACGGGGCATGTGCTTTCTGACACAATAAGCGTTCCAACCAGCCTGTCTGTTGCCACCTGATGCGTCACCTGGTGAACTGAACGGACTTGGTTTTTGTGTTGAATGTAGTCTTGTGTCGATATACCTTCAAAAACCACTGTCCCGTGGTTCTTCCAGACATTACTGTATCAGCTGCAGCGATTTCCAATGGGCTATATTATCACCGACGTACCTGTAGCAGGGGTTTTGCATTTTAAACACACATGCTGCAGACTTTATTGGTTAGGCTTTTGAATAGTGTGATGTGTTAAACATTGACCAAGCAAAGCATTTGATCATCGCAAGTTGTCGATTTCTTTCAAACTGCCATTACAGCTGACATTGCGTCAGTGTCAGCTAAAGGATCTGGAATTCCCATTTAAACTGTGTACTCCAGTTGTTGGTGGGTTCCACCTGTGAGGGAAAAAAACAACTTGTTAATGACACAAGTCAGAGCAGAATGGCCAGATTTCTTCACGCTGGCAAAGGGCAGAAATACCCCAGAAATAATCCCTGTTAATCTCTGAGGTTTGCAGAGGAACATGTCCGAACAAACACGTCGAACCTTGAAAAGGAGATCGGCCAAAGGGGTCCTTCCTGATACTATAGCTCTGCCTAATTTTATGATTCGTTACGTCACATAGAAAACTGTGTCAAGATTTATGATTCAAGGCAAAACGTTAGCAGTAATGTGGCCATTGAAGTGGCTCTGGATAAGAGTTAATGCTTAGTATGTCTGAAATGTAACAGTTAGATATGCAACCACTTCAATGCACTCATGTGGATGATTAGGACAAAGTCACAGCATTAAAATACACGTGGGTTTTTTTCATGTTTACAAATGGCCTTAATGTGTGCACATTACAGTGACCATGTGATCAGCCCTTTTACAACAGAAACATACCATTTACCAGCCGTCTGGATTGTACTATATAGGTGCAATGGCTTATATTTAATTGGAATTTGCCTTTTGTTTGTTTTCTTATGGATGATTAATGTCACAACAACCATCCATAACATAACAATATAAGTTGCCTTGCGCAAATGAAGGAACTGTGACGAAACACTGAGATAAGACCCAGCTCTGTTGCTGTTCATTTAGGTAACACATTTTTATTATGGTGTATCAATAACTTGAGATATCACAAAAACGTTTGTAGTGGTTGTAGTTGAAAGCTATAAAACATGTAATTATTGTTATTAGAATTCATAGAACTGGCTTCAAACTAACCTGTTATACATAAGTGTCTGTTTCTGTTTTTAAAATGGATTAATTTGGAAGCTGTTCACATGTGACTAGGGGACATTGAAGAAAGACAGTTGGGAACTCCTGCTAAAGTCTTGAACTGGGGTCAGAAACTTGAGTGGTTCTAGTTTATGCATCATGCTTATGACATACCTCCATACCAGAGACCTGAAGATGATAACAAGTCCTGGATTTGAACCAACTTATGAGAAGAACTCTTAAGTGTTTGATTCGTTGCACTGCTGAAGCCCACATCTACATTATCTTCTCTTACTCCTACTCTATGTCAACATGTTCTGGTTGTGTTTTCTATGCTCTATTTGATAAGAGTCTTATTTTGCTTCTATGCTTGGTCGAACATAAAGTCCGTTCATTTGGATATCTCTGGAGTGTCGACCAGGCTAGAGAGCACGAGCCTGTCCCTTGGCCATTTTTCAATAATCAATGAAAGTGTGTGTGTGTTTAATGTGTGTATTAGGATCATTATAGCATTCACCCTCTTGAGACTGTTCTACATTGTCAGGGGTAGGCATCCATCGTTAACCGTGAGTGGAATCACGCCGATCACCATGTCAAAACATATTGGCCAACACAGTAGGCCCGCGTTTCAGGTAGGGTGTGAAAGGCGCTGCTGCCTTGGATCAATCTGTAGGGCTCTGTAGGGCTCTCTAAGTCTCTGTAGGGCTTTGTAGGGCTCTCTAAGTCTCTGTAGGGCTCTGTAGGGCTCTGTAGGTCTCTTTAGGGCTCTGTAGGGCTCTGTAGGTCTCTGTAGGTCTCTGTAGGTCTCTAGATTCAATGAACCTGTCAGTGAGCTCATATCCCTTTTCTTTATGTCTCTGCCGTTGCAGGCAATTCACATGTTCTTCTAGGTGTTTTTCAGATGGCATTTGTCAAGAGCTAATTATTCTTGACACGGGCAATAACATGTGAGCACACGTGGGTAAACCTTTAAACAGTCTTGTTGTTGGCATATTGCTAAACATCACACACGTGTTTCCAACCCTCACTACCCCCCCTCCCTCCGTCCTTCTCTTTCTCCAGGATGTAGCCCCCCGTGGGGTCCAGCCTGGCAGCAACGGCTCACTGTGTTTCTGACATCCTTAGATAGGCCTCATAATGTGGTCCTAAGACCTCTGACCGGTAAATTAGCACAGCGGTTCAGACAGGAAACCCGTGTGTCAGCAGACAGCGGACACCTGGGATTGCTCCCATCACAATATCACATTTCATGCTGACTATGTAATTGTCTGGTTACACACTCGGTGTGATGTGCACAGGTTTAACTAGCGTAAGAGTGTGAGTCCCACCCACCCCCCCCCGGCCTCCGACTGTTTAATGTGAGTCCCACCCACCCCCTGTGAGTCCCCCCACCTCCACCTGTTTAATGTGAGTGCCACCCACCCCCTGTGAGTCCCCCTCTGCCTCCACCTGTTTGGTGTGAGTCCCCCCGCCTGCCTCCACCTGTTTAATGTGAGCCCCCTGCCTCCACCTGTTTGGTGTGAGTCCCCCTGCCTCCATCTGTTTGGTGTGAGCCCCCCCCTGTGAGTCCCCCCTGTGAGTCCCCCCTTGTTTTCTGTCTGAACTCGCCTAATGTCTGTCTAATTCCTTGTTTATTTGTGTTGTCTAATGTGTCTGTTGTTCTTGTCTGTTGTTCTATGTGCCCCTAAAGGGGTTATCAATTTATTGTCTGTTGTTCTTGTCTGTTGTTCTATGTGCCCCTAAAGGTGTTCTCACTTTATTGTCTGTTGTTCTTGTCTGTTGTTCTATGTGTGTCCCCATAGGTGTTCTCACTTTACGTATTGAAGGTGCGGGTCACTTATGGTTTGTGTGTGTGTGTGTGTGTGTGTGTGAGCATACTTTGTGAATACGTCTCTGTAAAGCTTTTCATATCTATATAAAGGCCTCTCCCTGGAGAGGAAGTGGCTAGCGCATGTAGCGGTGTTCGCTAGCTCTAAAAACCCAAAAGTCGTTTTGCCATGTACCTCTGAGTAGTTTTTTTCTGAGCACATTTGGGTTGTTTGTTTGGTAGCCGTGATCGTAATTAATGGAAACGGTCATGCTTTCAGCCTTCACGTTCCCGGTCAGTGTTAATATGTCTGCTTCAATGCTGGAACAAGCGTTTATTTACCAGGGCACACAGCAGAAAGAAAATTATTTGAAACAGAAAACGAGTATGTGTGTTTTCTAGGTAATAAATACATCGCGCTCCAGTCAGTTTGTAAACGGTTTCTGTCAGACAAGCAGTCGGGCAGATGGGCTCACCTTCTCAACACCTTTTTTTTCGGTTTCTGATGATTCATTGTGATTCATGGCCCCAGGTGCTTTTAGTCTCTCCGTCTGGTGAACGGCCTTGTGGGAACACGAGAGAGGCGGTGTGGTTTATATTCAGCCAGGTAGGAACACGCCTCCGAGACACACGGAGGGGAAGTAACGCCATCATAAACAGTCAAATGAATGGCGTGTCGTTGTCTTTCACTTCCCCCACAATAAACAAAACATCCAGAAACCTGAGTATCAATGACTAATAACACGACCTGACACATTCTCGTCGCAGATAATAATTAATTAGTGATAATCAAAACACTGTACAATTACCCTGATTAATTAGATGTGTATAGATGTGTATAGTGACCAGTGTGCGGTGACCAGTGTGCGGTGACCAGTGTGCGGTGACCAGTGTGTGGTGACCAGTGTGCGGTGACCAGTGTGCGGTGACCAGTGTGCGGTGACCAGTGTGCGGTGACCGGTGTGCGGTGACCAGTGTGCGGTGACCAGTGTGCGGTGACCAGTGTGCGGTGACCGGTGTGCGGTGACCGGTGTGCGGTGACCGGTGTGTGGTGACCAGTGTGCGGTGACCAGTGTGCGGTGACCAGTGTGTAGTGTGCGGTGACCAGTGTGCGGTGACCAGTGAGCATTGTGTAGCCGGCTCAACGTCTGTTCACAAAGCAAGCGAGAAAGAATGTGATTTCTTGGATGTCAATTGTGAATGATGGTTCCCGTGGCCATGATAGAGATCGGGCCCGTTTGGGTCCGGGACACCGTATGTGCCATCGGATATGGTGTGATCCCAGTCAGCGCGCCACCCGGTCTGTGATCCGCACACCAACTCCGACCCACCTCACCTATAGAAGCCAGTTGGCAGGGGGATGCTGGGGGATATGCGGATCTCTCCTCAGCTAGATCACTAGGACTCTAGTAGTATTCTGTGTTCACGCCTTATTCCCTTAACACATTACACCGAAGGTCCACTGGACTCACAGACCAGTTCCGTACAGAAATAGGAGGTCTAACATAAGTATGTGTGCGCGATCGCCGTTATCTGTAACGCGTTATAGGGTTTCTCCGTGTACATTTTATCAGCCGCTGCGTTGAAGTGATGTCGTTATGCTGTCTGCAATCTCTTCTGTTATGACAGCCTGGGGTACATTAGACCCGGTTTGTGGTTATCACTGTAGAAAATGCTAGAACCTGTTAATGGGTTAGGGGAGATGTGATGACGGACGGGCGCACATGAAGAAGACATCTGCACTTCTGATGACTTATTCCTGGCAGGCCTGGGTGTCAAGTGAGAGTTGACAGATAGACAGAATTCAGCCAAGAATGTTGTGGCCCCTGATATAGCTGGTCTTTACCCAGGCCAGGCTACCATTATATAGTATTGTTATTAGAGTTTGCATGTCAGCTAGCTGTATTGTGGTTATTTGCCAGATCTCTTTTATTTGGCACTCTCTTCGATGACTTGTCAAAATCTCTAGGTCAGTGAATGGAGAAAGGCACACACACACTCTCCCAGCAGCCAGTCAACTGGTCAAGATCAGTTTCTCATTTTTTCTCTCTCTATTCTCAAATCATGGAGTTAAGGCCTACTTCCTGGTTGAGCAAGCTGTTTGATGTGCAGTGATAAGACAAGGCCATGGTCGAGATTTGGAAACTATCAATTGCTAAAACGTCCCCTCACCTTCTGTCTGTAACCTGTCTCTCTATCTGTAACCTTTCTGTCTGTAACCTGTCTGTAACCTGTCTCTCTGTCTGTAACCTGTCTCTCTGTCTGTAACCTGTCTGTTTGTCTGTAACCTGTCTGTTTGTCTGTAACCTGTCTGTTTGTCTGTAACCTGTCTCTCTGTCTGTAACCTGTCTTTCAATCTCTAACCTGTCTTTCAATCTCTAACCTGTCTCTCAGTCTGTAACCTGTCTCTCAATCTGTAACCTGTCTCTCAATCTGTAACCTGTCTCTCAATCTGTAACCTGTCTCTCAATCTGTAACCTGTCTTTCAATCTGTAACCTGTCTCTCAATCTGTAACCTGTCTCTCAATCTGTAACCTGTCTCTCTGAGGTCAGAGGAGAACCCCTTTCTTCTGTCCATTTGTCATTTACCTGAATATCAACACAACAGTGATTATAGTGGTGTATTGAACCCAGTGACTACAGCGACCACAGCGACCACAGCGACCACAGAGACCACAGAGACCACAGAGACCACAGAGACCACAGAGACCACAGAGACCACAGAGACCACAGAGACCACAGAGACCACAGAGACCACAGCGACCACAGCGACCACAGCGACTACAGCGCGGCATATCGCTCCACGGCCCGACAACACTGTGGGTCCTTGTCTGCTGAATGGAGAGCAGAACACAGTCTCTCCTATGTGGGTTTGGTGTGTAGTACACACATCTGTTGTCAGGCAGAGAAACCACACAGACTGGATGGTTTTAGTGTAATCTGATACATTACACATGTATGGATGGACTTGTACAGTTTTCTAAGCAGAGACTGTCATATGTTTTTAGAATTGGATTAGGTTAGGTCATGAATGAACCACGTTGTGTGGTCAAATTTATGGTTTCCAAATTCCAAAAAGGAATTGTGTGTAACCCTTATGTAAACAGTGCTTTCTTTATTTTCTGTTAGCATGAATGCGATGCATATATTGAGCTAGATGAATACAAACTAAGCATTCTTTTTTATATGTATATTGGTGAAATCACAAACTATATACAGTGCACCCGGATATTATGTGCTTCACTTTTTCTACATTTTGTTATGTAACCCCCAACATTCTACACACAATACATGAAAAAGTGAAAACATTTAGTTTCATATTTTTTTTTACAGATATAGGAATCTAACATGCAAGCTTACATAAGCAAGCCTTTGGTCAATACTTCATTGAAGCACCGATTAAACCAGCAATTACAGCCTCAAGTCTTTTTGATGTTACAGGCTTGGCACACCAATTATTGGCTAGTTTCTCCCATTTTTCTTTGCAGTACCTATAGATCTCTATCAGGTTGGATGGGAAGCGTCGGTGCACAGACATTTTCAGATCTCTCAGGAGATGTTCACTGGGGCTCTGGCTCGGCCACACAAGGACATTCACAGAGTTGTCTTAAAGCGACTCCTTTGTTATCTTCGCTGTGTGCTAAGGGTCGTTGTTCTGTTGGATCAGGAACTTTTGCCGCAGTCTGATTAGGTTTTCATCACGGATGTCTCTGTACATTTCTACATTCATCTTCTTCATCCTGACTAGTCTCCCAGTTCCTGCCGCTGAAAAACATCCACAGTGCATGACGCTGCCACCACCATGCTTCAGTGTAGGGATGGTATTGGTTAGGTGATGAGTGGTGCCTGGTTTCCTCCACACATGACGCTGCCACCACCATGCTTCAGTGTAGGGATGGTATTGGTTAGGTGATGAGTGGTGCCTGGTTTCCTCCAGACGTGATGCTGCCACCACCATGCTTCACTATAGGGATGGTATTGGTTAGGTGATGAGTGGTGCCTGGTTTCCTCCAGACGTGATGCTGCCACCACCATGCTTCACTGTAGGGATGGTATTGGTTAGGTGATGAGTGGTGCCTGGTTTCCTCCAGACGTGATGCTGCCACCACCATGCTTCACTATAGGGATGGTATTGGTTAGGTGATGAGTGGTGCCTGGTTTCCTCCAGACGTGATGCTGCCACCACCATGCTTCACTGTAGGGATGGTATTGGTTAGGTGATGAGTGGTGCCTGGTTTCCTCCACACATGACGCTGCTACCATCATGCTTTAATGTAGGGATGGTATTGGCTTGGTGATGAGTGGTGCCTGGTTTCCTCCAGACGTGATGCTGCCACCACCATGCTTTACTGTAGGGATGGTATTGGTTAGGTGATGAGTGGTGCCTGGTTTCCTCCAGACGTGATGCTGCCACCACCATGCTTCACTATAGGGATGGTATTGGTTAGGTGATGAGTGGTGCCTGGTTTCCTCCAGACGTGATGCTGCCACCACCATGCTTCACTGTAGGGATGGTATTGGTTAGGTGATGAGTGGTGCCTGGTTTCCTCCACACATGACGCTGCTACCATCATGCTTTAATGTAGGGATGGTATTGGCTTGGTGATGAGTGGTGCCTGGTTTCCTCCACACATGACGCTGCCACCACCATGCTTCACTATAGGGATGGTATTGGCTTGGTGATGAGTGGTGCCTGGTTTCCTCCACACATGACGCTGCTACCATCATGCTTTAATGTAGGGATGGTATTGGCTTGGTGATGAGTGGTGCCTGGTTTCCTCCACACATGACGCTGCCACCACCATGCTTCACTATAGGGATGGTATTGGTTAGGTGATGAGTGGTGCCTGGTTTCCTCCACACATGACGCTGCTACCATCATGCTTTAATGTAGGGATGGTATTGGCTTGGTGATGAGTGGTGCCTGGTTTCCTCCAGACGTGATGCTGCCACCACCATGCTTTACTGTAGGGATGGTATTGGTTAGGTGATGAGTGGTGCCTGGTTTCCTCCAGACGTGATGCTGCCACCACCATGCTTTACTGTAGGGATGGTATTGGTTAGGTGATGAGTGGTGCCTGGTTTCCTCCACACATGACGCTGCCACCACCATGCTTCACTATAGGGATGGTATTGGTTAGGTGATGAGTGGTGCCTGGTTTCCTCCACACATGATGCTGCTACCATCATGCTTTAATGTAGGGATGGTATTGGCTTGGTGATGAGTGGTGCCTGGTTTCCTCCAGACGTGATGCTGCCACCACCATGCTTTACTGTAGGGATGGTATTGGTTAGGTGATGAGTGGTGCCTGGTTTCCTCCAGACGTGATGCTGCCACCACCATGCTTTACTGTAGGGATGGTATTGGTTAGGTGATGAGTGGTGCCTGGTTTCCTCCAGACATGATGCTGCCACCACCATGCTTCACTATAGGGATGGTATTGGTTAGGTGATGAGTGGTGCCTGGTTTCCTCCAGACGTGATGCTGCCACCACCATGCTTTACTGTAGGGATGGTATTGGTTAGGTGATGAGTGGTGCCTGGTTTCCTCCAGACATGATGCTGCCACCACCATGCTTCACTATAGGGATGGTATTGGTTAGGTGATGAGTGGTGCCTGGTTTCCTCCAGACGTGATGCTGCCACCACCATGCTTTACTGTAGGGATGGTATTGGTTAGGTGATGAGTGGTGCCTGGTTTCCTCCACACATGATGCTGCCACCACCATGCTTTACTGTAGGGATGGTATTGGTTAGGTGATGAGTGGTGCCTGGTTTCCTCCACACATGATGCTGCCACCACCATGCTTTACTGTAGGGATGGTATTGGTTAGGTGATGAGTGGTGCCTGGTTTCCTCCAGACATGATGCTGCCACCACCATGCTTCACTATAGGGATGGTATTGGTTAGGTGATGAGTGGTGCCTGGTTTCCTCCAGACGTGATGCTGCCACCACCATGCTTTACTGTAGGGATGGTATTGGTTAGGTGATGAGTGGTGCCTGGTTTCCTCCAGACATGATGCTGCCACCACCATGCTTCACTATAGAGATGGTATTGGTTAGGTGATGAGTGGTGCCTGGTTTCCTCCAGACATGATGCTGCCACCACCATGCTTCACTATAGGGATGGTATTGGTTAGGTGATGAGTGGTGCCTGGTTTCCTCCACACATGACGCTGCTACCATCATGCTTCACTATAGGGATGGTATTGGTTAGGTGATGAGTGGTGCCTGGTTTCCTCCACACATGATGCTGCCACCACCATGCTTTACTGTAGGGATGGTATTGGTTAGGTGATGAGTGGTGCCTGGTTTCCTCCACACATGATGCTGCCACCACCATGCTTTAATGTAGGGATGGTATTGGTTAGGTGATGAGTGGTGCCTGGTTTCCTCCAGACATGATGCTGCCACCACCATGCTTCACTGTAGGGATGGTATTGGTTAGGTGATGAGTGGTGCCTGGTTTCCTCCACACATGATGCTGCCACCACCATGCTTTACTGTAGGGATGGTATTGGTTAGGTGATGAGTGGTGCCTGGTTTCTTCCACACATGATGCTGCCACCACCATGCTTTAATGTAGGGATGGTATTGGTTAGGTGATGAGTGGTGCCTGGTTTCCTCCAGACATGATGCTGCCACCACCATGCTTCACTGTAGGGATGGTATTGGTTAGGTGATGAGTGGTGCCTGGTTTCCTCCACACATGATGCTGCCACCACCATGCTTTACTGTAGGGATGGTATTGGTTAGGTGATGAGTGGTGCCTGGTTTCCTCCACACATGATGCTGCCACCACCATGCTTTAATGTAGGGATGGTATTGGTTAGGTGATGAGTGGTGCCTGGTTTCCTCCAGACATGATGCTGCCACCACCATGCTTCACTGTAGGGATGGTATTGGTTAGGTGATGAGTGGTGCCTGGTTTCCTCCACACATGATGCTGCCACCACCATGCTTTACTGTAGGGATGGTATTGGTTAGGTGATGAGTGGTGCCTGGTTTCCTCCACACATGATGCTTGGCATTCAGGGCAAAGAGTTGAATCTTTGTTTAATCAGACCAGAGAATGTTGTACAGGGTAGCAAGGTGGCCGGGTGGTCAGCGAATAGGGCTTGGGTCTGGAAAGTCCCTGGTTCTAATCCCCCCCAACTATCAAGAAACCTCAGTCGTTCTGCCCTTAAGAAAGACAGTTAACCCTAAAATGCTCCCTGGGCGCCGTTGACATGGAAGTCTAATCAGGTAACTGATTAGGGCTGCCCCCCCTTGAGTAAAATGCAGAGGACACATTTCAGTTGAAGGCATTCAGTACAACTGACAATATTGTTATATTCCTATCCCTAAAGAGTAATTCGGGTGCCTTTTGGCCAGCTCATGTGTCTTTAACTGAGAAATGGCTTCTGTCTGGCCATTCTACCATACAGGCCTAATTAGTGGAGTGCTGCAAAGATGGTTGTCCTTCTGGAAGATTCTCTTCTCTTCAAAGCATAAAGCTGGAGCTCTGCCAGAGTGACCCTGGGGTTCTTGGACACCTCCCTGACAAATCACTCAGTTTGGCTGTTTTTTTTATGGATTTGCAAAGATTTCAAACAACATTTTTCACATTATCATTATGGGGTTTTGTGTGTAGAATTTCTAGGGAAAAATTAATTAAATACATTTTTCAATAAAGCTGTAACATAAGAAAATGTGTGATAAGTGAAGCGCTGTGAATACTTTCCGTATGCACTTCATGCAGTTTGTATGTTTACCTCTGAATACAGTTGGGTATTTATTCATATATACATTGATATTTAACACATATGACTCCACACCCAAATCTGGATTTCAAAAGTAAGAAGATTACCACAGAGTTCTCTAAATTGATATTTTCATAAACATTTGTGGAAAGAAATAAAAAAAGAACAATAAAAAGGTTGGTTTATAATGGACTTAAATCTAGATTTTTATGTGCGACTTGGAGTGGTTCATTTGTATACAGTCAACACAAGAAATATTGGTAACCTTTATAAAATTGAGTTAGTGTTAATGATCCGACACCCTATTTTAATTAGGGTAACAAGTGCTATTCCTTCAATACAGTCCCCTTTTTTGTCACAAAGCAGGCTGGTGATGTGTGTTGCATTTTACAACAACACAAAGTTCAGGTTTTACACAATTTTTGTGTTGGGCTCAGTAGGGGCTTTTGTATAACAATTACAGAGAGTTGATGACATTGAGGTGGTCTCTAGCAGTTGATTTCAAGAATAACATTAGGGGGTTGATATGCACATGCAACTTATTCTTGACAAATTTGCAACTTTTCCAGACTTCCACTTTACATTTTCACTCTGACTGTGCTTAGTATTTCCAACAGCGTATGTGTGTTTGTCATATCCTCAACACGATGTGTGTAGGTCACCAGCCAGCGGTGTCCTTTCGGCTGTCATCTCGTGGGTTTACTCCCGTTATGATGGGTGACAAAGGGATTTCAAATGCATGTAGAGTCGTATTTATGCCCCAAAGAAACGGTCACAGACTAAGAGCAACAGTACAGTTCCTGGATACTGAGAACAACCGAAACATACATATACAAAACCTAATCATAACAAATGGCTTTGGTTTTTATTTTAAATATTATTTAGCCGTGCCAACACACGGGGGAAAACATTTTCTTAATAAAATCTTTTTCGTTTTAAAAATTGTGGGAAAAAGTACACAGCTCTCCCTAATGCTTAAGGGGCCATTGTATCATAAAATCTGTGTTTATTTTTGTTCCGTTTTGGTCAATTTCATGATTTCATTGCAATACTTTAGTTGACTGTATATGTAGACGGTTCATATATAAAGTAAAGCTCAGCACATTGGTGGCCACTGTCATATTCGGCCCACCAATGTGCTGAGCTTTACTTTAACAACAAAATATTGCCCATGAATCTAGTGGACCATCAAGAGTTCCCCTTTCATCCCATATCAGGTCGGCTGGTTATCTTGCTGAGCGTAGCGCTCTTGTTTTGGTTTCACTACGAGGCAGTGACATGACTCATGGCAGGTTGAACTGCTAATATGTTACCTACCGGTTGACACAATGCTGTGGACGATAATGGATTCTAAATGGAGTCCACGTGTCAGGGTTTTAAGGTTTTATTGTGCATACGGGTTTTATGGATTGTGGCGACTATGGCTTCATACGTACGTACGTTTTTAGACAGATACCACAGGCCCGTTCATATAAACAAGTTTTTAAATGAATAATGCATTTTGACATTGAGATCGGCCATTTAGAGAACTACACTTTCTGGCCTAAGAGGGCGCTATTGTGATCAACCGTAATTAGTGATATGCACGATATCAGAAGGCCCAAGGTGGAGCTTCTGATTCATTCATGTGAAGTGGCATTTGGAATAACGTGTTGCCTTTATTAGTTTAGTCACAGAGATTTGGTGTCAATTTCTTAAAACTGGATCAACTGTTTATTTTCTGTCATGAAATCGTATAATGACTGTCATTTCACCCATTTCCTTGTTTGTCTTTTGCAGCGCTGGTCCTAAAGGAGACAACATCTATGAATGGAGATCCACCATCTTGGGACCACCAGGGTCCGTGTATGAGGGAGGAGTCTTCTTCCTAGATATCGCCTTCACACCAGACTACCCCTTCAAACCGCCCAAGGTACAGATTCAGTTAACACATCTGACTCCATATGCCCAGGGGCAACGCCTCCCAGGGGCATCAGATGTGGCTGGGAGGGAAGCAGAGGGCGGGGTGGTACGATCCAAACAACGAATAGAACATTCCTTGACATGTCACAGCTTTGTAGGCCAACACTTGGGTATTGCCATGGTGACCACAGGGGAGAGCCATTGCACTTTAAAACAAGCGGATTGGGGTTTGGGACGTCTGCATACTAGTTATCTATACAAGTGGATTGGGGTTTGGGACGTCTGTACACTAGTTATCTATACAAGTGGATTGGGGTTTGGGACGTCTGTACACTAGTTATCTATACAAGTGGATTGGGGTTTGGGACGTCTGCATACTAGTTATCTATACAAGTGGATTGGGGTTTGGGACGTCTGTATACTAGTTATCTATACAAGTGGATTGGGGTTTGGGACGTCTGCATACTAGTTATCTATACAAGTGGATTGGGGTTTGGGACGTCTGTACACTAGTTATCTATACAAGTGGATTGGGGTTTGGGACGTCTGTACACTAGTTATCTATACAAGTGGATTGGGGTTTGGGACGTCTGTACACTAGTTATCTATACAAGTGGATTGGGGTTTGGGACGTCTGTACACTAGTTATCTATACAAGTGGATTGGGGTTTGGGACGTCTGCATACTAGTTATCTATACAAGTGGATTGGGGTTTGGGACGTCTGCATACTAGTTATCTATACAAGTGGATTGGGGTTTGGGACGTCTGTACACTAGTTATCTATACAAGTGGATTGGGGTTTGGGACGTCTGTACACTAGTTATCTATACAAGTGGATTGGGGTTTGGGACGTCTGTACACTAGTTTGGGATCTATACAAGTGGATTGGGGTTTGGGACGTCTGTACACTAGTTATCTATACAAGTGGATTGGGGTTTGGGACGTCTGTACACTAGTTATCTATACAAGTGGATTGGGGTTTGGGACGTCTGTATACTAGTTATCTATACAAGTGGATTGGGGTTTGGGACGTCTGTACACTAGTTATCTATACAAGTGGATTGGGGTTTGGGACGTCTGTACACTAGTTATCTATACAAGTGGATTGGGGTTTGGGACGTCTGTACACTAGTTATCTATACAAGTGGATTGGGGTTTGGGACGTCTGTACACTAGTTATCTATACAAGTGGATTGGGGTTTGGGACGTCTGTATACTAGTTATCTATACAAGTGGATTGGGGTTTGGGACGTCTGCATACTAGTTATCTATACAAGTGGATTGGGGTTTGGGACGTCTGTACACTAGTTATCTATACAAGTGGATTGGGGTTTGGGACGTCTGCATACTAGTTATCTATACAAGTGGATTGGGGTTTGGGACGTCTGTATACTAGTTATCTATACAAGTGGATTGGGGTTTGGGACGTCTGTACACTAGTTATCTATACAAGTGGATTGGGGTTTGGGACGTCTGTATACTAGTTATCTATACAAGTGGATTGGGGTTTGGGACGTCTGCATACTAGTTATCTATACAAGTGGATTGGGGTTTGGGACGTCTGTACACTAGTTATCTATACAAGTGGATTGGGGTTTGGGACGTCTGTACACTAGTTATCTATACAAGTGGATTGGGGTTTGGGACGTCTGTACACTAGTTATCTATACAAGTGGATTGGGGTTTGGGACGTCTGTATACTAGTTATCTATACAAGTGGATTGGGGTTTGGGACGTCTGTATACTAGTTATCTATACAAGTGGATTGGGGTTTGGGACGTCTGTACACTAGTTATCTATACAAGTGGATTGGGGTTTGGGACGTCTGTATACTAGTTATCTATACAAGTGGATTGGGGTTTGGGACGTCTGTATACTAGTTATCTATACAAGTGGATTGGGGTTTGGGACGTCTGTATCTATTATCTATACAAGTGGATTGGGGTTTGGGACGTGTACACTAGTTATCTATACAAGGGATTGGGGTTTGGGACGTTATCTATACAAGTGGATTGGGGTTTGGGACGTCTGTACACTAGTTATCTATACAAGTGGATTGGGGTTTGGGACGTCTGTACACTAGTTATCTATACAAGTGGATTGGGGTTTGGGACGTCTGTACACTAGTTATCTATACAAGTGGATTGGGGTTTGGGACGTCTGTACACTAGTTATCTATACAAGTGGATTGGGGTTTGGGACGTCTGTACACTAGTTATCTATACAAGTGGATTGGGGTTTGGGACGTCTGTACACTAGTTATCTATACAAGTGGATTGGGGTTTGGGACGTCTGTACACTGGAGTTATCTATACAAGTGGATTGGGGTTTGGGACGTCTGTATACTAGTTATCTATACAAGTGGATTGGGGTTTGGGACGTCTGTATACTAGTTATCTATACAAGTGGATTGGGGTTTGGGACGTCTGTACACTAGTTATCTATACAAGTGGATTGGGGTTTGGGACGTCTGTACACTAGTTATCTATACAAGTGGATTGGGGTTTGGGACGTCTGTACACTAGTTATCTATACAAGTGGATTGGGGTTTGGGACGTCTGTACACTAGTTATCTATACAAGTGGATTGGGGTTTGGGACGTCTGTACACTAGTTATCTATACAAGTGGATTGGGGTTTGGGACGTCTGTACACTAGTTATCTATACAAGTGGATTGGGGTTTGGGACGTCTGTATACTAGTTATCTATACAAGTGGATTGGGGTTTGGGACGTCTGTACACTAGTTATCTATACAAGTGGATTGGGGTTTGGGACGTCTGTACACTAGTTATCTATACAAGTGGATTGGGGTTTGGGACGTCTGCATACTAGTTATCTATACAAGTGGATTGGGGTTTGGGACGGTTATCTATACAAGGGATTGGGGTTTGGGACGTCTGTATACTAGTTATCTATACAAGTGGATTGGGGTTTGGGACGTCTGTATACTAGTTATCTATACAAGTGGATTGGGGTTTGGGACGTCTGTACACTAGTTATCTATACAAGTGGATTGGGGTTTGGGACGTCTGTACACTAGTTATCTATACAAGTGGATTGGGGTTTGGGACGTCTGTACATATCTAGTTATCTATACAAGTGGATTGGGGTTTGGGACGTCTGTATACTAGTTATCTATACAAGTGGATTGGGGTTTGGGACGTCTGTACACTAGTTATCTATACAAGTGGATTGGGGTTTGGGACGTGTACTGTTATCATACTAGTTATCTATACAAGTGGATTGGGGTTTGGGACGTCTGTACACTAGTTATCTATACAAGTGGATTGGGGGTTTGGGACGTCTGTACACTAGTTATCTATACAAGTGGATTGGGGTTTGGGACGTCTGTACACTAGTTATCTATACAAGTGGATTGGGGTTTGGGACGTCTGTACACTAGTTATCTATACAAGTGGATTGGGGTTTGGGACGTCTGTATACTAGTTATCTATACAAGTGGATTGGGGTTTGGGACGTCTGTATACTAGTTATCTATACAAGTGGATTGGGGTTTGGGACGTCTGTACACTAGTTATCTATACAAGTGGATTGGGGTTTGGGACGTCTGTACTACTAGTTATCTATACAAGTGGATTGGGGTTTGGGACGTCTGTACACTAGTTATCTATACAAGTGGATTGGGGTTTGGGACGTCTGTACACTAGTTATCTATACAAGTGGATTGGGGTTTGGGACGTCTGTACACTAGTTATCTATACAAGTGGATTGGGGTTTGGGACGTCTGTACACTAGTTATCTATACAAGTGGATTGGGGTTTGGGACGTCTGTACACTAGTTATCTATACAAGTGGATTGGGGTTTGGGACGTCTGTACACTAGTTATCTATACAAGTGGATTGGGGTTTGGGACGTCTGTACACTAGTTATCTATACAAGTGGATTGGGGTTTGGGACGTCTGTACACTAGTTATCTATACAAGTGGATTGGGGTTTGGGACGTCTGTACACTAGTTATCTATACAAGTGGATTGGGGTTTGGGACGTCTGTACACTAGTTATCTATACAAGTGGATTGGGGTTTGGGACGTCTGTATACTAGTTATCTATACAAGTGGATTGGGGTTTGGGACGTCTGTACACTAGTTATCTATACAAGTGGATTGGGGTTTGGGACGTCCTGTACACTAGTTATCTATACAAGTGGATTGGGGTTTGGGACGTCTGTACACTAGTTATCTATACAAGTGGATTGGGGTTTGGGACGTCTGTACACTAGTTATCTATACAAGTGGATTGGGGTTTGGGACGTCTGTATACTAGTTATCTATACAAGTGGATTGGGGTTTGGGACGTCTGTACACTAGTTATCTATACAAGTGGATTGGGGTTTGGGACGTCTGTACACTAGTTATCTATACAAGTGGATTGGGGTTTGGGACGTCTGTACACTAGTTATCTATACAAGTGGATTGGGGTTTGGGACGTCTGTACACTAGTTATCTATACAAGTGGATTGGGGTTTGGGACGTCTGTACACTACTAGTTATCTATACAAGTGGATTGGGGTTTGGGACGTCTGTACATACTAGTTATCTATACAAGTGGATTGGGGTTTGGGACGTCTGTACACTAGTTATCTATACAAGTGGATTGGGGTTTGGGACGTCTGTACACTAGTTATCTATACAAGTGGATTGGGGTTTGGGACGTCTGTACACTAGTTATCTATACAAGTGGATTGGGGTTTGGGACGTCTGTATACTAGTTATCTATACAAGTGGATTGGGGTTTGGGACGTCTGTATACTAGTTATCTATACAAGTGGATTGGGGTTTGGGACGTCTGCATACTAGTTATCTATACAAGTGGATTGGGGTTTGGGACGTCTGTACACTAGTTATCTATACAAGTGGATTGGGGTTTGGGACGTCTGTATACTAGTTATCTATACAAGTGGATTGGGGTTTGGGACGTCTGTACACTAGTTATCTATACAAGTGGATTGGGGTTTGGGACGTCTGCATACTAGTTATCTATACAAGTGGATTGGGGTTTGGGACGTCTGTACACTAGTTATCTATACAAGTGGATTGGGGTTTGGGACGTCTGTATACTAGTTATCTATACAAGTGGATTGGGGTTTGGGACGTCTGCATACTAGTTATCTATACAAGTGGATTGGGGTTTGGGACGTCTCTGCATACTAGTTATCTATACAAGTGGATTGGGGTTTGGGACGTCTGTATACTAGTTATCTATACAAGTGGATTGGGGTTTGGGACGTCTGTACACTAGTTATCTATACAAGTGGATTGGGGTTTGGGACGTCTGTACACTAGTTATCTATACAAGTGGATTGGGGTTTGGGACGTCTGTACACTAGTTATCTATACAAGTGGATTGGGGTTTGGGACGTCTGTACACTAGTTATCTATACAAGTGGATTGGGGTTTGGGACGTCTGCATACTAGTTATCTATACAAGTGGATTGGGGTTTGGGACGTCTGTACACTAGTTATCTATACAAGTGGATTGGGGTTTGGGACGTCTGTACACTAGTTATCTATACAAGTGGATTGGGGTTTGGGACGTCTGTACACTAGTTATCTATACAAGTGGATTGGGGTTTGGGACGTCTGTACACTAGTTATCTATACAAGTGGATTGGGGTTTGGGACGTCTGTACACTAGTTATCTATACAAGTGGATTGGGGTTTGGGATGTCTGTACACTAGTTATCTATACACTAGTTTGCACTGAACTGAGCATGTGAAAGCACTTAATATTAACAAAGAAAAAACCTCTGCAATGACAGTACTAAAACATTTGCAGGGAGTTATTTTACAAACCTCAAATTAAGTCAGCATTAAAGCGCTGTTGCTGAAGGTATTGCATGTATTCCTCTGGGATTACGGCGCATCGGTCATTGTTTTAAATGTACTTTACGTCGTTCCCTAGGTGCTATAGAATATCCCAGGTGGTGGTGTCGTTACGGGCTGAGGTGGTACAGGGCTGTTATGGCACAGTTGAATGTCATCTTTCGGCTTTATTTAGTACTGATTTATTTTCTACTTTACGTGGTTCCCTAGGTGACGTTCCGTACCAGGATCTACCACTGTAACATTAACAGCCAGGGGGTGATCTGTCTGGACATCCTCAAGGACAACTGGAGTCCCGCCCTCACCATCTCCAAGGTGCTACTGTCGATCTGCTCCCTGCTCACTGACTGCAACCCTGGTGAGACCAAAGGCACTAAATACTGGATTTAGTTTAATGAAAATGTATGTGGTTAGAGTGGATGATATGAAATGCATTTGTCTGTGTTGGCAGGCTCATAAGCCCTAGATAATAACTGTACTGTTCAACCCTCACAGCGGACCCCCTGGTGGGAAGCATTGCCACGCAGTACACAACCAACAGACCGGAGCACGACAGGATAGCCAAACAGTGGACAAAGAGATACGCCACATAGACCGACCAGACCGGAGGACCGGGAAGTGTTCATTAGGCACTGAACGGGGAAAAACTAATTGAAACGGGCGGATTCCAGTTGCAAAACGTGTTTTTTCCGGTTCAATGGCCTAATACAGGGGTTTTCAGATCTATTCTCTGGGACCCCCAGCTGTTCCATGTATTTGAACTAATCCACAGCTAGCATACCTGAACCATTGTGTCATCCAATTATACATTCTTTTGAATATGTGACACAGGTGACCTAGGTCATGGCTATACAAAATGTGTGAAACTTCTGGGGTTCCAGAGAATTGGTTTGAGAACCATTGACCCTGGGCAACATGAAACTGTGTGGGGTTGTCAGAGGTCTTTCTGGGATGACCTGGAACTGATGGGGTCAGGGCATGTAGGGATTAGGGGGTATTTTGATCTTAGAATAGAAGTCTTCTGATATTCTGTTGTTTATTATGGTCCTCAAGTCATCATGGCCCATATATTATAATTGACATTTTGGCTGTTTTTCAAAGTGTTTTCTTCTGTAAATGATTTTTTTGTTTGTTAATTGTGCATTTATTAAAGCTATTCTACATTTGAGTGCTTGTATAAAGGTGTGACGCACAGCATGGTTTCCTGTTAGAATCCCTAATCTCGTGTAAATGTGAAATCCTCGCCCACATTAAAGGTACCATTGATGTAACATCTCCCGCATGTCTACATTTTATTTTGTCAAGTGCTGTAACAGTTCGGTCGAAACAATATTATTTCAGCGCCTTGCCAGGGCGTAAATGCTTTGCCTCAATGTGTTGTTGGTGGATAGAAAGCAACCCTGGCGCAGCACCCCACAATAGAAATGACACTTCTTGTCAGATGCCCTAACCACCTAACTTTTATGCTGACGGTCCCCCATGTGCCAACCAGCTGAAGCCTGGACTCTATTAGACCCCTGAAGGTGTCATGTGGTATCTGACACAAAGGCCTTAGCATTAGCAGTGGATACTCAGAGTCCTGTAACTTGTTCTTGTAACTTGTGAGGTGAAGCCATCGTAAATCGTACTGGTTGGTCCAGCACACATGCTGAATCGGATTGAAATCCGGGGAATAAACAGGCCTGAGCATTTTTTTCATTTCAAAAGGTTGCTGCATCAAACGTCCTGCAAGGTAATTACGCCTAATTGGTCTCATGCTGTTGTTGCGAAGGAGAATGTGTTCATGGTCAATTTACTTGATTAAAATGTTTTTACCCCATTTGTGTTCAATAATCCCAGGTAAATTGGTGGATGATTGTGTCTTTATGCCAGTAAACTGATTTTGTCAAGAAAATAGGGGAAGAGATTAAGCAAGTTTGGCAGGAGTTTTTGCACTTTTTATGTTTGCTTTGAATGGGGAAAAATATTCTTTCATAACAAATCCACAGGAAGGTTACATTTTAAAAATACTTTTTTATGGTGACAGTTTATAATGCATGCTTTGGAAATGGAAAACGGTTTTCATCAAGTGGTATTTTATTTACAGTGTTTTTAGTATTATAACGACATTGCTACACAATAACTAATGACTTATACAAGAGACTTGATTACTAAAGTGGAAAGCAGTGCCAAATATGCAAATCTCTTTCACTCTCCTCTGTGGTTAAATCACAGTGACAGGGATTGTGTTGTGTGTATTTTAATGCAGGGACAATTACATAGATTTTATTAACCTTTCCCCAATGCTAGGTTTTAATATTGAAAACAGGTTAATATAATAGAGCCAACTGGATCAGGAGATTTTATATTCCAGGTTGTCAACTTTTAGATAAGTCTAGTTTTAGTCTGTCTAATCAGATAAATCATCATTATTATTTACATCAAATCAATGTCCATTTGTTTTGACCAAATTGGCTATAGAGAAAAAGGATATTAGTCAGTTTGGTATTTGTTCATTTGACACTAGTGGTGCAGAGCTTCCAAGGCAACAATTAAGGTCAACAAATCTGATCAACTGGATAAACTGCATATTTTTTAAATATGCTGGCTCAGGGTTACAGTCGTATCCATCATCCATTTACATAGATGCTTTAACCACTAGGATATTGGCATGACTGAAACGCCACTGACCAAACAACCACTGCTAGGTGCCTGCACACTTGAACCAAAGGTTAACTATATAAGACATTTTTTTAATTACGCATTTTTTAGCTTGCCCCCCCAAACAGTTTCCTGATGTGGTTTAACCGTTGTAGGGAAGTTGAAACATCTTGACTATGTTTGTCTTTAAAAATTGTGCCAGAATTTTTTTAAACATCTCCAACAATTTCTAATGCAAATAAAGTTCAGCGTCATGACTGCTTCCATTTCAATCCTAGACCTATTATAAGCTTATTTGAACAGTATAAAAAATAGTTATTCATGGTTTTACATGATTCAGAACAAACATCACAGATTCTATTCATTTTTCACAGGACCCTTTCCAATTTAAAATATCAGGCAATGTAGTGTCGCTAAACCCTGTGACAGGTTTACACACCAACCTCTAAAGAAACACACCAAAAATATACAAAACGACAAATACATTTAAACCAAAAGTACCAAAAGGCACAGCATAATGTCATATGAAGCAAAAACCATAACAGCTGGGTTAGCCACAGTGTAAGGTAAGTTCAGTTAGACTCCATACAGCTGGCATGGTATCAGTAACACCAATACATCCATGGTCTCCTGTTTTACACACGCTAACCTGTGCCTTTCTGGTGTAGTCATGAACACTGATCTTAACCAGGGTAAAGGCCTCACGGGATGTTTTTACTTTATGTTTTTTTGGATATAGCCTTGTAAGCCTTTCCTAATAGACACACACACACCTTTTTCTAGAACAATGTGCTTCTAGATCCTGTGTGGGTGGTGACGACAACATGGCTCTGCTGGTAAGAGTGAAATATACATGACTGGCCTGAATCAGGCCTAGTAGCTAAAGTAATCATACAGCTGACCTCAATTATCCCTGTAACTGGGTGGCGGGAGGGGTTTTACACATGACGATTGCATGTTGAATTGTCTTGCACACCAAGGAAATAAAAGATCTTACCAAACAGTACTAAAATCAGACAGGTGGCAAATACCTCTTCATGGCACTGTAAAATGAAATCTTTATTTGGCTACACCTCACACAAAGGACATAGACACAGATAATCAAATGTACAAAACACTCTTATTTCCTACAAATAAATACACTGATGAGCCAAAACATTCTGCCTTCCATATTCCTGCTGTTGGCACTCAGATCTGAGGAATTGAGGCCAGGGCAACACCATTAACTCTTCCTCGTGTTCCTCAAACCATTCCCGAACATTCCAGTGTGGCCGGATGGATTATCTGGCTGAAAAAGACCACTGCCTTTAGGAAATACCATAGTCATGTTCTGCAACAATGGTTAGGTAGCTGGTTTTATAGACAGCCACATGAATGCTTGGAACACTTGCCCAGAACACTCCCTCCGCCGGCTTGTTGTCTTCCAACAGTGCATCCTGGTGCCATCACTTCCCACAGTGCATCCTCGTACCATCACTTCCCACAGTGCATCCAGGTGCCATCACTTCACAGTTCCCACAATGCATCCTGGTGCCATCACTTCCTCAGGTAATCGCTGAACATGTACATGGCCGTCCAGGCGATGTAAAAGAAAATGGAATATATTGGCCCAGAAGACCTTTTTCCACTGCTAAACGGTCCAGTTCCAACACTTGTATGCCCTTTGAAGATGCTTTAAATAGAGAACAGAGGTCATCATGGGGTCATCATGGGCCCTCTGACCGGTCTGGAGCTACGCAGCCCCGCTCATCCAGCACTCGTCAAGCCTTATCATCTCAGAGATGCTTATGCCCAGTTTTCTGGCCAGAACATTTTGCCTCCAGTAACACGTTGACTACAATGAACGTATTGTTGGCTTACCATCTAATCTACCCAAACATGTGCCCTTGTTAAATGATGAATGTTATTTACTTCAATTATGAACGTTCATAAAGCTTCGCCTTATCAGTGTATTAGTTGGCCCTAATAACAGTTTGCACATGGGACAAATACGTTCCAAAAGACACACATTTACTTTGCTAATTCTAAAGATTTAATTCTTAACATTTAATTTCAACAACTGCATCCTACTCTCCTTTCATTCCAAACAGCAAGGAATTTGAGGATACTAAAGTGACAAATAAATTAGCTCAAAATAAATATTCTTTAACACAAAGTTGGTATAAAGTACAGAGGTTTAGTATCTTAATACTAGTATTCTAGTATTCACAGAAAACAACCGTTTAGGGTGATTAAATAGACATTTGACACGTTCAACAAACAAAAATCAAGGTACCAAAGTAGTTATTGCTACCAGGCCACTGGGTAGTGAACTGACAATACGCCCCACACTAGATGGTAGGACACATCAAATGATAATGTGCCGTATCTTTGAGGCATGAGACAGGCCTGGACCGTTGATGTAATGTGGCTGTAAAAGCCCTCCCATATGACAGGTCAAAATGAGGCTAAATGGCATTGGTCAAACGCATGACCATGGTTCATATAATATGTTGATGTGCTAGTATGTAGGAAAACAAAACAAATGCAAAAGTTGTCAACGCCACGTCAAGTGCATATTTGGTGTCCACGTATTAATATGAGGTCAGAACCTCCCGTTGGCTGGTTAACTCATCGTACCTACTCTGTGACATATCTCCTGGAACTTCGGTTCATATGTCATTGGAGGCCGTGCCTTTGCTCTTCCGTCCAGGTAGCGGGAAGGCCGACTTGCTCTGAGGCTGTGTGAGGCGACTGGTGAGCATGGTGAACGGTTCAATAAGAGAGTTCCTCTCCGTGACGCTGACCTCCCATAGCTTGACCTTCTCCGCCCGCGCCCACTGCTGCGCTACCTCCTGGTCCACCTGACGACGGTCACGCAGGTCTGTCTTGTTTCCTAGAACGATCACGGTCACCTAGAGGGAGAGGCAACAAACCATTGTTACGCCATAAAGTCAACAAAGATAAATACATACAGTAAGAACTACTACTGTACTTTATCACCTCTTTGCTCTCAGTGCAAAGAAAAGCTAACTTAACGTGAATGTATAGGTCAGGGTTTAATTAACAGTCTGTGGCGATAACAAAAAATAACAAAATGTAAGCAACACACTTTATCAACTCTTCCGAAGAGATTCAATAATTCCTAATACCTCTTTCTTGTCTCGGGACTTGTCTATTTCCTTCTTAAGGATGTCCACCGTCTTGAAAGACTCCATGCTGTCCACGCTGTAAACCAGCACAAAGCCATCAGCCACCGAATAGTAGTGTTTAGGAAGGTCCAAGCCGTCATGGAGCCCCCTGGTGTCATAAAGACGCAACTGTTCCCTCACACCCCGGTCTGTTTCCACAGACGCAACATACACATCCTCCTGGGTCTCAGTGGAGTCCGAACCTGCGGCAGAAGACTACGGATCATTCACTGTACTCAAGCAATATGTATAATAGTGATTAGTAATCACTATGATTGCATAGTTGGGTTCAACACATCAGTGTGGTAGGCAACGTAGGTAAACTTCTGGAGGGATACAGTTAATTTTCTATATGCTTAGGCTTCCAGAGTCCACACATGCAGAAGCGTATAGAGTTTTTTGGCGAGGACCATACTGGTGTTCATAACGATAGAGAGGCTAATCTGTCGGTCAGTGCCGAAACGAAGACAACTACAGAAATTATAATACCAATCCCCCCTGTGGTCTTCAATTTACCTACCGATCAAGCCATTCAAAGCTACAAGTAAATACTTAATGAAGTTGTCTAGCATAACCTCCAAATATAGAATGTGGCCATTTTGGTCCTGTGTCTGTATTCCAGCATTATGGATTAGAAAAGCAGCATTGGGTGGGAGTTTAAGTTCAGCGGTTTTGGACCAGTAAGTGAAAGGTTGCTGGTTCGAATCCCAGAGTTGGCACGGCATAAAAATATATATTTCCATACCTGGACCAGTCGTGACTTCAGCAGATTGGTTGAGAGAATTAGCCAGTCAGGAACTTCCACTAAAATATGTCCTGGGTATTTATGGCAGTGTGTTTGTATTACACTATGAGGACATTTTATAATGTCCGTCGATGACAACACCAGCTACATTTAGGTTTGAAGTGAATTAATAGTAATCTACTTACCGACAGCGTGGTTGCCATACAACAGATGTTCAAGAATAGCTGTCTTTCCTACAGATGCCAAACCACACACCACAACTTTGCAGCCTTTTCCCATTTTGAATACGGTAAACTTCAACCTAGCAGAAAAATACATTTCAAACAGGAATCAAGATTTCGTTAGGGGACTAAAACGTAACAAAACAACGGCTTGCAAACCATGAATGCAAACAGACGTCGCTATCTTGCCTAATCCCTTAATAACTTTAGCTAGTACTAGTAGTATTAGCTCAGCTGGTTGCATGTGTTGTAGGTCAACATTGCATTTAAAGTTAAACGCAAGTTCACGTAGCTAGACACGATGAAATAATTACCTTAATCGATAAGATTGCAGTTTTCTTTAGAGAGATATAACTAATTCCAATATGCTGGGTGCGGTTAGGCAACTACCACGTTATAGCCGTATAACATCACAACAGCCATTCAAGGGTCCTTTTGACAACAAGGAAGGACTTCCGTGATCGCAGACCAATGTGCGCATGTGCAGAGGAGATGGGACGGGGAAATAAAATAAAAAACGTTATTGAAACGCAACTTGAAATTAAATTTTAACACGAATGTACATTTAAATGTATCTGTAAAATCAGGCATTATCAGCTACAATTAACACCGTTTTGAATCGTAAAGCACGTAGTCAAAACCACCGTTAACAAAAGTAACTACTTAATACTAAAAAAAATGGTAAACGCTTCAATTTTCAGCATATAAAACACCTAAAAAACTTTTTAAAAACCAAGTTAGGTTTAGTGAAATTTTGAGCGGAATATGAACATTATTGTAATAAACTACATTATTGTAATAAACTACATTTCCCAGCTGTAACAGACTTTGTGGGTTCTCTGACGTTTTCATAAAGCATTCTGGGTACGTAATCTCTTTCTTTCCGGCTGGTGCGCCATCATGTAAGCGAACGGTTTATTGCATTTCAGAAAGTACAATCCATACAAAATCTCTATTTAAACATTGTCATCGGGTCATATTGTTATTGATGTAGTTTACAGAATACCCACTTATTCGCACACAGTCTCCATTTTAGTATTTTGATGTTTGGAAATATGTTTATAGTGTATTGTATCCGAAGTACTGGCACGATTAAGCTACGTCTCAATGTACTCCTACCTAGGTTGGATATTTGATAACCATGGGCATTATATGTATGCAACTTCTATCTACTGGTTCTGTATAACATTTTACTCATAAATGTGTTTCTGTACCTTGTTGAATCATTGAGTTGTTGTCGGGTTGTTATGTTAGTGGGCTAACTAGCATCGGGGGCCTACCGAGTCTTCTGATACAGAAGTAACGCAGGCGTGCATGGTTCTTAAAAAGAAAGCGGGTTTCCTCTTCTAGTTAATACTGATGTATTATATTTAGAGTATAACTGCTCCCAATGGTTCATACGCGTTAACAAAGTTGTAGTTGGTCTAATCTTGAATGCCACCCATACTAAGTTTTTCATTGTGATCTCCGTTTTCACAATTCTTTTCAGTTAATGCAACATGGGAGCGTACAAATATATGCAGGAGTTATGGCGCAAGAAGCAGTCCGACGTGATGCGCTTTCTCCTGCGTGTCCGCTGCTGGCAGTACCGTCAGCTTTCCAATCTCCACCGTGCCCCTAGACCCACCAGACCCGACAAGGCCCGCAGACTTGGCTATAAGTGCAAACAAGGTAGGTCTCTTACATTCAAATTGTATAATGTAAACAGATTCATGCGTAGTATTAGGCAATGGTTCCTTTTAAAAGTAAGACGCCTGTCTCATGTTGGCCATATTTCTTTTCATACATTGGTCTCTTTAGTTATTCTAACACAACCAAGTGCTGGTGTCATTGTAAAGGAAACTGTGAAATTACACATGTAAAGCGACTTGTGGAACAGTTTCTGCAACTCCATGACACTTGCCTTTTCTGATATGATACTAATAACATTTTGTAGTAAGTATCTATTCTAAAATAAGAGACTTGCAGATACTGACTGTAGAAGAAGTCTACCGATAATACATTTCTTGACATGTCAGGTCTCCAATGCAGACTGTTATGTGGCCTTTGAACATGTTTTTTTTTTTTTACCTCTAAGGCTATGTCATCTACCGTGTGCGTGTTCGCCGTGGAGGTCGCAAACGCCCTGTGCCAAAGGGTGCTACCTACGGCAAGCCTGTTCACCATGGTGTCAACCAGATTAAGTTCGCCCGCAGCCTGCAGTCCACTGCTGAGGTATGAGTTCGGTACTGTTGTCTCTCAGGCTGTGTTCCGAATGATACTCCTTCTCTGGCACTTGCCTTTTGGATTCATTTAGGCTAGGATGGTTTGCCCACAGGACATTTGTAAACTTCCGCTTGGTAGATGGTTTTAGTTGCTTGCCAAGCATTTTGAAAGTGTAAGCCATAGGGAAAGTTCGAGTCCAGAGTAGAAACCACCTGATAAAAAGCACCAAGTAGTAACTAAGCAATGTATCTTGTGTGTTGCTATTGTGCCAAATGTCTAGAGAATCCTTGACTGAAAAGCAATAAGAAATAACTAAATTGCTTTTCCATTTAAAATAAGGGGCAGTGAATGACTGCATATTTCAGAGTAAGATGAATCTGATCATGTAATAGTATTTCTGATTCTTAGTTTTTTCATTTGTCCCTGCTCGTTTCTAGGCATTGGAAGTGATTCATGCTTGGCTGTTTGCTTTGTTATTCCCAAAACATTTTTGCATTGGATGTGTTTGTTACGGTTTTTATAGTCTGACTCTGTGTCCCAAATTTTCAACACTAATGAGGCACATTCTCAGTGTGGTTAATGATGCTCAACTTTTTTCCCCATCTTACCGACTATGGTGAGACTAGTCTGAAAATTAAGCCAATTTGTCTGTAACCACAAAAGAATGCTTCCTTTCAAAGTGTCATCTAGTGCTGAACGTTACCTGAATAATGGAATAAGATGAAGACTGTCAGAGTCGAAGCAATAAAAGGCACAGCATTTTAAGTTAATTGTAGTTACGTCATTCTGAGATTACAACAGGCGTTCGTGAACCTTTGATTCACCTCAGTGCTGTGCGTAATGTGTATTTGGCATCGGCATCACACCAGACCAAGATCTTCTGTCACAAGTTTGATTTTTTTGCTTTTATTGTGGTTTGCCTAACTTTAATGGTTTGACTTCCATTAGAGTTTCTTGTTGTATGGTCTGACGTGTTTGGTCTCTGGTCTCACAGGAGCGTGCTGGCCGCCACTGTGGAGGCCTGAGGGTGCTGGCTTCCTACTGGGTGGGAGAAGACTCCACCTACAAGTTCTTTGAAGTGATCCTGGTTGATACCTTCCACAAGGCTATTAGACGCAACCCAGACACCCAATGGATCACCAGGCCCGTGCACAAGCACAGGGAGATGCGCGGCCTAACGTCTGCAGGCAAGAAGAGTCGCGGCCTGGGCAAGGGCCACAAGTTCCACCTGACCATGGGTGGTTCTCGTCGGGCAGCCTGGAGGAGACGCAACACCCTGCAGCTGCACCGATACCGCTAGAGGGTTTCTGTACATTAAAAGAAATTAAAACATGCCTTTTTACGGTGACAAATCATTGACCTTGCGGTGTTTCTTTAAGTCCTGTTTGTTAGTGAACAAGTTGCCATTCTATGTAATAGAGGGCTAGAAGACTACATTTTCAATCACAAGTAAAGCTGACATGTTTCCATAGCCTTACTGCACAGGTGTGGTTCCACAGGGGGCGGAGTGTCTGCTGGTTTTAGCTCTCACTGTGTACCTGATGCGTTAGGTTCCACCCTCGCCTGGTTGTTGGAGGAAGAAACCGCGTACACTTGCCTGTTACCAGCTATCTGATAACTACTGTTCACAACTGAACCGGTTTGTGGTGGTGCTGTGTCCAGAATTGTCATTTTTGATGGTGCTGTTATTTGAATGGTTGGGTATAGATAGGCCTACTTCTCATTGCCTTTCTCGGAACGAACAGATATGACTCGTCAGGCTGTATGTCAGTCTCAACTGTTATCACTAATATGGCCTTAAATAATATAATTTTGTGTAAACTTACAAATATTAATAGTTTGTGAATCCATTTACTGTGGAAGCATTGATACATTTTCGTTAGCCCACCCAGAGTGGAAGTGAGAAGACAGTTGGGTCAGAACAGTATTGGGTGTCTGCAGAGTGCACACATACTGGCACAATCCTTTGTGGTTCTTATGTGCCAGAATGCATTCAAATGCTATAGATGTAACTAAGTTTCACATTTGAGACTTGTGATGTAATCAAGTCATTGGCCATACATTTTATTTCTGATACTTAAGTGTCGACTGTGAACCGAAAAGGTATCTAGGGTGTTATGGTTTGGTATGGTGGCAGCACTTAGTTCAGTGAGAGAACCTTAGACTGGTACGTCTTAACGCTATGGGGCTCCTGGGCCCAGTTTTTCAAAACTAATCCACTAGGATTTTGGATTGGCTCAAATCTGGAAAATTGTTTTTTCAAAAGAACAAACTGATTACATAATCGGATTAGATCAAGTAATCCAATCTTGGTTTTGATCCGGATCAAACCTTTAGTTTGGGGTTTTCAGAACTTTTTTGTAGGATTGGGATCACTTTGATCCAAAAAAAAACTGGATTAAACTGATCCTATCAAAAGGGTGGATTCAGCGTGGATTTCATGCCCAAAATGTAATGAAAACGTTAAAAATGTACCATATAATACTAGGGATGCATCGGCTGAACATCGGTATCGGCCGATATTTGCCTCGTTAACTGCCATCGGCCATAGGGAAATAAAAATGACATTCGCCGATGTTTATATGTGTCGTGAACGCTGTGCTCAGGAGAAACTTTTTTTGGAGAGCTTGCTGGAACATAAGCGCGCACTTGCTACATATGCTGCAGACTACGACCTCCCTGCCACTCTCAGTGCGCACCAGTGGCAATTAATTGAAAACTTTATAACACTCCTCTCCCCATTTGAACAATTGACGAGAGAAGTTAGCTCATCAGAAGCATCATCTTCCGGCAAGTAGATTGGCTTGTTTATATCAGGGCTTAATTTTGGTGCGGGATTGCGCATAATTTAAACCATTCCCGCAAGGTTACTTTTTATAGTGCGAGATTCCCACACAAATATATTTGCTTCATCTCAGACCGAGGTAAAGTTGGTTGGATATTCGATATTGGATATTCAACGGATATTCGGAGCCCGAGATCGGGTCCGGTTTTCCCGCAAGCGGCCACCCCAGACAGCAGGTGACTCCGTGCCAGATCCGTTTCTAAACCGGCAAATCCGCGTTACAGTCGCCTCCGGGACCCAGACTACAGGTGACTCGGAGCCGGATCCGTGTCTAAACCGGCAAATCCACGTTACAGTCACCTCCGGGACCCAGACTACAGGTGACTCGGAGCCGGATCCGTCTCTAAACCGGCAAATCCGCGTTAGTACACCCGGGTGATCGGCGGACAGAAACCTCCGTGTGCTTATAGTTAGGGACTGTCAATAAAGTACAAGAGCCGAAAGACTTGTATGTTTCCGTGGCACAAAAGAAGGAATAAAAAAAAAAAAAAAAAAACATCGGCATCGGCCAAATTGTTATGTTAAACATCGGTATCGGTCCAGAATTTCCCAATCGGTGCATCCCTATATAATACTATATTTGGATCATGCAGTATCTTACAACATATCGTATTTAGTCATAATATTTTAATTGTATTTGTTCATCCGTCAGGCTACAGTGATTAGGTAGGCTTTAACGTATTCAGCCTTTCAGTATAGGCCTACAGCAAAGTAGAAAGCGTTTGGCCTCATAAAATAATCCCCCAAACAGCTGTCAAAATTGACCAAAAACAATACATTTTATTCTGTCACTAATTGATATATATATTCATCACAATCGAAAACATTTTTGTTTTTAGAATATTTATTAGTGATGCATGCAATGATTACAGAATAACCAATAAAAATGCACTTATATTGACCCCACACTGGCTATTCTACTTGTTGCTCTTTACATATCTAGATAGTTCTACATTGTGATTTACTATCCTGTTTGAGCACTGGTTATCCAGATTTGGTGATACTGAAAAGTTCCTATCCGGATCAGATTGATCCAATCCGATGTTGCTTTGAAAAACTGGCCCAAAAGTCAGCTGGATTACTTGATCACGGATCGCAAAAAAAAGGTTTACTAAATCCGGATCAATTTTATCCGGATTAAAACTTTTGAAAAACTGGGCCCTGGTGACTTGTTTGTTGTTGATCGGGCCTTTAAACCTTTAGATGAGCATGGCCAGATTGAGATGGATCTGTTAGTCAGGGTCAACCTATGTGCCACCTATATCAAATGTCTGTATTGGGTTTGCTTCTGGCATATATAGATTTTACCAGGTAAGCCGATATAGAACAAATTCTCATTTGGATCGGTGACCTGGCCAAGATAAGGCGA
The DNA here is from genome assembly GCA_029465975.1 of Dallia pectoralis. NCBI lineage: Eukaryota > Metazoa > Chordata > Actinopteri > Esociformes > Umbridae > Dallia > Dallia pectoralis. Next base: position 3,387,030 of record CM055753.1, read on the forward strand.
GTAATGTGCAGGACAAAATACACCTAAGCAATAAATACACGAAATACGAGTGCAAATAGCAGTGGGATTCTACATGGCCAAACAAAATCAAGTAGAGAGTCATACAGATAACACATGATGAGGTATAAGTAGGTCAGTTGAGCAGCATTTATGTCAATAACAACTATAAAAAATACTAGAGGGTGTCTATATACAGAATGCTAAAAGGTTAAAGGGTTTTTAGCAAGTGGGTCATAATTGTTTACAGATTATATTACTTGTTTTGGGAGGAACAGTCAATACCCATGTAATATACACAACGTTGTTAAAAAAAATAACGACTAACCGAAATAATATTGCATATTATTTTAGAATGAGATTAGTAAAAGAAGTACAGAAATAAGAAATACAGGGAACTATTGCCAGTAACCTTTATGGATGCCAATTTCTCCCTTCACCAGCCAGCACTCCCCTACTTATTGGGATGATTACAATCATAGAAGTTTATAATATATTGGCTTTACTTGTCAAGCCCTTATTCACGTGGCTCAATTGATTGATAGTGTGTCAGAAGTGTGTCAGTGGGTTATATCCATAGCAGCGTTGGGCTACGGAAGGAGGAGCCGCTGGTATTGGTCACGTGGTAGAACCGCTCCACTCAGAACAATCATCCAGCAAAGCTCTGCCTGGGGTGTTACTTTACAATCTTTGCAGTGAGAGCCTTCAGTCGTCTCGTTCGAGAACATATATGTGTATGTAAAAGCTGTATGATCAACAAATAGTATCTAAATCGTTCAGAAAAGAGAGATCGAACTGTCGAGTGCTTCCCGGAAATTGAGTTATCCGGAATTCCAGAAAGCTATTCGTTCTGAAGCGTCCAACGTGGCTACATTATGAGCTTCTGTTGCTGCATTTAGGAGACAGTTTAGCACGTTTGTCTTAAATCTGTGTGAAAACAGTCGATTGATTACTCTGAAGGCAATCAACCACCGAGCTAAATATTTGCAGTGAAAACACGATAAGAAACACAGAATCAGGCTTCAGGATCTCAGAAGTCAAAGGACATGGAATCGACAAAAGCAGGTAAGATTATCGTCTTGGAACGTATTTATAATGCATGCCCTATGTGTATGTGTGTATATATAATCTGTTGTTTCGCCTATCGTAGTGTAAGTGCAGCAAAACTGCCAATCGTTCACTTTTCATCCTGGTTTCAGTTTTCTGTTCTAAATACAAATGTAAGCAAATAAGGGCAGTGACCTGCTTTTGGATGTCTAATTTATAAAACGTGTATATCTGTCATATCATTAATGTACACTATGGTAAATAGAGTTGAGGGCTATTGACGTTTTTTATTTCAGAGTCGGTAGCCATGAACAACAGTGTCGTTTATTTTTCTCACATGGACTTGTAACTAGCCATGTGCGACTCTGTGTACGCCTTCCCTGATTGGCTGAGGAGCACTGTGACACGCTTGTGCTGCGTCCTCTAGGATTGGTGGATCAGCGTGGTGACGTCAACGTTGCATAATTCTGCCTGGCCCACTTGTGTGGCGCGTGGCATGGACACACGTGAAACTACACGCGAGATGACCCAATTATCTTACCGAGTTCCTGCATAGAACCCTAACAAATGTTCCATGTAACGAGTTCTGAAAAGGAAAGTCAACATTTTAGCCAACTAACTGATATTTAGGCCCAATCGTTTTACAACTGAAAATTTTTTGTGTGTACTGTGTAGTCACCCCAGTTTGGGCTGGTTCATTAGGCGTTTGTCTTATATGCATTACAGGGCAGTAATGGCATATAGGATTATTTCATGTAATACAAGTCAACGGGCAAATTGGCTTAAAACGAACTCACGAACGCCTTCCCATTAGTTTATTAGACCACATGCATCATTTGGCAGGCATGAATCGATTCTTGAATCATTGTTGGCCCTGCCACTTGACTCAATGACTATTTCATGATATACCCTCTTGAGCTGTGTACACTCTTCTGAAACTACCATTATTGAAACAAGGGTGTTATATAACCAGTCTAGATTGAGAGGGAACCTGTTACTCCAAACTGAAACAATGGAATAAAGACAACAAATAGAGCTGTTTAACATGTCACTCCTAACACAACCCATTTTGCTCTGGTTCAATCAGGATGTGATTTGGTTGTCATCATAAGGAACAACATCAGTATATTTCTACATAAAGAAACAGATGTTTATAAATAATATAGTAGTAGTTGTGTTGAGTCAGATACTTCTGTTAGTTCAAGTGAATACTGGGGGCAGAATAGTTTATAGATGAACAAATGAAATGCTAAGTATTTAAACTTTTTCTTAAACAATGCTTTTGTTTTTTCAGACCTGAATTCAAATTATAGTCAATACTCTAAAGCACGGGTGTCAAACCGTGGGGCCTAGTGTATGCAGGTTTTTGGGTTTTCATTTAAATTAGTTCCCAGTTCAGACCTAAACAACCAGTAGAGGGTAGAACCTTACCAATCAATCAAGAACAAGGTGAGAGCAAAAACCTGCATACACTAGGCCCTCCATGGAACCGGTTTGACATCCCTGCTCTAAAGTTTATGTTAACGATCTCTTTTCTATTTGAATTCCAAAAGGCTACCCATGAATACTCCATCCTGTAAGTTATGTTTCATTGTGAAGCCATCACCCTCATATCTCACTTTCTCCACCAGGGGGTGTAATAGCCTACATCAGCTCCTCCAGTCCGGAGTCATGTAATAGTGATTCAAACGACTACAGCTACCACTCCACCCTGACACAAAACACCTCCCTGAGCTTTCGCCGGGGAAACCAGGAAAACGCACCCCTTCCCGCGTCAGGCCACAACCACCTGATGGCTGACACGACTGTGAGGAGCGCACGCTTGGACTCCACTGCGAAACGAAACATAACCCGTGAGTGGGTTTCTTCAGTGCAATAGTACGCTAGTCTGTTCAGTTACTGTTTCCTTGCAGTCTTTGGCCTTTGAGGTGAATACGATGTTGTGGTGTTTTTCCTGTGTTTGTGTAGAAATCAATGGCCTGGTGCTGCTGTGTAAAGTGTGTGGAGACATTGCATCAGGATTCCACTATGGTGTCCATGCTTGTGAAGGTTGCAAGGTAAACAAACACACACGCACACAAATCACCCGCACTCAATTGGCTCGATATCATACTGTAATAAAGTCTTCAGGTATCCCAAGGTTTTAACAGGAAATGTTTTTGCTAGTCAAAGTTGGGTGTTCTCTGTGACGACCTACAGCAGACGTTTAGTGCGAAACCTCACAACTCTGCTGTAACTTTTGTAGAAACCACTGATTAAAACTGAATGACACCACTGACCCGTGAGTGTGTCCGTCCGTGTGTGTCTAGGGTTTCTTTCGTCGGAGCATCCAGCAGAACATCCAGTATAAAAAATGCCTGAAGAATGAGAGCTGTGCCGTCATGAGGATCAACAGGAACCGCTGCCAGCAGTGTCGCTTTAAGAAGTGTCTTCTGGTCGGCATGTCCAAGGACTGTACGTTCACTGTATTTACATCACCTCTACAGCCACAAACACTAATGGTTTATTACTGTTTTATAGGCTGTCATTTGTTAAATGAATATGTGTGTGTGTGATGGTTTTGGCTTGTTCTCTCTCTACCCTCTCTACTGTCTAGCTGTGCGCTTTGGACGCATCCCAAAACGAGAGAAGCAGCGCATGCTGCTAGAGATGCAAAGTGCCATGAACAACATGATTAATAACAACTGCCATCTCCCCGGCAACACACCACTTCCCCTGTCCGATCCGGCCAATCAGCTTCAGACCCTAGCCTGCCTGATTGAACCCCGCCCCCAGCCCGTTGACTCTGACCTAGGCTCCACTTCTTCCTCATTCGTCTCGCTCGTTGCTTCTCCTACGTCCAACCAATCAGATGATGCCAACTCTGAGCCTGTGGTTGCCATGGACACAAGCCCCAGCCCAAACTCAGCATATCCATCAAGTGCTTCTGACAGTGGGTCAGACGAGGTGATTGGCTCCGTGACCACGGCCCACCAGGAGACCTTCATGTACAACCAGGAGCCAGATAGCCTCTCCTCCGGGTCTCAAGCCGAATCCCCGCCGACCTCCTCAGGAGCAGAACATTGTGTGACTGACACTGGTAAGAGGAGAGATGATAAAAAACAGAACCAGCAGGAACCCTGGAACCGCCACAACCAACAGATTTTGAATCGAAACCAACAGATGGATCTGATGCCATTTACAGCCACTCAGGCCCACAACCAAACTCAAGAGAGCCCGAACAACGGTGGGCCTCAGGGCTCTGACAGCCAGCAGAAGGACTTCACTTTCACCACTAACAGCCACTGCCCCTACAGTAGAGACAGGCTGTCCAACAGCGCCCCTAGTGGCCACTGCCCAACATATGGTGACCGTGACCTGAGAGACGACATCGTCACTAGCCAGTCCAACACCACCTCCTATAGTGGATTCAATGGACCGCTGTTGAGCGGGGGCAACAGAATGCATCTGGTGAGTGACTGTATGATAGATTGTATTTATTAATTATGTTATATAACGCATTGATCGACTGCATTTATATAAACTGCAGTTTTGATGCATTTGTCTGACGTCATTATAAAATAAAAGTTCTCTTTTCTCATACTCAGCTGTGTCCCATGAACACCTCTCCCCATATAAGTCCCCACAAATCAGGCCATGGGATTTGGGACGAGTTTAGCCAGAGTTTCACCCCGGCCGTGAGGGAGGTGGTAGAATTTGCCAAACGAATCCCGGGTTTCAGAGACCTCTCTCAACATGACCAGGTCAGCCTTCTGAAGGCTGGCACCTTTGAGGTAATTTACAGGTTTCCTCCTGTATCGGGTTCTACTCTCTTCTATACCTTACCTGTTTTCCTCCACCTACCTGTATCAGGTTCTTGTCTCTTCTATACCTTACCTGTTTTCCTCCACCTACCTGTATCAGGTTCTTGTCTCTTCTATACCTTACCTGTTTTCCTCCACCTACCTGTATCAGGTTCTTGTCTCTTCTATACCTTACCTGTTTTCCTCCACCTACCTGTATCAGGTTCTATCTTCTATACCATACCTGTTTTCCTCCACCTACCTATATCAGGTTCTACTCTCTTTTCTACATTACATGTTTTCTCATCTAAAAATGAGAAACAAACTAATGGCTCACATTCAATAGCCATTGATTACCGTAGTATCTCTCCCTTGTCACGTCTACAGGTGCTAGTTGTGCGCTTCGCATCCCTGTTTGACGTGACCAATCGCACCGTAACTTTCCTGGGTGGTGGTAAGTACAGTGTGGAGACATTAAGAGCCATGGGTGCTGGGGACTTCCTGACTTCCATGATGGACTTCAGCGAGAAGCTGATGGGTCTCAACCTGAGTGAGGAGGAGATGAGCCTGTTTACTGGGGTTGTCCTTGTCTCTGCTGGTAGGCTTATGACCTTACGACCCTGCACTCACTGAGTTCACACATCTGTCCCTTACACATATAGGCCATGTGGAGACAGTGCTAAATATATCCGATATGACCAAAACAAACAGAGTAACGTGAGTCATTAAACCGAGTGTACCGCTAAAGTCTGCGTTTGACCTGTTTTAGATCGCTCCGGGATTGAGAGCGTGAACTCTGTGGAGGCTCTTCAGGAGTCGCTGATCGCTCATCTCAGAGCCCTCATTGTGAAGAACCACCCAAACCCCAAGGAGTCGGCCACATTCACCAAGCTTCTACTCAGACTGCCTGACCTACGCTCCCTCAACAACATGCACTCTGAGCAGCTGCTGGCCTTCAAAGTCCAACCCTAGACCAGAACCAGAGGAGTCAACCTGGTCTGGATTCAAAGTCCACCCCTAGACCAGAACCAGAGGAGTCAACCAGGTCTGGATTCAAAGTCCACCCCTAGACCAGAACCAGAGGAGTCAACCTGGTCTGGATTCAAAGTCCACCCCTAGACCAGAACCAGAGGAGTCAACCTGGTCTGGATTCAAAGTCCACCCCTAGACCAGAACCAGAGGAGTCAACCTGGTGTGTATTCATCAAACACCAAATGGAAGACGGTTAACTTAAGCGGAGTAACTGTATGACCTGAATATCCAAAAATGAATGCTTGGTTTTGGACCTGAGTCCTGTAGGTGTGGACCACATAATATCCATCTCCCCTGACGCTCCTGGACCATCAACTCCCCAAAGTAATTATGACCTCCAAGAGAACCCTCGACCAGCCCTTCATCACATGCTTTCTAGACAGATGTCATGGTTTAAGGGAGAGTGGGTGGGAGGCTTTGCACTAAAAAGTTACATTACTGTAAGTCTCAATGGCCTGTTATAATTGACCATGAACACACACTGGTTCAACCACAAGCAGAAGGTAGATGTGTTGTTTGTTCCTGTGTGGAACTTCAACTGTCAATCTCCTCTTAGAGAAGACTTTTTCATAAATATTGTGTAGATATTGTGTATTTCTGCGTATTGTGTATGCAATATGGTATGTAACTGATCACTTTGACTCTTTGTTTAGACGCATTTGGAGTATTTTTGTGGTAGTTTAAGTTGAACATTTACCTTTATTGTTGAGATTTGCTGATTCTGAAGCAGTTTAGGGCTAGTTCATTAAACTCAACCCAATTTAGTTTAAATTACCATGATAATGAATCTCTTCAGGGAAGCGAACTCTCCCCTGTGTCACTTAACGCTTACAAAGAGGAATGTCTGTACAAGTATCCCAACAACAGTATTCTCATAATGTTGTTTGTGGGATGGGACAGGTGCTGTTTAAGGTTTTTGTTGTAATGCTACTCTCAGCCTCCAGGAACTCATACCAGAGCCTCGAATAGTTTATAGAATATATTGATTTTGTCCTCTGGAATATTTTTGCATATGTAATTTAACTACAGATTATGTACATAGTTCTTTAAAATCCTAGAATTTTCGAAGTTGTCGAGCATTGATGAATTGAGTTGTTTGATGGATTGAGTTGTTTGAGCTGCATATGGTAATATGGTACATCAATATCTGAGTTCAGGCCTTGTGTCCTTTATTCACATATTCCTCATCTTCTTCATGCTCCTCCTCAGGCGACGCTGTTATTTCTATTGAATGCGTTATTCTATTTGCTGAACTGCTCGTCTCCCCTCTTAAAGCATTTAAATATTTATCTAATTAGAGACCTATATAAATAATATATGTATACAGTAAATAAATATTATTCACAGCCTTGTTATGTTGTCATTCTTTTCAGCAGGGTTTACGAAGTCCAAGAATAATCAATCAATGTGAAGAACCGAGCAAATGGGTAGTATTGATTTAGGAGTAACCTAAAGGATATTCGTATAATTTCTATGTGTGTGAAATGCATTGGGTGTTTTGTGGTCTCTTGGTTGAGCAGGACTCTGTTTATATCTTAATTATTGGCGCATATGTCCAGCCTAAACATTCTACTAACTAGCAGATTTACCAAATCACTGCATTTGGTTGAATTTGGGTAACATCTAATTACACAATTTGTTGGTGGCGGTCAACCCTCCACCAGGATATCTACTGTTAGGTGTTTTTGCAGGCCACCACATGAACCAAAACACAACACCTGAAATGCTTAGATGTGAATGTGTTGGGTCAAATGCATGGACACACAGCAGCTGCCAGATTAGGGACTCATACGTGTTTTAAACAGTGAGTACAGCCAACTGGCAAAGTACAGCCAATTTGTAGAGTACAGCCACTAGTTGTACACTAATTAGGTAGATTAAGTAAGTCATTACTGATGCTTTTAATTTCATGGCATTTTTTATAAGTTCTGGTGTTTTTGTGTTAATTGAAGAAAGCGGTTTCGCCCAATGTTCTTGCATGTTGCTACTCAGTGCAACCAGACATTTAACTCTCATTATCTCTCAGTAACCTTATTATTTCCACTTGAACTAATTGAGTCATTTTGTTTTTGCAAGAGAGACAAAAACTGGGGAACAAAAACATCCATTCTGAATACGGCTGAGTAAATAAAGTCATATGGGGATTTAGGTTTTACATTCAACATCTAATTTAAGGTTAGCCTGTTTTGTCTGAGGATACCTCTTGGGAACAGAAATATCCAGACCTAATAGATACTCCAAAAAAATTGCAGGTTAACAAATCCCAAGCACATTCCACCCAAAAAGTGTTCTTATAGGCCCATAATGTGTGTGAAGTCTGTTCCCCCTGGAGACTCGTTTGGGTTACGCTACATTTATGTGACAGATTTAAACGTATTCTACATCCACGAACTGCAGTTTGAAATGTGTGATTGTAGACGTAAAGCTTTTATTGTTGTGTCATTACTGAACTATTCATTTGTAGCATGCATGATGGGTAGTTTTCACTCGCCCGAGAGCTCGAAATTAAAAACGCTCTCACACAAAACCATTGTCAAATGTCCAGATCTGCTATTAAATCCATTTGAATCGTTAATAATATATCTGCTTTTTTCATTATAAACGTATAATTGTACGAATGTACGTACATTAACATTGGTTTAAAATAAGAGTCACATAGGATAGGTTTCAATTTGAAATGGTCGGTCAAGCTATACAATCAGCTTTTAAGCTTAAGTCTATCCTAATTGAAATTCTACGAAACGTTTATCAACTTCATTACCAGAATTGGCATAGTGTTAAATGACTCCTTAAACCGTTTCTCAGGAATCAATCAAGCTAAAGAGATAGACCTATTTCTGTCTCCCACGTTTAGTCTATTCCAAACGTGATATTCCGAAACATTTATCAAGTGTTAATTTGTCCAATTTACATAATTTGTGTTAGTGAACTCCAAAACAGTATCTCTTGAACTGGTCAACCTAGAGAGAACAAACTAAGATGGGCAGAACTAACCTAATTTCAGAGCATCCCAACTTGATATTCCTTAAAGTTAATTGACTATGACTGTATTACTTTGTATATTTTTTGCATAATATGCATTAATGAACACACAGACACAAACTGGTTAACACGCACGTCCACACAGAGCTGATTGCTAAGTGCAGTACTTGTTTCCAAGCAACCCGGATCTATGTCTGTCTGATTATTCGATATAGGAGTTCAGGAAGGTCAATATGGCCGGGGGAAAATGGCTGTGGTGAATAAAGTAATGCATCTGGGCTATCAAATGTGATATCTCATGCCAGCTTTGGTCTGAAAACCTCTGATTACATGCTGTCCCTGGCTATTTACTGATGTAAGTCTGGGATTAAAAAGGCCAGGAAAATTCTTCAATAACAAGTACCCTGTAGTGCTGGAAATGTTTAACAATTCACATGTTTTTTTTTAGCTTCTTAGTCTCATTCATGGATGAATAATATGCTTTCAAAATAATACACTTCTCTAAGGAATTATCAAACAATGTCTTCAATGAAATATAATAATCAGGAAACCTTTATGAAGTATACAGCATGTTCTTTTAGCATGACGGTAAATCAAAAACATAAAAAAACAAGGGCTGTGTGCGTGTTTATCATACATTTCACAAATCAACACTCTCCCCATTAGATTTTCTTGAAACCATCTTTATTCTCTAATTCACATTAAGTGCAAACATTATAATTAATGAGCATTACAATTAATCATAGGTGTCATCTCTCCATATTTTGTTGTGCAACTTGGGTCTTTTCTTCCAGGATATCCAAGTCAAAGCACAGTGTCCAAAGTCCAATCGTATCCAGGCAACGCTGCTATACAGCTGTCGTTAGCGACACGTTTCAGTTTGGTACAACACGTCATTGTCGTAAAACCCACAGGCACACGTCACACACTATCAGTCCACCATCATTTTTTTCGAAAGACTTGTCTAAAATACCGCATATCATTCATAAATTTTTACCACATAATGGACCATTTTTTGTCGGTATTTGTCCACTAAAAACGACAAGACACACAAAGACTCGAGGAAAGATTTCTGTGCGATTCCTTCAACCTGATAACGACGCGTTGCCATGTTACATTTATTCAATTCATGACAAACTTTGCGGTACATATAAAAAATATTCCTGACAGTGTACATAGAGTTTCATACACAAATCAATGTATAGGTTGTCACAGTGAAAAGAAACCCTGTGCTCTGTTTGCTTGTCAATGATACCTCACCTGTCTTAAGTTGTCTCAAAGTCTTACTTAAAGGGATACTTCAGGATTTGGGCAGTGAAGCAGGTTGCTTCCCCAAAGTCTGGTAAACCTGTGGATACAATTTAATGTCTCAGTATTTAAGGGTAAAGGAGGCTCCTGGCATCAGCACAGTTGCTAACTAGCATTAGTGTGAAGAAGAGAAGTCTTTACTAGTCTTCAACTACCTTGTACAACATCATACTAATGCTAATTAGAATTGGCTCAAGAACTACTGCCAAATCCTAAACAATCCCTTACTGAAAAATTCAATGCAATAAATTGAAGTGATTTTTCCTCCATTAGTTATGTCCTTAATATGCGTACAATATCTGTAAAAAAAATATACATCCTTTTCTCTTCTCTATAGTAGCGTAAAATACCTTCTTTTCTATTGGTGCAACATACATTTTGTTATTGGTTTTTAACTGAGCGACTTACAAGAGTGACCACTCTTACAAGAGAACACACCACACTGGTATGTTACGTATCTTCTGGAATAAGGTGACATTCTGTGGATAAACTAGCCATTCAGCAGTGTGCATATCTGAGATAACTACAGGTAATTACAAATCACTTTGCATTCCAAAAAATACATATTATGTGGTCAAGATTGTTTTTGCACTGTTGTCATATCCAAACTATTTGCCTTAAATATGCCGATTGTCACAAAAGATTCTAGGGTCACTGACTTTGCCCGTGTCACCGGTTAACTTGTGAACCAGGAAGTAATTGGACCCTGCGCCAATTCCTGTTTATGATATGCTGAGCTGATTGTCTGTGCATTGTTAACTGTGCAGTTTGTGTTGTGAGGTCCTAGTCATTACAACGCTGTAGCAAAGTCAATAACTTAAAGAGAGTCATCGCTTACTGAAAAAAACACATGTTGCGTTAAAAAGTACTGTGAAGCTTGTATAGTAACACATTTGATGCAACCAAATTACAATATAATACATACGTTTTCCAAGAATACAACCAAAACAGAGGAAAATGGAGAAAATTCTGAATGAAACTCATCAGCTTTTTTCTGTACCATGCTAATTTACTACAATGTTTGTTTTCCTTTAAAAAAATGAAATATATGAATATAAATGGCAGAGATATTCTCTCAAATTCCCCGATTCTGAGATTTCAGCACTGGCTCCGCCCACATGCCATGCAGACAGGCATGAATCTGCCAATCAGCAAGTCTCATAGCACCAACCAGGCCTTATAGGAGAATCATCCTCACCATGTTTACTTGAAGTAACTCACGTGTAGTGAATAATGTAAGAGCGCAGGGACACATTAGGATACTCTTACTTGCTCACAGTGTCTGTCCGTCTGTCTGCGGAAAAATATGTGCTTATGTAGTTGTTGAGAACAAGGAAGCTGCTTCAGGTAGACTTTCTGTTCCCGTGTGTCTTGGTTGGGTCGGAAAAACAATCTGTTGTGTTTGAGTGAATTCGCATGTTTTGGCACTGATGAGTGGCACTGTTCTGATATCTATCCTTATTATTGTTTGTGTCATGGAGTAGAGGAGAAACTAGACATGTTTTACATGTTTCTTAGTGACTGATGGTTCTATTTTTAGAACTGGTTCTGTTTTTAAACCGACTTTGTGTAAAAGGCAGTTAAAGTCCGTGCTTTTCTATTTGCTGACATGGCTTCAGGGTTGGTCATTTAACTGACAAACAGCAGCCCTCCTGAGCTGAGAGGGACATATATATTAAAGATGGCTGATGGCTTCATTATCAAGAGTGTTGGGTCAGTGACTAAACAGTTGCTGGTTTAAATCTCTGAGCTGACAAGGTGAAAAATGCTGTTGTGCCCTTAAGCAAGGCACTTTAGTTTAAATGCTCCTGTAGGTCGCTCTGGGTCAAATCCTCCGCTAAATAAGTCAAATCTAATCATAGATGTTTAAACACTGACAAGCATCTTGTAACTAGCATGTACTTTTAATGCTAAAGCCTGTCCGATCCAGCTGTGATGAGTATTGCCCTTTCACTGAGGAGGTGAGTTTTTGTTGTGGTAATTACACTGTATATCGTCTAAAAGTTTGGGGTCACTTAGAAATGTCACTGAGAAATAGAATTAGAACACGAAAAGCCACCGGTTCACCCAGACCATCACAGAACAACGACTAGAATATGTCAGGGCAAATATCTTTAGTTGTATATCGTAAATCCGCTAAGGTGAGTTAGAGGCTATTTGAATTTTCAGTGAGGAGCAGGACTGTGGATCATCTGACTGACTGAGTGCTCTGATTGGCTGTACAATGACACAAACGAACCTAGAAAGAAGCAACTGAGAAACGCCATTCACACGTACCCGCATCGTGAGGGATGGTTGTAACCATAGGAACTAGGCCGAGAAGCTACGCAACTCAAAAAGCTGAGCTATGGAATGAAAAGACTCAGTAGTGCTAACGAGAGATTTGATGTGCCCCAAGACGTCTAGAATCGCATTGAGGCCAACTGTTGTAGCTCCAGCCAGATGCCTCAACAAACACACACACACACACACCTCTGCAGGGTGTGTGTGTATCAGTTCGTGCATTTTTTTTGTCCATCTCTCAGTCTTCAAAGACCTCCAGGAAGAGCGGGGGAAAGAGTTCGTTGGGGCACTCCACCTTCATATGCAGGAAGCGGGAGGCGTGGCACGCGCCAATCATACGCAGGTCTGTCACTTTCATCAGCAGCTTGGGCCAGAATTGCGCCACCTTGTGTTTTCGGTAGTTGATGTAATGTTCAAACGCGAGAAGGAACTCCTCCTGGCAACGCTCGATACGCTCGACACAGGTCAGCCCCGGTCGGTCTGGGGAGGCAGAGACAGAAGGATGAGTTTACCGTGTTTTATGTGTGTGGAGAGACAATGCTGTGTCAATATAATCCTCATGTGTGAACCTGATCTCACCAAAGACAGGAGACTCGTACTCTTATAATAACGTCTCTTTATTAATTGGATTCAGTGCAACCTGCTGCTAGCATGAAGCTCCAGGGGTTAAATGAGCGAAAAGATTTACAGGACATCCGATTACCGAAAGTCCTACTTTGTGAGAACGCGACCGAACTATTAGCGATAATTGCAGCTTCACTCGCGTCGGCCATTGATTTCACAGCTCCAAAAGTCAATGCAGACAATCTGTGCACAAAGATATAATAGGAGATCGATTGCCTCAGAGAACAGAGTGGCATCATCTTAGAGGCAGGGGGCAGGATGGAGGGAGACGTGTGGCCTGAGCACAAAGCTATTGATTTGGAACGTCAATCCCTGGGACAGCCATTGTAGTCTCATCATTAGATGGTGTCCGTTCCTAGGTTGGGTTCTGTAATCCCTGATAATCACCATGTGAAAGAAGGGCCTAATGGGTTTAGAGAGACCTCTGCAGTCGAAGTTTACAGCTCTATTGACATGTGACTTACTAATCAGAAACACACATGAGAAAAGGCAGGCACACACTGTCTAACCAGTTCATGGCTTGACTGACTGTTTTGTACACTTAACATGGTATTACTGGTTGTTTAAATGCACGATTGATGTTTGACTGAACGTGTTTAATCATACATGAAAATCATATTTATATAAATATATATATGTTTATATAAATAAATTGTGTGCATACAGAATGTATTTGTATTTCATCTACAGAATACAGTGCATATACATGTGCTTATGAATGTTATAAATCTAAGTTTAATTACATATATTTCTGTTCATGAGATACATTTTGTACAATGATATACATTTTGTAGATTTGAGTACACACACTAGACTCAGGTTATAAGGACTTAAAGGTGGACCAGTTGTTAATCTGTTAACTCAACAGCCTTCTACTGTCCTACATTCTGCTGTCCTGCCTAATCTATTTCTGATGTAACCTACCTTAACACCTATAGTAACACCTTGAAATAGACAGAAAAGTCAAGCTTCAAATCAACAAAATCAATATGGATTCATCATTTAAAGGCATCATTTGAATTATTTTACACATACAGTGGTAAGGAAAAGTCTAGACACCCCTTAAAATGCCAAGTTATGTGAAAAAATAAGACAAATCATGTCAGAAATTTTCCACCTTTGAAAAACAAACTAAAATAAAAAAACATACAATAACCTGGTTGCATAAGTGTGCACACCCTTAAACTGATACTTTGTTGAAGCACCTTTTGAATTTATTACAGCACTCAGTCTTTTTGGGTAGGAGTCTATTAGCACGGCACATCTTAACATGGCAATATTTGCCCATTCTTCTTTGCAAAAGCCCTTCAAAATCTGTCAGATTGAGAGGACATCTCCTCCACATATGTTCAAATGAATTCAGGTCTGGGCTCTGGCTGGGTCATTCCAAAACTTTAATCTTCTTCTGGTGAAGCCATGCATTTGTGGATGCTTTGGATCGTTGTTGTGCTGAAATGTGAACTTCCTCTTTATCTTCAGCTTTCTAACAGAAGCGTGAAGGTATTGTGCCAAAATTGCCTGGTATTTGGAAGTCTTCATAATTCCCTCCACCCTGACTAAGGCCCAGTTCCAGCTGAAGAAAAACAGCCCCAAAGCATAATGCTGCCACCACCATGCTTCACTGTGGGTATGGTGTTCTTTGGATGATGTGAAGTGTTGTTTTTCGTGCCAAACATACCTTTTGGATTTATGGGCAAAAGGTTCAACCTGGTTTCATCAGACCATAACACATTTGCTCAAATGCTTTTGGGAGACTTGATGTTTGTTTTTGCAAACTTCAGCCGGGCTTGGAAGTTTCTCTTCGTAAGAAAAGGCTTTCATCTTGCCACCCTACCCTATAGCCCATACATATGAAGAATACAGACCATGGCTTTTAAGAAAATGTCAGAAAAATCCTACTGGAACAGTATTTTAACAGGGGTGTGTAGACTTTTTATATCCACTGTATGTTAACTTTTATCTGTAAAAAAAAAACAATACATTAAGCTTTGGATCAAACTGCTGCTGGACTGAGGCCCCTTTGACACGCTTTTAAAGAGCGTATTTGTGACAGCGCGTTTGATGTCTGATAATATGTGCTCAAAAAAACTCTCACCAGAAGACAGGAGGATGACAGCCTGTAGCAGAGCGACCTCAGAGTCATCGAGGTGGAACGACGACAGCGACACGCCCAAATCAAAGATGGCGTCCGACACCACACCCAGGCCTCCGTTTTTCAGCTGGCCGCGGGTCACGGCCATCTCCCCGTTAAGTGTCAACGTCTCGCTCTCGGGGTCATAACGAACGGCTGCTCTTAGAGACATGATCTCCATGCAGCATCCTTTCAATAGGATGATCTGGTCTTCACAAGGCAGCTGGAAGGAGATCAACATGGAGAGCAAACACAGTTTGGACTTATTTGTGATTAATTTACACACAAGATGATCGCCTGATCAGAAGAAATTAAAAGGAGGAAACAAAATTACATAAGAATACATTCTGTACATCACCATGTTAATGTAAAGTCTGTTTCCTTATTTTTATAAAAATGTTGATTTATGTTCAAACTTAAATAACATAATGGGTAAGACAGGGGTTCATTGAGTATGGGGTTTAGGTCTGTTGTCTATCAGTTTTATTCTTTCTTTTCACTAGTTTGGGTTTTAATCCTAATATCTTATAGGAATGGACTGTGAAAATACACCCATTTAGTTTTACAAGTTTAATATTGTCTCAATAAAAATTATGATAATCGTTGCTTTCAAAATAATAAAACATATCCAATATTTATTCAATTAAAATAATGAGAATTGCTGACTTCTTTTAAAATATGCAATCTTGTTCACATACCTCACAGAACATGGGCAGCTTTTTGGCAAAGTCCACCACTCTGGTAATGGCCGGGGTGATAATTTTAGTAAACTGACTGAAGGCTTCGATATCCACTTTGCTCCCTTCAGGTGCATTTACGATGGGTGCCTGACCAATGTCCTCAGGCTGAAACAACAGGAAGAGGAAGGAGGAACAAGCCTCAACGTATGCAGGTTCTGTCTACTAACATAAACAAGAGTTCAGACTAAAACAGATTACGTACATTTCTATATTTAATACTGTTGAAAACTGGGGTTGGAGTAAAATATCAAATCAGACGCGGATAGACCACACACACACACACAATCATTCTCTTCTTTCTCCTTCAATTAAGCGTAAGACAGGTCAAAAGGTTTTGATAGCATAACACAAAAAGTGCAGGACATCTCCACTGTGAACATTGTTCAGAAGGAGAAAAGTGGATACGAGGAGGGAAACTTAGAAAGAGAGGATACTTGAGAAAGAGAGGATACTTGAGAAAGAGAGGATACTTGAGAAAGTGCAAGCCATTCAGTTCCTCATGTTTAGTTGTCATGGACTGGGGTTACCCACTGATAGGGATTTAGCATAATTATCATTCTATTTACATATAATTTAAGTTTAGCCGCTAATACTATTATTAATATACCGACTATATCTCTTCTGACCAGAAGAAGTGACTTCAGAGCGACAGAGTAGAGGTAGTGCGTAAGCAAGGAGACCAGATTTAGATAAGTGCCGAAGGATGAAGCACTGGGGACAGCGCCCCCAATGTCTGTTTATTATTAAAATCAATATGCATATTTAATAAATAATAAAACAGTTGGAATAATATCCCTCTAATGTCCATCTCCACTATGCCCATTTAAACTGCCACAACTAGTGGACAACGAATGACATAAACACAGAATGTTTGGCAAGTTATTCAAATTGATCCTTTCCCTGATCAAAACAATTGTTTAAAACATTATTTAAAATTGTTACGTTTCCAAATGTAACACATCAAATGACGTCAGTTTACACGTACATTCCAATTAATACCAAAGCAATAACTAACGTATTATTAAATAAATACAGTGCAAAAATCATTGTCTATATCGCTATTTGTATTGAGAGGTGGCTGTCCTCTACTCTGAAAATGAACATTTAAATACTATTAATTTACTATAGTGTCTTGAACGGTTTTATTATTGAAAGGAAAATTACTGATCCAGTGACTTTAATATTAATTACATCGCATCCAAACTGTATCTGGTTTATGTGGTTAACAAGCTAGCTAGTTATACAAGCAACGACACTAACTGTTTAGATAGCATTGTAGCATGTAGCTTTGAGTTTAGCTGGAATTGGCAGAAATATTTATATTAAGGTTATCATTGATACACCATAGTGAGGATTAATGAAATGTGTCAACATCTTGTTATCTGGGTGTTAATTAGGTCGCTAGAAAGATGTGATTAAAGACCTTTATACAAATTCTGTCTACGTTTGTTAGCTACGTCTTCAAAATGGTTGACTGTAAACTAGCATTTATGTTGCATGCCGAGGCTGTTGTCCATCATTCTGTATTATCACAACGTGGTGCTGTTTTTATCAGTATTACACTGGAAGCATTGGCTGGGGATCTTATTTTCAACTTGCGTTTTAAGATACATTTTAACACTAATATAATGGCTAAATCGGCTGTGATTTTAGAAGCGTATATTTGTAAACGTATATTTTGTCTACTGGTTCTTACCTTGGTATCCTTCACCCCCACTGCACTCTGGTCAGAAGTATAGAATAAATTACATGTTATTTCATTAAGTAGCATTGCTTCCTCGACCTGTTGGACAATCAACAGAGATTGTGAAGAACGTTTCAATGAAGAACCCGTGTCAAGCCAACTAAAAAAAAAAAATAAGTTTAAACTGAGGACAGTGACAGGCAGAAGTAAGGGCAAAGGCGAGTAGCAAAACACACAAAATGCAAAGTTTCGTTTCCATGACAAGAGATGAATTCAGGTCTGGGAGAGATGTTATCACTTACTTTTGAACTAACCCAAAATTAAAAGTAGATATTTTTGTACAATTTAATATTCTTATGGATGAGGCCTAATCAACAGCCTATAGAATGGGCCTTTGGTCATCTCTACATGGAAACAACAGAGTCAATGAGTCTGAAAAGACTTCAGTCTGCAGAGAACGATTAGACGTCATAAAAAAGAAAATCAATTGGTTAAATTGTGAGGAGAATATAAAACAAGTACTAATCTACAGAGACAGAGAGAGAACCAGAGAAAGCAACAGAGAGAGAGAGAGAGAGGGTGTTTTAGTATTCATTTTGATTATTTAAGGACATGGCTTTAAAGGAGAAAGGAAGAAAAAAACAGGAATCGATTGTTCCGTTTTAAGTTAGTGTCTGCTGCGTTGAGTGACACACTTTCTCCAGCGTCCAGCTAATTCCCCCCATTCTACAAGGAGATACAAAAACATGAACACATTAATGTTGGGAACAGTGGTGGGTTGAGGGTGGGTGGAGAGTTGGGGACAAGAGGGGAAGAGGGTTTGTGGGAACTGGGAATAATTCACAGAACAGACATGGCTGGTTAGATGGGGCCTGCCACGGAGGAGACGTCTCACCAAGAATTTCCGTTTCTGTTTCCAATGGTTCCCCTGGGCGTTAGTTGCCATGTGGGCCTCAGTGACCATGCGGATCAGGTCCCACTGCTCCTGGGACGGCTCGGGGCGATCCCACACAGTCTTCTGGAGCTCCTCTTTCCGCCTCCGCTCACGGTTCTCCTCAATCAGCTTCCGCTTAGCCTGCCGCTTGCTGTCGTCCAGCACCACTGTGTGGGGGGTAGAGATCGAGGGAGGATCAGGGCGAGGGGTTAGGAGTCAGAAATAAGGGACCGTTCTAGAGGCTGGTTAGGGAATTAGGGAAGAGTTATCCAATTGGAGTGAGGAGTTGGTATGGGATTGGTCAACTGCAAAAATAAGTGACAGACAATGATTTAAAATAGGTGCAATTTACAATAAATACAATATATATATATATATATATATATATATATATATATATATATATAATATAAATGTTCAACTGTACTCTCCAAATTATATTTTGACTTACATTAAAATTATTATTCATAACAAATGTGTTTATAAATAATACAAATAAACATTTTCAAACAAAAGTTAAATAAATATACGCAGAAGTCAAGCCAATTGCAGTTTTTGTTTAGTCTCTCTTGTTTTTCTGGTTTGGTTTTGGGAGTAGTGACTCATTTAATAAAATTCATGTGAAACACAAACATTTTACATCTTTGTTCCTGGAAGAGTTAACGTCCTCTCTAAAAGCTATTTTGGAGAACTAAACTAAGCGATATACTACTTACAGTCTGTTGCCATGCCGACAGCGATGCACTTCTTGAAGCGACATTCCTGGCACTGATTCCTGGTTACCTTGTCGATGATGCAATTCGCTCCGTACTTACACGCATACGTCGGATTTAGGTTCTTCTGGATTGTCCGCCGGAAAAAACCCTTTGGGATATAAGATATAACAATGTGTTCAAAAGACAATGTAAAAGCTAATAATGTACAAGATTATTTCTTACTCATTTGGTGGCAGTCGTAATGGGTGATTTTATTGAATTTAATGATATACCTTTACATTAAATACATTTAGATTACATTCAACTTTATTGCCATTGAACAGTACAACGAAATGCAATTTGCATCCAACCAGAAGTGCAAAAAGAGCAGTGCCAAAATGATATGGAGGACAGTGTGTCAACGTGCCAAAGTGTCAAATAAGATGGAGCACAATGTGAGGTTGTGCAATTGACATGGTGAGGGAAATGTGCAGGTGTTCAGTTAAAAAAGGTACGGTATCTAATTGCAAATGTGCAGAGGGCAATACAAGCAGAAAAAACATCTGTGCCTGCGTTAAATGCATAATACAAACAGTACGCATTAAGCAAATGGAAAATAAATAAGGTAGCAGTGTGCATACTTATTACTCCAGTTAGTACCCATAAATGTGTTATTGTTTTATCACTAGTTACCTTTTTGGTGGAAAACCTGTGCTACAACCTTCAGTACATATTTCTGACTTGATGATGACGTGGTAACTTAAGGACATATCTTGTTATTTACATGCTTTGACCAAGATTGCAGAAGTGACTGTTGAAAGACCTGCTCAACCATTAAACAACTTTCAACCATATAAACTGGCGCATCAACTGCTTCACCTAATGTGTTACATTTCAGTGACACAACTCTGAACTAACTGACTTGGCTTATTACTCTTAACAAGTCTTTGTTCAGAGTCTGGCTTTTGCCTGATGAACACACAGTGATAAGCAGAAACACCCGCAACCACAAGGTATTTGTATTTTTAAATTTACTTTTAAATGCTTCTGTTTGTATTGACTGCTATGTGAGTGTAGTACAACATCAATGACCTGTATTATAATGACATTTGAACAGTGTTAGGACTTTACCTTGCAGCCTTCACAGGTGATGCAGCGATAGTGATAGCCTGTAGCCTTGTCTCCACATACAACACATAACTCATCTTTGTCCAGGTAGCTGGGAATGTACCCTAAGAAGAGAAAACATCCAAAGTGAACACATCATATAGGCTGGTGCTGGTATTTAGGGACCCATTGTGACAGCATTGTGAAACAGCTGAATATGTATGCCACATATGCATGTATTGTTTCCTAACAAACTTCCATATAGGGAATGTTTTATTTTACGGATGTCTAACAAAAAATACACCACGGCCCACAAGGAAAAACATTTATACATAAAGGCGGTGAACTGGATTTGGGTATTATCTTTATAAATCATTTGGGTATTATCTTAAGATTAATTTCAGCTCACAGTTCTTCAAAAGGCCTTAAGGTGTTTAACGAAGCAGTTAACAAGCAGAAGTAACAGGAGTTAACAAAGGCCCAGTTAGGGCAAATCAGGGTGGCATGTAGAGGGGCCGTCAGACCCGAGAAGGGGCGAGGGTAAGAGGAGGGGTGAGGGTGAGAGTAGGAGGAGCGGTGGGGGTGGGAGGAGGGGTGAGGGTGAGGGTAGGAGGGGTGGGGGTGAGAGGAGGGGTTTGGGGGTGAGGGTAAATGGAGGGGTGAGGGTTAGAGAAGGGGTGGGGCAGAGGTCAATACATGATCAATATGAGTCAGGGCCAAAGCATCAACCAGCACGCTGCAGCCTTCTGTTATTCTGTCTGTAGGCCTGCTTCATACACCAGCAATCAATACACACATACTGGACACACACACACACAAACACCACACACACACACACCACACACACAGACACACACACAGACACACACACAAACAACACACACACACACACACACAAACACACACCACACACACACAAACAACACACACACACACACACACACACACACACACACGTTCACTGACTACAGGCCTGTTCTGTCACGGTATTGCACCTATAAGTCATCACGGATTTACTGTAATTAGTCCCAACCAAAGCTTTTCCGATGAAAATCAGGTCGTCAAGAGAATTCATATCCGCTTGTTAATTTACAACAAAACCATTATGAAAAAACTGCATTTCAGGAAAACATTTTTTGAATAATTTAAAAACATGTTGACAGTAAAATCACAACATTGTCAGGGATTTGTTCAAAGTCCATGGCCTAATTTCCTTCATCTAGAAACGTTGTAAAGTGAATAAATATTTCAGCGTACATAACTAAACTGTGCTAATTGTTCGATAAACTTACATACGGCTTTTTTTAGAGTCATAAAGTAATAGACTTACTACTTTTAAAGTGTTTAAGTCAATACTTCCATACTTCAGTGTTTGCAGTGATATTAAGCACATTCTTATTCTTTATCCAAGTCTAGAGAATACAGTAAATACTGTTACACACTCTATACAAAACAGCATTAGGTCAGGTAGTTATTCAACAGGAAATACTCTGTGCCCATGGCACGTCTCTGCAAAAGCACAAAACAAGCCATTTGACTGGCACCCAGTTATACCACTAGGCTAGTCCATGCATCGTACTACTCCTCTGTCCCAGGTCCCAGTTCCGCTGTCCCAGATCCCCAGATTCTCTGTCCCAGATCCCCCGTCCCAGATCCCAGATCCCCTGTCCCAGATCCCCAGATCCCCTGTCCCAGATCCTAGATCCCCAGATCCCCTGTCCCAGATCCCCCGTCCCAGATCCCAGATCCCCTGTCCCAGATCCCCAGATCCCCTGTCCCAGATCCTAGATCCCCAGATCCCCTGTCCCAGATCCCCCGTCCCAGATCCCAGATCCCCTGTCCCAGATCCCAGATCCCCCGTCCCAGATCCCCAGATCCCCAGATCCCCTGTCCCAGATCCCCAGATCCCCTGTCCCAGATCCCAGATCCCCCGTCCCAGATCCCCAGATCCCAGATCCCCAGATCCCCCGTCTCAGATCCCCAGATCCCCTGTCCCAGATCCCAGATCCCCCGTCCCAGATCCCCAGATCCCAGATCCCCAGATCCCCTGTCCCAGATCCCAGATCCCCTGTCCCAGATCCCTACCTTTCTTGTTAACCCCTTGCATCCACTGCATATAAGAAACCTCAGGCTTCCCCTCAGCATAGTAGTCGGGCTGATGGTGGTAGTGGCTGAGAGGCACGTCCATGTTGCAGTATTCGCTTTTGAATCCAGGGTTGGGTCCCGGGTAGGAACAGGAGTATGGCTGGCTGGGGGGCCATGCCTGCTCCATGCAGGGAGGGTGTATGGGGAGCATGGGCTGGGGCTCACAGTGTCCATAAGCCCCGTGTCCATCCCCTCCATACATGCAGTACTCCCCACCACCCTGCATTGGGTATCCGCTGCCCACCCCATGAGGCAGGTCATACATGTCAGGCATGCAGTAGTTCATGATGGCCGACAGCTGCACAGGATGCAGGTAGACACATGCAAATGCAAATGGCCGACGGAGGCGGTAAAAGGGACTTCAATGAAGATCGGCAGCAATGGAAAAATTAAAAATAAAATGATCGAAACAAAAACTAATTTAACATTTATTTAGTGTGAGCGTAATAGATAGCTCATTCAATTACATTTAATTAATAATGAAACGAGTTATACAGATATAGTAACTAAGACATGAAGCAGGTAGGCGCTATGTTGGCAAAAAAGATGTTATATACCGAGTCCTTGCACCAACCCTGTAGTTAGTACAACCCCTAGCGCCGTCCACGCCCACTTTGGTTCAGCCCCGCCCACACAGCGCCGCCGGGTTCCTAATCTTTCTCCGTAAATCCTAGAAGTGGAACAAACAGACTGCTATTGGACTGTAATGTTCTGGCAGATTATCTCACCAAGCAGCACCACCAATGTACCACTGGCAGAAGTTAACGAAACAAAAAATAAAATAAATTCTCATCTAAACACACTTCCGGCATGAGAATTTGTCGTAGTAAAAAAATAAGTAGTAGTTAAAGAATTAGTTCACAGGGTCAGTAGAAGTTTGGTTTGGTTCTTCAACACCTGAATCAATTTGACAATTAGATGCAGATGACCAACCATAGAATTAGCATTACAGTTTAAATCTCTGAATAATCGGGTTTAGTGATTTATTTCAGGCAAAAACCCAGAACATCTGTCTTTGTTAAAGAAACCAATCAAAAATAACCTCAAGGTAGCAAGCCTTTGACAAATAGTCAAGTATTAACTGAAAATCTTAATAAAGATTGAAATAAAAAAGATTAATTACAATGATTCATTAATTTACCATCACTATCAGATAATAAAGAGCAATTAACTGCAGTCCATGACAACACAATCTAGCTAAAAACGACTTGCTTACTAGATCAGTGAAATTATTAAATAAGTTTCTGCATGCAAATTGCTAATACCAATCTTGGGAATGTGTTAAAATATTTACATTTAAGAAGCAAAGTCAAAAAATCCACCAGAGCAGAAACAATCAATGGATGTCATTGACTCCTAAAAAAAAAAAAAAAAAAAAAAAAAATGAATAAAACCGATCCATTTGTGTAACTTGGCATTATACAAAAAACGTAGGGACGTAATTAATTAAAACTGGCTGATACAAGTTGAGTGATCGGGGAGATTGTCGAATAGAACCGCCAACGGCCCAACCAATACGCTTATCTTGTCTTCAGACGTTTGTGGCCATATTGAATATGGTATTGATTATGGTTCTGGAGATAAGCCTCATTGGTTGAGGGGATGGTGGTACAAGTGCTAAGCAGGTTTATACGGTATCTCAATCTGTTCTTTATTTCATTGATTATAGCAGCAACGTCAAAATGGAAGCGTGGTGGCTTCCCAGGTGCTCCCTCTGTAGATGCAAAAAGACCAAAAAAACTGTTACATTATATTTCGTTTATAAAAAGCCACATACTGGAGTCATAAAAAAAAGAATCACACAACCATACACAATGCCAACGTAACAAGGAAAACACAATCAATAAATAAGTCCCTCGCCTTCTGTCTGAAAGGCCCCACAGGAGCCAGTCACTCAAATGTGAATGCCTTCCACACGAAGGCTTCAGAATACCTAAAAGCCAACTCAATATGCCAATATGTGTTTGAGGCAGCCGTCCTCTCACCTCACTATCCACGGATGCAGGAAACCCAGGGTTCCATAACCTTTTCTCCTTCACGTCCCACCAACTGGCACGTCTTTAATTTGTTCAGGAGTTTGGGTATTTCTTATTTTAGAATAGAGACTGTGGGTAAGTAGGGAGTCTCGGTTTTATTACTGTTACTTCGATCTGTGGGCTGGATTTGAAACCGTCCAGCATTGGTGTATATTAGACCACTAGTTGAAGGGTCTTTCAATTCAATATCCAACTTAAAGGGGAGTTTTGAGAAAATGCACAGACTAATAATCAGGTTTATTATGAGAAATAATACTTTTAATATAATGAATGCAGGCTGTAGTATTTGAGTAATATCTTGTTATTAATTAGAAGAGATTAACTATAGACATCTGTAACAATTACATACTTTGTAAGTTTGTATGTAAGTAAATTACAAGACTTAAATAACGAGGATGGAAATGGACTATATTCTTTCTGTATCCTGAGCAGGAACAATTCCAGAACAATTAAAGAACAATTCACTATTACACAATTAATGCTCATTTCTAGCAATCACATTTACAATTACATCAACTAGATTTTGGTTATTTTAAGTTCTATAAGATTGCATACACCAAGATCAAAATCAAAGCTATAGTATTTTAATTTCTATACTGAATCTTTAAAAAAATATATGTATTTTTCACAATTCAACACTGAAGTGACAAATCCAAATCTGCAAAGACACCAATTCTTAAGAATATAAAATATTACAGTAATTCATTGACATTAACATTTACTGTATAACAGTTTAATAATTTCTGACTGAGTTTTAAGACAAAAACTTTCCAAATGGTCTATAAGTAAAAAATAAGAGCTACCTTTTGGGCTCTTTCAAACAGAGAAATAGGTACATTTGATATTATATCAAAAAGGACTAAAGGACACTTCCTGTAGTTTATATTTTCTTTCTGAAGTCTGACATATAGATGTGTGGACATAACATGTGCTAAAACCTGACGATCAAATAAAGAATACAATATATGTTTCACTATAGCTAGATACTTTGTGGTGTGGCCGAATGGTATAAACTGATTACATTAAATCAGTGGTTCACAATGTTACCCACATGAACCTCTGGCTGTTTCATAGATTATTTCATACACCTGATTCAACTCTTCAATTAAAGTACAAAGTCAAAGCAATTCAATTTAACAACACAGTAACACTGCTGAGCTGAATAAATAACCCTGTATAGAAATGAAACAAAATGAAACACATTCAGATTGATAAAAGTTCTTCAATGAACCATCGAAGACATAATAAAGAACTGCATAAAAGTTAATTGTAACCGTAGCAGGACACATTTTGTATGTGTTTCAACGTTTAACGGAGCTCTTATTCATTCCGCTGTTCACCTTTTATCCATTTACCAGACTGAAACAAACCGTCAGAGTGAAATGAGATTCGTTTTGTAATCTAAATTAAATACAGGTCTCAATTAGCAACAGAAAATGTTGCGGTAAGATAACCAATCTTCAAATATATTACAAAATGATTCAGTCATTGTTTAACTTACAAAGCTGCTGTTTGAAGGGGGGGGGGGTGTATCTACGTGTACATGCATGAATAATATATTATGCATCTTATTAAGAAAATGTAACTATTCACTAATTGTTAATAAATCAGTTTGGGCAATTTTAGAATCACCATGTTAAAAATAACTACGTGTATTACCTTTCAAATAAAAAAGTGTCTTCCTGGAATAATACAGCGTTATAACATTCAAATTTGAACCTGAATCAAGCCTAATTACTCATGACATAAATACACGCCTCATTTTATAACAATATAAACCAAAATCCATATAATAATTAGCCCTCATCGGTTAACATAAGGTTCTTCAGAACAATCAATTAATCAATGACGACGCTGGACAGGCGCGTGTTAATGAGAAAAACACAGAGCTCATCCCATCGGATATGTCCCAAATGTCTCCACTCCCTTTAGAGTGCACTTTGGACCAGAAGTCAATAGTGGCTTCTCATCCAAAGCAGTGAAGTAGAAAGGGAATAGGCGGGCATTTGGGACGCACAAAATGGATCCATAAAAGCGCGACAAAAATATGTGTCCACGTGACCAGCCGCCTGACCAGTGACACACCGTTGGAGTTGGGTTCAGACAACTGGCTTAGACTGTAAAACGATCAACATATACCAGCTGTTAATAGCGAGGCCCTCTGAGGCAAATCTGCTCCCGAAGAGGCCTCCTGATACCAGTTTAACTTCTTCATGAGGTGAAGTCCTCGCTGGCCCTTAATCTCATTCGTGTTTCCTTGAGGACTCAGGGCAGAAACTGTCAAGCGTCATTCAGAAACTATATAGCTCCTGTCAATACGCTGCAATCTGTTCTAGATCAGTGTATTATTCTCAGCTTGGGCTCATTTGTTTGTCTCACTTCCTTGGCCTCGCCGTCTGTCTTCAGTTTTTTTTTTTTTTGTGTCTACGATATTGTTTCGTCTGTGTCGAGCTCGGTGATGGCTAGAGATGTTAAACATGCCGAGTATTATTGTTTTACACTCAATTGAAACGGACCGCACTTTCTGCATTCTTTTTATACCATTATTGCCAAGTAACATAATAAATAACAAGAAACCTGTCCCATCTGTATTTGCTTTGTTTGCTTGAGTTATTTTGAATATGGTTGGTATTATACTTTCAACTGCCATATCATTATTGATTTTGGTTAAAATGTCATCATAGTAGCATTAATATCTTTTTTGAAATTCCACTAATCATCAATGTTAATAAAATTACGCTGTGGAATTGGGAATTAATGAGTAAATTGATTGCACGACCATGCAATTTACATTGTAAGCTGGTATTTAATAACCGTTTCTTTGCATCCACTCTTTTGACATATCTACACTATAGAGCCTTAAAATAGCCAGAACTTTATACCAATAAAATGCTAAACATTAAAAACAGCTAGAGAAATCCCCCAAAACTGCCGTTGTTTCACTCTTAGATCCCATGTACCACCATAAATATACTGTTCTCATAACAAATTTAAAAAAATATATGATTACATAATTAATAATCATTTATTTATTTAAAAAAAGGTAATATCCGCTCAAAACTCACCAAAAGCACAAGATCATTTTTAGAGCAGTTCTGGGCGCCCTTCCGGAAACAGACTTCGCCAGTGGTAAGGGCAAGTTAAATCCGTAAAGGGATGTCTGTTGTATTTCTGACGTGTCACAGAAAATTCGGCAGATCCAACAGTACGTCCACAGAATACATGTTATTATTCTAGTAATAATGCACTGTTGGTTGACCCATTCCAGTTCTCATTAGGCACCACTCTCAGAAGAGCCCACAACCTCTTCCCTCTGCAAATGTCAATACTGGGAGCCGCAGTCGGCTTTCTCTAATTTATTCCCTGTCTGATCAATCGCTTGAGGTCTTGAAGGGTTCAAAGCTGGTCATGAACAATTTTGAGATGTTAGGCTTCAGTCTTGTCGGGATAGGGCCTGGTTTGACATGGTATCTTGAGCCAGATGTCCCCATCCAACACCGTGTTACCTGAGGAGGACACCATGCTAACACCAGGCCCCAGACAACCTTCCCCTCATAAGGCCAGGGTGAGCTGAGGTAAGCAATGGAAAAGGCCCAATAGTCAATTAACGGTCCTGTGTTCACATGTGCCTATATTTGCCCGCAGAATGTTTAACGCGCTAACGTCGAATAATAACTCTGTTTTATTCCACAACTTGTACTATATTGTCGGCTACTATCCCGTCTTTATACACGTATGCCAATAGTGTAAGAATTTGCTCCATAGTTCTATCACAAGTCGGTCATAGAGGAACCATAATGTACCCTGATTATGTTAAAAGTTAATACCTTCCTGATGATTAGAATGTAAAAGCAGGAATCCTTACCAATATATATCCAGAGTATTATAACTATGTGGAATTATCTGAAATGATCTGCCTCAGGAGACGGTTTGTAAATAATGTTGGTTTTGGGTGAATCTCATAGTGGACCATGAGCACATACATGCTGGTGAAGTTAATTATTGTGACTCATTGTTACGAGACGACTCTGACTATATCAGTGGTGACTCAGACTTGGGCCCACACTGCGCCACTTTCATTCCCCTGTTTAACATTTATTACTATATTTATTTGCTGCCATAAAAATGCTTTAACGGAAAGAGAAAACATTAGACACTTAACCCGTGGCGAATACATTTTTTTATAAATAAACTATATACATTTATATAATGTACCCAATTTTTCTCTAGTCTAATAAACTATCATGGTATTGGCCTCATTACTACAATAACTCACCAGCAGGCTTGGGAGGGTCAAACATTGTGAAATGTGTTCTCTGAAGCACATCTCACCGAGCCATTCTGCATCAAATATCAGACGGCTCACTCAACCAGGGAGGTATTTCAGATACTAAGGCGCTGGATGAAAGCAGGCTCCACAACTACCACACTTATGCTTGTTGAAGCCCAACCTGCCACAAGGAGTCGCTAGAGTGCATTAAGGACAAGACAGACTCAAGTCTACAGCTTTACTGTAAGGCAGTGACTTAGTCCACTACGCCGCTGACCATTGTGCTGTTCTCTATGCTGCTGGGAAGATCATCACTACACACATTATGCAAATCTTCGAATTAGATTCACTGGTGGCATGAATGAGACTGATACCAGCGACGGGCATGACATTAACCTGAAAGTCAAAACGAGGAGGGAGAAACAACTGGAGAAAAGGTGATGATGAAGAGATGAGAGAGAATGAATGAGGGGGAGGAACTAAGACAGACAGAGAAAGAGAGGCAATTAGTTCACCTACTGACAGACAGACTGACAGCAAACTGACAGAACTAGTGAGCACCAAAGAAAAGCAGCTCAGTTGGAATGCTGTGTCCTACATCCATCTAGTTGAAAAATACATGAATTATTTAAAATAGGCCCTAAAAATAGAGCACTAAAGAAAGATGTGTGTGTGTGCATGTGTTTATGTTGAATCGGTTCATCCAATAGAACCCAGACTAGATGTGTGTGTGTGTGTGTGTGTGTGTGTGTGCACATTAATGACCTGCCATATTCACCCGGCAACACCCGTGTGTTACCGTGGTACCCGTGGCATTATGAAGGACACTGATCTCCTGCCAGTTAACACAAGCACACGCGTGTAGCCTGGCTGCAAGGCTCAAACGCCGGCACAGAAGATACACATGGCGTGCTGCGCATAAGCCGAGTGCAGAGGAGGCGCTTTTGTTTAACGCATTGGCAGAGAGAAACGGACAGAAACCCGCTCGTTTACATATTCAGCCTGGATGTTTCCACATGAATTAAACACAGACGCACAAAAGCCCGAGGCCCTATCTGTACCTCGTGTCGTCTCATTCCTGCCCAGGACCCCACCAGGGGAGTCATTACTATTCAGATCTCCGTGTGTACGGCCGTCGGCTCGCCGGCTGGACAGGAAGCGCACGCAAACAGCTCTTCCGAGAATTCGAGAGGGGGGATCAAGGTGACACGGGAGAACGATGAATCCACTGGATCACTAATTCATAGATGATCAGAGCCGAACAATGTCGCGCGTTGTTCCGTCTTTCCTTTTTAGCTCATTTGTATGAAATATACATTTGTTGGCCTATTAGGTAATAACCAATTCTCGTGTTCAACAGACAGAGGGCTGAAACTCGCTCTCTACAGCAGAGTGCAGTGGGGTTGGTTAGGTAATGCCTCGATTCTAGGAAACCCAACAATGAATCGTGTCAGTAAATATTGTTAGGGCTTCCATAAGCCAGACCTGTTCAAAATACGTCTAGGGAACCGAATCCAGCCCGGCGACTCATTCTGTCCGGCCCAAAGCCCGTTCTGGGAAAAATAGAAACATCCCGTGCGAGTTCTGCATTTCCTGCTAAGCAAATATCTTAAATCAAATAAAAAGTCTGCTGAATTACTTAAAGCGGTTAAACGCTATAGGCCACTGTAGAGTTAACAGTGTTCTACAGTTATATGAGTCCTATGCCTCTGTTCTATGGTAAACAGTGTTCTACAGTTCTATGAGTCCTATGCCTCTGTTCTATAGTTAACAGTGTTCTACAGTTCTATGAGTCCTATGCCTCTGTTCTATAGTTAACAGTGTTCTACAGTTCTATGAGTACTATGCCTCTGTTCTATAGTTAACAGTGTTCTACAGTTCTATGAGTACTATGCCTCTGTTCTATGGTAAACAGTGTTCTACAGTTATATGAGTCCTATGCCTCTGTTCTATGGTAAACAGTGTTCTACAGTTCTATGAGTCCTATGCCTCTGTTCTATGGTAAACAGTGTTCTGCAGTTCTATGAGTCCTATGCCTCTGTTCTATAGTTAACAGTGTTCTACAGTTCTATGAGTCCTATGCCTCTGTTCTATAGTTAACAGTGTCCTACAGTTTTATGAGTACTATGCCTCTGTTCTATAGTTAACAGTGTCCTACAGTTCTACATTGTATAACATTGATGTACAATAAAGTCTCCAGATATACAGTTGACAGAGCATAGCCTACAATAAAGTATCGAAAGTTCCATTATATAAAAAGTCTACATGCACTAAATGCCAGATTGATTAATTATAATGATTCATTACAAATAATTATTTGAATCTAATTATTATGTATCTTATCTGTCTGTAAATATGAATCAGTTCATATGATCACACATGTACCTTATCTGTCTGTACATATGAATCAGTTCATATGATCACATGTACCTTACCTGTCTGTAAATATGAATCAGTTCATATGATCACACATGTACCTTATCTGTCTGTAAATATGAATCAGTTCATATGATCACACATGTATCTTATCTGTCTGTAAATATGAATCAGTTCATATGATCACATGTACCTTATCTGTCTGTACATATTAATCAGTTCATATGATCACATGTACCTTATCTGTCTGTAAATATGAATCAGTTCATATGATCACATGTACCTTATCTGTCTGTACATATGAATCAGTTCATATGATCACATGTACCTTATCTGTCTGTAAATATGAATCAGTTCATATGATCTCACATGTACCATATCTGTCTGATCTGATGCATGGATAAACCCCTTTTAAGCCCAAGCTGACACGATGGATCAGAAATTAATAAGCACTATTACCATTCTGCATGGCCTCATGTTTCCAGCGAGGGGTGGTGCATTTGTCCGCTTGGTCTAAGATGGAGAAGCAAAAGTATTCAGGCACTGATACAGACACAACCCAATTCTGTGCACGTCATCGTACAGAGAGCCTCACCAACCTCACAAAAAGCCCTGACAAAACCCTTTAAACGAACACAGTAAACCGAATGGGACGCTCTCTAACTTCCTTCAGATAGGACATATTCTCAAGGCATCTGATTAAACGAACACAGTAAACCGAACAACGGGACGCTCTCTAACTTCCTTCAGATAGGACATATGCTCAAGGCATCTGAACACATCGGTGTTTCATCAGTGTATTCTCACCTGACATACTGCTGGGCTTCAGGGCCTAGACATCCTTCTCATGTCCTCCTGCCTGCTGTGTACCTGGCTTGGCTGAAGGGAAAGATGGTGGGTGAGGTTACACAGGCATCCCATAGAGAGCTCACTGAAGATATAAAAATACACCACAAGCACTTTCTATTCCCGGTCCATTTCTAGGACCAAATATGACTATGTTGCCAGTAGAGATGGTACCCAGATTTCTAGACAGGCAGATGTGTGGCTCCTATTCTCACCTCTGGTCTGTGTCCCGATCGCCCAGCGAGTTGCCTCACACCAGCCTGCATGGAAAACACATACAACTGGTTTCTAGGGTGTTCTTATGTAGGCTGTGTGTGATGATCCAACATGCTAATCAATACTGAAGTCAGTTGTTAATACAGAAAAAGCTTTTTAATTGGGAATGTCTGTTGCTCGGTCAGATGCTTTCTTAAGCCCAGAGAACTCAAAGGGGTTTGTTAATAAAATGCCTTTTCAGGTCAAATTCAGCACTTGTTGTCATAGGTCACTCTTGGCCACATGAGGAACAAGTCACCCTAAAATAAAACTCTTCTACACACGGTGACACCTGGTGGACATAAATGGAATATCATTCCACACACGCGCGCACGCACGCACGCACGCACACACACACACACCACACACACCACACACACCACACACACACACACACACACCACACACCACACACACACCACACACACCACACACACCACACACACCACACACACACCACACACACCACACACACACACACACACACCACACACACCACACACACACACACACACACACACACACCACACACACCACACACACACACACACACACACACACACACACCACACACACACCACACACACCACACACCACACACAGAGACAGAGACAGAGAGAGACACACACACACACACACACACACACACACACACACACACAGACACAGACACAGACACAGACACAGACACAGACACAGACAGAGACAGAGACAGAGACAGAGACAGAGACAGAGACAGAGACAGAGACACACACACACACACACACACACACACACACACACACACACACACACACACACACACACACACACACACACACACACACACACACACACACACACACACACACACAGAGACAGAGACAGAGACAGAGACAGAGACAGAGACACACACACACACACACACACACACACACACACACACCCTAACTCTAAACCATTGCAAGGGAGAGATGCTCGGTTTTAGGGTTGGCAGGTAGCCTTGCTGTTAAAGCATCTGACAGGTAACCGAAAAAAACCCGAATCCCAGTCCATTCCTGACAATGTGCTCTCAGTCAACAGAGAACGAATGCTAGACACTGTTTACAGATGGGTTAAACTTGACAAAGACGAAACAAACAAAGACTGCATTAAATGAACAACTGAAACAGTGAGATGTGTCACACGCTGAACAGATGTTCAGACAATGGATATGAAGAATCTCCAAGGAATCTGGAAGAAGGAACGTTCCACGATTCCTAGAAATGTATTCATCATTGACACAAAAAACAGAATTAAAAGAATTAAGTAACTGGTAGTTACAAAAAATAAAAGTATTATCTAAATGATGTAATTGTACAATTATGAAAGAAAATACCTGACATTCCTGAAATGCCACAGATATTCTGAACGTTTTGTGAATCTGGGTGGAGAGAAACGGGGGAAGATCACGCATCTTGTTCTTCTTGTTCTAGTTTATTGTGTCTCTTATCAGAGCTGCTAGTATTATTTAACAGCAGGGGCTTGTTTAATCCAATGCAGAGTAAACAACAGGTCTGCGATAGATGAATGGCATTTTAAGTCTGAGTCAATAGATACAATCAACCTCATATTGACTTTTATGAAAGTAACTGCCCATTGCAACTGATAGTAATTGTCGAAATGCAACACACCTGGTTATCTTGGTTGGTTAAATAAAAACCTGCGTTGTTTTGCAGAAATATTGCCGACCTCAATAGTAGACCAATAACTGGTAATCTGTGTAAACAGGTTCTAGACACATCTCTCAGCCAATCACGGCTGTGCAGTAGGCAGAACTCAAGTATCCTCGGCTCCTTAGCCTTTTGTGAATTATATAAAAACCTAATCACATTAAGGAAAGGACATTTTAAGCTTGGGGCTGCAGAAAGGTGAGCTGTGCCCACCTACCATCCAGGCCGACTGCTGAGAGGAACAGGAAAAAACTAATTAAACATTTGGGTTAGGGCTTGAACTTTGGCGAAAGGGCACGCGAATGCAAATTGTACTGGCCTCCAGCCATATATTTTATTACACGTTTTTATTTAACCAGGTATTTCGATCGAGAACAAATTCACTTGCACTTGAACTTGAACTAATTTGCAGCAGCAACCTGGCCAATCTAATGCAGAAACGTACTAGACAACATACAGTCACACAATAAATACACACAACTCAGGAGTGCAAATAGCATCAAGCATCAATAGGATCAAGTGGAGAGTCAATATACAGATAATACAGGATGAGGTACAAGAAGGTCAGTTGAGCAGCATTGATAAGGCAATAACAACTACTGGCCATGGCAAAAGTAAAAGGGGTGTGCATGTGAAATCAAATGCCTTGAACAGATCAATGTAGACGGCTGCACAGTCATGCTTTTTATCAAAGGTGGCTATGATATTGTTCAGGACCTTTAGGGTGGCCGTGGTGCAGCCATGACCAGCACGAAAACCAGTTTTTCTAAAAATTTGGAAAGACATGGTAGGTTGGATATTGGTCTGTAGCAGTTGGGATCGAGGGTGTCTACCCCTTTGAAGAGGGGAATGACTGTGGCGGATTTCCAATCTCTCTGGATTTCAGAGGATGAGAGAGATAATGACTGGTGATGGGGGCAGCAATAATATTATCAGATCATTCAGATTATCCAGCCCGGCTGATTTATATGGGTCCAGATTATGGAACTCTCTCAGTATATCTGATGGATTGGGGTAAAGGAAAAGCGTGGGACGGGGCGTGGGCATGTTGCTATGGGAATTGAGCAGTTGGCTGGAGGGTGAGTGGTTGGGTGAAAGCATAGTCTACTTCAGAGTTTATTAAAATTCTCTATTATCATAGACTAATCGGTAGTGACAGTATTACCTAACGTCAGGCCAGTAAGAAGGCGGGAGGAGGTGATCTTGTTCTCCAAAGATTTAACAGTGTTAGATTATTTTTGTAATTAGTGTGACAGGATGCACATTTCTGTTTAAAGTAGTGGGCCTTTGTTTCCCTAACTACCTGAGTATACCGATTTCTGTCGTTCCGAGTCCTTGCCCCCTATATAAAAACTTTTGAAATGATAACTTTCTAATGTTTGCAGTCTTTTTATTTCGTCCTTACATCCAGAACTTCACTAGAGAACTTCGCTGAGTTGTGAGTTTGTTCCACCTAGCTAGTTGCCCTGGATAAAAGCATTTGGTAAATGACACATACGCAGAGAAGTGCAAACCGAGTTCCTCGTATCCTTTTTTAAGACTGGTGTCAGGCGGAGGTGCGCTGTTATCTCGGTTACCATGGTAACCCCCCTTCAGGTGCAGCTAAACATTTCAGTCTCTCTGAGACTTATTGTGAACATGTTGACTTTGCAATCACAGAATGTTTTGTCATAGACCTGCACGTGATAAGTTTGTCATCTGGCTTGGCTGCTGGTTTTACTGAAACTCAAGCTGTTGGAATGATTTCTTTAAACAAGTACGACTAAATAAGACACAACAAACAGGTATAAACACAGACCAAAGAGACATCCACTCATACCTGCATTAGATAATGGCCACCAGATGGTATTTTCAGTAGCAGGCCTTTGGCAATTAATTAATCTATAAAATCGTGTGAGTGCACTGTGTTTCTGTCAGTGAGCTGTGTCACTGTAGTACAACAAACCAAAATACCCCAACGGCAATAAGAACCCCTCCTGTGTGACCAGGAAGAACACTTGTGCCTACAGACAATGCATCAGCGTTAGATTTCCCTACAGAAAGAGAGATTAAAAGTGATATCTGTCAATTCCTCCACGGCGTATTCACGACTCACATAGTCGTAGAGGGCCGGGACGTCTCCGTTCTAGACGGACAGTATAAGTCCTGATCAACAACTAGAGCACCACACTATCGGTTGTTAGGAGGAACCCTGGTTTAGTCTAGATAGTAACCAAGGGCCGAAAAAATAAGTGGGCTGGCAATGCCAGGGGCTAAAAGGAACTGACCGACCCAAACCTGTTTCTGCGTGTGTCAATCAAACACCTAACAGTTAAATAATTCAGTCGACGCTGTTATTTAAAGTAATATCTGTGTACTGAAGCTATTATTTAAAGTAATATCTGTGTACTGACATGTGTACTAGGCATGTTTAGCACAACACAGTCCTAGTGAGGAATGTCTCCCCTCAACCAGAGGCCATGGGTAATAGCAGAATGGTTAGCTAGGATAAGACAAGTGACGGCCGGGTGTGTGGGGCAGTAAACTCTATCAGGTGGGGTGTGTGGGGCTGGGTGTGTGGGGCTGTAAACTCTATCAGGTGGGGTGTATGGGGCAGTAAACTCTATCAGGTGGGGTGTGTGGGGCAGTAAACTATATCAGGTGGGGTGTGTGGGGCAGTAAACTATATCAGGTGGGGTGTGTGGGGCAGTAAACTATATCAGGTGGGGTGTGTGGGGCAGTAAACTATATCAGGTGGGGTGTGTGGGGCAGTAAACTATATCAGGTGGGGTGTGTGGGGCTGTAAACTATATCAGATGGGGTGTGTGGGGCTGTAAACTATATCAGGTGGTGGGGTGGGGCAGTAAACTATATCAGGTGGGGTGTGTGGGGCTGTAAACTATATCAGATGGGGTGTGTGGGGCTGTAAACTATATCAGGTGGGGGGGGGGCAGTAAACTATATCAGGTGGGGTGTGTGGGGCAGTAAACTATATCAGGTGGGGTGTGTGGGGCAGTAAACTATATCAGGTGGGGTGTGTGGGGCAGTAAACTATATCAGGTGGGGTGTGTGGGGTGGGGTGTGGGGGCAGTAAACTATATCAGGTGGGGTGTGTGGGGCAGTAAACTATATCAGGTGGGGTGTGTGGGGCTGTAAACTATATCAGGTGGGGTGTGTGGGGCAGTAAACTATATCAGGTGGGGTGTGTGGGGCAGTAAACTATATCAGGTGGGGTGTGTGGGGCCGGATGTGTGGGGCTGGGTGTGTGGGGCAGTAAACTCTATCAGGTGGGGTGTGTGGGGCTGTAAACTATATCAGGTGGGGTGTGTGGGGCAGTAAACTATATCAGGTGGGGTGTAAACTATATCAGGTGGGGCAGTAAACTATATCAGGTGGGGTGTGTGGGGCAGTAAACTATATCAGGTGGGGTGTGTGGGGCAGTAAACTATATCAGGTGGGGTGTGTGGGGCAGTAAACTATATCAGGTGGGGTGTGGGGGCAGTAAACTATATCAGGTGGGGTGTGGGGCAGTAAACTATATCAGGTGGGGTGTGTGGGGCAGTAAACTATATCAGGTGGGGTGTGTGGGGCAGTAAACTGGTGGTGTGGGGCTATATCAGGTGGGGTGTGTGGGGCAGTAAACTATATCAGGTGGGGTGTGTGGGGCAG
>CM055753.1:3429642-3606294 GCA_029465975.1 Dallia pectoralis
CCTCACATTCATATTCACACTGAACTGTCTATAGTCTGCTCCACACATTCATATATAGTCTGAACTGTCTATAGTCTGCTCCCCACATTCATATATAGTCTGAACTGTCTATAGTCTGCTCCCCACATTCATATTCACTCTGAACTATCTATAGTCTGCTCCCCACATTCATATATAGTCTGAACTGTCTATAGTCTGCTCCCCACATTCATATATAGTCTGAACTGTCTATAGTCTGCTCCCCACATTCATATATAGTCTGAACTGTCTATAGTCTGCTCCCCACATTCATATATAGTCTGAACTGTCTATAGTCTGCTCCCCACATTCATATATAGTCTGAACTGTCTATAGTCTGCTCCCCACATTCATATATAGTCTGAACTGTCTATAGTCTGCTCCCCACATTCATATATAGTCTGAACTGTCTATAGTCTGCTCCCCACATTCATATATAGTCTGAACTGTCTATAGTCTGCTCCCCACATTCATATATAGTCTGAACTGTCTATAGTCTGCTCCCCACATTCATATATAGTCTGAACTGTCTATAGTCTGCTCCCCACATTCATATATAGTCTGAACTGTCTATAGTCTGCTCCCCACATTCATATTCAGTCTGAACTGTCTATAGTCTGCTCCCCACATTCATATATAGTCTGAACTGTCTATAGTCTGCTCCACACATTCATATATAGTCTGAACTGTCTATAGTCTGCTCCCCACATTCATATATAGTCTGAACTGTCTATAGTCTGCTCCCCACATTCATATATAGTCTGAACTGTCTATAGTCTGCTCCTCACATTCATATATAGTCTGAACTGTCTGTAGTCTGCTCCACACATTCATATATAGTCTGAACTGTCTATAGTCTGCTCCCCACATTCATATATAGTCTGAACTGTCTATAGTCTGCTCCCCACATTCATATATAGTCTGAACTGTCTATAGTCTGCTCCCCACATTCATATATAGTCTGAACTGTCTATAATCTGCTCCCCACATTCATATATAGTCTGAACTGTCTATAGTCTGCTCCCCACATTCATATATAGTCTGAACTGTCTATAGTCTGCTCCTCACATTCATATATAGTCTGAACTGTCTATAGTCTGCTCCCCACATTCATATTCAGTCTGAACTGTCTATAGTCTGCTCCCCACATTCATATATAGTCTGAACTGTCTATAGTCTGCTCCCCACATTCATATATAGTCTGAACTGTCTATAGTCTGCTCCCCACATTCATATTCACTCTGAACTGTCTATAGTCTGCTCCCCACATTCATATATAGTCTGAACTGTCTATAGTCTGCTCCCCACATTCATATATAGTCTGAACTGTCTATAGTCTGCTCCCCACATTCATATATAGTCTGAACTGTCTATAGTCTGCTCCCCACATTCATATATAGTCTGAACTGTCTATAGTCTGCTCCCCACATTCATATATAGTCTGAACTGTCTATAGTCTGCTCCCCACATTCATATATAGTCTGAACTGTCTATAGTCTGCTCCCCACATTCATATATAGTCTGAACTGTCTATAGTCTGCTCCCCACATTCATATATAGTCTGAACTGTCTATAGTCTGCTCCCCACATTCATATATAGTCTGAACTGTCTATAGTCTGCTCCCCACATTCATATATAGTCTGAACTGTCTATAGTCTGCTCCCCACATTCATATATAGTCTGAACTGTCTGTAGTCTGCTCCCCACATTCATATATAGTCTGAACTGTCTATAATCTGCTCCTCACATTCATATATAGTCTGAACTGTCTATAGTCTGCTCCCCACATTCATATATAGTCTGAACTGTCTATAATCTGCTCCTCACATTCATATATAGTCTGAACTGTCTATAATCTGCTCCTCACATTCATATATAGTCTGAACTGTCTATAGTCTGCTCCCCACATTCATATATAGTCTGAACTGTCTATAGTCTGCTCCCCACATTCATATATAGTCTGAACTGTCTATAGTCTGCTCCCCACATTCATATATAGTCTGAACTGTCTATAGTCTGCTCCCCACATTCATATATAGTCTGAACTGTCTATAATCTGCTCCTCACATTCATATTCACACTGAACTATAATCATACATTTGCATCTTTCATATTTTAGTCATTTATTGTAGCCCATTGTTCGTATTTGTTAATTAAGTGCATATTAAGTGTTGCAGTAACGGGCCAGAACACCTATCTTGTTTGTTGTAAACGGACCTGGTGAATAAAACACACTAATTTGTGATTCTGATGACTACTGACCAATTACATTCTGTTAACATCTGTATCCATAAAACACGTCAACACCACAGAAATACATCATATCACAGCTCAGCCTTCAGCACCATTAGTCTAAATCACTCAGAACCTAGACGCTGGACTTCCACAACACATCCACCACAACACGGTTGCTTTTCCGGGCCGCGTAGTTTAGATCCGGTCGGTACTCACCGATTAACCATCGCCATGCCAACACAACCATAAACAGTCTCTCACTCACAATCTCACTTTGTCACTTCAGCCAGGTGTTTAAATCTGCTTTGTTACTTCAGCCAGGTGTTTAAATCTGCTTTGTTACTTCAGCCAGGTGTTTAAATCTACTTTGTCACTCCAGCCTTGTCAAATTGTGCTCTAGGTTGGGTACATTTAAACCTATTGTTAATGTGGGCTTTAGGAGTTCCAAGTTTAAGAGAAACTGCATGTGACTATTGGAATAGCAGATGTGCAGATGAGTCTGTCGCGGTCTGTGGGCTCAGAGAAAACAGACTGTAGATCTTACAGCATTTCCAATGAGAACACATCTGCGGCATGCATTGTGTAATCTCTTCAAACACTGCCTTTAAAAGCCAGCATTTGCTTGTAACCACTTTCGTATTGAATCCAGACGAAACTTTATTATTTCACTGTTTCCATGGTGATTTAGTTATATTTGAAAGCTTGACTCGATGTTTTAGAGCAGAACTTGGCGTTCAGCTGCCATTCTCCTATATTGGATGCAAACAATGAAACATACTTTGGGCTTAAAGCAACAATATTTTAATTATAATATAATATTGTTCAGGGAGAAAAGATATTAAATCACTATTTATAAAATAAAATTATTAAACAGATGTACATTGAGACAATAGGAGAGACTAGTAAAACAGATATGTACATGGAGACAAAACTCAAGAGGCCTTCACCATAGATGTAAAACACACTGAAAATACTTTTATGTACATTTAATGGCAATCTGAAGGTTGTATCAGTTGGCAGAAAAACATGTTTCTCAGAGATTGTGCTTCTGGAAGTGCAATTAAAATCAGATACCACAAATGTTTCTAGTTAACATCTCAGATTTTATTTACCAAATCACCCCACTGCTGCCCTCCAGTTTCTGCCACGTTACTCATTTGTCCAATTGCTACTGTGATTCTGTGGTTTACTCTGCCCTGATGTAGCTAAAATGGCTCTCAGGCTCTAGCAAGTAAGAGACTAGCCCTACGTCAAAACTAAAAAACCTGTCCTTCACTACAAATATAGGAGTAGAGTAAATGAAGCCTGACAGTCATTTGGTGGTTCGGGTTTGTCTGTGTCGGGCAGCTCGATACTAAAAAACAACTGATCCCCAGAGTGGCACTGAAGAGTCCAGGGAGAACCAGTCAGGTGTGTTGAATGCACATTACTGGGACAGTTGACTTAAACAGCTGTGAGTGCAGTGAGGGCAGGTCAGATTAGGACAGTGTGCAGTGGTGTGCAGTGGGCTCTAATACAGCTGCCTGCTTATGACCAGGTTTCATCCCTATGCACAGAATGAGAGAGGAAAAAGTCAAAGCAGAAACTGCAGAGGATTTAAGAATAAGGGAGAGAAAAGAGAAAATGGAGATGACTGGGCAGGAGAAGAGAGGATGGGAGAGGGAGGAGTGTGAGGAAGGGAGAGGGAGGAGTGTGAGGAGGGAGAAGTGTGAGGAGGGGAGAGGGAGAAGTGTGAGGAGGGGCGAGGGAGGAGTGTGAGGAGGGGAGAGGGAGGAGTGTGAGGAGGGGAGAGGGAGGGAGTGTGAGGAGGGGAGAGGGAGGAGTGTGAGGAGGGGAGAGGGAGGAGTGTGAGGAGGGGAGAGGGAGAAGTGTGAGGAGGGGGGAGAGGGAGGAGTGTGAGGAGGGGAGAGGGAGGAGTGTGAGGAGGGGAGGGGAGGAGTGTGAGGAGGGGAGAGGGAGGAGTGTGAGGAGGGGAGAGGGAGGAGTGTGAGGAGGGGAGAGGGAGGAGTGTGAGGAGGGGAGAGGGAGGAGTGTGAGGAGGGGAGAGGGAGGAGTGTGAGGAGGGGAGAGGGAGGAGGGGAGAGGGAGGAGGGGA
The DNA here is from genome assembly GCA_029465975.1 of Dallia pectoralis. Classification (NCBI taxonomy): domain Eukaryota; kingdom Metazoa; phylum Chordata; class Actinopteri; order Esociformes; family Umbridae; genus Dallia; species Dallia pectoralis. The sequence continues at coordinate 3,433,992 of CM055753.1, forward strand.
GAGGGAGGAGTGTGAGGAGGGGAGAGGGAGGAGGGGAGTGTGAGGAGGGGAGTGTGAGGAGGGGAGTGTGAGGAGGGGAGAGGGAGGAGGGGAGAGGGAGGAGGGGAGAGGGAGGAGTGTGAGGAGGGGAGAGGGAGGAGTGTGGAGTAGGGGAGAGGGAGGAGTGGAGAGGGAGGAGGGGAGAGGGAGGAGGGGAGAGGGAGGAGGGGAGGGAGGAGTGTGATGAGGCGAGATGGAGAAGAGGAGATGAGAAAAAAGGCAGAGGTAGAATGGGCAAGAGAAAAGGAGAAACAGAGAAGAGAATCGAGGAAGAGGAGAAGGGCATACCACTGTATACCACCCACTGCATTGTCCTCATGTCTCACTCCCTTCATCCCCAACCCCCCTCATTTATGAACCAAATGAGGAGTATTTCAACTTGACAGTCATAGTGATATTACCTGCCATTACCAATGTGTGTTTAGATATATTACCTGGCATACCAGTCATAGTGATATTACCTGCCATTACCAATGTGTGTTTAGATATATTACCTGGCATACCAGTTATAGTGATATTACCTGCCATTACCAATGTGTGTCTAGATACAGTATCTCAAAAAAGTGAGTACACCTCTCAAATAAAAAAGTTTTCTTTTCATGTGGCAACCCTGAATATATGACACTTTGCTACAATATAATGTGGTGAGTGTACAGCTTATATAACAGTGTACATTTGCTGTCCCCTCAAAATAACTCAACAAACAGCCATTAATGTCTGAACCGCTGGCAACAAAAGTGAGCACATCCCTAATTGAAAATGTTAGTTTTTGTGATGAACGAGCAATGGATTACTTGTTGCATCTCATGTTTGTTATTCACACCATGTGTAGAGGACGTATAACCTAGTCAATTCAATAGAAAATAATGCAACAACTGCAGTTAATTATTATCTTTGCAATTTAAGTTCATTCAACTATTGAACAGTATTTTCTGGATCGGTCAGGTGGTCGTTTCGTTACATCTAATTGCCTATTTCTTAGCCGCGGGCAGCAGTTACTCTGCTTCTCATTTTCTAAATGGCTGTCAAAATGTTCGTCACTTTGTACTCTGATACGGGTATTGTATGAGATCTGTTAAAGCTTGTCTCCAGGCTATTGTGCACATATGACGTTGACCGTATTTATTGGTGTATTTGTTCACCTCCTGAATTGTGCTGATCAAAATACTGCGAGGTGTGGCATCATGGCATCATCATGGTGTGGCATCATGTCTCACCTGTGATTATGTGCAGGAACATTTTGAAAACATCCTGTTTAGCGTGACACTTCCTGCTACCAGCTGTTTGAAAACAACAAGAGGCAAAACATGGTTGCTGATTAGTATGCCGTTGCATTGAAAAGATTAGCCTATCACTGAGCAGTGGTGACGCATTCGATGTATTTTCATGTATCTTTCACTCCTACATTTGCGTGGGGATCCAGTGACACTGCGGTACATCCGAGTCCACCGACCACTTCCTGTCAATCACAGAACTGCTGCATAGCGCTCGCTCTCACTGTGACTCAGCTTCCACTTGTTACAAGACCTAATGCTTGTGTTTATCATTCGCAGATGAATACTCCAACCTGATGAACTGTAAGTCTTACATTGTGTTATACAGTCCATCTATGGTCAGTGGCTAATGTATGAACAAAACACACGATTGTACAACATGGTAGTCAAAAATATTTAACTGCCATTCTGTTTAAGTCATTGCTTTTATATGACAAGAATGCTAAGTGTTTGTCTGGGTAACACCTAGCTGAATGCTAAGTGTATGTTTAAATAACGGGTAGGTGAATGCTAAGTGTATGTCTAATAACACTGAGGTGAATCCGTCACACACACACACACACACACACACACACACACACACACACACACACACACACACACACACACACACACACACACACACACACACACACACACACACACACACACACACACACACACACACACACACACACACACACACACACACACACACACACACACACACACACACACACACACACACACACACACACACACACACACAGAGAGAGGTAAATAAAACAATCTGAGAAGAGAGAGACAGGGTGATAGAGAAAACAACAGGAGTAAAAGAAAGCAAGGACTATGTCTTGTCATGGTTAGTAGTGGGCTATTGCTAAACTGTATTTATTCATTGGCAGTTATACAGGAAGCAATTTCAGTCAACTCATTGGGCCGGTCCAGCCAGACAAGGCCAGGACACCAGTAACAAACACGAACAAAACAACAAAGTAGAGACAGAACATGAAGACCCACACTTAGCCTACATATTCACATGTACGACTGCTAAACAAACATTTCTTTAAGCCAACTCACAATACAATACAACTGTATTATAAATCCCAATATGAACACAGCCTACTGTACTTAGAGAACTGCTAAATACTTTATGTTGTGTGTTAAGTGGGAGAAACCATTCCCCCTTCAACAACATTCTCTTTGAACTGTTCTCCTTCGTTGTCCCAGAGGTCTCCAGTAGTACGTGACATGCTGCCAAACTGCCAACGGGTCAGCAATAGCCGCCCAACTTTCTCCAAATTCCTTCCCTGCTGCCAAACACTGCATAACCCTTTAGCCAAGCTTTAGCTAGCAAGGACACCTGTCAATGTGTCTGCAACGTCAATGGCACAGTCACAGCAAGCCAGTGTAGCTCTGCAGAAAGTACAGTGTGTTCCCTTCGACCTCTACCCAGAGGTAATTTCCCAACCTACGCGAAGAAAGTACATCAGACATTTACCAGACAAGTTGAAAACCGCAACCGTAAAAACACTGTGTTGTCACATTATAAAATCTAGAGTGGAATTTAGAAACCCCAGATTTAAAAGGGGACTTTCTGTTTACGCTATTTTCTCAGAGGACTACACACTGTCTAACACTGAGTTCTTCTCCACAGCTGGAGAAAAAAAGTCTCTCTCGTTCTCTGTCAACAACCAGGGAGTAATTAGGGCGTGTTGTTGAACTAATTTCTGTTAATGTGAGAGAGAACATTCTTCAAACTAGTTTCACTACAAAGATTCTGTCTTCATTCCAAACAAGACTGAACCCAGAAGCATATGAAGGTATGCATGCACTATGTCTGAAGGAATAACAGGTATGGAAAAATGCATTAGATTCATTCAGATAAGATTCATTAGATTAGATTCAACATAAAATAAGTAAGTGTGCAGGTATTCACTTCAACAATGTAGCAAATTACTCAAATGATAACTGACAAATGATAGCTCCAAAAATGACATTGGCTTCGTAAATATGTCAGCTCGGTTACTGTACTACAGGAAGTGTAACAAAGGTAAGAGAGAGGGAGAAACCCAAATAAAGAAACCAGCCGCGCACGCAGAGAGCCGACGAACATATGACGAGTCATAAACGGATTAAAGCATGCTTCGTTAGTAGACAAACACACACTCAATAACAGAGACACCATGTCCCAGAACTAAACAAATAGTTCAAACAGGCACATCGTGACAGGCCTGTTAGAGCTGGGGCTTGTGGTGAGAGCAGTGGGTGCATCTCAAAGGACACTCCCATTCAGATCTAACACTGACAAAACCACAGGAGACTGACATGCGCTCTGTTGCCAAGTACAAAATACCACTTCACTCACGTCATTATGTTGAGTGTAAACCAAATACGGATTTACACACGTAGAAGGTCATTACGTTGCCCTCTCACCATGCCGTAGGTATTTGCAATACGGCAAACCGGGGTTTAAAGAACACTGAGTAAGTGCTTTGGGTGTTTATTCAAATTTGATTTGCAACAATGTTCAGGCAGCTGGCACATGTCATATTGAGCACATGTCACCTGACACATTAATGCCCGGACCCAGGGTTTCTCAGCAGAACATTGCCCAGAGCACTCACTCCAACAGCTTGTCGTCATATGACCATATGACCCAAACCTTCCTACTGAGCAAATGGCATCCTACACTATACTATACTATGTCCAACATATATGTCAAACTGACATACACAAACACCTAACAATTGGAAATGGAACATGCACACACACACACACACACACACACACACACACGTAAAGAAAGCCTTGATGTAAATGGAATATAAAATACCTCTCATTTTAAACCATTGGCATTACTTTTGTGGAACTTACAGCATATGTCAGATTTGATCAACCAGAAATTAATTTAATGAACAAACTAAGCAAATTGTCTCACACATTTGAATACAAGCTTTCATTACAGACATACTGATTTCTCAAATAGTCATAGTTCAATTGTCTGAACCATTGTAATAATCAAAAAGTTGCCTGTTTGAAGTCGTTTCTTCTGCATGTGTGGTTCGGTTTTTAGAAATATCTGTGGTGAATGTCATGATGCAGGCCGCTAGTCCCCTCCTAAACTCGGTTTACCCACATAGGAAAATAGGCTTGGAATGGGACTTGGTGTTGGTAGGCCAGACCAGCGATGACTAATAGAGTCGAGAGATTTAGGATCCTCCATGTTAGGGTTAGAGTTAGAGTCCACGCACAAACACACATTGGTAAGATGGGAACATTTGTGCCTCTTTTGAAGACCTTAACTTCATTTGCATACCAACAGCGCTTGCAGTTTTCCACAACTTCGACAGACACATTATCTCAAGACTTGCCCCAAACCGCTCAAAAAAACGAAACGTTATACTCAAAAACATATTTGCTTAAACTTTGTCTCCCCGAAACGTTTAATTGGAAAGAACAAAAAGGGTTCTTCTTCAGGTGCATAACACATAACCTGCTTTCAGGATTTAACATTAAAAGTCTTAAAGTCTTAAATGCTGACATGCTAAGTGTTCCGCTTACACATGTCTCTCCCCTTTGAGGGTTTCCAGATGGTTTATCCCAAATCAGTTTGACAACCACCTCCAGGTGTACGGAGGTTGATCATCCTCAGATGTGTTTGCCTGGTGAGGGGATATTTGACCATATAGCAACCGTAACACTGTGACTTGGCTCCACACCTCACAATATTTAATAACCAATAACCATCAGAGTTAGCCCTATGAAATCATGTCAACATTGTTTTACCCTGTAAACCGTACATAGAGAGTCTGCTGGACTGTACAAAAATACATCGTCGTACGTTGTTGTCAGGGGGGTTGCACTGTAATTCATCAGCACTTCTGAATCACAAAGCGTTTTTACACAGTTATAGTCCTGAACAATGAATACGCTTATATATTCTGCCTCAGCCTTCTGATCTGGGCCACATATTTTCTACCTAGATCTCAGGTTGTATATTCTGCCTCAGCCTCCACATACGGTCTCTGATCTGGGCCACATATTTTCTACCTAGATCTCAGGTTGTATATTCTGCCTCAGCCTCCACATACTACCTAGATCTCAGGTTGTATATTCTGCCTCAGCCTCCACATACGGTCTCTGATCTGGGCCACATATTTTCTACCTAGATCTCAGGTTGTATATTCTGCCTGCCTCCATCTGGGCCACATATTTTCTACCTAGATCTCAGGTTGTATATTCTGCCTCAGCCTCCACATACGGTCTCTGATCTGGGCCACATATTTTCTACCTAGATCTCAGGTTGTATATTCTGCCTCAGCCTCTACCTCTGATCTGGGCCATATTTTCTACCTAGATCTCAGGTTGTATATTCTGCCTCAGCCTCTGGGCCACATATTTTCTACCTAGATCTCAGGATCTCAGGTTGTATATTCTGCCTCAGCCTCCATTCTACCTAGATCTCAGGTTGTATATTCTGCCTCAGCCTCCACATACGGTCTCTGATCTGGGCCACATATTTTCTACCTAGATCTCAGGTTGTATATTCTGCCTCAGCCTCCACATACGGTCTCTGATCTGGGCCACATATTTTCTACCTAGATCTCAGGTTGTATATTCTGCCTCAGCCTCCACATACGGTCTCTGATCTGGGCCACATATTTTCTACCTAGATCTCAGGTTGTATATTCTGCCTCAGCCTCCACATACGGTCTCTGATCTGGGCCACATATTTTCTACCTAGATCTCAGGTTGTATATTCTGCCCGTCTCTGGGCTCCGTACGAGCATAAAGGTCAATCGAAGACATTAGACACCCATCTCGGATGGCAAAATAATAATCACATCTTCCTTGGCATAACTACAGACTGGGGGCTACTTTTTGTTACTACTTGCTGTTCCTGAGAGTCTAGCTTATCCAAACATGACTCCATGTTCCCGCCCACATTGGCTCAGACAAAACAACTCTCCTTAACAGTACCTTTCAAGAGAGCTTTCAAGCGGCCGGTGCAAGAGTTCACATTAGCTGCATTGAGCTAGGCCAGCCTAAACAAGCACCCAGCTGAAACTGACTTACCACAACCATTACCATTATTTACGAGGTGGTCAAATCTAGGGCACGGACAGGAATGCCAACACGGATTAGCAGTCGTCGTTGATTTGTTCATCGTATGTTTACAGTCGGCCAGACTAAAAAGGTAGAACAACCGGCTGGTTTTTTCGTCATCCGTTTATACGATACTTAACTCGAAATTGACAATCTCAAATAGCTAAGAGCGTGAACTTAAATAGTATTTCTGTTCAAATATTTCCAAGAGTGGCCCAGAACAAATTTTACTCAGCAAGCTGAAGAGTGAAAGAACTTGTCACGGTTAGTCCAAGGTGTAGAGCAGGGAAAGCCGAATGCAGAGCTGGATGACAACACCGCAGGAGGTCTAATATTCCATTAAAACCAACAAACACAACGAACGGAATAAACATTGCAATTATAATCGACAACTTAGTGACACTCCCTAGAACCTTAAATACCCACCTAATTGCTAATTCACTCCAGCCTTGAGCATTAGCAAAACAAAACCAAAACAGGAACTAAAACAGGAAGTGCATCACCCAAAAGCCACCACGTAGAACACAACTCACCACTTACGTGACAGAACTAAAAAAATAAATCCCAGTCTTGGTTTTAGTTCGGGTCTAGGCTTTTTGGGGGCCAAGTGATTGAATGAAGAGTTACCAAAAAACATTCAGTAGATTCTATAAAACCATCTAAGGCTGTGCATAAACAAATATTCCCAAACTATTCGGCAGCTCATAACATATAACACATACATTGAGACAGTTATGAGGTTGTCTGAGAGAAAATACTAAAGACATCGATCCAACTAGCAGCTTCTAAATGAGAGGAAAAAGCCTCCCGGCCAACACACATGGATCAAAAGGTGAGGTCATGCCAACAACAATTCACCCAACGCTTAGCAAATCCAAACTTCAGAGGAACACACATCATGGTTATTGTCCAACATCAAAACGGCAATGCTTTATTTGCCAATTAGAGTTTGGATGAGTTAGTTATTGTCAAAACCGTGTTCATTTGTTGGAGTGAGTAGTTTGAGTTTAGATCTTTAAAAAGACAGACATCCATAATACACAGTTTGTGGTCCAGACAAGAACAGTACTCTTCTTTTGGGTTGAGATGTTCAACCTGGTTGAGATGTGGTCTACAAAAAATTACAATACTTAACACGAAATAAAAAAGCCATTATTTTGGACAAACATCCTGTAGTAGAACACTTAAAATTTGACGGAGCAAATTAGACCCAGAAAACACTATAAGCAAGAAATAAAACCAGGTTCTGCTTTCCATTTATGCTTTGATTGTGTGCTAATTTGACCTGGACCTCTAAGCATTTTGTCACATGTGCATTTACAGGCTTTGAGAGGTTACCATTTGAGACAGAACCAATGACAACCAAACTAGAAAATAGTAACTTCAGACAGTGAAATGCAATGCCATGTCTTAGTTTACTAAATAAGCATAGAGAAACAATACATACATGAGAAAAAGAAACATACACATAGAATGTCTTGGCATTTCTTTGGGGAAAGTCATTTACATGGCATGGCCGTGTATACAATGCATTTAATGTGGCGCACTGATTAACTAACCTATGCCCGGTGCTTAGCTAACCCCAAAACAGCTGTGCTCCTAATCAACATTATACACAGGAGTGCTCTCCTATAACCACCCTGTGACAACACAGCTCACCCATATGTGACAGAGATGCCATTTTATCAATCCATCTGGTTTTTTATTCAAATACCACTAACCTCCTGTGTTTTCTAGGTTTATTGCAGACCAACTCCAAGAGGCACAGTTTTGACCGATGCCGAGATGTTTTCTCCATGTACTTTATCCACATTCTAGCCACTTTCCCCCCACTGCTATTTTTATTTTGAAACAACCACTGGACTCAAACGACAACAGAGAAATAAAAAGGGAACTTTGTGAGTCGTGTGCGCTGATCAAGCTGAAATCTGAGCGTGCTACAGATATCTTTGTTTTAACAACAAACCATAACTGAAGGCCAATGCTGTGAAGCTAGCCATCGAGTCAACCTATCCAGGAATATGCACTGGGATTAAACTTGCCTGGCACTTCTGGAATCAATGAAATATTCACACACCCAGTTGCTGCATGCACTGTAAACGGGCTCAAACACTCAGAAGCTAATGGAAGAAATACCAAATGGACTCCAGGTTTGCACAGAGGAACCAACAGGACCTAAAAGCTACCAAGCAAATGGCACCATATTACCTATACAGCACACTCAGCGTATAACAATGGAAGATTTGAGAAAAATATATATTTAAAGGTTAAAATATTTAAAATTGAGAAAATAGCCTAAAGTAGACACACTTTCTGAAGCAGCCTTAAGGCAACTCTGTAAAAACACTCGAGAGCCGACGCTACAGAACAATATCTCAAAACACAAAAAGAAAAGCAAAAGCCTTCAAACTGTCACATCGGGAATACCAACCGCATGTGGTAAATGAGATAGCCACGCATTCCTTTATTCAATAATAAATAGTTTAACACGTGTTTGAAAATGTGCAAAATAACTCACAAAGCACTGTTTAAAATGTAAATAACTGTCAAATAATAGTGTCTTATAATAATAGAAAATCTCCATTCCTCACTTTTGTCTCAACAGTCAGAGAGGCGTTTGATAGGATCTTCCATCTGTCTTCCTTCTGTATTATCCCAAACATGCCTAGACATGTATTTTAAGTGGCGTTACAGTCTCAGATATCTCAGATATCTTTTCGTTAACGTGCAAAAGGCAATATATATTTTTTTAATACCACAGAGAACCATGGGTTTCCTCCATATATAATCCTTACAGATCCGTAATATAATATAATAATATGGTGTCTGCTCCACCTTCAGTAATATGGTGTCTGCTCCACCTTTAGTAATATGGTGTCTGCTCCACCTTCAGTAATATGGTGTCTGCTCCACCTTCAGTAATATGGTGTCTGCTCCACCTTCAGTAATATGGTGTCTGCTCCACCTTTAGTAATATGGTGTCTGCTCCACCTTCAGTAATATGGTGTCTGCTCCACCTTTAGTAATATGGTGTCTGCTCTCCACCTTTAGTAATATGGTGTCTGCTCCACCTTTAGTAATATGGTGTCTGCTCCACCTTTAGTAATATGGTGTCTGCTCCACCTTCAGTAATAGTAACCTTCATAATATGGTGTCTGCTCCACCTTTAGTAATATGGTGTCTGCTCCACCTTTAGTAATATGGTGTCTGCTCCACCTTTAGTAATATGGTGTCTGCTCCACCTTTAGTAATATGGTGTCTGCTCCACCTTTAGTAATATGGTGTCTGCTCCACCTTTAGTAATATGGTGTCTGCTCCACCTTTAGTAATATGGTGTCTGCTCCACCTTTAGTAATATGGTGTCTGCTCCACCTTTAGTAATATGGTGTCTGCTCCACCTTTAGTAATATGGTGTCTGCTCCACCTTTAGTAATATGGTGTCTGCTCCACCTTCAGTAATATGGTGTCTGCTCCACCTTCAGTAATATGGTGTCTGCTCCACCTTCAGTAATACGGTGTCTGCTCCACCTTCAGTAATACGGTGTCTGCTCCACCTTCAGTAATACGGTGTCTGCTCCACCTTCAGTAATACGGTGTCTGCTCCACCTTCAGCTCTGCTCCACCTTCAGTAATACGGTGTCTGCTCCACCTTCAGTAATACGGTGTCTGCTCCACCTTCAGTAATACGGTGTCTGCTCCACCTTCAGTAATACGGTGTCTGCTCCACCTTCAGTAATACGGTGTCTGCTCCACCTTCAGTAATACGGTGTCTGCTCCACCTTCAGTAATACGGTGTCTGCTCCACCTTCAGTAATACGGTGTCTGCACCACCTTCAGTAATACGGTGTCTGCTCCACCTTCAGTAATATGGTGTCTGCTCCACCTTCAGTAATACGGTGTCTGCTCCACCTTCAGTAATATGGTGTCTGCTCCACCTTTAGTAATATGGTGTTGGCCCCAGCTTTATCAGACACACAGTGGCACCTGTGTGGTGTAACAGGCGGTGTAATGCACTCTGGTGTGGTCTGTTGGTTGTGTTATGTAACCGCTGTCTCTAACCCTAGGTCTGGGCCTCTGTCCTGCTCTTCTCTGTCCTGTCTGTCTGCTCCGTTCTTATAGTTGCGCCTGTGTGTATTTGTGTGTCTGCCCATCCCGGTCTGTGTGTATTTGTGTGTGTGTCTGCCCATCCCGGTCTGTGTGTATTTGTGTGTGTGTGTGTGTGTGTGTGTGCCACCCCGGTCTGTGTATATTTGTGTGTGTGTGTGCCCACCCCGGTCTGTGTATATTTGTGTGTGTGTGTGCCCACCCCGGTCTGTGTGTATTTGTGTGTGTGTGTGCCCACCCCGGTCTGTGTGTATTTGTCCTCCACTGTCTGTCGATGTTTTCCCGTCTTCCTGCGTCCTCCCGTTTCTGTCTGTCTATCTGTCTGTCTGACGGTATGTCTGTCTTTGTGTCTGTTTTGTGTGTGTGTTTGTGGCATCTCTTTCCCTGCCAATCCAATACAGTGTGTGTGTGTGTGTGTCATCTCTTTCCCTGCCAATCCAATACAGCGTGTGTGTGTGTCCTCCCCTCCCCAGTCTGTCCTGATGCCAACCCACACAGAAGGTTTCATCAGTCCTACTTCACTGCGACCTCTGTCTTTGTGACTCAGTGACGCGATTGCCCCCCTCTCTCTCTTGCTCTTCTGTTCTTTTTTCTCCCCTGTTTTCTCTGCATCTCTTTCTGCTCTGTCCGCTCACTCTCTCTCTCTCTCTCTCTCTCTCTTTCTCTCTCTTTCTCTCTCTGCCAATACCCTTCTAACCCAGCCATCTGCTCAGCTCTCTAGAACGCAACCTTTTTTCCAATATGCCTTGATTTTGCTACACTCATTTCTCTGAGAGAAACGCTCGCAGATCACCCTCTCCCTGGTTCCATTACATTTGGCCACATACGCTCTTTCCTTCTTTACCTCTCCGTTTCTCCTCTCTCTAGCTGGAACATAGTTAAAAACTAAATATGTGAGTTTTGGAGAATCAGTCAAATAATCTGTGTAGTCTGTGCATACCCATGTCTGTCTGGCGTGCAGACATAGTCGGAGAGAAACAGTTTGCCTGTTTGTGCGTGTGGTGTGTGAGAGTTAGCAATACACAACATATTTTGTATAAAATCAATATACATTACCGGACTGCCTAACTCAGTAGTAGAGTAGTAGTAGTAGAATAGTAACATAGTAGTAGTAGAGCAGCAGTAGTAGTAGAGCAGTAGTAGTAAAGTTGTAGTAGAGTAGTAGTAGAGCAGTAGTAGTAGAGCAATAGTAGTAGTAGTAGTAGTAGTAGAAGAGCAGTAGTAGTATAGCAGTAGTAGTATAGCAGTAGTAGTATAGTAGTAGTAGTATAGCAGTAGTAGTATAGCAGTAGTGGTATAGCAGTAGTAAAGTAGTATAGTAGAAGTATAGCAGTAGTAGTATAGCAGTAGTAAAGCAGTAGTAGTATAGTAGTAGTATAGCAGTAGTAGTATAGCAGTAGTATAGCAGTAGTAGTAGAGTACCAGAGCAGGCCGAGTGGAAAAAATAAAAATGCTGAGTGTTGAGTCATAAGCAGCCAGAATAACATTCAGGATTAAAAACGTATTATTATCACCTATTATTACGGGTTATTTGAAATACAGCCTAGGATTTCACCCTTTAGTGAGTATTTATTCTCTGAGCTTGTTGTACTATTAGGTAACCAAAAATGCAGAGCAAATGTTTCATGCTATTAGCTCTTCAGAAAGAGCCTCATGTTGTCCTGAAATGGTTTTCAGGCAGTTAATTACCTCGAGCTGGGAGTTTTATTAGACTGCGGTTCGTCTGTTCGGTTAGATCAGTCGCGTGTTAAGCTCCTGGTCCTGGACTCACTTCATGTGAACGCCTACTCGCACGATAGCGAGGAAACTTGCCATGAACACTTCAAAATGGCTCTATGTATGGATATGTGCGTGCATCTCATGAACCCAAGCTGTTGTGGTGGCAAGGGGTGAAATTACCAAAAGAACCCATTAATCTACTGGTTTTGAGCAGAACCCTATGGGTCTAGCCACATTGTGAACAGAGTGTCGCTAGGGAGACGGAGTCTCCGAGCAACAGGCCGTAAAATAGATGGGAGCTTGGAGAAGATGCCGTACAGCCAAGGAATGAATTGACAGACATTTATAGCGTAAATAGCAATTAAATTCACACCGCAGTGTGCCTACGATATTTGAGGTGGAAATGATAGCATACGCATTCATACGCAACTCCTGTTGCAGCATTAGCAATGATGCCTGCCGGAAAAGCTGTAACGTTGGTCTGGTTTCCTGTTGTTGTCAATGTTGGAGAAACTAACAACCCTTTTTGACTCTGGACAGGACAGCCACTCACTCACTCATTCACTCACACAAAGACCTTGTTCTTATGCTGCAGCTGTGCATTAGATTTCAGCTGCCCCCCCCCCCTCACCATGCATAAAACTGTATTATAGGAAGTCTGTGTGCTAAACAGTGTCTGTCTGTCCGTGTGGCAAATAAAGTGGCCACCATTAACCTGAACCCCTGGCTGGATGTTCAGTATTGTCGTGCACATTTCAATTATGTCTCTGGTGTGTGGCCTCAATAAGCCAAATTGGATCAACAGAGTCACGACAGTAAAGCATTTGTTTTTTAGGAAGGCCATTATGAATCTGACAGACATACGTCTCAGTGACCTTTGATGTACACTGTGGTGTGAACGCTCCCCGTTCTGAATCGTTCTTGCACCTACGCCACAACAGGGAGAACCGCTGCCAAGTAGAGCAATATTACGCAGGCAGCAAGCAGGGCCACCCCGTCCCCTGCCAAGGACCTCTCCTGGGCAGGTATATAAGCGTCCCAACAGACCAGTTTTGGGTCCAAGTAGACAAACAAGAAGCAGAGACAGAAGATGCAGAATACACCAACACACCTAACCAATACTCGCCTATACATTCAGTATATATACGCACACACAGTAGGATGATGTATTTTCCAAATTGTATACGGCATTTGTAGAAAAACAGAAGACATTTCATAAATTTCACAATACATAGTGAAAGTGACCGCGAGATGCGAGTGCCCCGACAATTCACATTATCTTCAGCGAGATTTAATTGAGAGAAAATAGGTCAGTCTTCTGAAGACTTCGTCCAATTGTTATCGCCCATTAATTTGCCAGGACGACAGTACAGGACACCATGTCCCAAAACGATCCTCAGGAAATCCCTCTAAACCCTGTATAAACAGCACAAGGCAATGCTGATATTTCCAAGGACCACCTGGCAAATAGGGCACAGGCTCCACTTAGAGAGACGTATATATATTGATCCATGTTTGCTTTCCAAAAGGAATTTCAGTGGGAATTAATCCTCTCGCCAAGCACCATGGTGACACAAATGTAAAATGCTGTCAGATTACATTATTGCTGGTGTCTTATAAGGCCCGAGGGACCTGAGTTGCGGATTGACACGTACACAAAAAATTAACCTCACCCCGTTGGCAAAATGAACTGTAGAGGGAGCTAACATCTGAACAGAATCATTAAGAAATTAAAACAAAGGAGAGGAAGTGGGGGAGGTAAGGGAAGGAGAGCGGAACAGAGGAAAATGGAAATGGGATTTGGGATATGATTGGGTACAAGATATCCTTTATGACTGCATTGTCTATTATTAATTAATAATTACGTTTCAAACGTTGTACGGTCAGAACTTGGTTACAGCTAGCTAAATACATCGATATCTCGGGTAAATATTGCTTACTTCATCAGCTATGGTTTTGCATTTCTGTTGGTACACAAGCGCTTGAGGAGAAGACATTCACTAGGAAACATCCATGACTGAGTTTCGCCAGTGCCAAGATTTCCTCGTGTCTTTGTGTGCTATTCTTTAATGTCACATGTAACGTGTGTTTATGGAGATGGTTTGGGTTTGCTGCTCATTGAAAGAGCTTTTTTATATCAACTTGATCACAGTAGCTTGCAGTATCTGTGTTTATCTATGTTCGTTCCGGATTAACTCAAATAAAGAAGGCATTAAATCATGCGCCAAAAGGAACAAGACAAATGGTAGTACGCTCTAAAAGGAACAAGACAAACGGTAGTACGCCCTAAAAGGAACAAGACAAATGGTAGTACGCTCTAAAAGGAACAAGACAAACGGTAGTACGCCCTAAAAGGAACAAGACAAATGGTAGTACGCTCTAAAAGGAACAAGACAAACGGTAGTACGCCCTAAAAGGAACAAGACAAATGGTAGTACGCCCTAAAAGGAACAAGACAAACGGTAGCCTAAAAGGAACAAGACAAACGGTAGTACGCCTAAAAGGAACAAGACAAATGGTAGTACGCCTAAAAGGAACAAGACAAATGGTAGTACGCCTAAAAGGAACAAGACAAATGGTAGTACGCCTAAAAGGAAAATGGTAGTACAACAGACAAACGGTAGTACGCCCTAAAAGGAACAAGACAAATGGTAGTACGCCCTAAAAGGAACAAGACAAACGGTAGTACGCTCTAAAAGGAACAAGACAAACGGTAGTACGCCCTAAAAGGAACAAGACAAATGGTAGTACGCTCTAAAAGGAACAAGACAAACGGTAGTACGCCCTAAAAGGAACAAGACAAACGGTAGTACGCCCTAAAAGGAACAGGACAAACGGTAAAAAGGAACAAGAAAGGAACAAGACAAATGGTAGTACGCCCTAAAAGGAACAAGACAAATGGTAGTACGCCCTAAAAGGAACAGGACAAACGGTAGTACGCCCTAAAAGGAACAAGACAAATGGTAGTACGCCCTAAAAGGAACAAGACAAATGGTAGTACGCCCTAAAAGGAACAAGACAAACGGTAGTACGCCCTAAAAGGAACAAGACAAACGGTAGTACGCCCCAAAAGGAACAAGCCATTGCAAATTTTCCATATGCCATTCCAGATTCCGTAGCCACGCCCGATTGAGCCTAGAGCAAACGGAGCCAAACTAAATTGTTCCAAAAAGGCAAAACATAGCCGTCCGCCCAGATGCCGATCCAGGCAAGCTCAATCCACCCATATTTGGCCGAGTACTATCTGAACCCGGGCAAGTGGCCGAGCAGCCAACCCTGTGCCTCCCAGGCTGTTCACTCTCTCTCTCTCTCTCTCTCTTCACTGCCAAGGTAGTATCAGGGCCACTCCACATTCGCAGGCACACACACTTGCACGCACCCACACACCTCGACACACACACACCGCAACAAATACACAGGCTGAGTCGTATACACAAAGTCAGACGACCCACTCCACCGAGTTAAGCTGTTTATTGAGAGAGAGGAAGGGCCCATTCACATCAGTTACACCGTGTGAACTTATACTGTAATTCTCTTGCATAACCCCGATCCCGGCTCTCAGAATGGCAGTAAGCCAGAGCGACAGAGTTGTGTCAGAACTCGCACAACCTCGGTTCCCGATGAAATACCCCGGGCTCAATTATGCATTTCAAAGGACTTAGAACTCTGTTATATAAATAGGTAAGCAGCTAGTTTGTCTTTTTTGAACGATGCGAGGAGCAATGCGAGGAAGCCCACAACGGCCATCCGACAACTGGCCGCATACGTGAATGTGGATTTGGATCTGATATTGAGTATGTATTCGTGTTTTCATCGGAATGACTATTAAATACGTACTCCTGTGTGTTTTTCCACTACTTGTTTTGATCCTCTTTGTCCATGTCTACGTTTGATGCCGTTTTAAATTGAAGGAGGAGGATACAGAGCTCTGTGGAGTTACATGAAATGAGTGTCAGTTAACATATGAACATGCATTTGGTTGAGATAGAAGAATGGGCTCGTGTTGAATTCTTCCCACATAGCTGTAACCAAGCTCTCTTCTCACGCTCTCTTTTAGATTTCTGAAATATTTCCAATCTTCTAAATATCTGCCAGAAAGAAAGAACACATTTAATCTCACCTTACAAAATGTACCACCCTTTTATCGTAAAAAGCCCGTAAGTCTGTCAACAGAGATGGCAAAGACCAAAAGACAGAGAACAGACCTGAACTTGATACGAAAGCATCAAGCTAAAAGAAAGTGCACGACAAGGAGAACAACGGGTAAATTGAAACAGCATGGCAAGAGCAAACATTTGACTGGACGTTAAGTCGTGATACAGAACTGTGATCCCTGCGGCAGATGAAGAACACAAGTCCTAAAGGGCATTATATTCCAAAATGTAGTGTACTAAATATGTTATGTAGTGTACTAAATATGTTATGTAGTGTACTAAATATGTTATGTAGTGTACTAAATATGTTATGTAGTGTACTAAATATGTTATGTAGTGTACTAAATATGTTATGTAGTGTACTAAATATGTTATGTAGTGTACTAAATATGTTATGTAGTGTACTAAATATGTTATGTAGTGTACTAATTATGTTATGTACTAAATATGTTATGTAGTGTACTAAATATGTTATGTAGTGTACTAAATATGTTATGTAGTGTACTAAATATGTTATGTAGTGTACTAAATATGTTATGTAGTGTACTAAATATGTTATGTAGTGTACTAAATATGTTATGTAGTGTACTAAATATGTTATGTAGTGTACTAAATATGTTATGTAGTGTACTAAATATGTTATGTAGTGTACTAAATATGTTATGTAGTGTACTAAATATGTTATGTAGTGTACTAAATATGTTATGTAGTGTACTAAATATGTTATGTAGTGTACTAAATATGTTATGTAGTGTACTAAATATGTTATGTAGTGTACTAAATATGTTATGTAGTGTACTAAATATGTTATGTAGTGTACTAAATATGTTATGTTGTGTACTAAATATGTTATGTAGTGTACTAAATATGTTATGTTGTGTACTAAATATGTTATGTAGTGTACTATATATGTTATGTAGTGTACTAAATATGTTATGTTGTGTACTAAATATGTTATGTAGTGTACTAAATATGTTATGTAGTGTACTAAATATGTTATGTAGTGTACTAAATATGTTATGTAGTGTACTAAATATGTTATGTAGTGTACTAAATATGTTATGTAGTGTACTAAATATGTTATGTTGTGTACTAAATATGTTATGTAGTGTACTAAATATGTTATGTAGTGTACTAAATATGTTATGTAGTGTACTAAATATGTTATGTTGTGTACTAAATATGTTATGTAGTGTACTAAATATGTTATGTAGTGTACTAAAAGGCCAAATAAACGCCACTTGGGATGGAGAAATTCTCTTTCAATATCCACAGGGATCTTCTGAAAAAAAAATACAAACATCTAACTTTAAACCTGCCGACATCTGTCTCAGTTTTAGCTCTCTTAAACTGTTGTGCCTGGATGCCAAACCAGTCAGTCAGTGACTAAATATTTCGATATCACGTTGCAGACTTCTCGCATCAGGCATTGCATTGCAGTGAAATATATTCCTAAATCCTCTTCTCCAAGACCAGTTGTACATCCTGAACTTATATAACATGTTGTATTAATTCAGATTGCTATGAGAAATGTAGATAACAATATCTAGAGCCAAGAGAGTACAATTTCTATTTTCGCCGGTAGACTATCAAATAGTTGAGGAGACAAGTTATGGGCATTCATCCAAAATAGAGTATGACAACAGCGTTGAGCCACCAGAACCCCCTCAGAGCGGTCATTGTGTACCACTCCAGGTGCTCCAAGAAGTAGTCCCCAGAACCCCCTCAGAGCGGTCATTGTGTACCACTCCAGGTGCTCCAAAAAGTAGTCCTCAGAACCCCCTCAGAGCGGTCATTGTGTACCACTCGCGGTGCTTCAAACAGTAGTCCTCAGAATCCCCTCTGAGCGGTCATTGTGTAACACTCGCGGTGCTTCAAACAGTAGTCCTCAGAAATGCTTTTCCAACAGTCTTGAAGGAATTAGCACATATGCTGAGCACTGGTTGGCTGCTTTTCATTCACACTAACATCCTAAATCATCTCAACTCACGAACTCATTAAACCAAAGGAGCCGAATTCATCTGTCTTATGTCCGTTGCTATTGTTTCTTGGCCCAAGCAAGTCTATTCTTCTTATTGGCTTCCTTCAGCGGTGATTTCTTTACGGCCATTTAACCATAAAGGCCTGATTCACTTAGACTCCTCTGAACAGTTGATGTTGAGGTGCGTTTGCAACTAGAACTCTGTGAAGCATTTATACGGGCAGAAATCTGAGGTGCAGTTAATTGCCAATTTTCGAGGCTGGTATATCCAATTCTTATCCTCAGCAGCAGAGATAACTGTGATGGTCCTCTTGACAGCCAATTTCAACACACTACTTAGATAATTTATTGATGCATTTATTTATTGTTATTTTGTATGGTTTCATTTACACTGCCAAATATGTCATTTTTGACCTGTCGCTGTCACGGTTGTGGTGAGCTTTGTTGCACACAGGGAGTTTAGTGGGGTGCACTTCCGGTTTTCCCAGTGGTTGTTTACAATTGTACATGGCTGTTCTGAGTTTATCAATTAGGGTTTTTATTTAAGTGTCTGGGGTAATGTCACTAGTTTCTGGTTAATGTTTTCATGTAACGTTAGTATTGAGGTGAGTGTTGGAATGTAGGTGTCTTTTGTAAGTCTGCCTCTGGTTCTTCACTGCACTATATCACGCTAGATTGTAACAGTTGCCATGCTGATGTATTGATTGATTGATATGACAGACTGGCAAGAAACCTCAGTAACCTAATTACGCAGGTCTGGATCAAACTGTGATCATACGGTAAAAGTACAAATTAAAATCAGCAGCTATCAACATACTTCTGATCCAAAGGTCAAAATTAGACAAAACGTCAAACAATATACGAACCACATAAAAGTTAAAGAGTAGTGCACAATATTAGGAATGAAGTGCAATTTGGTATACACAAAATGAAAAGGCAATTTTAAAGTTAACTTGATACATAGCAGATAACTGACAAATCCAATTGCGCTGACGTAGCCCAGCCCCAACCTTTCTCTAACAACCCCATTCTGTGGATCGACAGAGTTTTACCACCACATGTGATCCCAGACATCCGTTGGGACAGCCGGGTTTGCCCTGCCTGGTTGTGCTTGTGCTACTTCAACACTTCTTGTTACATTACCAGGATATAATATGAGGTCTCAGAAGCTCCTCGTCCCTAGCTTGGTCCCTGCTGCTTTCATAGCATAAAGTAGAACCATAGGGACACTGCAGACATTGGGGCCCTGGTTAGAAGGACAACGAAACACAGGAAAGTGGGTATTAGCTTCTTATTGGATGTAAATACTGGCCGTTGTTACATATGCACACAACATTGTCAGTGGATACGTTACCATCACTGTTTGCATAAAACGTTTGATCTGACGAAATGTTGACGAATGCAACAACCACAAAAATGTACATGACTAGTGAGACGTTCGCAAACCACTTCTAACGAGCACCCTTTCAGTTTTAGTGACCTCACTTGACTCGTGCAATAGATTATGGCTCCAGCAGTGCAGATCAAACACACAGCTGGAACACTGATTAAGTCCCAATATAATATATACAGCACCAGTCAAATATTAGGATAGACTTTCTTCTCCAAGGGGTTGTATCTTCATTTTGACTATTGTCCACATCGAATGAGAATAGTGAGGAGATCGAAACTACGAAACAACACACATGAAGTCATAACTCAAACGAGAAAAATGTGTTAAATCAAAGTACTTTTTTATACTGGAGACAATTCGCCTTGATTACGGATTTGCTCAACCGAGGTCAAGGGTTAGTGGTCTGGAATGCGTTTCAATTAGCAGGTGAGTCAGTTGGTCACTTTGCATATTGACTATACCGTTATCTGAAGTCATTGCAGTGAACAAGTGGCCACGTAGCATGAGACCAGAGCTGCTGCCTTTGCAGGGTTGAACAGCAGCCAATAACAAGCGCATACGATAATTAATTCTCCTATTTGTATTACTGTAATTCTCCCTCTTTTCTTTTACTGTCTTTCACACTCAATTTCTCCAGTTGGTGATGGTTTTTGCTACTACAATAAAGCACTTATGAAAACAGTACTTAGCAGTTACAGCAGGAAGGAAAAGAGAAAGACAGAGGAGACAGTGTGAGAGAACAGACAGAGAGAGAGATATGGAGCACGATTTCACTCTCCACTAAAGTTGGCACATAGTAGAGGACAGCGTGTGTGTGTGTGTGTGGGGGGGGTTTGGGGTGGTGTATCACAGCAGATTACCATGAAAGCAGTAATTGTCTGTCAAACAACCAGGAGATACTCCCTGCTAGTGCAGAACACACACACCTAAAACTATCCGTCTCTCAACACAGGACTCAGTAACATTCACCATGCTTCAGTAACAGTGAAGCATGGTGAATAATCTGCTCATCACATGGCTAATACCATCCCCACAGTGAAGCGTGGTGAATAATCTGCTCATCACATGGCTAATACCATCCCCACAGTGAAGCATGGTGAATTGAGCATCAGGGAAAAGGGGTGTGTGAGAACGGACTGGGTTGAGGGAAGAGGAAAAGAGCCAAGTACTGAGAGATCCTTGAGAAGACCTGAAGATCGCAGACCGCCACCCGAACACTTTCTACGATCACAAACGCCAAGCTGAATTAAGATTCAAGCCCAATTCAGGCCCCTCTGAACCACATTCACTAAATTAATACAGCACCATACTTTAACTAACCGGGTGTTTAACATCAATAGCATTTTTGGTAACTTTGTTGTCTTTCAATTGGTCTTTTGCCATAAAATGTGGAGAGAATCAAGGACAAAGCTGCACAAGGCACAGGAACACACAAGTTTGCTCTACGACGTCTCCTCCCCCAGCTGACAATTTTTCTGCAAAACATATTTCAAAAGCATTGGCACACCGATAATTAATGTTTTTTAATCCTCCCCTGGAGGGAATAAAAGCACCAATTCTCTTCCAGTAAAGTCTGACTAGGTTGGTGCACACCTGTGGAGGCATCTTGGACCACATGTAGAACATTCTGAGATCCTAGATAGTTTTACATTTGCGTTCTGTGAAACACACTCTTCAATTCAGACCACAGGTTTTCAGTTGGATTTCAAGTTCATAGACTGGAATGGTCATTGTAAAATATTGATTTTGTGGTCCTGAAACCATTTCTGTGTTGATTTTGATGTATGTTTTGTGTTATTGTCTTGTACAAAGGTCAATTCACAGCCTCAAGTCTCAATTTCCTGGCAGTCAACCAGGTTTTAGGCTTTCCTGGTAATGAGTGGAATTTATTTTGTTGTAGACATAAACAATGTCTTCTAGTTGTGCCAAATAGTTCCATCATCTGGGATAACCACAAGAGGCGAAATCTATTTTAAGACCCACGAAAGGAACACTCCAAGAATAATCCAGAAAGCCTTTCTCATCACCATGAAAACCAGCACCACCTATTCTCTTGACTCGGCCAAAACCATGACCCCACTTTAACCTGATCGGTACCAGGACTAAAGCGTGAAAACGGTTCATTTTCATTTTTTTAATATTCTTCAATGCCGAGCCAGCAACAATAACCGGAGAAAATGAGACAGCCAGAGGCAGACGAAGCATCAGCCGAGCAGAGAAACGGGCAAATCCTGTTATGATCAGTTGAAATAATGGCGAAGCGGCGGGAGTCAGGTCATAGACCAAAACAGTGGCTCCCAAAGCGTTTCAGTTACTGTACCCCCGAAGTACCCCCTCATGTTTGATTAACCATTTCGCTAGTAAGCCTATGGTGTGCCGGGTGTTCCGAATTACCCCCCTGTGAAAAGACCATGTTGGGAACCACTGGTCTAGAAAACAGACCCAGCTTGAGAGCTTTTATCAGTTTGTCGAGGTCGGTATACAGCAATTACGCTTTTATCCGAAACAACTTACAGTAGTTAATGCATGTACTTTCATAATGGCACTTATATTTTATATTGGCAGATATTGGAATCAACCCAGAAACCTGGGTTTACAGGACACCGTGCTCTTATCAGGTGAGGTACAAAAGACCTTCTGATTCGGGCAGGTTCAAGATGCCAGGACATAGTGATGATTCAAATAGCCATTGCTTGTGCATTAATAGTCACTTATGCCTAGGGAAGTGTGGCTAAAATATGTCTGTGCAAGATAAGCAGACAATTCTGTGTGAAGGTGTATGATAGTGTTATGTACAGGACATACATTTGTGTGTGCATGTATGCATGTATGCGTGTCTGTGTGTGCATCTGTGTTTATGTGTGTATATATATGTGCTGGGGTGGTGGATGGGGCAGCTGGGGTGGTGGGTGTGGTAGCTGGAGTGGTGGGTGGGGTAGCTGGGGTGGTGGGTGGGGTAGCTGGGGTGGTGGGTGGGGCAGCTGGGGTGGTGGGTGGGGCAGCTGGGGTGGTGGGTGGGGCAGCTGGGGTGGTGGGTGATGTAGCTGGGGTGGTGGGTGATGTAGCTGGGGTGGTGGGTGGGGTAGCTGGGGTGGTGCAGCTGGGGTGGTGGGTGGTTCAGCTGGGGTGGTGGGTGGGGCAGCTGGGGTGGTGGGTGGCGTAGCTGGTGTGGTGGGTGGTTCAGCTGGGGTGGTGGGTGGGGCAGCTGGGGTGGTGGGTGATTCAGCTGGGGTGGTGGGTGGGACAGCTGGGGTGGTGGGTGGGACAGCTGGAGTGGTGGGTGGGGCAGCTGGGGTGGTGGGTGGGGCAGCTGGGGTGGTGGGTGGGGCAGCTGGGGTGGTGGGTGATGTAGCTGGGGTGGTGGGTGATGTAGCTGGGGTGGTGGGTGGGGCAGCTGGGGTGGTGGGTGGGGTAGCTGGGGTGGTGGGTGGGGTAGCTGGGGTGGTGGGTGGGGCAGCTGGGGTGGTGGGTGAGGCAGCTGGGGTGGTGGGTGGGGTAGCTGGGGTGGTGGGTGGGGCAGCTGGGGTGGTGGGTGGCGTAGCTGGGGTGGTGGGTGGGACAGCTGGAGTGGTGGGTGGGGCAGCTGGGGTGGTGGGTGGGACAGCAACCAAATGCTTAAGACAACCCAGCAAGCGGCAACAATGGATAAAAAAATCTGGAGACTGGTAGGAACGATTCTAATGTCAGCTGATCCACTGCTGAGCCAATCCCCACTCCTGTTCCCTGGCTAAACCGATTGCCCTTTATGCATAAAGACCTGTTGCCCTTTTATGGTTGCAAAAACCTTCTTGACCATAAATAACCAACAAAAAATAAACCCTCTCCACTGCTCAAAGTTAGTACAGAAACAGACTGGACCGCATGAATGCCCAGCCAGCCTCTATGCAGTTATGATGAAGTTGAACAACAGAATGAAAGGTTATTGCTGCGAAAAGAAGAAAATGCAGCAGCAGCACAAAGACACAGTCAAGATTTTATTTATATGACAGCACATGCAGATACGAGAAGCAAGGTGAAAATGAGTCAAAATAAAGGCAGTATTATCAGCACATTGAAACACTTATAACGAACATATCCGTAAATAAGGCTGACCTATATTTGTCATCCAAAACTCTATAAACATCACACATCTTTGTGTGCAGTGTTTCACAACACCCGGACAGTGTTTTGCCGCCAAATTAAACATTTAGTTAATAAACATTTTGCAAAACAAAAGCAAACAGATTAACAAAGGGAGAGACCTACCTGAATTGTCTGAAAGAAAATGTGTTCGATTCTACGTTTTGCGTCTAAAACATTTGGTTCGGCTGAATTTATATGCCCCAGGCATGCGTTTGCTGTTTGTTGCATCACCTGCAGACAGCTCTGTCAGCGCAGAAACCACCAGAAAAGAATGCTGTTTAGTCAACACAAGCAAACAATAACCAAGCTTATTTAAAACAACTTTCACAGCCTAACCAGGGCTAGTATCCAAGGGATTTTAATCCCTCACAGGGCTTGGAGACACATCAAACCGTGATTCAAGTTTCATTCCAAATTATTTAAAAAACACTCCACCTGAGCTTGACAAAAAGATTGCACGTCAATGAAGTTAATAGAATTAAACCTCTACGAATACTTTGAATTATTTTTTCAAAGCAGGAATCAATATGTACAAACAAAAAAGCATTTGAACTCTGGTCTGTGGCATACCTGAAGTCACTGTCAAACACAAATAAACCTCTAATGGTGTATTATTTTGGCTCATTCTCTCTGACATACCAAACAGATCTGACCTGTAACAGCCTGCTAGTCCGGCAGCCATCTGCCAAAGTATTCTGTGCAACATTATTAGTAAGCGCCCCTGAAAGCAAATTTAGTAAAAAAAAAAAGCTTAATATTTAGTTAGAAGCCTATGCGGAAATGTGGAAAATCGGGTGGATAACACTTCTGCAGGATCCAATAACTTGTTGTCACGAATCCTTTACGGTGTAATGCAGGAGGCCATATAAATGAGCCAGGTAAATCCGTCCAAGACTGGTTTATTTACCAATAAACATAAAACAAACCGTGAACGGCAAAAAAACATTAACTGTTTGAAATAATAATGCGCATATACAGCAACTTCTTTAAACCAACACCCACCACCAACTTGACTTCAAACAATCACCGACAAGGTGGAACCCAAACAGTCGTGATTGCTAACCAGCCCCAGCTGTGCTAACAACAAAACAATCACCAGACACAGGAAGTGCACCCCGCTTAGACTTCCAGTGTAGAAACAAAACTCACCACACGTGTATCTAAATGTTATTTATATCAGATTGCTTATAGTTTTAAATAAATATTAAAATAAGAAATATGTAAATCTGAACTCGGGTCACACCTAACAGGAAATGTACAAAGTGGTTCGAATCCAGTGGCTATGTCTCTAACCCCAACACATTCCCTAGATAGTCTGATACTGTTGACAAAAGCACTATGGAAAGCAATAAAAAAAGTCCTGCTCCTCTTGGCAGGATCATCATCCGGAAAGTTTAGGTTTAAACCAGGAAACGCAGTGATACTTAAACAGATTGTTTCCTGCTGGCTGCAACCAATACCAATGTCAGCTCGGACTGAATACATCCACAGAGCTCAGGTCATTTACAGTGTGTGCATTTGCTTGCAACCAGCCTCAATGTAAAACCCAGTGAAGTGGATTACATCATAACAGGTGGGCATTAGCAACCTGAGAACAGCCAGTAAGATGCACGGCATGTAGCCAGACAGTCAGCCAGTTAGTAATAGAATAATTCTCCAAATGAAGAGAAATGAGAGAGACGAAGGTTAGTTTACATTTCAGACTCATTGCCCTGGTCATTATTGTGATAGGTGTACCCACTGGGACCGTAAAGACCATCTGCAGAGTAGGTTGTGTTTGCTGCTAGCACAACTAAAAACCACCAAGACAACCTCTGTTCATAGAAAATACCAAAGCTCTTACTGGGCTTCACTGAGAAGAGAGTAGAGAACCGTTGACTGACTTGGTCTGACACGAGGCCACACTCCATTTCACAAGACACTATCACTGGCCGGTCTCATATTTAATATGCAATGGCATAACATTAGACTCTATAATCTGCAAATACACTCCACATCGCAGTTCTGTTAAAACAGCCGTGAGCAAAACTACAATAAAAAGCAAAAAATAAGAAGAAACGTTTTATATGACTTATTAAACTAGAAATATACACTTTTGACCGCCTAACAACCTGGACACTCTGACCGGTCTGCGGCCACACAGCCCCATACGCAGCAGGGTGCGATCCACAGTGTGTTGTGACACATTCCTCCCATAGCCATCATTAAAACGCTCTGTGACTTGTGCCACGGAATACCTTCCATTGGTTCAGACCAGATGGGATATCCTTCAGTGCACTTGCGCATCAATAAGCCGTTGGTGCCCAAACACCCTGCAGTCGGTTTGTGGTTACGCACTATTCGTCAAATAGCTGAGGACTTACTCAACAATTCTATCATGTTACGCACTATTGAATGATAGCGATGGTGACAATAGGAAGACACAGACAATAAAGAGTGAACACTTATTGATCCACGTACAGTAGCAGTCAAACGTTTGACTGGTATTGTAAGTCCTAGCATGAAACCTGTATTCAATGTCAGCATTAAGCTGACAGGACTAGGCAGGTGCCGAAAACTAACACGGCCTATTGACGTGTCCGTTATGCTGTTGGGGATATGGGAAACTTTACTTTTGAAAAACTGGATTGGTCAGGCCAGATTTAATTAAAAACATTAGGTCCTATTCACGAATGGGTAATAATCACATGATAACACTGCAGTTAAACACAGTTGATCAAACTGAAACCATGACCTCGTGTTTTTATTGTAGCCCTTTTTTGCGGGAAAAGCAAACCTTCGAGTTAGGGAGTAGCTAGGGTCGTCAGTATTTTATTCTAATTAGCTAGAGACTAGTGAATCTCAAACATTTTTCCTCCAGGAACATGCAAAGCATGGAATTTTAATAGAAATATTAATATTAAATAAACATAGTACAACAAGCAAATACCAAATTTGGGCTATTGGAAAACATTTCATTAAATAAAAGAGTCTTTGTATTTGGAAGTCTAAAAATTATTATTCAATCAAATCGGATGTACTCTATCAAGCCTGAAGAAATTCTATGAATATGTTTCTACATAAACGGACCTGCGGACCTGGGTTTGAGAGAAGCCGAGTGTGAGCTGAGACAGAGACGGATGCATTCACAGGCCAGCGCCTGTAGTTTATCACACATCGTGTACAGACCACATTCTAATTAATGTCGACACATATTACCTTGCTTCAAACTAGCCTTGCCCAAGTCTGAACATGAAACCTTGAGAGGAAGATTTAATGAATCTCCATATAGTCTGAATTCTAGGGAGAGCAATGCCTCACTCACATGCCAGTCATGTAGTTATTCCTCACACACATGCTGATATTAATGTTGCAGAGCAGATATTAAAAGAATTAGCAAGTTTTTACACTCACAACTGCTTAACTAGATACATCAATCGGAGCAACTTGTTAAACATCTCATTCAGATACATAAGCAAATCACATTTTTTGTTTCCCAAAAATGTATTCTAAACTAGTCTTAGGCTACACTACTGTTCAAAAGTTTGGGTCACTTAGAAATGTTCTTGTGTGTCCAAATAACATCAAATTGATCATAAATACAGTGTAGACATTGTTAATGTTGTAAATGTCTATTGTAGCTATGGTAAATGATGATAAAGAAATACTCTTGTGATTATGTTAGCACAGCTGAAACCTGTTACAAAAAGCAATAAAACCTGCTTTCTTTAGACTAGTTGAGTATCTGAAACATCAGCAATGCAATTTTGCGTTCTATTACCGGCCCAAAACGACCAGAAACAAAGAACTGTCTTCTGAAACTTCTTAGACTATTCTTGTTCTGAGTAATGGATTTATGAGAGATATTGCACTCTCGTACAACACTGCGTACTACTTCCTTCACCGAACAATGCAAACTAACTCCAACCAGAATAAAAAGTTGGAAAACGTCTATGTTTTCCTGGAATACAAAAACAGCTTCATAATGACCCCAGATTTTTTAACGATAATGTAGGTACTGGTTGCTCTCAATCAACCAGTTAGGGAGCACTGGGTGGAGTAAAGTTTACAGAGAATCACGAGAAACAGTTATCATCACACAGTTAAGAATGTACAGTGGATATTTAAAATGGCAGGTTTCTGTGATGTGAAGAAATTCGTCAAAGATTAATCATGTCAGAACTTTTTCCACCTTTAATGTGACCTATAACGTGAAAAATTAAATTGAAAAACAAACTGAAATCTTTGAGGGAGAAATAATAAAAAGTATTATTTTAAGGGTGTTAAAGTATTAGTTTAAGGGTGTGCACACTTATGCAACCAGGTTTTTGCAAGGTTTTCATATTTGAACAGTAGTCATAAAAATCCATGTATAGTCCTCATTATGGTCTTTTAAAAATGGAAATCGGTTGGTTTACCCAATCGGAAGAGTAAAGGCGCAGGTAGTTTCCTAGCTATATTCCTAACCCTAGTTATGGGTGAACAAACATCTAAATGATGGATATGCTCATTCTTGATGGATTCCAATAGGATCCAATTACACTGACAGGTAGGATTGCGAATCTCCAGTAATTTCACCATGACTGCCAAAGTTTTGAGAAATCCTGAAAAGCAATTCCCCAAGGACAGACTGATTAAGCAAGAAAACTGCAGTCATTCAACTAAGAGTCAACATTTGGGATTTTTTTATCCTACTCTACCGACTAAGTTTAAAGTAAAGTAAAATTAATGTTAAAAAGGTGCTTTTGTTACACAGCATTCTTAGCGTCAACGCTACTAGAAGGTGTTATCTCATAGCACTACACATGGGATTCTCCTAAATCTTAAAAAAGTAAAAGTGTCTGCATTTACAAAGTGTCCATTTACCATTCATAAGTGTGAAAAGTCAGAGTTGATTTACCAATAAAGAATTTGTGAGGTATGTTTTGCTTCAAAAAATGCTGACTGCAAAAATTCTCACATTTTGATGACATTTGAAAATCATTGGCTCATTCGTTAAAGTATAACTGTAAAAGAACCAAACATCAGGATTCAGTCAGCATCTGAAGCAATACTAACTGGGTCTCTTAGGACAGTGAGCCATTGGGGAAAACAATACTAAATATTGGCCCCTACCCTATAAGTAGATGTGGGAAAAAATATATGTTACCATCGTTATAAGCCATTCTGTGCATATTTGATGGGTATGCTTGTTGTGTTATGACTTGCTTGTCAAATCCAGTAACTCCATGTTTGCTTGGATAGGGCAGAGTCAAAGGTAGTTCACTATGGAATATGATGACATTTGGTTAGCTGAATAAATGTCAGATGACATTTCCTGGCCACAGCAGCCTACAACAATTTTCCTGGTTTAAACAAATAAAAAAGAAATCAACGTGAACCAAACTGAATTTAACCAAGTAAGTTGACTGAGAACACATTCTATAGCTACAATCTAGGAAATTGTTTCAGGTGGAATTAAAAGTGGAATGTTTATTATTGTTTATTAGTGTTTACAATATCCGAAACTGTGCACCAAGACGCAGTGACTTATCACAAACAAAATCATAGAATCTAAACCAGCTGTGCCCATTCTAATCACCCATATCTGATTAAGGTGCGAAAGTTAAATGAGTGTCCCAATAGCCTCCTAGCCCACTAGATGTCCTCAGTGTACTAGGAATTGTGACAGCATGGCAATAAATAAAAGAGATGTTGATTATAGCACAACCCAACCTCATTACTAGACAAAAAACTTACATCTGTTTCATATTTTTTTATTGTTGTTGTTTCATTTTAGTTTAACAGCGTCCATATCTAGGCCTTGGTGTTTGCAAAAGCTGTAAAAAACAATTAATTGTATGTTGTGCACAATAAGAGCACCATTATCAAAATACTCTGATAAAATGTAGTTCACTGATTAGAAAAACATCTGGTCCAAGTAAATCCAAAAAATTTGGAACTCAGTTCTATTAAATATTACTCTTATATTAATAACACTTCAATATTATCAGAGGTTCTGCAATCGCTCTGACAGTAGGTGAGACATAGTACACGCTACCTGACGACATTAGAAAAACGAGAATAGGACTTCAATAGGACTGGTTAATTTACCCCAGAGCAACCTCATGTAGAAAAAAATATCCTATTGCATATCTAATTTATTTAGGTAAAGTCTTCTCATACCCTCAGCTGTTTATTTCCTAACTGACAGGCAAAATGAATTTCACACGACCGCTGCGTAGGCAGGAGGTTGACCTCAAACACCCCCAGTCAGAATGCCGCCTCTATGATCACAGAGAACTACATCTACGGAAAGTCTGCAGGGACAATATTATTATACGGCACGTTTTGCAAACGGTTGTGAAATATGTTTACCCAAAATGCGACTCATTATTATAAATGGCCATTCTATTGCAAAGTCGTTACATAGTAACTACCCATAAATCATTATCCCATGTCCTCAAACAAATTTACAGCACAATTACAGAACATAGGTCTATAATATGGTGCAAAATTGGATCGCAAAATAAATGGAAGTTTGAACACATTGACCCTCAAACATGACTAATAGAGTGTTCATATTATTTTGCGACCTGCACAGTGATAATATCACACAGGCCACACATGTTAATGCTGAAACAACCAACTAATAACCCTAGACAACATTTCCTCAGCCAACTTGTCAATACTTCCCGTCTTGTGACACTGGCCTACATAAATTCCCTATGTATTTCTCATATCAGCCGTTTTCCATAAATGACAACATGTGCCTTATAGAGGTCGCCTGTGCCAGTGTGTGCAATTACAAATATATGATTCAAATAAATCAAGCACCCAACGAATGATCCAAAATACCGAAGGCTTTAAAATAATTGCTAAAATAATAAGTTCAGTCTGGTGGTGACTGACAAACATGTCATTCATATTTTCTAGTATAGCCTACGACCGTTTTAACAACAGCACGGAATGTCAATATATTTAGTTAATTATAATAATTCGGCATATTTCAAGTTGTTATGCAATGCGAATGCTATGGTACAAACATACTAAAAGCAAATCTGGATTTCTGACCCCAAATTGTTTCATATCCGCCCACATTATAACACATTGCTGTTAGTCCGCCATTCCCTTGAACGGGAAATATTAACTCTGCGCTCATAAAAACAAGTCGACAAAACCAATTCTAGACAAATGTGTGACTAAAGTGAACGTTTCCAATCGAGAAGCGAAATCACACCAGTCAAGCGACTTCTTGAACATCCACAGAAGGACGTCCCTTTCCCGACTGCATTTTCCTATTTCCAACCGGGATATAGACGCTTTAAGGAGGAAAACGGGGCAACACATACCGCATACGCCGCTTGTCACACGGGGATATTATTTTCCGATCCTCTCCCCCGGGTGCATTCCTCTCAATCTGAGTTCATGCGAGTGCACACCGTGTGGTCCTCCGTGCCCGTGTACTGCGTACCTGCTGCGCAAACTGCACGCACCGCGGGTTCGAACTGAAGCGACGACGTACGCGCGCGCGCGTGCCCCGGAATGACCCGACCAGGCGCGTGCGTGTGCGCGCGAGAAAGTCTGATCATGAACTTCAACATGGACCCGGGGTGGAAAGACTGTATAGGCTTCTGACTAGAGCTCCGATTGGTCGTTACGACGAAGTTGTCTAGAATAGATCAGCCAACTCATGTCTTTCACGCATTGGATCCCGTGGTTAAGTTTTGCGGGGTTATTTATTTATTGATGCTTGCTGTTGGGTTATTGATGCTGGTTTATTAGATATTACAGCCCATCAGATTAGAACACGGGAGGTGTGGCATTGATATTAATTATGTTTAGCAAACTTCTGCTACCACTGTGAGTTGCTTCCAGTTAATCTGTTTTCTTCTGTTATATTTTCATCAAACTGCTAAGATTGAACACTGTCACTTGTAACTACATGGCTTTCCAAAGTGTAGGACTTTCTCTAGAGTGTACACTTATCCAAATTTTGGTCTATGCATATTATCTCAAAAATGTATTTCATTATTGTTTTAGAACCTCACATGTTCACCATATATTGATGAACATGTCTATTTTCTAAGATGCAGTGCACAGTGACACAATTATTATTTTGGATGTTGACATGGCAACAGTCCATCATAATTCATCTTCTACATTTTAAGATCATTATTCAGGGGAGCTACTTCAGGTTTGCTATATTAATTATGACAGTGCCATAGGTTCAGCGTAACTGTGGGTAAAATCTAAATTAAATATAAATCAAGCGATGTACCACCCTTCCATCAGAATTTGTAACGCAATTCTTGAAATGAGAAAATATATGTTCACAGTTACAAGTGGGGCTACACTCCTAATGACCTATTGACTTAATGGGCGGGTCACCGCTGATACACAGTATACTGTATCATGTTGGAGAAGGGAGGAATATTGATGTTGAATGGTAAAAACATGACTACATACAGTCATGCACAAAACCTTGTTTTTTTTATGTCATCAATAAAAGGTATACTGTACACAAAGGACAACTTAGGTTGCAATGCGTCTGTGAGAAAGAAATGATCAGAAAGTCTATTGTAGAGAAGAATAGTTCTAGGGTAGACTGGCAGGTTCCCTAGAGTTCGTCTTTGTAAGCAACAGCTCTGGATGATGAGTAGGTCATAGGATTGCACATCAATTGCTTGCCCATAAGGGAGGCCTGCAGCAATGAGATACTTGGGATTTCATCACTTCTACAGAACAGTGTTTATGGACCACTTTGGGGCATTGAAATCTATGACTGGATCACTATGTTTTCTTAAAAGTATGACAAATCATAGTTTTTTTTGCAAAGAAATTTATATTGAAGAAATGTAGCTACCTTGCCTGCCTTCCGGAAAAGAAATAAAAACTAACCAATTGGATATTAAATTGTCGGGCCTGTGTGCTCAGTCGTGACAGTTGATTTAAAAAATATGCAAGTCTTACACATATTTTCCATGCATGATATTTAAAAAGCTTACAGTTCAACAAAATAATCAGTTTTGGACAAGCCAAAACGATACATTTAATGGGAAATTGTACAACTGTTTTTCACTACAGTGACATTTTCAGCTTGATACGATTTTGCCCTACAACCATGTTGGACGTCTAGGTTGTTCAACAATTACATTTCCTATCAACCTGCTATATCTTAGATTTTTCTCTGTACAGAACAATTTTACTATGAAGCGTTAATTGCAATAAATATTTTAACCAATAAGTGATTGCTTGAAGGGAGTCTGCTAGAACACAGAATAAACAGGAGTAGGTTTACTGTAATGTTAATTGACCCAATTTGTTTTTCTTGGACTTAACTGGTTGGAAGAATCCGGTAACTTCCCTCCAAACAGCAGGTGCCATTGGATATAATTAGTTTGCTTCTGAACTCTCATATCCATGCATGGAATGGGCTACATCCTATTGTACAGCCCTTTCACTATATGTAGCATTTTTTATCATTAGAAGTTCTGACTAAAGTATTGCTCCACATAGGATATGTTTCAGGACTTTATCACTACATAATATCACACATACTGTACTTGAACCAATTGCACGCCGCTATTGCCAAGGTAAATCTGTTCCCGTTTTGGTTTCTTATAATTTGTAAGCAACTGCACCTAACACCCCGTATCTATTCAGATGGGAGTATATCAAGGCTACAGGCTTAGGATTGTGATCCAAGATAAATGTACTATATTGGTTGTTTGATGGCATTCCACGCACATCAGAACAAGATTTCCAGTTCCCCTTATGTCCTTGTTCACATTTCCAAGTAACGCTGATTAGGCTCCCTTCAGATGTAATATTTTTCCCAGAGATCAGTGCACCACACTCTTGACATCTTCTAAATTGTTGCATCAAAGCGGATTCATTAACCATCCATTCCCATTCTTGCCATGTCTGTTCCTCCTCTTCATCTGTTGTAGTGGTTCCACTGGAGGCAGATGTGGAACTGTGTGGAACAAAACTAACATCCTTCTTTTCAGATGGTGGATCTAATGAAAGCATGCTGATATTTAGGTCATCATGCTCGCTGTCAACAGCAATTGGTTCATCCTACAAAACAAAAGGAATTTTTTTAACAGTTTGTATAGATACCTTTGAAAGAAATTCATAAAATGTAACACTACAAACAACTGTATTTGATTTACAGTTGTTAGCGTTACCAGGACATGTAACAATTTTATGCTGACATGTAAAATTAAGAACCAGTCTCATACTTACAAGCAGGCTCCTTACAACCGGAATAGCATAATATGTCCCAGATGTGGAGGAATATGTATGTTTTTCAGACGACTGTGGACTTTTTAGTAGTAACAGCAAATGCTTGTGTGGTTTATCTTCTTGTCTAGTGCATGTTTCAGCACCACTTTTCATTGCCTTCTGAGGTGTTGATTGTTGAACATCTTTTGGTCCGATGTATGCACCAAGGCACTCTGTTGCTGGACCTTCATCTGACTCGTGTTCTGTTGGCTGATATGGTTCCTGTACGCTTTCCTAAAAAAACACTGCTTGTTATTACAAAGTCAACACTTGGTAGAGCTACATGAATACACACTGTGTATTATTATTGTTAGTAGTAGTAGTAGTAGTAGTAGTAGTATCATTGACTGCACCCTTATGAGTAGTACACATAGTTTTACATTGGTTTGACTACATTATCTCTCTCATGTAAAACAATTCTTACCGAAATGGTGCACATATAAAGTAGTAGTAGTGAAATGCAAGTAACCCCCACTAACTTCACATAACATTTCATGTAATGCCAGCTTTACAAATAGAAAGGACACATACAAAGACGTTGTTCACATACCTCCGTTGAATGCGAAAACATCATAGGCACAGCTGATGATGTCAGTACTACGCGATCCACTCCAAAGAGTAGAAAATTATCAGGGGAAAAATGCTCACTGCAGACCCTCCTCAACTTTAGTACGTTTATGGGTGTGTTGATATCCAGGCGAAGAGCGATCAACCATAACTTCAAGACAGAAGGCTCATAAATTGGAAATTGGTGAAAACTCACCACTCCCGGATGAGTTCGCGAGAGCATACGTAATTTTCTTCTTTTACGACGGTTTACACATCGCGGATAAGAGCAAATTAGTACCATTTTAATTAGCCGTATTACCTACAATCTCTGTTCTGTGTGAGTGAAGTACACGCGCAAGAAGTCACTTCCGGCGCTTTCCGGCGCTTGCGCAGACCGCAACGCCCGTGCCCTCAGATCACTTGGTCGTGGCTGTGGTTACAAGAGGTAAAAACGATATAAATACTGTTCGTTTTCTCACACAAACCGCTCGTTTCGTGTCTTAGGGCAGGGGTTCCCAAACTTTTCCATGACAAGGCCCCCCAAATACCACCAGGTTTTGGCCAAGGCCCCCCTTTTGCATGATGCGTTATTGAACCAATAGATAGACAGGGCTCTCAAGTTTGGAAGACAGGCAAGAGTGACATATCGTGTGCGTGCGCATGCAAGATTATGACTGGTGTTGTTTATTGTAGGTGTTTGTTGCCTTTTTGGACTCCTTTATCATGTGTGGTGTTGGCTCCCATTTGAAGCAGTTCGGCTCAAGCCCAGCCATTTTCATGATGTCCCATCCATAGATAAGCTGTTTCGAGTTGAGGTTTTGTTCAAACCGACCATGGAAAATACCCTCTCGGCATCAGCATTAGAATGTGGAAGAACTAAAACCAAGGCTGCAATCTTTGATAGCCTCCCAAATTGGTTCAAGCCAGTCATCTTTAAAAAAAAAGGAACCAGGGGCCTCTATTACTGAATTTGTTTCCTTTGATCATAATTAATATTGAGCAAGTCATGTTGTGTGCAAAATATTTCTTACCTTGTTCTTTGTTGAGGACATTCTTCCCCAAAACTCCTCAACGTCAAAGAGTGTTGGGTCCGGTTTCCGCTTGAGAAATACAATGTGTGGCGGGAGTGCGTGACAAAACACTGAAATGAGTGACTGTCACGCTCATTGCGTGACACTTGAGAGCCCTGGATAGACAATAATACAGTGTTTGATACCGGCCAATCAGAAAGATTAGCATTAAAAGTGTAATTTTCACATATGCGACAAATTATTATAAAGATATTTCATAACAATCTCATGATAATATAAATATATTTACTGTTTAAAACTATTTTTAAATCTTCCAATTTGCTGCGGCCCCCCTGGCAGCCCCCACTTTGAAAACCACTGTCTTAGGCCATCAATGTGTACTTACATTTACGAGTCATTAAATAATGTTTAATTTTGACTTCTCTGTGCATGCCCTTTGAGGTGGTGACCATAGACCTGCATTATATGACTGACAGTCATAATTGAAACTACTGCGGAAACAAAGACACCTACATCTTGGATGCCCTTGAGGTAAGCTAAAACATACCAATATTTTTTTTCAAAGTGAACTATCCTTTTAAGTGTAATCGAGCCTGTCATAAAACTGATATCTAAAGTACCTGGCTGTGTCCTATAATCACTTTGTAGTGGTTGCCTTTCTTTGCTGTCTCATTTGTCCCACCATTACCATGGTGTTTTTCTTGGTGCCACTCCAATTGGGCTACAGTGCGTTCAGCAATAAAGATCAATTCTGGTCATGTATCTGGGACACAGTACTACTCTCTGTCAGACAGGCATGCAGGCAATTGTTCAGACTCCATCATTGGGCTTATTAGTGGAAACAGGTGTCCCTCTATTCATATAATAACAATGTAATTTGTGTGTTAACATGTCTCAGTGACTGTTTGTTGGTAATTTTACCATTCTATTAGACGTCTTTACTACCTAATGCGATTGTTGTTTGTGTCCCTTGATTTCCCTTCTCAGGACAATAACTTTAAATATATTTCATAGCTTTCTAATCTATGCCACGTGTTTGATTGCACTTACCATTTGACCATCACATTTTTTTCTGGTCGTAGTGGCATATTGTTTCAGAGCGTGTAAGTGCTGTGTAAAGTGCTAGCACCATCTATAACTGTACCGCATGCATTACCTGCCGACCCTTGCTAAGACTATGTGGGACACAAGCCAATGACTCAGGATTTAAGTAGTCTGCCCCCTCGATCCATCTCTGCTGTGTTATGCCTCAGTGACTTTGAGCATCAAATATGTATGTGTTTGAGGAACATCTACAGCACTGCATGAGTCCGAAGGCAAGGGTAGACATTATTATGCCTGAACTAAATTAATTTTAATTCACTTTTTTCAGATACTTCAATAATGAGCTCTCTTATAGGGAGAGTAAATTAAACGTCGCTTTGTGAGACATCTTATGCCCTCTTCCACTTCCAATGATGGCATTATTTTTAAATGACCTTTATTTGTCCATTGAGTTGCAAAATATTTTGTCTTATATCACACATTAGGGCATGCTATTGTACAAATAAACTGTGCAGTATAATCACATATGGCGCCATCCATTTTCAAACGTGTACTATTTATTCTTATTTTTTCCGGAAAAATATGTGCAAAGATTTTTATTGCTGTTTTTAAAGAGAAATAGAGGAGTTATTGTGCTGAAATAGCAGGCCAGAATACAACCCGTGCTGCTGAGATGTATGTTTAGTGTAATCAATGGCCTAGAACACTGGACAACCCTAGGCCAAATATTCCTTCCTGACCTCTGTAAAAACATGAGCAAACATGGGTTCGCCAGCTGGAGATTGTAGCACTAACGACTCTCCAGCCATCCTAAATTGTTTTGGCCATGTCCCAGAGCCTCAGAACTTTTCTTTTCTCTGCAGTAAAACTCCCTCCACATCGATTTTAAGACTGCTGACGCATTCAAAATGTTCTCCACCTCTGGAACTCTGCTTCTCTATGGGTTCCTTTCTATTTTTTTTGTAGCCACTGAGCTTCAACGTCATATTTCTTAAATGGTTTTGGCTGTTAATCTGTATAAGCGCTTTGTGATGTATAAAGATCTAAGGTCTTGAATAAATGTTCCTAAAAACAAATGTGTTGGACAAAGGCCAGTGCACATGTGGATAAGTAAGCGTTTAATCATTTTAAAACACTGGCCTGTTATCCAGACTTGTAGGACTAGGAGTATACAGAAACATAGGTCTGATTAACTTTAATAACTATTATTTTTAGCCCCTCTTTTTAAGCTAGATGTGCAATGTGTTGTTCATATGTGCAAGTCTTTCAACACTTTCAATCTAGTTTTAGTCTTTAGACAATGACGTTTTTTGGTACTATGACCTACCTCAGGTAGAATTGTAATAAAAGCTTAATAGGCCCTGATATCAAAAATAAACTATGGCCCTGGTCTAGATGACACTAAAAGCCTTTGTCAAAAGTTGTTCACACGGAATCAGGTTATATGGTTGATAAACCAAGCAGTCTATTTCAATTGAGTTTTGTATTGTGAACTAATTAACGCACCATATTCATCTGAGTATGCGTTGCACTGAATGATCTACAGTATTGTTCATTGATAGGTAAAAGTGGAAATGTCCCACTTACATCATGACATAAACTCAATCTGGTCCCTGGTTCGACATCACAGATTGTTTACTTGAAAGGGAGAATATGTTCTAATGTTGAAACATTGTGGTTATTCTTTAAAATTCTTGAATGTGTAATTTCTTTCTAGTTGTGTTTTATTTCTATGGGTGTGTGGTTTGCCAAATGAGGATGAGGTGTGGAGGGATATAGGATGTAATCAGTCCAGGATCCATGAGCTTATTACTTTAACTCTGTCCCTACGGTTACTCCCTTATTGTTCTGTTTGTTTCTCCTCTCGTCTGAGTTATTCATATATTTCAGCATCCTACTTATGTGATGATCCAAGTGTAACAAATTTGTTTTGGCCCTGAACTTTCTAACCCCAGGAATAAACCCTCAGCTACAAAACAATTTCTTCTCTGAAGCAATACCTGTTGTGGTATTAGCTAAAGTTCAAGGACTAGCGACTCCTTCAGGACGAGTTAACTGTGATTCTCAGTCTGAAGAGCATATGGCGCAGATATCTAGAAGGCAGACGTGCAATCTTTCCATAGCATGTAAAGATTTGCTGAGTCTTTGGTACAGCTGAGTAACATGGAATTGGATATAAGAATAGGGAAAGGAAATTAAAAGAAAATGACTGCCACAAAGTCCTTAATTTCATTTTGCTTTCCGTGATCCCAGTCCAAACTTTTCTTGGTAGTCTTCTTGGATGTCCTGGTCTCACATCTCCTAATGAATGTTTTATTACCCATCAAGTAAATGCGAAATGTACAAGTAGAAGAAGTTATGTCTTTGAGCCCCTGAGGGAAGTGTCTAAAAATTTAGATTCGCCATCCTTTCACGTATTTGTGTGTGTGAGTGTAGGTGGTTTTTCAAAGTGCCATGCAGCAATGTGAAATACAAACAGGCTGATGTGTTTGGGGAGGTGACCTTTTGAACTTGGCCTTTGCCTGATCCAGAGTAGGCCTATAAATAAAGGATTGGTACTGCACCACCAGAGTACACACACTCAC
The DNA here is from genome assembly GCA_029465975.1 of Dallia pectoralis. NCBI lineage: Eukaryota > Metazoa > Chordata > Actinopteri > Esociformes > Umbridae > Dallia > Dallia pectoralis. Next base: position 3,473,323 of record CM055753.1, read on the forward strand.
ACACAGAGTACCTTCTCCCTCTGGCATCACCAACTCTGTTCTGGGACCTGTCGCGTAGCGTTAAAATCTACATGGAGGATTTCAGACCACTTCACACACCCACACACACAATTACAAACACTGTGATTACAATTCTCACACAAGTTGGCTTACCCGTAGCGTGATGGGTAGGACTGCATGATACATTTGTTGTTGTTGTGTTCAACAGTATTGGAGTTCTGACAAAACCAGTACAATTCTGAGGCCTCTACACAAACACCCATAGACACCTACATGCACACACACACACACACATATACACACAGTTTTACTCTGTATGCCAGGGACATTTCTCTGCCTTCACTCTTAAATATCATTATCTGAACAGCTGGCCATTGAGTTTAAACACTAACGCAGTCAGTGGGGTATTTCACAATGACTAGATTGTCACTAATGACACAAGCAGGGATCACGGGTAAAAACAAAGTCAAGAAGTGATTCATAGGACAATGGTGGTGGTGTGTATGTGTATCAGTCCATGTGTGTGTGTGTGTGTGTGTGTGTGTGTTTGTCAATGTGTGTGACTTTTCATTGTTTTTCCACTGTTATTCCACCAGGCAGGTATGCTAACATCACAATCCCATTTACAACAACAACCTGGGAACAGTTGGCTGATTTGCTTTGAGCCAGATCAAGAGGCTTTATTTATACATTGTCGGTTTGAGGATTAGTGCCAACAAACTTTTGTTTACTGATCCAACACCCTTTTGACACCAAGGTATCCTGTCATGAGTGATGACCAGAACAGACATATATTGAGCTATTATGTGGATATGCTTAGGAAATGATTGGTCCTGATTGTTGGTAATAAAAAAATAATATTGAATTGTTAGACTTCCAGTATTATAATGCAACGCAAAGCCCTCTACTGACATCTAGTGACAACATACACACACTGCATCTTTAGGACAATGTGCCTCCAGAATTAACAGTATATTCTCACTCATTTACAAATACTTGAAAACATGTAGGATATTTAGGACTAAGATCAATGTAACTATATCTACATCTAGAATACCCAGGATCCACTTTTAACCATTGCATCATTTGACATCAATGAGGTATTAAATGAACAACTTCAACACAGAGCTTGACCAGGAACTAACAGTATAGCATTTGAACAAACATTAGGCCCATATTTTTGGTTCTTCAGGCCATTAACCCATTTACAAGACCTGTATCTTCCTAAGTGACTACATTATTCAGATTTTATGAATACACATTTTTATCACTAGAGGGAGTGCTGGTATTTTGTATTTCCATCACCATCACCATTTACCAGATTCAACCTAAGATATCTATGATGATTCTGTAGTAAGTATAGACTGTGGAAATGCAATACTACTCACAATAGATAACGTTTACAGTTGCTTCGTATTATATTCAGAGTTATTGTTCTTCACTATGCCCTGAGTTTGACCTCCTTAATAGTTTGCCTCCAGCAATATGTGTGTGTGTGTTCTCACAGATTGCACTGTCTCAGTAGGTCTCATGAACATTCACCACATACTGCGGTGACAGATAAGAAATGATAGACCTACAATGTATACACACAAAGTCATCCATCTTCAATGATAAGTGTTGTTCTCAGCAAAAAGCTTTGGAGGAAAATTGTCTCACTCTCAGATGTGCTGAGTATGGAGGGGAAAACAACCGGTATGGACCTTTGGAAAATATAAAAAATATTCTAAAATTAATTGGGATGAATTATTGATGGATGTGCGTGTCTGGACCACGAGACAGATAGATAAATGCTACCTGTTTTTAACGAAAAATATATTTTTGGCTTTGTTGATGGATTCTTCATTAAGTGTGATTTATTTGATTCCCAGCCTCATGGTGCATTAGTGTGCATGTTTCAGTGCTCTAACCATGTATATCCATGCCAGTATCTTCCCTAAACCAACACTCTAACCAAACTCTCGTGTTATTTATCATCAGCTAGTTGTTGCAGAATCTTTAAGTGTCGCAAACTTAGTTGTTGTATTGCAATCAATTTTAAGAAGGCGTCTAAAGAATACAATGTCCGATTTGTTCTATCTATTTGAATTAATGATAATTAAAATAACAATTGCCTATTTATTTTGCTAAATTATTTTCCTGCACTGTTTCTTAATATGTTTTGAACTATATAAATTTGAAGGACATGATTTGTTCTTGCATTTGCACCAACAATGTTATTTCCCAGTATGCATTGCCCATTCAAGTGAACTCTATATGTAATCCATGACTGTATTCGATTGTCGTTATTTACCAGAAGTACTTAACTGTATCTGCAAGGCTTTAGCATGGAACATTATAGGTGATTAGTATTGGAATTCAGTGAAAGTTTTGACAGCCAAATGGATTTCTGATTTATTTTATTCTTAGTGCAGCATATATTCACAAGATCCTGTCTTTTCTATTCTACCCCACAAGAGTGTGAAGTCAGCAAGCTACCTCTAATGTCTTCTTTCTTCCGCTTGATGGGTCCATCCGCAGAACCGCAGCATGCAACGCACACAGCATGAGCAGCAGTAGAAACCTTCCTCCGGGTTATTTCACTGAGCTGAGCCAGTTCCAGCAGACACAGCAACGCTGCTGAGGGGATTTGGCAACTAGGGAGAAGGTCTGGCTGTAAGGCCACAACACATTCTCCCACTCTAGACCACTTTCCTTTCCCAATAAAGAGTTCACTGTGAGCCTCGCCATCACTCTTAACCTCAATCCACTGTAGGATTTACAGAGGAAGGATTTACCTTATCTTGTTTTCATTAATGTATCTAAGCTTACGGTTGTAAAACCATTATGGAAAGTGAAAGGAAAAATCCTGTCTGTCTCTGAGGAGTATAGTGCAGTTTAATGAAAAAGAGCTGTCTGTAGGGAGATCAAGTAAGATATTGACAGTTATAAATGTCAGGTATGGAGCATACCTCTCCTCCCGCCTCTACCAGACGCTTACCCTCAATGCTGTTCCTCTATCCCTTGTGACGATGCTGATTGATCTTCTGGGGGCTTTTCTCAGGTAATCAGCTTATCAGGTTATATCCAGCGGCTGTGTATTATTAAGGCATTTACTTCTGACAGCTTGCTTACACAACTTACACACACATTGTCAATCCCTTCACAAACACACACACACACACACACACATTAGCAATGGGATTGCCTCAGACACACTGGTGAGAGATCAATGCCCAATCTGTCATTATGGTGCGCTGAGGATTTGTATTCTATGCCAATGATTGGTCGATAGGGAGGCCAGGACCTAAGGACTGGCGGCTGCCGAAGACACTGCACTCCAGATGAGTAATTATTGAGCTGAGATGAGAAGATAAACTGGTGGCTCATCCTGGCTTAGCAGGTGGATACTGTAGTGCACAGGGCGTCAAACCGATTCGACGGAGGGCCAAGTGTATGCAGGATTTCGTTTTTTCCTTTAAATTAGTTAGGTGTGGTTAGCGCCAACCAATTAGTGATCTAATTAATCAATCATGTTCCATGTGAGTGCAAAAACCTGTAGACACATGGCCCTCCTTGGAACAGGTTTGACACCTCCGCTGTAGTAGATCCAGAGAACTGTTGCCGTACTGACAGTGGATATCTACTAAAGTCATGCCATAATAACTGCTTTTGTAGCTAACACACAGATACAGACTGAACGCCGTTCACGGTGTGAGAGCAGCTTATTTGTGCACACTGTTCACATGGGTTTAAATCTCACCTAAAGGACTATACTCATCTGTGAATCCCAGGCTGTATTGAAGCTGCACTCTCAGCCACTGTTAATGGAGAACTTCAATGGTGATGTCAATTCTCCCTCTCTTTACATCGCTCCCTCTTTTCTCTGCCTGTCTATAGTGGAGTGGAAATATCTCTCAGAATGCCCAGAATGCCCCTGGTGCTGCAGAAAAAATAATCTTTGGCCGCTGAATGAAGAAGGGTAGGGAGAGTTGGAGGAGAGCTAGAAAGAGTTGGGATGTGAGGATGAACGTTAACGAGACAATGGCAAATGCAACACTATAACAATGCCACCAGCTCATTTGAAGGATATGTGACCTTGCATTATGCACAGGTTACTCTTCTGAAGGGTATACTGAACATAAAGAATGAAATCATGTTGTCCTGTCTTGGGGACAATAGCTTACTATCAGATAGACAGATAGATGTTTTAATTCTTTGATTATTATTTAATCCTCAATGACTTCGTTTGAAAATATATGCAGGCCATATAAAAAGTTTAAAGGCAACTGATTAGGCTACTTTGAGTTGATGATGGCCACATAAACTGGCTGTCATTGAAATGTTCTGTTACATTTTTATATTTTCTAAATTCTGGTTCATTATGCATAGAGACTAACCCTTCCACTGCAAAGATTGAAATGCACAAAACATAGAAATCCACTGTCGTATACTGAATCCGTAACAGCCGGGGGACTATGGAAACGGCCGGAACGTGAACGAATGGCCGCAATGACTTAACAGTGCGTTAAAGGGCGAGCGACATTTGCACTTATAGGAATCCGGGAGATGCAAGCAGCTCGTCCTAAAGCCGGGTAGAAATACCAGCCTGTTGCGTGTATCCTTTATGTCATAACAGTGTTAACTAAACAAGCGCCTGTACTGCCTGTAGCCTGCTGTCTGCCACATTAAGAGCAGGTTCAGCCTCACTCTCTACCCAGTAGTAACCACCCTGGTGGCACCTGCCCCTGTCCTCTGACTGAGAGGCACCGCTGGCTCGTGCGCAGCATCAGCAAAAACCGGCGCGAGAACCGACAGGCTTCCTCCCGCCGCCGCTTATAGAATATCTGCACGGGACCCGTCGCGCGCGCGCGTGCGCGCTACTGTCGATGAACCGCGGGAAAAGGTCTTGGCGTCCGGGCGACGGTGAGACCAACTGAGGGAAAAACCTGCCTGTTAACGGGAGAATAACCAATACGAGGATGACAACTGTGGCGGAGGGCTGCAGGTAAGTTCTTTTACAATGTCAACTGTCCCTGTAATTAAGCCTCGATGCCACCGACCGTTACCCGCCTTTATGTTTCTACCATGGATGTTTTTTGTGGCGAAACACCAACGAAATAGCATTCCGCGCGGCAGTGAATGAAACAGTTGGTTAGTTAAGTAAGTGTGTGGTTCACCCTCTCGCCACTCCTGTCAAAATCATCAACTGAGTCATCTATAAAGATGTTGTCTATGAAATCTCCCCTCCGCGAAGGTTTGTGTGTGTGTTCAATCTGTCCAGTCCACTGTCGAAGAAGGAGAGTGTAGTCTGAAGTAGGTCAGTATGTCCTCGGGGGAAGGCTTTCTTTGGTACACCTGCTGTTGAATGACTGATTTACTGTAGTCTGGAAGAGGCGACATCAAGTCAAGATGTACAAATGGCAAATAGTCCAGTCTGTTTGAGTGAGTTTTATGGTTGCCATGGCGCCGTGAGGTCAGAGAACACCTGTACATTTGTAAATTTGGTTCTTGTGTATATTTTAATGACATTAATGATACTCGTTTTGTTTAATGGTAAATGTTGTTTTTCTTTAGTTATTTAAGCACTTTGAGATTCACTTTGTAATTAAAAGCGCAAATAAATGTTATTTAATGAATGTCAGATCTGAAGTAAACTAACCTGTCATTTTTAGATTTTGTTGTTTACACAATCAATAGAGTTAATTTAGTGTAACTTGTATGATTGTATTATCCATGATTGATTATTCATATAATGGTTTGAATAAATACGATCATGACAATGCCCAATATGGTTTGTGTTTAACGATGATGATAATGAAGATTGAAAGAAGAATAAATGAAGTGGCGTAAAGTTAAGCTACCGTCTTTTTTTACAGCCAAAATGGTTAGACTTAAAATGTTCATGTTCAGACCGGATTGGATTAAGTGAATATATCTATATATATATTGGCCAGGCATTCTATAAGTCAATATACTCACCTAACTTGCATAAAAAAGAAATATACTAAAATATATGCAGATCTCCATGACCATTAATCTGAACCTGACCTGGAACCCGGGGTCGGATCTTGGGAGTATGAGGTCTACCCAGACCTGTGAAGACCTCGAAGACTTTCATAACTGAAAGAGTAATGGTAGAGTAATACCATGAAAAATGTGAATGTCTGTTTCAGAGATTTAGTGCTTTAACTTTCATTTTGATATTTATTTCCCCCATATTTTACCTGGTATAACTTGACTGAAAACACATTCTCATTTACAGAAACAGCATGTGAGCAGTTAAGGTGAACTGCCTTGCTCAAAGACAGAAAGACATGTTTCACCGTGCTACCTTGGGGATATGACATAGCAGCCTATCTTTTGCTGGTCTGATTCTGAAAACGCTATAGGCTACCTACAACAAAATTACTAGATACATTATTTCTAGGTTTTGAACATCTCCATTGCACATTTGCAGGGTCAGTACTCCACATACAGTAAGAATCATTTTTTTATCTGATTGTTAGATATTCATTTTTTTCGGTATGGTAAATAGATGTCAGTAAGATAAAAAAAAACATTTATAGGTAGCTTACGAAGTGTACAACTTGTCTGAGTAGAGTAAGCAATCGGTTAGAAACATAAATAAAAAGCAAACAGAACATGTGCTCTCTGAACTGCCACATTTTGGAGAGACATCTGAAAGCAGATTACAATTAGCATTTCTCTCTTCTCTCTTGTAATCGCTCTCTAGTTGACCTTTATTTTTTACACTTTCTCTCATACTTCCATTTTCTCTCTCACTTTTGCTCCAGTCTTTTTTCATCTCTCTCTCTCTCTCTCTGTCTCCCTCTGTTATCCTCGTGCCTGCTGGCTGGGTAACTACGTTATTTGAGGCAGCAGTTTTACCTGTATCAGCCAGCCTGGCGCTCTCTCCTCTGTGTCTCCCTCCCTTCCTGTCTTACTCCTGCAGGCTAGGAATGGCTTGGTGTTACTGCTCTTCTTTTCAAAGTTAATTTCCAATGCCTTTCATGCCTGCTGCTGAAACCCTTTGATGTTTTTCCCATTGAAGCGGTTTGCACTGAACACACTCTGCACATTTTTAATGCACACTGATTGACTTAGGAATCTTTTAATTAACATGCTACGACGTTGAGGATATCTTTCTAAACTTTGTGCTCTCTGAGACTATTGTATTTCGTGGAGTATGTTACAACGGAAAGAATGTTTGAAAACTTTGGGCTCAAAGTATGACGTGAAACGCCAATCGAGATGCTCTCTGGGAGAATTCTTATTAGAATTCATGATGTTTGGTATCATTCTACTTATTTTTGTGAGTGAAGAAGCTTGCAAAGCTTGGCTGATTGGTAATCGAGATGTTGTATATTGGGGATAATCATTAAGACTTAAGCCACGCAATATTAATGAGACCGAGAAATACATCAAAGGAGTGAACCTTGGAGATGCAATAGCCCGGAGTTCTCCGTTCCATTAATAATGTTGTTAATTTTATCAGTAGTTCAATGACTGCTTGCTTTTTTGTTCAGTACTTTCATGTGTAGCCTTGTGCCTCTATCAAAGCTTTTTAATATTTACATACATCTTTATTATTCATTATTTACTCTATATTTTAACATTAGTGCCTTACTTTTTCAAAGGTAAAGGAAGATATATAGATCATTAATTGCTTTATATGTCAATATCTTAACTGCTTTTTAAAGACACAATTGTTAAAATATTTATAACTGGGTTTTACTGGACTATCTAGCCACTTCTTTTGTCATGTGATTACCAGGACTAGGCAGTAGGTGGCAAAGTGCTCTCAGGGATAAAAGCAGATCCATCAAAAGTTAATGTTTTTCTTCTTGACACTTTGTTAAAGGCACCTTTCTTTTGTTATGCTACTGCCTTTACCTCTCTCGATTTCACTTTCTCTCTACTATCTCTTTTTTCCTCTCTTCTCTCCTGTGTTTTTTTGCCTTTATCTCTGTTCTCTTTCCCCCTTTCAATCTGTCTCTACATTCTCTCTCTCTCTCTCTCTCTTGACACTTTCTGACATTTAAACATACTAAAGGCACCTTTCATTAAGTTCTCCAGCTTATGCATCGTCCTCCTTTAGAGACTGTGTCTCCCTATATTGTCAATGCACATTAACGTCTACACTTCCCCTGCATTTGGAAATGTTGTCACATCTCTCACACAAAACACACCATGATTGTCAATGCAAGAGAGATCTGTTTATGTCGATCGTTTTGTAAAATCCCATGTACATTATAAAACAATTCAAAAGGAACACATGTGGGACTAATGTAGCAGTAAAGTTTAAGTATATCTGTCATTAAGATCATGTAAGAAATGCATGACTCACTAAAGCCTCATCCATCCCTGTGAATATGGCAGTCTATTGTCTCATTCTGAATTTGCTTCGATATTAGTCGCACAAATGCATCAGACTGGGGCAAAGGACACTTTGATATTCGCTTCCTGTCTGCCTATAGAGACCATCCTTGTCTCAGTAGAGCCCTCACGGGACCTGTACCAAGGCTAATGCCTGCCTTGCTTCCTGTTGTGTGCCTGGTGCTATTTGCTCGGTTTCGAGGCAGGAAGGGATGGATTGAGGAAGGAAGGAAGAAAGGGGGGAAGGGAGAGACGTGTGGTGGAGAAACCTCTAACTCTCAGGGATCTTAGTGTTATCGAACAGATTTGCACAGTCTTCTGTTACTTACCTGCCTCTCTAACCATCAGATTATGGCAGGTCCCTCTGTAACCTGCCTCGCTAACCATCAGAATACAGCTGCTTCCCTCTGTAACCTGCATCCCATCAGAATACAGCTGCTTCCCTCTGTAACCTGCTCTCTAACCATCAGAATACAGCTGCTTCCTTCTGTAACCTGCCTCTCTAACCATCAGAATACAGCTGCTTCCCTCTGTAACCTGCCTCTCTAACCATCAGAATACAGCTGCTTCCCTCTGTAACCTGCCTCTCTAACCATCAGAATACAGCTGCTTCCCTCTGTAACCTGCCTCTCTAACCTTCAGAATACAGCTGCTTCCCTCTGTAACCTGCCTCTCTAACCATCAGAATACAGCTGCTTCCCTCTGTAACATGCCTCTCTAACCATCAGAATATGGCGAGTCCCTTTCGATGGGACCATCAAGTTTCTGTTAACAGTGTTAGGAAGGATTGAGGGTGGTTGAGGAGAATTGAGGCTGAACAGTAAACGTAGCTGGTGAGACCTGAGGCGAAGAGAAGTGGGTGATGAGAGAAGAGGAGGAGACCGGAGTTCTGTGAGGAGGCGCTATAACAACTGTAGAGACAGTCACATGTGGAACATCAGAAGGTTTGAATTTAGATCTTTGACGGCTTCATCTACGAATCTATTTCTGTTGGTGAAACAGAAGGAACAGACAGAATCTATTTTATTTTGTTCTCTATCCTAATTTTTTAAATTAATCCCTTGCCACCTACTATATCATGTGACACGATGGACCGTGTAATATGAATAGTCAGTCTGAGAGTGTAGAGAGAGAGAGGGGCAGAAGGAAGGAAAGAGAGAGAATGAGAGGGTGAGAAAGAAAGGAGAGCAGATTAGAGAGAAGGCTTTGATGCCAGTCCCGGCTCTGGGAATCCTCCTGTGCCTTGAGGGGAAAACTCCCCTACTCTCCTATCCTCCCTACAGCCCTCACACTGCATCAATAATGAATGGAAGATATCTTGTTCAGTGCAAGACAGAACTGAGCTGGAATACTGATTTCTTTCACGTTGTCAGTGAGTGAAACTTATGTAAAAATTGCATCAGGATCTGTGTTTGCTTTGCTTCGTCGTATCCACGGGTTGTTGGTTCATGAGTGTTGCCGCTTTGTGGAAACAGAGACATTGTGTCGAACACAAATAATTCACTTTCTGTGTATTTCTCCTCGCCTTCATTTCCTCTGATGTGTTTGTATTGCAGCAGGGACTTTTTGACAGAATTTCTGACAGCCTTTTAATTACAGTCCATAGTGATGTCTATGTCATGTCATTTCAATATGCATACTGTAGATATCACTGTGGTCCTGGATGTGAAATTACACCCCTATTGTGACCTTTCTTGCAAATGATTATAATCGAATTTGTTCAAGTGCTTATTATTGCTACATCTCTCTTTTATTTTGGAGTGTAGTCTATTTTACACTAAATGATGTGGATGAATTAATCAAACATGTGAAGCATGTTTCTCACCCCTTAACAAAAACGCTTATGACACGTTTCTCTGTGTCCCCGGGTGGAAGAGGAGCCAGCGCTAATTGAGTGTGATGCTGATGTTCAATCTGGATCCACTGCTGGCTCTTTCATGTTCTGCTACGGAGCTACACCACTCCACCTCCTGCCTTATAACTATTTCAACAGATGAGAGAAGGGGGGTGAGGGTAGAGAGAGGGAAAGAGAGAGAGAGAAAGAGTTAGAGCGACAGAGAGGAGAGGGGATGTGGTGGGGTGGGATTTCTCCTCTCAGCAGATGTTATTTAAAGGGCATGTTATACTGCTCTAAATTAGCAATGCAAATCACGTCCCATGCTCATCTGAATAATCCTCTCTGTTACCTAATGCTCTGGCATCGCCGGTGCTCACAACTGGAGTATGGGTATGGGCAAACCACTGGTGTAGTATAACAAGAGAACACTCTCTGCCTTTCTGTGCCCACCTCACCTGTTTCCTCCTTCAGCCCCTAGCTCTCTCTGCATTTGCCACGTCTGTCCTTTGCTGTCTAACATTTTAGATGAAAAGTACCCTTTTTACACAGTAGATCCAGACCAAATTGTACTGTCTCATCTATAAACGCCTGTCCACTACAGCTAAGCTTGAGTCTGTTTGGCTTGGCTTGGTTTGGCTTAGCTCGGCTTGGCTCGGCTTGGCTCAGCTTGGCTCGGCTCACAAAAACTGGTCATGTCTTTCTTGTTGTACATCTTGCCCATGTTTGTGAGCACCTCAATTGGACTGTAGCTTCACAGGACGAGGCTGCTGCTTAATGTACAAATAACTGAATCTACAAACCCATATACTAATCCCACCCCCTGTATGCAAAGAAGGCTGAGAACCATGATAGAGAAACAAGAAACTTTGGTTTACTTTTCCTGTTGTATAAATGTGTTTATGAAAGAAGCGTGAGTTATATATAACCCAAGTTTACTTTAAGTGTGAACCAATAAAATGTGAGTGTTTTGTTTCATAGCCATGACTCATAATATATTCATATCAGTGCAGAGAATGTGTGCTATATGAGTCATTCATCCGCTACTGGTTTGATTGACAATCTAAGGACTTACATATAATAACTGTCACTTAAAGTTTGCGTGCGTGCGTGCGTGCGTGCGTGCGTGCGTGTGTGTGTGTGTGTGTGTGTGTGTGTGAGAGAGGGGCGCTCTAGAGAGGGAGAGTGGGAGAGGGAGGGATAGTGTGTCTGCCACCATTCTCTGAGAGTAGGTAACAAAACAACATAAGTTTGTATACTTTTCATATATGTTTACCTCTAAAATCTTTGGCACCTTTGACAAAGATAAGCAAAAAAAGATGTAAAAACAAAACTAAACTAATAAGGTATATTCTAATCTTTAATCATTAATTTCTAATCAGTAATACAGTAATTTACCAAGAAGATTAATGTTAATAAATGGCATCCAAAAGGTTTGTTATTAATGAAATCTAACAAAATTAAATCTACATTAGCACTCCTATTTCATTAGTCGGTCAATGGGTGCAAAATAGTAACAAATCTGAATATACATTTTACCAGCATACCCGCAATCAACAACAAGTTGAAATCATTGGAACAGTGGTTAACCTGCCTGATAGAGGATGCATCTTCCCCCATCTTTCCCCACCATTTGATGTCACCTCCATGCCAATGATTTATTTGGACATTTGCCAGAAAAGCCTCTACTTTCATCAAGACATAAACATAATCACCATCATAGGACCCAAGCAAGTTTTATGATTGGTGATCATGATCAAAAGAGCATTTTGGCCACTAACAGTGGAGGTGTGTTTGCTTTAAAAAGAAGAATGGTAATGTAGAACCTAATTCCCAGTAGTATGGTGGTGAATATGTGATGTTGGGTAGGTTTTGATTTCAAAGGCCCTGAAAGTTTTGTTATGATTGTTAGGCACCGTGGTCTCTGTGAATAACCAGCAGAATTTAGTGCAAAATCTCCCTTCTTTTGCCAGGATGCTAAATCTGGGTCATTCTTCCAGCCGGAGCAAAAATATCCATTCCTACAGATCCAGATCAAAATAGCCTTGGGCAAAATCAAACTTGTGCAATGGCCTATCCCATTTCCTAATCCCTATTCGAAATGGTTGGGATAAAGAGGATGGTCCACAACCAACCAACAACCAAAGACTGGACTATCTGGAGAGATTCTAGTACGAATGGCTTCAGGTGACCTTTTCTACCTCATCTAACATTATTGCACAACACTTTGGGCTGTTATCTCGGCAAGGAGATGGTGTACATAGTACAACATTCAGGCTGTGCCAATAATAGTGCCAGATGTTTTATAAGTAAATCTTTTTTAAGAAAACATAGTTTTTTTATTGTTTTACCTCAAGAAAACTGTTAAATGTAAAATTAAATTGATAAACAATACAGTTATTTGATTGTGTTGTTTTTTTACTAGTAGGACAATTGGAATTTTGCAATCTTGGGATTAGCCGCCCAGAATGCGGCAGGGAAGATTTTAATTTAAAACAAGTAAAATGTGCAAAATTCAAAAGTTAATTTTTTTTCCCGTCAAATAACATTAAATTGATAAGAAATACAGTGAACACATTGTTACGAGTAAATTACTATTGTAGCTGGAAACGGCTGATTTGTAATGAAATATTGGAACAGTGGAATTCACGATCAGCCAATTATTGCCACTTATTGGCGGTCCTTCACATCACGTGCTGCCAAAACAGTCCAGACCCGCCAAGGCATGGACTCTGCAAGACCCCTGAAGGTGTCCTACGGCACCAAAAAATTAGCAGCAGATCAAGCAGTCATGCGAGTTGGAGCCATTGTGAATTGGACATGTTGATCCAGAACATTGCACAGATGCTCAATCTGATGGGCATGGGCACACTGATCGGCCTGCGGCTACGCGCCCTGATACACAGCAAGGTGTGATGCTCTGTGTGTTGTGACACATTTCTCCCGTAACCATCATTAAAATCTTCTGTGACTTGTGCCACAGAATTCCATTAGTCAATTTGGCTGCAGGAAAATGTTCTATTCTTTATCGCCATGATTTGCTTTATTTGACCAACACCCTGTCTGTGATTGTGGTTTTTCCTTTTTTTGATACGGTTGTCTGACCACAGAAAGTTGGCCCTTGTCAAAGTCGCTCACGTCTTTACTCAATTATCAATTATCTTGCATCCAACATGCGGACTATGTGAACTGATTGTTGGCTGACCATCTAATCTGCCATGACAAATACATGAGTGTCTAGGTCTTCAACTGGCAGCTTCACTAAATAGTAGTAGACACCAGTCTCAACGTCAACATTAAAGATGCGTTTCCGGGATGGTGGCATTTTAGGCAGATTGCAAAGTTAAAACCATATCTCAGACTGTCCAATAAAAAGAAAAGGTCAAGATAGGCAAATAAAAAACTCAGCCACTGGACCGAGACGATGGTGTTATGGACAGACAAATCTAAGTTTGAGGTGTTCGAATCACAAAGCTGAACATATGTAATACCCAGACAAATTGATACGATGCTGGAGGAATGCTTGAAGCCATCTGTCAAGCATGAGGGAGTCAAGAAAAAGGACCTGGGGTTTATTGGTGGTTGGAGATTTGTACAGGGTAAAATGTTGTGGAATGGTTAATTTTTTTGAATAATCTACTGATTAGCTTATTATGTACCCAGAAGATGAAATATATTTACTTTTATTTTATTGTTCACTTTTATTTTTTCTCATGGTCCAGTTTCCCGCAGATTACCGAGCCATAACCTCACGTTTTTACTCAACCTGTAAGTGGGTGCTTGAAAACCACCTCCTTTTTTAGAGACTGTGAATATAGAACATATTTGAATATTTTTTTAGCTCAGAGGAATTTATTTGTAAATGCACCTGATGAGCGTGATTTCCTACTGACTCCTTAGTTTAGCCTTTGGTTGATAGCATGATTTCTGGGCACATTACTAAACTAAACACATCAATGTTTTCCAGAGACTCTCCAGATTCCAATGGAGTTATTTATTAGTTTGTAACTTCAACCATTTGCTCATGATGATTGGGTATGTGTAAAGACAACTGCCACTGACAACTCTGGAAACATTTGTCTAAAGTCTTTAGTGGGGCACCAGCAACTATCTCGGTAGGACACTGCACTTACGCAAATTGTAAATTGTGCATTTTGGGAATGCTTTTACTGTAATGGTTCATGGCGCCTGTGTTCACAAGATTCGGCTTAACAATATTAAATGCAGCTAGCACTAACACATTTTTGTTTTAGATAGTTGCGAACGGAACACCACAGAAATAAATGTAACTACAAATCTCTCTTAGTCGCTTCTGCTCTCTTCACCGTGCATCTTCCTGACCTACCTTCCTCATCCTCTGATAAGTCAATTCTGTCTCCTAATGGGGGTTCTTCATAATCACGGACCCTGTTAAAAGACCCTCCTCTAACACATGCACGCACTTGTGTCCTCTATTATGAACCATGTGGGCGGCTAGTCTTAATGATCGTCAGTAAAATAGTCTTTATAACAACTGATAAACACACTCATCCTACGCTCTCCTAACGCTCCAAAGATTTGACCTTGTTCTCCTTTTGTGCACAAATTAGTTTTCTTCTTGGAGACCTAGAGGAATGTTAATTCAGTCAGGTTTTGAACTCCTTTTCCTATTTCATCTTAACTGAATAAAGTCCCACAGGGCCACAAGTCCTTGATTGCTCATAGTATTGGTTCTTGTCCCGTTGTGCAATAATTAATTTGTTTCACAAGTTTTTCTAAAGAATCTCCATCACTTAGGCAACTTATGGTGAAAAAGTATGAATACACATGCCTTAGAGCATGCTAACGGGCCATTGAAGATGAAATTGCTGTTTTTGTTTCGTTGAATGTCAATACCAATGTAAAATGTAAAATGCTATTAACTTGGAACTGTGGTTTGCACAGAATGTACCTTCCAGTTTCAGGGTCTCAGTTTGTTGGCGACAAGACTAGGTTTGCTTAACTTTTCTTAATCAAATGCAATAGCGATTATTCTGTGCAACCTAGACATCCAGTGTTCTATTATGATTGCATATGAAATTAACAATGTTATGGTCATTGTTTCCAGATATTTTTAACTCTTTTTTTTGCCATCAGGGACATGATGCGTTACTTGCTCTAGTGACCTTACAGAAACTGTGTGGATTTGCTTCAGGTGACAGATGTCATGGTTATCCTGGATGACACCTGACTCAAAGACCTCCTGTCTTCAGTCAGTAAAGTGTTTCGACGTTGTCGACAAGAGGCATTATTAATGAAGGGGGATGTGCCCTCTTTTTTTTAATGCATTCTCTTCCCGCTGATTGGATATCTCTTTTTCAAATTAAATGAATAATGATCTGTTTTTCACTAAAGCGCCTCAAGGAAGCTTTGGGTGATGTACTTGCAAATTGCTAGTAAGTATGAACCAATCAAAACACTAGCAAATATTCAGAAAGATATTTAGGTTATATTAGGCTCCTGTCCATATAAGTGACAGCACTCCTGCTCTGAGTCACGTGGGTCATGTCAACTGCCACATATAAACTAGAATTATTCTAGTATAACCTTCTTAACAGACATTGACAAAACAACTCCTTGCCTGTCTGACTAACAGAATTCACTTTATTTTTGAGGAACCTGTTTGGTTTATTCCACTCACTCATTCATTTACATTATACTTTTCCAAATGATTTTTAACCAGATGGTTTAGTTTACTTATGAAACATTGGCACAATTACCAGGATGTACTTGAAATGTAGTAGTTACAAAATCATTTGCATGCTTTCATCAACTTAAGAAGATGGTCACATGTCTTTCTTCTAAAGAGGGACTGCTTGTTAATTTGGATTTCCAGCAGCTTATATCTTATTTAAATCACAGTTTAAATAATGATCAAAACTAATTATAGAAAACATCTAATTTTGGAACATTATTGTGCTGCAACGCAATATACATAGAGTAATTAATCTCATCAATCCCTGCCCAACCCTCGCTGTCATTTAACACTCTGACAGGCAGGCAGCACACAGACACAGTGAATTTCCCATGCTGTATTGGCTTCACAGAGGAAAACTCAAAACAACAATGATGGCAAGACTGCCTTCCACGTTGCTTCTAAAAATAAACCCAGATATCTTCTCTGCTATGGTATAAGCTAGTTTATGTGGCTCTCTGAATAACGTGAGTTAGTCTTAGAGCCTAACGGAGATAATCCTGAGTCTTAATCAGCATAAATGCGTTTTAACTTATGTGCGTGTTTACTGGTGGCAGTGTGAGTGGTGATTCACCTCGCTTTGAACTGCGGGAGTAGGTGAATGCCAACGAGAGGCTGTGGCGCGTCCCCTCCCCGGCCATGCCAAGCGCTTGTACCCATCCACCATGTCTAGCGAGGGGGCATTCCTGGCGCCCTGCCCAGTAACCCGTTTCCTCTCCACACACTCCCCAAAGAAGAGGGGGATGGAGAAAAAGAGAGAGAGACAAAGAGAGAGAAAATCCTCTTCAGAGATAAGTGAGCAGCCGAGTGAATGTTGCGCCAGATCCATTCAGCATGTTTGTGAAAATCTCCTTTCAACTTAGTCAGTCAGTGAGGAAAATAAAGCTGAATGTTGCAACTGCATCCACTAGCAATGCCATGTCATTAAGCTGTCAGTCAGCTTGTTTTCTGTTATTCATCCTTACATTCCATGGGGGGTATTTGGTGAATCTGGCAGGATTGGAAGCTGGTTCAAACCAGGGACAAGGTTGTGAAGTGCAGCCTAGTCCGCGGACAGCCCTAAACGGACACACGCCTGACAGAACTGAGAGTTTAGTTGTGTCATTGGTAAATTGATTTGGTTCTGACCGCTGAGCCTAGTCAGTTTAATCAGTAGTCCTAATAAGCCTTTCACAACTAGCTTGCTGGTTAACTGGCCAGTAGTTGTGTCACCATCTAGATGTCACTGGCAACAGTCACCATTGGGAAGCTGTGGCTGTTTGGGCGACAGTTGTGCCTGTATATTGCTACCACACCCTCTCTGCTGCTTTACCTTCTCTCCCCCACATGGAATATTGTACAAATCTAAGGGCTTAATCATACTTTAAGTTCACTAGTTTCTGGAGCGGTCATTGATGTTTCGGCACTGTACACGCATGTTGGAAAGGAGGACTATAGATACTGAAGCAAAAATATAGATGAATTAAGAGGGCTGGCTTATCATCTGGCAGAAGCCGTGCTAGTCTGTCTCACTGTTAGAGTCGAGCAGAGCTGAACAAAACCCTCTTTCCCAAGTTCTGTTAAAATCCTCTTGGGGTTGCTCCAGTTTCTTGGGAAAAAGAGCCGAAAGCGAGCTCTTCACTCAGCACACAGAAGTCTTGAATGTTAATTCGGTGGATTTTTTATGTCTCTCGAAAGCACATTCCTGGACGGGCAAGGAAAAGATTCCTGATATTCTGGCCTATATTGCCTTGCAATGTAACCTCCCTTTAGACATCCGTCTGTCAGAAATGCTCAGTAAAAAACTTGACACACAGTTCCTAATGACAGTTTATGCCGATACAGGCGTTGATTAAATGGTACGGTTCCATTAGATTATTGTGTTGCAGGTGATGTGGATAATGACAGTCAACGACCTTTCCGGGTTTTGTAAAGTACTGGGACCATATCAGACCAGCGTCTGAAGACTGTGGCGCGTCTGGGTTTTCTCCGGTGTGTCTGTGCGGGTGATCCTAGATACATTTGTGCATGCCTGTAGCTGTAGATGTGGTTGGTTGTTTGTCTACCTGTGACCTGTCAAGCTGATGTATACTTTGTACTCGTCTTAGAAGGGTTTTTCTACAATGACCAAGCGCGTTGTGAATGACAGAAAATTGCTTTATAACATAAGGAGGGGAAAAGACATTCATTGTTGTCAAACTGTCAAAGTCTTCTTGATGAAAGATAGAGATATTCACTAATGCCGACCAGACTGTCTTCAATCTTATTAATACAATCATTCTTTTCAATAAGCGACCTAAATCACTCCACTTAACCGCTGAGTTTGATATTTAATATCACTCTGATTTACTTGACGTTCATCGAAGCCAAATAAATAAAAAAAATACGTTCAAGTCGCAACCTGGGAAATGGCTTCACAATTTTTCTTTTCTATTGGTTCTAATGTACAGTATTCCTCGTAATTCTGCTGTTTCGCCGGCAGTGCTATACACTGCAATAAAGTACAATCCAATGAGCTGATCTCTCTCTCACCGTCCAAAACCAGTGGGTTGTTGTTATACTGAATGCTTTATAGTGGAGTTAACTAAGCAGTGCTTAGGATTCATTCATATTTTATTAACGCTATTCTATGTCTATCATAAACCCCATCACATGTGAGCTGCAGAGATACCTTTGGTACATACACAAACACACACACACACACACACCACCTCCAATCAGATTTGGCAGTCCAGTCAGGTCCACAGGCCATGAGCGCTATCTAAAACGTTACACAGATCATCAGGCCTGATCCTCTTTGATCTCCAGCTCACAGGGAGCAACTTCTCTCCTCATCACAGAAATCTATAGTGGAGGCTTTGGACTTCACTACAGAAGGTGGGGGAATCTCCGCAAATGATGCATGGCTCTTTTAACACTGAGACGGGGGGAGAGAGGGGGGAATGAGTTCTAAGGATGCATCTAGAGTGTCGTCAAAAGAATACAAATGGATGGTTTAATGTCAACTGTTGATCTCTGCTTTCCTTGTTCTGCTCCATATAGCCTTTGACGGCAAATGACTGAGGACATGCTATATGTACAGTAGTTGGACACTCAAGCTTTGCTTTTCTTCTAAAGTCTCCTGCAGTCCATTGTGGCAGGTTGCTAAAAAGCTAATGCGTTCAGACTTGGTTAAATGGGGGGCGTCCCGGTTATGATGCTATTCAAATGTGTGCACTTCTATCCATGCTGTTGTCCCATTTATAATGTACACCTACAAGCAGACCTGTGCTTTCATTGGGTGATTGCCACTGAATCAAGCCAGAATAGCACCACTTCAAGAAGCAAGGTGACTGAACTACTGTGGCCTTCGCTAATAATTGATTAAATAAAGTAACCTTATTCTAGGTTGACACATTCACAAGCCATCTTACACATTTGAGCTATTGGTAGCCCAGTAAATACAGTAAGTATATTTTTGGCACTTATCACCCCTCGTAATACACACACCTCCTCTCTTTTCCTCACTCTCTGCTATACGAGGTGATTGATGGTAACCTTACACTCCCCTTAGGCATTGTCATTGTGCCATACCATGAAGGATGGACATGAGAACACAAACCAATGATCTTTTACATTCCAGGAAAAAGCCTGAAGAGTCTGAATAATTCAACTTGTATCCAACCAAAGCTCTATTTGTCATATATATCCTGGCTGGGGGCACTCTTAGAATACGGCCTAAATGTCACGCTATTCCCCATACGTTATAATGCACCACTTTTGTACAGAGCTTCGTTGCACCTGGTCAAATTTAGTAAACTACAAATAGAGGATAGGCTATCATTTAGGACTTTTTCTTATATGTTTCTACCCAGCATGCTTTGCGTGTCATAGGCTATGAGAAACGGGTCCTACGTCTGGTTCTTTGAATGTTCAGCCTCTTTGTCACCCAACCCTATGAAGTCCCAGAGCGAAGGCAGAAAGTGGTTGGCACAAGGCTTTCATTTTAGAGATTAAAAGCGACTGCTACTGTACAATAACATAGCTGGCATTGACAAGAGAAAATACATTTTTGAGAGAGACTGGTAGTCTTGTGACCTCTTTGACCAATTCAGTAAAATTGATGAGGAGATACAAGTTTGGCCTTGTTGATGTAAAGAACATTCGTCCTCTATTCATTTTCCTCAAATTAACTGGAATGTCCACTGGTTGTCGGCCCCGGGTTTGTCAATGCAGGCGTAACTGAAGGCCAATTAATGATAAAGCACCTTTACAGCTCTAGATATTTGCAAATAAGAATACGTTGTCAGCCACTTCCGGACACCCATTGATCGACTTACAGTTCAGTGCAGTCAAACTAAGTGTCACCTTTTGTGTGCCCTTCATGTGTTTTATGATTTATTTCCCTTTACTCAGCTCCTGGCATATCATGTGGAAATCAAAGTATGAAACATTAACAAGCTGAGAACAAGGGTCTAAGTTTAAGTAACAGAGATGAATAGATATGACCCTTGTGTGAACTTTGCCTGACCTATAGAAGGTCACGGTGATGAGAAACAGGTCTAAGGACCGTTGTTCTCTGTCTGTCCATTCATCCACTAAACCTAATAAACTCAGCCACTCCACTCATTACTTCCACTCATTATGTAAGGGAAGTCACATTTAGTTAGAAAATAAATGTTCGAGGGAATAACTGTCCAGACAACAGATGGACACAGTCAGAGTCAGTCGCTCGCCTGGAAACAAAAACTTCTGGCCTTGAAAGACTGAGTGTGTGTGTTTGTGTACTCTTCATAATTGACAAGGTTGTGGAGAAACATTTTTTTTGTCGTTGTAGCCGGTCAGTCCCAAAAAGCGAAAACCACAAACTCTCAATTTCGGCTAAACTACATTAAATAATGTCCAGAACTTTGTGTGTGTCTACCCCAGTTCATTCAATTGCCTCCGTCTCTCGCTGCTCTCTTTACCCAGCTACCTCTGGCCTTAAAGGGGAGGTACGTCTGTCCGTGTGTTTACACAGCTGGTCTTTTACTAGAGAAGCTGGGGTAAATAAATGACCAGGTCATAGTTAAGTAGGGGACAAATCATTTGTATAGACCATAATTGACAACATTGTCAATAATTGTGCAACAAATGTAATCAAAAATTCAAATGTATATTCTTTGTGTTCCATTTAGAGTTACGCCACCACCATGCATTTTACCCTGTCTCGGGCCCCTGTGAGCCTGTCTCGGGCCCCTGTGAGCCTGTCTCGGGCCCCTGTGAGCCTGTCTCGGGCCCCCTGTGAGCCTGTCTCGGGCCCCCTGTGAGCCTGTCTCGGGCCCCCTGTGAGCCTGTCTCGGGCCCCCTGTGAGCCTGTCTCGGGCCCCCTGTGAGCCTGTCTCGGGCCCCCTGTGAGCCTGTCTCGGGCCCCCTGTGAGCCTGTCTCGGGCCCCCTGTGAGCCTGTCTCGGGCCCCCTGTGAGCCTGTCTCGGGCCCCCTGTGAGCCTGTCTCGGGCCCCCTGTGAGCCTGTCTCGGGCCCCCTGTGAGCCTGTCTCGGGCCCCCTGTGAGCCTGTCTCGGGCCCCCTGTGAGCCTGTCTCGGGCCCCCTGTGAGCCTGTCTCGGGCCCCTGTGAGCCTGTCTCGGGCCCCCTGTGAGCCTGTCTCGGGCCCCCTGTGAGCCTGTCTCGGGCCCCCTGTGAGCCTGTCTCGGGCCCCCTGTGAGCCTGTCTCGGGCCCCCTGTGAGCCTGTCTCGGGCCCCCTGTGAGCCTGTCTCGGGCCCCCTGTGAGCCTGTCTCGGGCCCCCTGTGAGCCTGTCTCGGGCCCCTGTGAGCCTGTCTCGGGCCCCCTGTGAGCCTGTCTCGGGCCCCCTGTGAGCCTGTCTCGGGCCCCCTGTGAGCCTGTCTCGGGCCCCCTGTGAGCCTGTCTCGGGCCCCCTGTGAGCCTGTCTCGGGCCCCTGTGAGCCTGTCTCGGGCCCCCTGTGAGCCTGTCTCGGGCCCCCTGTGAGCCTGTCTCGGGCCCCCTGTGAGCCTGTCTCGGGCCCCCTGTGAGCCTGTCTCGGGCCCCCTGTGAGCCTGTCTCGGGCCCCCTGTGAGCCTGTCTCGGGCCCCCTGTGAGCCTGTCTCGGGCCCCCTGTGAGCCTGTCTCGGGCCCCCTGTGAGCCTGTCTCGGGCCCCCTGTGAGCCTGTCTCGGGCCCCCTGTGAGCCTGTCTCGGGCCCCCTGTGAGCCTGTCTCGGGCCCCCTGTGAGCCTGTCTCGGGCCCCCTGTGAGCCTGTCTCGGGCCCCTGTGAGCCTGTCTCGGGCCCCTGTGAGCCTGTCTCGGGCCCCTGTGAGCCTGTCCTCGATCCCGTCCTTGTCACTGTCCCCGATCCCGTCCTTGTCACTGTCCCCGATCAAGTCCTTGTCTCTGGTCCCGCTCCCGTCCGTGTCTCTCCGTCTGTTCCCGTTCGTGCCTCTATGTCATGCCTTTGTTGGTCCCTGTCCCTGAGTCTGCCCCAGTCCCTGAGCCCGTGACCCTGCCTGTGCCCGTGACCCTGCTGGAGCCCGTTTCACTGCCTAAGACTGTTCCCGGGCCTCTGCCAGTGCAACCTCCAGATCCGCTCCCTCCGGGCCGACCTCCAGATCCGCTCCCTCTGGGCCGACCTCCTGATCCGCTTCCTCCGGGTCGACCTCCTGACCTGTTTCTGCCCTTCTGGGTCTCCGCCCTGCCCGAGACCAGTTCTCTCTGCCCTGCCCGAGACCAGTTCTCTCTGCCCTGCCCGAGACCAGTTCTCTCTGCCCTGCCCGAGACCAGTTCTCTCTGCCCTGCCCGAGACCAGTTCTCTCTGCCCTGCCCGAGACCAGTTCTCTCTGCCCTGCCCGAGACCAGTTCTCTCTGCCCTGCCCGGGACCAGTTCGCCTCCTATTGCCCTTGGAGGGTTTGGCGCTGCAGGAGCAGCGCATATAGGGGGGGGGGTACTGTAAGGACCAGAGGTCTATCCCTCCCTCTACCCTCCTCTATGGCCCGTATTGGCACTTCTCCTTTGTCAGCGAGGAGAGAGACAATCAAGGACATTGACAGCAGCTGTGCTCTGTCCTCACCTGTGCCTGGTTTGCTAATTAGGCATGTATTTAAGCTCCGTCTTTAAATAAAGACATTATTAATAGAATTCTCTGCGCCTGTGTCCGTTACCTGCTACCTGTGCTACCTGCCTGTGAGCCAGTCGTGACATGCATATTGTTTTGAAAGAGTGAATTCTGTTTGGACCAAAGTGCTCCAGCGATTGAGAAGCTCTGTAATCCCATAGCTATATATGTCAGAAGACAAGAATACAACTCTAGTCATTTCTGGATGTTAGGTTACATATAATAAGATACATTTTGGGAAGTGTATTTCTGTAAGACAGAATAGAAGTGGCATCATGTCTGAGTGATTTGTCCTCTACAACCATATCCACCTCTGAATACAAGACTTCGAAATGTATTCTCCATTTTTCTCCATCCTTTCATATTGCATAATAGGACCATGGTTTGTATTAAATAAGGTGCCATTCAGGACACATAACAACACTCCAATGGGGGCAATTGTATTTGCTTTGAGTAACACGTTGTATTGCCCCCCGAGGGCCAGTTACCTTATGAGTGTCTCTATTAGTGGCTTAGTTCATTGAGAAATGGCTTTCACCCATACCATATGTGTATGGTATGGGTGAAAGACTGCTGAGCTTCAACCCTAAAAATCTCATTGTAAACCTTGTGGACATGGAGCCCAGGAGGTTATGCACAATGTAAGTTATTGTGCTTTCTGTTATACAAATGTAAAACAGCTAGTTGGCTGGGGCCTTCAGAGCCAATCCTTTAGATCAGACAATTCTACCCAGAGTATCCCTCCCTTTCCATGCTGATTAGGCCGTTTGTCCGTGATGGTGATTTGTGTGCCATTTAAATAAGCATCAAGGCGCGTAGTTTGGTTTGCCTAGACACAGTGAGGGAGATTGATGAGTCCTATCGGGTAGCTGGGGACATCACTCGTTCTGGGCAGGTCAATATGAGCGCTCCCAGTCCAGTAGGATCTATAGGGGGAAGTGAAATGTGTGTTGTTTGGTGTGTGTGTGTGTGTGTTGCCTGTGTTTGTTTGGTGTGTGTGTGTGTGGGCAACGTTTGCATGCCTGTGTTAGGGCAAACATAGTCTATATTCCTTACATCAAACAATTTGCATTCTCTATATAACCCATCGATTTTTTGTCTAGCTATTGGTGGGAATGTTTTTCCCAATGTTACATGTCAAGATGTCATCATTTGATCTGTATTGTTATAGTATAAAAGGTTTGCATTGTCCTGGCCGGTCACCTACCCTCGGGACATCTTCCTGGTCACCTACCCTGGGGACATCTTCCTGGTCACCTACCCTGGGGACATCTTCCTGGTCACCTACCCTCGGGACATCTTCCTGGTCACCTACCTTGGGGACATCTTCCTGGTCACCTACCCTGGGGACGTCTTCCTGGTCACCTACCCTGGGGACGTCTTCCTGGTCACCTACCCTGGGGACGTCTTCCTGGTCACCTACCCTGGGGACATCTTCCTGGTCACCTACCCTGGGGACATCTTCCTGGTCACCTACCCTGGGGACATCTTCCTGGTCACCTACCCTGGGGACATCTTCCTGGTCACCTACCCTGGGGACATGGACTCGCCACAAACCGGTCAGACCTTACTGGAATCAGACTGAGTGAAGCACAGGATGCTGCATTAACATGGCTAGTACCTCTCTCTAATGCAGTGGTGTCAGACCCATGTGTACTCATGGAGGCGTCTGTCACCCATAATGCAACATCAGGGAAACTCCCTGCTCTGGACTGACCTCAGGTTGCAGGGAAACTCCCTGCTCTGGACTGTGCTATTCAGTCTGTTCTCCTATTCCATGGATCAGAATCCTGCTATTGGTAAAGACAATTCGCCCCTTTACTATTAAGACGAAGTACAAGTTTACCCATCAAAATAATATAGCGTCTTGTGTCCTCCTTAAATAACTCTTGGCAACTGTAAGGTAATTTTTCCCTTAGACACGGGCATTAGCTGAGATATGCACGCCGTTCAAACTGGAAGCCCACTGAAAACAAAAGCTGAGAGGCTGGCGAACTTCCGCTCAGCATTTATGGGCATTTGTGAGCCATCTAAGATCAAATGAAAATAGTTGCACTCCCCTTTAAAGAAGACTGCGACTGGTCTCTGACATCACTTAGTGCTGTGTCAATGTGTTTGTGAGTGAGTGTGTGTGCGGGTGAGGGGTTAACCACTGTAACTTCAGTGAACACACCCACAGTAAGAGTCAGGCTCCATTCATTTTAACCAGGACGAAGGACAGCAACTTTGATGTGCTTCTCTGCACATATGGAAGCAATCTTGGACATTCCAGCTAGATTAAAGCATGTTTTGGGAAGGCATTTCACTAGTCCCATTCCTGGCCATGGTGAATAGAGTTTCAAAGAAGGTATAGATTCAGTTACTGTTAATATGGGTCTGGGAGAAGAGTGAAACGCAGGTCAAGAGAGAGAGAGAGAGAGCGGCAGAGAGAGTTGGAGTGAGGGAGAGGGAAACAGAATAAGAGTTCAGGTAAGAAAGAGTTAGAGAGTTCCTTTGAGAAAGTTAGAGCGAGAGAAGAAAAGAGTTAGAGAAAGGGACCGATACTGTAGGTAGCGGGTGATTCAATAGAGGAAAAGAAAAAAAGATGGGGTATGTGAAAGTACAGTCTGAATCAGGGAGATAAGGAGAGGGAGAAAGAGTTTTAGTCCTTCATTATTCTCTTGGGTGCTTTGTAATGAATTGATTAAATGTGTCAATTGGAAAGATAATTATTTAGCTCTGTCATAACAATACATAATGGCATGGTTACCTTGAAACTAAACGAATGAAAACTATTTCTGGTTGGATGATTGGAGCCAGGAATGTATTGTCCTACGGTAAAAGCTTTTGGAAGTAGTAAATAAGTTGGGCATTATGTTCTTAGACACACATGAAATGCGTGAGGTAAAGAAAAGTTCACAGAAATGTCCTGCTGTTTCGGAAAAACAAGGATTCTTCTCCCTGAATTCCTCTGAGGTGTTGTGGGCAATGTATTAACAATATTTATAAGCAGCTTCACCAAGGCACTTTTCTTTTCCTTGACACATCGAGGACACTCAAGTAAAAAAACAGAATTCACAAATACCCTGTTTTTTGATTTTGCAAAATATTTGTGACGCTCCTTCCAGTATCCAGGGAAGACTTCAATTATTTTCTTATTTCCTAGATGCAGTTATGTTTTGATTACAGTAGGTCGTGGTTGGAAATGCCATGGACAGCACTTATCTGTTATCAATACTTGCATGTCTATTCAATAATAAAAATGCCCTCAATTATTTTAAAACATTGTATAAAGATCAATGAGTCTCCCCAAGGATATTAAAATGCTCGGTCCGTATGCTGTGTGTATAGGAAGAGAAAGACAGACTCTCACATACATAGACACACACACATACACCAACACAGACACACACACATACACCAACACAGACACACAGACACACAGACACACAGACACACAGACACACAGACACACAGACACACACACACAAACACACACCAAGGCCATTACACTGACAGGTCTGCTTACATTCCCAAACAGCCAGTTAAATACAGCCTACATTTGAACAAATGAGAGGCTCAATCTGTAAGTCTAGTGTTTCTAATTGATATAGTGGTCATGTTGGTTTCATGCAGTTCAGTGCCCGGATTGGCGACGTTTGGATTTTCAAGACCCCTCAACTTAGATACAGGGCCAAGCAAAACAAACGTCATTCGTCTTCATGTTTTACTCTGGCTGTATTTGGGGCGCTAACATTCATCGTCATGTTTCAGCCAAGCTAATTCATCATGCTAACACTAGCTCTGTAGAACAAGGTCAATTCCATGTCATTAGTGTTTGACGTCTTCAAATCCTTTTCTCGAGTGCTCTTATTTTTTTATGTTGTTGTCTTTGCTGAAGGTTAGTAAATAATACATATTCCCTTTCATGTTGAAATGAGCACAGGTCTCTAAAATTAGGTTTCACTATCTCCGGTTCTCTTTTTAGATCTCACCTTTTAATACTGTAGTATTGTTCCGTCTTTTTAATACCTTCCCGTTATGTTTCTCTCTCTAGCCGTTTACTTATTATCATTCTCTCTTTCCAGTCACAAAATCTTTTCGAATACCTTTTGTAAATGATATATGGTTTCCAGTCTCAACAGGAGTTAGCTAATTTCGTAACTCTCTCACATGGGAACTCAAACTTCTAATGTCATCAGTGAGCCGATAAACAATCCGACTGACACACTATACAGTCCTATCGAGACTACTTTGGCACATTCACACTCGAGCGGTAACTAACTGTACACGAACGTCAGTGGCAGCCATTTGCAGCTACGCTACGCTCTGTGTAATTAGATTTAATTTCATGCGATGTGAGTGAGAAACATGATGATAGTCGCGGCGTATCACTGCTCGTATCAAATGAAAAGTTATCCGTGACTTGTCAAAAGAAATACAGTTCATACGTCTGTCCCCGGCATGAATGGGTGACTCGAATAACTCATTACAGAAAATGAGACCCCATTACACTAACTATGTGAGCTTTTAGAGATTTGATGGCCATGAATCACTGTTGCCCCTGACGATGAAAGAGAGTGCATGCATGTGTGTTCCTGTCTTTTTATATGATGCTGATTGTTTTTCCCCTTCCATTTGGATGTTCTCTTCAGAATTTGTCTAGTTTTTAGGGCCAAATAGAGTATTGACTCTATAAAAAAAAATGTTTTCTTTATCAGGTCATTGCTTGAGCACCATTTAGATCACATATTACATGATTATATAATGTATTACGTGTGTGTGTGTGTGTGTGTGTGTGTATATATATATATATATATACATACACTATGGGGAAAACATTCATTTCTGATTACAATTGGGGTAAGTCACCTGGAATTAAATGTCTTTGGTCAAAACCAAACTCAAATAAATCAAAAACCCAGTGCACCAACATATTTTTATTTGACTCTGTTAAAGTGACCTATAATAGCCACCTGAATGTGTATGTATTACACTAATCTATATTAGCCATTTGAATGTGTGTGTATTACGCTAATCTATATTTGCCACCTGAATATGTGTGTATTACGCGAATCTATATTAGCCACCTGAATGTGTATGTATTACACTAATCTATATTAGCCATTTGAATGTGTGTGTATTACGCTAATCTATATTTGCCACCTGAATATGTGTGTATTACGCGAATCTATATTAGCCACCTGAATGTGTGTGTATTACGCTAATCAATATTAGCCATTTGAATGTGTGTGTATTACGCTAATCTATATTAGCCATTTGAATGTGTGTGTATTACGCTAATCTATATTTGCCACCTGCATGTGTGTGGATTACGCTAATCTATATTAGCCATTTGAATGTGTGTGTATTACGCTTATCTATATTAGCCATTTGAATGTGTGTGTATTACGCTAATCTATATTAGCCACCTGAATGTGTGTGTATTACGCTAATCTATATTAGCCATTTGAATGTGTGTGTATTATGCTAATCTATATTAGCCATCTGAATGTGTGTGTATTACGCTAATCTATATTAGCCACCTGAATGTGTGTGTATTACGCTAATCTATTAGCCATCCGAATGTTTGTGTATTACGCTATTCTATATTAGCCACCTTCGTTTGAGTATTACATTTAACTAACTGGCCAACAGAATGTCTGTAATGTATTACATAAAAATATACGAGCCAATGGAATGTGTGTATTGCTACACTTGCCATCTGAACTGCCAATACTGTACATTTCCCTGTTCAGGAAAGCCATCCCAGGTTCAGCTAAAATCAGAGTGTTGAGAAGAAGACAGCCGCTGTATTCTATTCTATTCTTCGGAGTAGACAGCAGCTGTTTGTCAGCGTGCCTTAATATTTCATAGGCTGTGAAACCACCATCCTCAGCGGTTTCCAAGAGCTTGGTCTATGTGTATGAAACTTCAGGCAACTTGAGTTGGAGATCACTGGGGCTTCATTAGGATGAAAATGCTCTTATTGTGTCTGTGTGTGTGTGCGTGCTTGTGCGTGCTTGTTTGCGTGTGCGTGTGCGCATGTCTTGGTGTGTCAGGACCCATGCAGTGAATGTTTTATCTGTCTCTGGGCTTCTGGGAAGAAGCTTATTGGTGAAGCCAAGTCTTGAGGCACTGCATATAAACACTGTATTTGTTTGTGTGTGTGTGTGTTGAGGTCCTTCTGGTTAACAGCTCAACTCCTACCGGATCTTTAGAGTAGTAATTCAACCCGGCTACACTCTGGTGACCTGTCTCTAAACTCTTAACTCTAGTCTACCTACCTCCCCAGCAAACATTAAAGTTCGGTAGTATTGCCATGCCTTGAATCTAACCACATGGCCACTGATTGAAAGCACCTTTGTTCTCGCCAAATTACTGTTTTAAATAACAATGCCAAAGAAAAAACCTGCTATGTAGTTTACAGGAAATCTAAAACATTGTAGCCTTACGAAATTTTTTTTGGGGTGGAACCATGTTTGGCCTTCTAAAAGACATTCAGTTGACTTTAAACCTTTGACTTATTATTGACCTATTAACCTCCTAAGAACTTACTTTCTGATGAGAACAATAATTTAGTGAGGCTGAATCTGACTAGTGATTTGTACTGTGTTTGTGTCCACAGCTATTTTTTGCATATTTTGTCCATTTTCATTTATACTGATGATTATAAGTCCTCAGTAGCTAGCTGGCGTTTTGTGGAAAAAAATAGACAAATTAAGTCGGCATTGAATCAATTATTTAGGCTCAAATGAAAAGTACAAAGCAAAAGCCACAGTATTGTTGCAGCCTGCAGCGAAAGGCAGAAAAGGAGGAAAATTAGGTCAGTTTCATAATATTCTAGTGGGATCTTTCCCAGCCCCCCTGCATGCAGTTACACAGTTAAAGAGGAGGTCTGAAATTGAGTTAAGTCCAGGAACATTTGAATCAATGTATCCCTACCTTTGCCTTATTAAAGTTATTGGATCAATAGAATATGAGTTATACGTTTTGCCATTTGAATCCAGCCTCAGTGAATTATGAAATGTGTTGAAATCCAACAAAGCGTCCTCGTTTCTGTTTTTGGAAACCTCAAAATAGCAGGCCATGTTGAATGCAAAATAAATCTCTACTGTATTGACTCATAAGAAGGCTTACAGTAGACCCACTTTAGTGATTGTAATTCACAGTTATTCTTGCACTGGTTTAATTTGTGGAGTCTCAGGATGAAGACAAGCCTAAATTGTTTATCTCTTATTTACACTATTTCCTACATTCTGTATTCATGTTTTATGATGAAGCATAAAAGGATATTCATACAGAGGTGGTAAAAGTACTCAGAAGTTATACTCAAGTAAAAGTATTTGTACTTAAATACACTATTACTCCAGTACAAGTAGAAAGTCCTCCATTAAAATATCACTTGAGTAAAAGTACAAAAGTATCCGATTTAAAAAGTACTTAAGTACTGGAAGTAAAAGTAAATATTCAAATTAACTGTAAATATCAATAATTAATCAAAGCAATTGTTTTCGGGTGATATCCAATGTTTTTATTGAACAAATTATAACATTATATACTGCAATTAAGATTAAGATCAGATTTCCTATCAATGAAGCACCTTAAAAGGATAGTTCACCCAAAAATGAAAATTGTGTCATCATTTACTCACCCTCAAGTTGTTTCAAACCTGTATGAATTTCTTTCTTCTGCTTATCTCTGCAAGATAGATAGAAAGAATGAATTAATATATGTGCATTTCCCCAAGTATAAAACTGTTATAAACAACCATATACAGTAGCTTACATGTGGCTTGCCAGCTTTATTGAAACAATTGTTTACAAGTTATCAATGCAGTGATAGATAGCTAAGTTAGCAAAGGGTGTGCTGGCCTCACATGATGTAAGAGCTGCCCATGTGTGGCACAGGAAAAATCCACATTCACTTTTTATAATGTAAATTTCTGAAATTGTAGGCTTACCATTTCTTTAAATAATGTTTTCATGTCATTATTTCATGTCATTATTACAAGAGGCAACATAGCTGCATTCAAAAAGTATAAATAGGTTATATTATCTGCTGTTATTTTGTAACCTGTTTAATTTCATGGTGGTGTGCTGTGCAGTGAGATGTTTTCACATTAAACAGTGTGCAGTGAAAGAAAAAGGTTTGGGAAACACTGAGCTAACGTTAGTATGGCAAATTTGAATCCAAGTCTACCCCCGACTGGATCATCCATGACCGATGGATCGGCAGCATGCAGGGAAGAACCAACCATTTTCCAATAAAAAAACTTAACCTCACCAGGAATCGATGCTAGTCACTCTCCTGAACTGTTAATTTCAGGGTTCATACACCTTTTCCAAGGTCAAATGCAAGCACTTTTCAAGCACTTTCAAGGTATTTTTTTAAGCTTTTTCCAGCACCTTACATCACCGTGAATTACATACCAATACATAGTCAAATTTAATATCTATTGTTTATATCACATTAGCGATAAACGCTATAAACAGACAAAATTGTCTTTTGAAATAGCAGAAGGATCAGATATTTGAAAACAAAATAAATGCAAACATTCGTCTTTGAAGTAGTCAATCAGATTCACCTCTTTGAACTTTTTAACAATATTGTGCAAATCAAAACAACTTGAAACAACTATGTATATGGTATACCTCAAGTGCATATTTAACTTAATTTAATCAACTCAACAAGATATTTTAATGTTTTAAACAAAATCAACTTAAAATTGACTTTGGTGGACTTTATCCTGCAAAAATAAATAAAAATTAATACGCCCAAATACAAAATACTGCAAAACTAAACAAATCAACTTACTCTGTTAAATAAAACAAAACAAATCAACTTGCACTAAACACCGAACAATGCACGTTTAGGGCAATTAATACATTAATGACCTATTAAGGAGTGTCTTTGAGCTCCTTCAGCTTGTCATTTAGCTGTTTTTCTACAGCCTCCAGACTTTTTTGTTTTTCTTTTGCAGCTCTGCAAAGACCATTTGATTTCGAAATGAAGCTGAGTTTTCCAACCGATTCAGCTTTCTCTGCATTACTATCTGCAGATTTCAGAAGGACCCTTATGTCCTCCTCCATTCTCTTCTTTTTGGCCTTGATCTCAGCTATCTTCTCCATTACTCCCTTTCTCTTCTGAGCAGTCAGCTCATCTTTTTTTCGACGTTTTTGGTCATCCATATATTATTTCTCCCTGGCAGCAGCTGCAGAGAGGAGTAGTTCCTTCGTGTAGACTATGTTGAGCAGCCCTCCAATATGGTTCACATGGTCATGAATGATCCGCTGAGCAATAAGAGAATGCTCTTGCAGGTTCTCCACCATCACCTCTTTGTTAACAGAAAACCCTCTCTCGACAGAGGCTTGACCATGGGGGAGGAACACTGGAATAGACTGGCAGATCGCAGTCACACATTCATAAGCGAGCGCAGCAGGTTTCATTTTAAGTTCTCCAACATTTTTTTTCTCCATATAAATAACGAACTATTCATGCAGATTAGATATTTGTTGTGAAATAAATACATTTACAATTTCAAGCATTTTCAAGCACTTTATCCAACATTTAAGCACTTTTCAAACCTTGAAAACACATCATCAAAATTCAAGCACTTTCAAGGATTTCAAGCACCCGTAGGAACCCTGTAATTTTCACTAGTGAATATGAATATCCACCGAATGTCCATCGTAAAACTAACTTTACCGCGCTATCAATATTGACTATTGTTAGCTAGGCTAGCTGTGTACAAGGCACATTTCAATATGAAATCAAATCACTCAACAACAATAGTAACAAAAATAACGTTAACTCACCTCAATATGTTTTTTCAAATTTGAAGGTGAAGTTTGAAAGGCTGAAATGTCATTCACCCGTGGCAGGCAAAGTTGACATCTCAACAGATACGAATCTCCCTTGACAGCAATGAATTTGAACATATCCCGTAGATATGGCCATGGGTGATGATCCCTGTCGGTGTCGGGATCTCATTGCTGGACGAGCTGGCAGCGAGAGCTGCGTGTTCACCTGTTTCAACGCCGGACATCTTCTACTTCACAATGACGGACTGACAACAACTAGCATAGGCTAGCCTATGTGCGCGTATTCTGGGAAAGAGCTCGCGGCCTCGCGCATTGTTTTTTTATTAAGAAAAACACGTTTTTCATTGTTTTGGAAAGCCAGTGTAATAATACTTGGAGCGGGCATGGGGAAATGTATCGGAGTAAAAAGTACATTTTGTCTTTAATATTGTAGTGGAGTAAAAGTAAAAGTAGATGCAAATAAAAAATACTCAAGTAAAGTACAGATACCCGAAAAAATACTTGCGTAAAGTAACGAAGTATTTTTACTTCGTTACTTACCACCCCTGTATTTATATTTGGTATGGATTTGGATGAATTATCTCTGCTATCTTTCATGAAAATCGTTTACTGAAGTTGAAAAATTACATAGATTTTCACGCCATGTACGGGGAATATGCACAAGTAATCTGCGCTTTGGTTTAGTTGCCTTAGTACTGTTTCTATTTGTTGTAAAAATCATGGACTTTGTTTGATTGATATTACTATAGTGCGCTCATCATGTTAAAATAAGCTACTTTGTGCTTTACAAAATATTTTTCTTTCTGACAATTGATCCTTTTTTTTGTATGATCAAAACCTGTTTGGTCTTGTCTCCCTCTGTAGTAGACAGTGAGAAATGTTTGGAGCATCAAATTGCAGTATCTAATCACGTTGATTGTCATATCAGCACCTAGGTATTGTAATGATGTTGGATTGAGAAGTTCCTGGCTAGTCTGAGTGACGTCAGGTGACCTGTGCTACCCCGTGGCTGGGTTTTAATGAACGCTTGAAGGGTGGATCAGCCTGGCAGAGCTCCGGCAGAGCTCCAGGGCTCTATCAAAGAGAAGAGGATTTACAGGAGGATTCGTTTGCCTGCATTAACTTAATCTCCCCTAGACTCCCTGAGACTACATCCTGATACTCTGGAGCTCAGTGGAGCACACTCAGCACACGTAGAGTAGACTTAGACTACAACCACGCACTGCTTGTGCCTGCACAGCCTATTCTCTGTGTCTGCCTCTGTGCCTGCACAACCCTATTCTCTGTGTCTGCCTCTGTGCCTGCACACCCTCTCTTCTCTGTCTGTCTGTGTGCCTGCTCACCCTATTCTCTGTGTCTGTCTCTGTGCCTGCTCACCCTATTCTCTGTTTCTGCCTCTGTGTCTGCACACCCTCTCTTCTCTGTGTCTGTCTCTGTGCTGCACACCCTCTCTTTTCTGTCTGTCTGCCTCTGTGCCTGCACACCCTATTCTCTGTGTCTGCCTCTGTGTCTGCACACCCACTCTTCTCTGTCTGTCTGTCTCTGTGTCTGCTCACCCTATTCTCTGTGTCTGTCTCTGTGCCTGCACACCCTATTCTCTGTGTCTGTTTTAATGTTTCTGTCTCTGTGATTACACACCCTATGTATTTGTGTATGACTCTGTACACGTTCTGCCTCTTTTACCCTGCCTGTTTGATACTCAATACATTTTGAATGTGGCCTACTCTTCTAAATGCCCTCTGAATAGTTTGATGTGTTTTTAACGCCTAAGATAACTTTAGGTAAAAGTTGGTAGCTCAGTGGTGGAATCCATAAATAAACAGTCCCCTATATTTAAAAAGATGGCAGGATAAAGTGCAATCTTTGGGAGAGAAAGGAATGAAGGAAAATCAGTCTTGGAGTGCCTGATTTGTGTGTATGATGTCCGTTGCAAATGAGAATTTTTTTCGGCCTACCTGGTTAAATAAAAATACACAATGACTTTGTATTTTTTGTAGCAGAGGAAGTTCACATCTGTGTTTTTTGTTTTCCTTTCCATCTCGACACGGAGTCGGTCAGCGGGTCATGATGTCCCTGCAGGTCTCTAAATCCATCAACACATGCACAATGTTTGAGCCTCCACCAAACCCACCCACCAACCCACCCACCTCGCTTGCCTGTTCAGACAATGACAAATATTACTAGCTTATTATCGAAGTGAGACATGTAAACAATGGGCAAATGGGCCTGGGACCATCAAATAATTTGCTGGCCCTATTTAAACACACTTTCTTTTCTTATTTCAGGGTGCTAGCACATTTACCATCAAGTTTTCCATTTAGCCTGGATGGCTAAACCACTTTGACTATGACCAAAGCAGTTCCTAACACGAAATGAACAGTTATTCAAATTTTTACAAAAATAGTATAATGTTATTTTCCGCATGATATCCTCCCTCTCCTTCTGTAAATGCCTCTCACCTCCGTGTCAGACAGCCAGCCCACTTAAGGACATCTCTCACCCCCCCCACCCCCGCCACCACTGGCTTCTGTTTTGTGTTGTTCCTAGGGCCACTGGTGAAACGTCAACCTTATTGACTGGTTCAGACAACTTGTGAAAATGATATTGTATAGACGCTGCGATGGACACTGCGTTCGTATGTAAAACGATGATAGCTTACTATAATATCGATGATTTCTCAGCTGACTCATTGGCCTCTGATGTTGATATCCTCCCAGTTCAATAGAAACCCCCTGTACTGCAGTCAGCAGTTTTCATGCATCACTTCCACTAATAATCTGGTAGCTGATTCGTTACATGGCGGTGAAACCTATTCATTAACATTACTTTAAAAAGCTTTATTCAGTGATGCTGACTGTGTATGTAGTTCTGACTGTTGTCACATAATATACCCATGATGAGACCGCAGATGCTTTATGTTATGCGTAGATGTATTACAGCGCCAGACCATTACGTATCCCTCATTGCAAACCAAATTTTCTCTCTTTGTTGACTGCATTTTTTGTTAGAGAATTTTTTTTTTGTCCATCTCTACCACAGCCACAGCACACCGCCAGTTTGCATGATTTTGCGTCTTTCACTTCTAAATTGCTCTGACAGTGCTGACTCAAATGAAGCAAATGAATGAAAAGAGACACTTCCCTTCTCCTGTTTTGAGTGTTGGCATTTCTGCTGTCCCCTGATTGCCTCCAATTGCTGCTGGTTCACCGTGACAATTAGCAAAATGTGTGGATTCCGGGGCAGTCAGGTGTGTTAGATAAACGGAGCGTATTTTGGTGGCACAAAGTTTTGGCAAACGACACAACGGTAGCCTTGGTGTGTCGCTTCCACCCTCTGTGTATCCATATTGCCCCTGTTGTGTCCTAACTCCTGCTGAATGACAACAGCTTTACGATGCGCCAGGAGAGACAACCGCTTCGCCGCACCCGCATTAGACTGAGCTTGTCCTTTTTCTGTGAATTTGATGCACTTCCGCCGTGGCACGTTCCTTAAACACAATCAGCGAGGTTACAGAGCAGTCGGGTGTTTCGATACGCGTCTGCACTGTGGGGGGCAGGACACATTTACACTGAGATTATGTTGATCAAGCCTTCCCGTTCCACATTTCAGCTGCGTCAACGGCAGAGCGATTGTGTTGAATGAGCGATACTCTACCATGAGAGAGGTCAAATAGGAGGGTCAGTGTCGTCCGTATCCTTTCAGTGGGACTCGGTGTGGCTCTACTCACTCTGGATGCCACAGCTGCTCTTGTGCTTGTTAAAAAGACACCTTCATGACAATATAAAGGCATCATACGCTGAGGCATTACATTGATGATCTGCCAACAAATGCTGTCTCAATTGTAGGCGTGTCGTTGTTGTCAAACGCTCACTGACCCTTTCTGTTTGAAAGTGGAGAAGATCTCTCACCGATGCATCTGTGAACGATGATATGCCACGTTTTTACGTTGGTTGAGTAATAGAGTCGTTAACAACCTGGAGATGGAGGTGTTGCTGATGTCACTGTTACACTGTTCTGTAGCGTGCCGTATGTGGTCTGTAACATAAGCTTCTTAAAACCTTTTACAAATCAAAATTCACTTGGTTAACATCCGGTATGTCTAACATTGAAAAGCTTAGTTACAAGGTCTTTAGCCAGAAAGTTTGCTAGAACAAATCCCAGAGCTAACAAGGTTAAACCTATGCCAGCAAAGCAGGTGAATGGTAAGTTGAGGAAGAGATGGTAATAAATATGCAGAATCAATCAGATGTATTCTACAACTAGCCTGTATGGCCTCATATTGCTCATATTCAGTGGTAGCTTCCAGGTTCCTGAAGTCTGCTCTGCTGTATGTTTTTATAAAATGTTAATGATGGCTGGTGAGTATGAGTGCTGAAATGTCTTTGTTAGGATTCTGGTGTGTGTGTGTGTGCTTCTGGTGTGTGTGCTCAGCTCAAGGTCTGCCAGGCTGGGGTGTCCTTGGAGAAACAGATGAGGGGCCTATCTAGGGGAGGAGAAGAGCTTTGATCAACTCTTTTATTTCCATTCTCGCTCCTCCCCCTGTTTCCTCCTCAACTCTCACATTTCAATATCTTGCTCTCCCCTCGTTTCCTACGTAGCACTTATAACCGTGTCTCCCCGTTTCCCCATTAGCTCTAATTTCCATATCTGGCACCCCTTGTTTCCTCCTCAACTCTCTTATTTCCATATTTCCCTCAAACCATTTCCTCCTCAACTCTCTCATTTCCATTCTCGCTCAACCCATTTCCTCCTCAACTCTCTTATTTCCATATTTCCCTCAACCCATTTCCTCCTCAACTCTCTTATTTCCATATTTCCCTCAACCCATTTCATCCTCAACTCTCTTATTTCCATATTTCCCTCAACCCATTTCCTCCTCAACTCTCTTATTTCCATATTTCCCTC
Source organism: Dallia pectoralis (assembly GCA_029465975.1). Taxonomy (NCBI): domain Eukaryota; kingdom Metazoa; phylum Chordata; class Actinopteri; order Esociformes; family Umbridae; genus Dallia; species Dallia pectoralis. The sequence goes on from CM055753.1 coordinate 3,511,002, forward strand.
AACCCATTTCATCCTCAACTCTCTTATTTCCATATTTCCCTCAACCCATTCCCTCCTCAACTCTCTCATTTCCATATCTCGCTCAACCCATTTCCTCCTCAACCCTTATTTCCATATCTCGCTCACCCCATTTCCTCCTCAATTCTCTAATTTCCATGTCTCGCTCACTGCAATTCCTCCTTAACGGTCATATTTAAACCCTCTCATGGATTATTATAGTCACTGGGGTCAGGAGCCCCATACAGCTTCTTGGAAACAGACAAAATAAACCCATAGTTCAAAAGTTACATTCTTCCATTGAATAATCTCATTTCTGACAAGGGGACATATTCTAATTCACTGCCAAATTGATGACAGCAACTCTTACTTGGCTAGCTAATTACTTCATATTGTGTTGTCATGTAGCTTGTGAACAGTAATTTCTAGTATCCTATTTGGACCCATAGTGCCCTATCCTCTATGAAGTGCACTTCTTTAGACCAGGGCTCATTGGACTGACTGCTCCATAAGGCTACTGTATGTAGAGGATAGGGTGCAACTATGGCTGCAGCTCTAAGGCTAATTGACTTGGCCTGCTAGCGCTCTCACAGTTCCCCATGGAAACATACACAACACTGTAATTAGATCCAACGTTGACATCATTAGGATATTCTTTTTCCACGGGGTATTTTCGTTACGACTAGGAGTGGATACTGAACCCGACGGCAATAGAGCACAGAGGTGGACGACTGGATGACAGTGCGAAGGATGAAACCAGGAGACAGTCAAGGTGTCGTCCCCACGAATGGCGCAGTGCCCCCTAGTCACGCTGAAATATCACGCCTGACTACTTCACTTTATCACTCAAGCTCCCGCTATTGGCAAAACAAATATTGTTTTGTAAATTCCATGGTAAGAAACATAATTCACCCGAGATTGGTCTGAACCAGGCCGGCGCTTTCTGAGATACGGGGTGATGAATGGATTTCATCATGGGGGTACAACTAAGACCAAACTCTGCCGTTACTTCTAACCAATACTATGTGTTTACCTAGTAAATCATAGGCCTATGGATTTAGTTTGACTTCATAAGCCTTGCTACATTTATGCCAGCTGTGCATTTGAAAGCTGTGGCTCATAATGTTTCTATTGTACTTTGCTAGTGTTGCCTGGTGTGGTACACACACACACACACACACACACACTCACTCTCTGGCACACAGACACACGCTAACACACTTGTCTATCTCTCCGTAGCGCATGACATCCTCCCTCTCCATGTTAGATGAATAGACCTCTGGTCTCGGTTGCATTATGTTAATCTCCTTCCTGCTGCTTCTGTTTGCCTTGGCATTGAGCTGATGCATGCAGGCGCTAGCTGGCTATTCCTGTGGGCTTGAGCTTCGCCATACATTGTGTTGCTGCTGGCAGGAGACAACAAAGGACAACATCAAAGAAGACAGGGGGAAAGGTGGCACTGCACGGAGAGAGAAAGAGAAGGGGGGAGCATGGAGAGACAGAAAGGGGAATAGGGAGTGAAAGAGAGGGGGAGAGCGAGAGCGAGAGAGAGAGAGAATGGGAGAGGCAAAGAAGGGTGGAGTGACCTCTGCGTTTGCAAAATACTGAAATGTGCTTGTGTGCTGCAAATGCGCACGCACGCACGCACACACACACACACACACACACACACACACACACACACACACACACACACACACACACAATTACTCCTGACGCGTAGATGATGTTAATCTGTATTGCTTCATGTTACCGTTATCTCCCTTTGACTCTAAATGGGCCAGAACAACAACCACAACAACAGGAAGATGGTACAGAATTCCTGTGTTATGTTCCCTTCTAGGCACGCCATTCCCTGACACCTTTAGAGAAATCATCTCTATGGTTACGCTGCATGGTGCTCATTATTCCTGTATGTCACATTATGACCCCATTGGCCCACTTCACCATGCAACAACCATCACGTATAGCGTGTTTGTTTGCTTGTCATACACACACACACACACGGGCACACAAACGCACGGACAGGCTCACACACAAATACACACACAGCACACAGATCCTGGAGTCAGCTTTTGCCACCTACTCTCTCACTCTATCTCTTTGAAGTGCAGGCTGCACAGCTCAAAACCAGGACAGCCATTAGCCGTCTTGGCAACCATGTCTTTTTCTATTATAAGGTCAGACACCGAGCTCTCACCTGTGGCCCTGGGAACACATCTCCAGTGTGCTGCTCCTCTCCGACTGGTCAAACCGATCACAGCGCTTCCTGAGGTAAATCTGTTTTAACATCTGCAGCCCGCTGAGTCCCTGGCTGTTGTGTGTAGGAGGGCATACCAAGACTGTGACAGACGGCCCAGTATCGTTAAACCATCTCTGTCTGTCTGTCTCTTGCCTCGTGTTTATGTTTGTCGTGGCCAACTCATTCATTCCTAATTGGCATTCCTCGTACATCACCTTTCTGTCTGTTAGCTGATGCGTAGTGAGTATTTTGGCACTAATTGGTTGCTGTGCATCACCAATGTTAGGCATGCTGTGTGTGTAAGTTGGTGGAAAAGTGTGTATTAATACAATATATCAACATGTATTTATGTTGTTAATATTCTAATGATTATTTATGCTATTATTATTAATTATTATTTAAACTTTTTCTTGTGTGTACTTGTTCCTTCACCTGTTGTCCTTTATCTCTTTCTCCACCCCCCTCTCCTTTCTTTGTGTCGCTCTTTCTCACCTATATCGGATGAACACATTTTTAACCTACAGCTTGTTATGTGTGGAACGCCACTTTTGCTCCATTTTTCAGGAGACTCGCTTAAGTGCTCTAGTAGTGTCTGTGTTACCAGGGAGCAAGTTTCTGGTTGCATATTGCTGTTGTTTTTAGCGGTGCCACAGCATCTAAAGTCTTAGTTGTGCGTGTTTACAATAAATATTATTATTTCAGTATAAGTTTCAGTATAAGTGACCTAGTGGTCACCTGGCTGACCTATATCTCCAGTTAACGTATTTTGAAATGTCAATATGTGGTTTTGGGCGTGAGTCTTTATTTATATATTTTCTTACAAAACCTCTCAGAAGAATTCAGTGTTTGTTTCAATATTTTTCTCACTGTTTGACTGATGATGTGTTTGATGGCCTCATGCTGTTGTTTATGCTAGCCCAGTGGGGGGTGACAGATGGGGTTAACCTAGCACTCTGGTGTCATTATCGCTACCACAGAGTTCCAAATCACATCCATTTCATACGACAAGTAAGCTAAGATGAGCCCACGGAACGCAGACCTTCATGAATTTAATCTCTGAGGGTTTGATTGTCCAGTGCCTCGCACGTTCAGAGTGCCTCACAGTGTGTCTTATCATCTTGAGTATGACACCCTCTTAACAATGTTGGTATAAGTGCAGAAGTTAGGAAATATTTATTTATTTTACCTTTTTAAAAATCTTTTCTCCTTCTCTTGAAGGTCCAATTTCCTCAGATTCTCTAATCTAGTGCATTTTGAGAAGTACTTGAATAGCGTGTGTCCCAGTTTTTCCCGGTCCGTACAGAACATTTTGTCTTTACTCACAAAGAACATACGGTTGTAGCCAAAATATCTTGCTGTTAATGAGATGAGATACATAAACTCTTTTTTGTCCTTCACCAGGCCAAAGATGTTTCTGAACAAAATATGGGTTTAATTGTGTAATGAGAGACTATTTTTGGACAATACAACAAGAAAAGGACATTTTTTACCGAAAAACCTTTTATCACAGTGGTGACAGAACAAATTTCAGAGGGGGACCAGAGTGGTTTAAGATCCATAATTTTGAGAAAAAGAATCACTGTTCACCACAGATGGCCTACAGGAGACTCACATCCTAGTTCCCATGCACTACTACTACTAAAGCAATATTATCACACTATTATACTTAAATGCTGATACGATATTGTGACTCATGATTTAGTATTGACATTTTATTGCAACTTGTCTGTTGCACATGGGAAATTGAGAAAAGGTTTTTCCTCGGTCATGGAAATTGAAATGATGAAAAAAGTATATTTGAAAGAGATGATCTTGAGTGATGTAGCTGTCTAAGCTCTTGCCTCTAATGTCCAGGTACCACGGCGGCTTGGGGTTTAAATTATTGTTCAGTACAAATGCTATCCTAAATCATTCCCTATAATAACTGTTCTATAAAGTCTAAATGTCGGGAAAAAACATGAAACAGATTTGGTGAAAAAAATACTTTTGGCGCTGACATAAAAAATAAATAAATTGCAACTCAATTGATGGTCATAATATCATCCTGGTAGAAATGGGGTGCTTTGTAATTATTGTTATATTGACAAGGTTTTATGGAAATAATTTTTCTATCTACCAGACGGCAGTTCTATCAGAGCGCATAATCGCTAAATGCCACACAAAGTGGCAGACAAACATGCCCACAGACTGGAGCATCCTGCAAAGCTTTTTAAAAAAACTCAAAGAAAATGTGAATCACCCTCACATTTTGTTCATGTCATACAATTTAGCATTTATTTGATTTCCTTAGAACATCTATGTTGTTTGCATTCTGGATTTTATCAAGGCCTTTGAAAATCGACGCCCCGGAAAAACAAAATATGGGGGTTTAACTGAGCCTGTTCCGAAAGAGAGATCTAAGAACCCATCTCCTCTGAGCACATTTTTTATCATTAAAATCAAAAACTGCTGGCCACATTTTATTTTCTTGAGCTAACACCAACATGCAAAATTAGACAGCTAGTTTCATCATTTAGGTATTCAATTGGTCAGCTTGCTGCATTCAATGTGAAAGAAAAGAACATTCTTCTCACGGCTCATTCCAAGTGTAAGTCCCACAGGGAGTTAAATATGCACACTGCAAACTGCACACTGCACACTGCACACTGCACACTGCACACTGCAAACTGCACACTGCACACTGCAAACTGCACACTGCACACTGCACACTGCAAACTGCACACTGCACACTGCACACTGCACACTGCAAACTGCAAACTGCACACTGCAAACTGCAAACTGCACACTGCACACATCAATGCAACCGTGGGAAACGCAAAAATGAGCACTGCTGATCATTTTAAAACTCGTTTTTTAGCAGCATAATAGTTTTGCAACATTATTGAATACTTGGAGGAGACCAGTGCCAAAGGCTTTCATATTGGTTTGCTCATTTACTCTGTACCTGGGACTTCCAATGCCACAGCACAAGGACGTACGGCATGCATTCTCCACCGCACTGCCCACGCCACAGGGGGATCCATTTCATTCAGTTTAAACCTTTGAAAAATGTCACAGGGCCACTTTCTTTTTGCCATGGATTACAGATCTAATGAAAAATAGTTTCATAAGGCTTAACAATCACACAAAGAGAGATACGGACACATACACACAGAGTTTGGCTGCTTATTATGTTCCGGTTTTAGTCTGAATGAAAACATGGCCAATGTTGTGTTAGTAGATATGGCTGTAGTGATGTTATTAGTTATGTTCACAAACTGGAATAACATACTTGCTTTCCGCGAGGAGGGAATAACGATTCTGACACAGCTGACGCCCCTTTATGATGTAGCTGACAAGTAACATAGGGAGGTGTGTGTGTGTGTGTGTGTGTTTGTGTGTGGTGTGTGATACAATTCACACACTATTATGACATGTACGTATTTGTTTCAGGGGTCAAAGGCAAGAGTTATTATATATACTGGTACTGCGCTGGGTATGCTATGAAAGCCAGATAAAGAGGAATAACAGTAAATAAACCCCATACAATTTCAAGGGGTTTGGGGACATTTATTTAACCAACAAATTCTCATTTGCAATGGCGACCTGGGGAGCAGCTGGGGATTGAACCCAGGACAGCATACATACAAAGCATGCACGAGTGTCGGACCGGACTGTTGGGCCGGAGTGTAGAATGGAGTGTGGGTGTGCTTCTAGTAACACTGGCTGGGACAAATGGTGTTAATCCCAGTCTCTTGAGCTACACTCCTCTAAAGCACTGTAGTTATCACAGCCAGTCCTCTTTACCTCTGTCAGTGTGTCCAGAGGCAGTTTTATGTGTGCGTGTGTATTTGTGTGTCCTGTGGAGGCAGATGTCTCATCTGGTTGGTCACAGTTAGTATGATTCTGGGGAGATTTAAACCTCCTCGTTTTCAGCTGGCTGGGATAGATAACAAATGCACCCAGAGGAACAACACAGCCCTTCTTGGTGTTTCTGGTGCAGTGTGTTAGTGTATCCGTCTGCATTTAAATAGTGCTCCACTCCATTACAGACAGGGCCCCGGAGCACAGATTCTTAGGTAGGGTTGAGTAGTGTGCTGTGAAGACTTCTCCTTCCCCCCCGGTCAATCCATTCCTCCATGCACTAAATACAACACCATTCATGTCCAGAGTCGTGTGCTGAGAGAGTTTGGCAAAATGTCATAACAGCTGTCATGTATTTCCTGTAAAATGATGAGCTGCAGTCAGATTTTATTAGGGCTTTCGAAACAAGTTGCGATTAATCACATTACATTGTCGAGTGAGGATCCTAAATGGAGCACTAGTGAAGTCACTGCTTTGCATAATATAATAACTAGAATGGCATTCAATATGCTTTGGAAGACACATATGTTGTCATCAACTGTCCTGAGTCCCCTGGGAATTGAGGAGATGACACGGAGCCGTCATTATTAGATTAGATAAGATTCAACTTTGTTGTCATTGTACAAAACAGGTACAGTAAAACAAAATGCTGTTTGCATCCTACAAGAAGTGCAAAAGGGCAGTGCAGAAATTATATTGAGTACAGTGCAATTGACATGAATAAGTAAATGTGCAAACAACAATGTAGAAAATTGCAAATGTGCAGAGGGCAATGCAAGCGGAAAGCTTCTGTGCAAGTGGTAAATGGATAGCACAAACAGTACTGGCAAATCAAATAAATAGACTAGTAGTGTAGGGCAAGAGCTAGCAATGCGTTTCAGAGTTCAGCAGGTTAACAGCAGTTGGGAAGACATTTTTCCTAAGCCTGCTGGTGAGTAGAGATCTGTAACGCTGGCCTGATGGCAGGGGGAGAACAGGTTTTGGCTCTGATGTAAGTGTCCCCTGATAATGCCATGGGCATGTCTTTGATGGTGGCAAGCTGGCCACCAATGATGCGCTGGGCGGTTTTCACCATCCGTTCTGTTACCTCTGGTGAGCTTCAATGCAACCGTTATACCAGACTGTGGCACAGTTGGTCAGAATGCTCTCGACCGTGCATCGGTAAAAGTTTACCCGGATGTTAGAAGATTGGTGGGCCTTCTTTAGCTTCCTTAAAAAATACTGGTGCTGTTGCACCTTTATGACCAGGATTGTGGTGTTGTGGGACCAGGATAGGTCATTGGAGATGTGGACACCCAGGACTTTATAGCTGGCCACACGGTCCACTGTGGTCTCATCAATGAGAACTGGGGCATGTATACAGGTTGTTATCTGCACACCAAGCCGTTAGGTGCTTGACCTCCTCTCTGTAGGCTGCCTCGTCATTGTCCCTGATCAGACCAACTACTGTGGTGTCATCTGCGATCTTGACGATGGTTTCGGAGCTGTGTACAGGGATGCAGTTGTGGGTGAAGAGGGAATACAAGAGTGGGCTAAGCACACAGCCCTGTGGGACAACTATGTTCTGGGTCAGGGTGGAGGAGGTGAGGTTGTCTAACCTGACAGACTGAGGTCTGCGTGCAATAACAATAAACTGTGCGACACAGCGCAATAATGTCCCATAAACAAACTTAATGCACAAGGATGGCACGAAGCACATCAAACAAGTTGATCTCACGAACACGTATCATGAAACAATTCCACACAAAGACATGACCAAACACAGGGGACCTAAATACTCTACTAATGAGCTAATGGGCACCAGGTGTAGTGATGACAAGACTGGACAATAATTTGATGGGGTGGAGGAGGTGCGATGGCCGCTAGAAGGCCAGAGAAGACGAACGCCGAAGCCTGTCTACAATATGATTCCATGTGTGTTTTCTTATAGTTTGATCTATTAACTATAATTACTGAAACTAGTGAAATTATAGCAATAACCTTTATTAACCTTTAAATAAATGTCTCGCCATCTGAAGAGGTTACCATATTCATGTACATAATTCAATAATAAAAGGTACTGCAGGCTGTATGGATTCTGGTGGCTGGATTAATAATGTAACGTAGCATGTAATGTAGAACGTAGCATGTGGACAGAACACTTTGCCTGACTCTGTGTGTCTCTGTGTGTAAACCTGTTCTATATTTCTCCAGTAGGGATGTGATCCAGGGCCCTTTGATTTGACGACTGGGCTCTGAAATGATGCCTAAATGGTTTGGTCATTGATCCCAAGATGATGAATGTAGGATCAATGGTTGTCGTTTTGCTGTCGGGGCCAGAGGCTCTTTGATTGAAGAAGGTGTCAATACTTGGAATGCCATTCACTTCTATTGACCTTTCTCTCCCAGGGAGGGCAGTTAGAAAGCAATGTTACAGAGCTCTGTGTGTTGATGTATGTGTGTGTGGTCGGGGGTTGGTTAGTGGCTATGATGATTGGGAATAAATTGGTAAGGGGAGGTTTTGCATATCCCAACTACCCCTGTGAAATTTGGGTTACAGTCAGGATCAGCTATTATCACCTGTATCTTGGGTAGATGGGTCACAGTCAGGATCAGCCATTATCACCTGTATCTTGGGTAGATGGGTCACAGTCAGGATCAGCCATTATCACCTGTATCTTGGGTAGATGGGTCACAGTCAGGATCAGCCATTATCACCTGTATCTTGGGTAGATGGGTCACAGTCAGGATCAGCTATTATCACCTGTATCTTGGGTAGATGGGTCACAGTCAGGATCAGCCATTATCACCTGTATCTTGGGTAGATGGGTCACAGTCAGGATCAGCCATTATCACCTGTATCTTGGGTAGATGGGTCACAGTCAGGATCAGCCATTATCACCTGTATCTTGGGTAGATGGGTCACAGTCAGGATCAGCTATTATCACCTGTATCTTGGGTAGATGGGTCACAGTCAGGATCAGCCATTATCACCTGTATCTTGGGTAGATGGGTCACAGTCAGGATCAGCTATTATCACCTGTATCTTGGGTAGATGGGTCACAGTCAGGATCAGCCATTATCACCTGTATCTTGGGTAGATGGGTCACAGTCAGGATCAGCCATTATCACCTGTATCTTGGGTAGATGGGTCACAGTCAGGATCAGCCATTATCACCTGTATCTTGGGTAGATGGGTCACAGTCAGGATCAGCCATTATCACCTGTATCTTGGGTAGATGGGTCACAGTCAGGATCAGCTATTATCACCTGTATCTTGGGTAGATGGGTCACAGTCAGGATCAGCCATTATCACCTGTATCTTGGGTAGATGGGTCACAGTCAGGATCAGCCATTATCACCTGTATCTTGGGTAGATGGGTCACAGTCAGGATCAGCTATTATCACCTGTATCTTGGGTAGATGGGTCACAGTCAGGATCAGCCATTATCACCTGTATCTTGGGTAGATGGGTCACAGTCAGGATCAGCCATTATCACCTGTATCTTGGGTAGATGGGTCACAGTCAGGATCAGCTATTATCACCTGTATCTTGGGTAGATGGGTCACAGTCAGGATCAGCTATTATCACCTGTATCTTGGGTAGATGGGTCACAGTCAGGATCAGCCATTATCACCTGTATCTTGGGTAGATGTGTCACAGTCAGGATCAGCCATTATCACCTGTATCTTGGGTAGATGGGTCACAGTCAGGATCAGCTATTATCACCTGTATCTTGGGTAGATGGGTCACAGTCAGGATCAGCCATTATCACCTGTATCTTGGGTAGATGGGTCACAGTCAGGATCAGCCATTATCACCTGTATCTTGGGTAGATGGGTCACAGTCAGGATCAGCCATTATCACCTGTATCTTGGGTAGATGGGTCACAGTCAGGATCAGCCATTATCACCTGTATCTTGGGTAGATGGGTCACAGTCAGTTTATTTGTTCACAACCAAAATGCTGCAACTGGTAGGCTTCCTGCTACAGAATGTGTGGGTGTGTGGTTATGTGTGTGCACAGTAGAAGTCTGACGTTTACTTATACCGTAGACATTTAACCTTAACATTCTTAAACCAAACTTACCAAAGACCGGTGGGGAGAATTATTTATTACAGCTTTTATTTCTTTCATCTGATTCCCAGTGGGTCAGAAGTGTACATACCGATACTCTCAATTAGTATTCAGTAGCATTACCTTTAAATAACTTACAATATTTTGGATGCTATGTACACTTCTGTCTCTGCTACAGCTGAGTAACAGTGGTTGTTGGAAGTCTGGCCCGTTCATGGGAGAGGTACCATATTAAAGTGCCATTATGCCACAATGGCTTGTTTATCAGGCATGTTATATTTACAGGATCGTTCGTTCTATTTATATACATCATGGTTTTCTGCCTACTCCATCTCAGTGTTATTGGGTTGCTATGAGCATGAATGGAGGGGGTGGCTACATATTTAAATTAAACTTCATAAATGATTTCTTTAATGAACACCCCATTCTGCTACTCTCTCCCTCCCCACCCTCTATTCTCTCTCTATGTGGCCGAACTTTTTGGATTGTTCTGGATTGTTCTGAGAGTCTAAAAGCACACAGATTAGAACAGTGGAAAGGGGACAAATGAAGGTCTGGATCTACGCAGAGAAATCTATTCAGGAGAGTTGTTTTTGCAGTTACCAGCGGGTCCACTGTGATCCCCCAGGAATAATCTTTTCAAAAAGCAGTTTAAAGCTTTTTTTCCAATGCTAAAGACTCTCTATTTCCTCATATTCGCCTCTCAATCTCCAGTCTAAATTGCAGAAATGCTCTGAAAACATTTGAACAAGTATGTTTTTTAGTCAGTAGCCTAATAGCAGGTACCTTATCACTATAAAGTACCCAAGCAGAGATAGGTGCATTAGCACGAGCTTGTTTAGACTATTTTTGTCATCATTAGCGGTCAATTAGTTTAATGGTTCCATGTATGAACTGCAGTATGTGTGTTACTCAAACAATAACATTAAATGCAATTACTGTACATCTGTGAAATACAATCTTTGATCCGCTAAAAGCGTCCAGCTAACGGCTGTAGTACGCTATATGCCGTTGGCACGTCACAGTTTCCCTAATCACTGTCCCTGCCTCCTGTTTTCCTAGTGCGTGTTGTCTGTCTTTGTTTGTTCGTGCCGTATGTCCGTTGATTCGGTTTTGTTTTGGTGTTTTTTGCCACGCCATCGTTGTTTTTATTAAACGTCCTCTGCTCTTTCTGTGTCCCGTCTCCTTAACTTACTCAGCTGTAGACCATGTGATAATTTGGTGTCCATCATGTGTTAGATCACTCGCTCATCCCATGCTGGGTATTGTTGACCCACGCATAGCTAGCCACTAGCACGTAGTGCTATCACCATCATTCTGAATAGCTAGAGACAGTAGGCCCAGGATCAGAAAACAGGAGCAGAAACTAGTAGTGAAGGCCAAAGTGACCATGAAACATCTCCTCCCTCTCTTTGTTTTGGAGTCCGCCTCTCTACAATGTGTTATGTATCAATATTCCACACAAAGGGACGTCTGCTTTTATGGTTAGTACATTTTTACAAAATAACTTTTACTTGTTAAACATTTGATGCTGACGTGTATGGCATCGATTTGACACCATGGACACATTTTTGTATTCTTATGTCAACTAGTGACTTTGTCGTATGCACGTCTCTCCGTAGTTAACAGTAATTGCTCAAATGGATAATGTTCGCTATGTTAGCTTGCTGCGTGGGACTTTCACTTTAGACTATTTACATTAGCAAGCAATCAATTGTACATAATGTCCTTTTGTAGACAGCTTTGTTCAGACTTTCTTGGGGTTGTTGTGCTAGATATTCATTCTGTAGCTTACAATTGTTCTGTTAGCCGTGTCAGTCAAAACTCTATTTGCTCCAAAAACACTTTTCAGTATCTCCTCTTTGCTTTGACTTTATGAAGGAGAACTTCAGTCCAGGTAGAAGTGAATGAAAACACACTAAACACACTATACACTCTACGCTAAGGCCGAAAGCCAGCACCTTCATTAAGTGCTGTTGGAAAGGAACAGCAAGACAAATATGGTCAGCTTCTACAGCAAGTCCCCCACGCCAGTCAATAGAGTCTGTATAGGGATTCTTCACCCACCCACATGTGGGCGCAGGCACCAGGTTCCACAAATACCTGCACCATGAAGGTCCAACGTTTAGCTGGATGCATCCTCCATGTGAGCTGAGGAAGACTTGATGAAGAGTCTAAGAGCATTCCTAAGGCTTATAATATACAACCATATGGTAAATCATTAGTAGCCTAACTTATCTTGGCTTGTAATGAATGACACAGGGAGCTCGTATTTCTTGCATGTCTGTACTAAACATATTGTCTGCTAGTGTTCACTGGACAGTACTGCCCTGTGTGCACACGGCATACAAAGTACAGTGAATATATAAAGTCTACACACCCCTGTTTAAATGCAAGGTTTTTGTGATAAAGATCATGTCAGAACTGTTTCCACCTTTGACCTATAACGGGAACAATTCAAAAATTTTCTTTGAAGGGGGAAAATAAAACATAAAAACCTGATTGCATAAGTGTGCACACCCTCTTATAACTGGCGATGAGGCTGTGTTCAGAAGTAACCTATCACATTCAAATTCATGTTAAATAGAAGTCATTACACACCTGCCATCATTTAAAGTGACTCTGATTAGGCACAAATAAAGGTCAGCTGTTTCTGTAGGATTTACCTGGCATTTTCATAATTGCATCTCAGAGCAAAAGCCATGGTCCGCAGAGACATTACCAAGAACTGGACGTCCCTACATAATTTATGAAAAGAAGAGAAAGAAAACGCTGAGGGAGGCTTTCAAGTGGCCTTCAGCAACATTAAAGGAGCTGCAAGACTTTCTAGGAAGTACTGGCTGTGTGCTACATCTGAAATGTGACAACAATCTCCCGTATTCTTCATATGTATGGGCTATGGGGTAGGGAAGCCTTTTCTTTACTATGAAAAACAACCAAGTCTGGCTGAGGTTTGCAAAAACAAAAGCATCTGGGAAAATGTGTTATGGTTTGATCAAAAGAAGGTTGTACTTTTTGGCCATAACTCCAAAAGGTATGTTTGCTGCAAAAACCATACTGTACATCATCCAAAGAACACCATACCCATAGTGAAGCATAATGGTGGTGGCTTCATGCTTTGGGGCTGTTTTTCTTCAGTGGAAACCTTCGGGCTTCCATTAGAAAACTGAAGATGAAGAGGAAGTTCACCTTTCAGCACGACAGCGACCCAGATCACACATCCAAATCCACAAAAGCATGGCTTCATCAGAAGAAGATTCACGTTTTGGAATGGCCAAGCCAGAGCCCAGACCTGAATCCAATTCAACATCTCTGGGGTGATCTGAAAAGGACAGTGCACAGGAGATGTCCTCTCAATCTGACAGATTCAAAAGCTTTTGCAAAGAAGTCTAATTGTCTACTTTTTGTTACATAAAAAAATGTCATTTTAACACGGGTGTTTAGACTTTCCACTGCATATATAGTAAATATAGGATATACTGTGTATCAGGCCGAGTACAAGTACTTGTAGTTGGGTACTTGTCGATGCCGAGTACCGATACCAAGTACTGTAAAAGGCAGTATTACTCCCAGAAAAATCTAAATTAAACTTCATCCAAAATGTATCCAGTCCACAACAGGCGTACAAGTAGACATGCTTGTTTTCTCTGTGCAACTCCAATACCAGGTGTGGTTTTGCAGTGGGACCCCAGAGGAGCCAGTATCCTCCTGAATCAGATGGACAGATAAGCCACCCTATTACTGAAAGCCCTAACTTATCTCCCCCCCTCCCTCTCTCTCTCTCCCTCGTCTCTGCTGCTCTCACACGCTCTCTCTCTCTCTTCTCTCACCTTCTCATTAACCCTTTCTATACTTTCGCTCACCTCTCTAAAGTGAATTTTCTCTCTCTCCTGTCTCATCCTTGTCCCTCGCCCTGTGTTTCTCTGTGTTTCTCTGTGTTTCTCTGTGTTTCTCCGTGTTTCTCCGTGTTTCTCTGTGTTTCTCTGTGTTTCTCTGTGTTTCTCCGTGTTTCTCCGTGTTTCTCCGTGTTTCTCCGTGTTTCTCCGTGTTTCTCCGTGTTTCTCCGTGTTTCTCCGTGTCTCTCCGTGTTTCTCCGTGTTTCTCCGTGTTTCTCTGTGTTTCTCCCCATTTACCCAGGCCTGGAGACAAACGCATGCGCTATCAAACCTCTTGGCGTTGTGTTTTTATTCTCCATCCTCCCTTACAACCCTCCACGATCCCATCTTTGCTTCCTTACTTGTAATGGTGGAGCAGCAAAACCACTGGGACAACAGTGTCATTGTTACAGCACTCATTGGAGTGGATTAGCGGTTCGGTCTCACTGTTTTCATAGGCACCTACTTTTTTTCGTACCCTCCTATCTTCACCTCTCTTGTTTAGAAAATGCCTTGTTTTACTGACTCCCTTGGGGGTAGTTGAGGCGATGTTGAACCGGCAGAACATTGTTGGTTCGTTGAAACATGTACTGTATTCTTTGAGTTCACCTAATGCTGCTGTTGTGTATTTGAGCACAGATTGTGCAGGTAGACTGCCACAGCTGAAAGGTGTGTGTGTGTGTGTGTGTGTGTGTGTGTAACGTCTCTCCTTCTTTTCCAAACTCTCTTACTCTCTCTTTTCTATTATCTATCGCTCTCTATATATTCCTCTTTCCCTTTTCTCTTTCTTTATTCCTCTCTCTATTGCTCTCTCCATTCCTCTTTCTTTATTCCTCTCTGTATCGCTCCCTCCATTCCTCTTTCTTTATTCCTCTCTCTATCGCTCCCTCCATTCCTCTTTCTTTATTCCTCTCTGTATCGCTCTCTCTCCATTCCTCTTTCTTTATTCCTCTCTGTATCGCTCCCTCCATTCCTCAGACAGTGCATCCCAGGCAGTAAAATGACACAGGGTATATAATGGGTCCAGGAGGTGTTTCATAATAAAGTGTGGTACCATATCACTTTAACTGCACCCTAACTGCAGATTAGTGTCTCATACCCCACATTATCCCACTGCACTTTATAACTCTGTTAACAAGGATTTACCACCGGGCATTAATGGCACCTCCGCCTCCTCCACTCCTCCCCACCCATTTACTACACTGCTCCTTCTCCATGGGGAGAAAGTGGGGGAGAGGGAGAGGGCAGTGGGGAGCAGAGGGAAGGCAGGTAGAAACCGGAGCACCAAGGAGATTGGCTGTAAATCATGGAGGTTTCAAGTGGTTATTTACTTCCTAGGGATGTCAGAATACTCCTGTGTTAGTGACATCTGTGTTGCCATGGTGCCCACCATGACGCTTTTGGCATGTGAGCCATTTCAAGCTTGTTTCTGTGGTTTTATTCACGCACCTGATCTGTTCTTATTTGCCGTACCATCTACTCATAGGATGTGTTCGCTTGAAAGGTCTGTACGAAAATAGGTCCTGCCTACTAACACAAATTAGGTCCTTTGAGGTTCCTTGATCGATCGCCAAGGCTAAAAACATTTAGAGGATACAAAAGATAGGAGAAAATATGTGTGGTATAGAACCCTTCAGCAATCCACTATTGACTGATGTCTGTTGAAAAACAAACTGGAAGATAGTAGTTGTATTTTGTGATGGTAGTCTCACAAAACCACTTTTAACATGTCTATATTTCATTAGAAAACTGTGATACGTCTGCAATTATCAACTAGCATTCTGGTGACAATTAGTTTTTCTTCTTTATTATGTTATTTGACTACATTTTGTAAATGTTAAGTGGATAGAATACTGTTTAATATATGGTACTTTGTGCATATGTGACATACTGGCGGACCTGCGGTGCCTGTGGAATCTAACGCCCTCTTTTTGTGATTTAGAGCAAGGACACCTGTTGGTTGTTATCGCCCTCCTCTGTTTTCCCATCACGGTCCTAATATAAGTTCCTCGTTCCCTAGTGTTTCTGTCAGTCATTTGATTCTCACAAATTTTTTGTGTGTACCGTGTATATTTGATAAATGGAAATGGTTTTTTTTACGATAATCGATCTGCTCCAACCACACTCACAGGGTTTCCTCCTCTGTTTGTCTCTATTCCAGATCTTTGGTGGATTCATGATTCAACGGCTTAGACTTTGTGATTGATCCACTCTTCTGCTACTGGACTCAGTCACCGTTGTTATCATCTACAATGCATTCTGGGAACACCATCAAGGGGCGTGCCCCACAGGCTCAGTTCCAGGACCAGTAAACTCCGTCCGGGTCCAACCCTACCCGGATGGCCTCCCAACCCTCCTGTGAGGAAGTCCGTCACCACCCAGCTGAGGAGCACCCGAGGCTCTCCACCCTAATCTCGCCCCCCGCTCCAGCCCTAGCTCTGCTCTGTCCATCTCCCAAATGAAGACAGCCAGTCGGGCCCATCCCCGCTCCCCCAGCCCTCGGCCACGACCTCCACGCTCTCCGAGCCCCGACTCCCAGCTCGTACAGATGAGACGGTACAGGCCAGGCGTCGGGATGGGGGTCTACCCCTTCATGTTCCCGTCTGTCATCAGCGCCCTTCCTATGGCTAACCGGCCAGCTCCTCCCCTGGCTCAGAGGCTGGAAGTCCAGCAGCTCTCCAGTAGTGGCAGTACCCCATCGCCTGCAGGTGAGTCCTGTCTGCAGAGGGCAGCGCAAAGTCCTTTTGGAGTCCTGACAGGTTTAGGACTTTAAATTAAAAAGCAGCCACCAAATCTGCAGTCGCTCAATACATTCTTATGACCTTGGCTCAGCTTTTGTACTACTTCAGAACTGAAATTATAAGCTTGTTTATCGTTAATGTTCGGAATCAAGAGAAAGAGAAACCGACAGTACATGGCCTCAGAACATTACAATTGAATATCATCAATAGTCCGTCCTCTCATCCATAACTCTGGTTACGTCGCACCCGATATTTCCCCTACCTTTTAACCTAAACAGGAATAGCGAACAAGCTTTGTTCTTGTTCCAATTGCAGCTTTAAATAGAATGTATTGAGATTAGGAAGTAGACCCCATTAACAATATGAAAGATTATACATCATACAATTAACTCTGAATTCTCTCAATTCACTGGGAAACTAAAACACGTTTTCGGACACTGTTTGGTGTTTACATTGAATGGTTGGAAAAGAAAGGAATGGAAAAAAAACAAGAGGACAGTGGATGAGAAGTCTAACTGATGAACATAACAGAGCAGATAATCCTGATGTACAATTGACATAAAGCCGTAAAAGGAGAAGATTATATTCTCACACCGCGGAGACATACACTGTTTGTGTGTGTATGTACGTGTGTGAGCGGGTGTGTGTGTGTCTGTGTGTGCTTGTCAAAATATCAGCGCTGGAAGGACATTTTGCCTGTCAGTGTCAGCGTGGTGGCATTCCCCACCGCTGCTGCAACATGAAACACACCAGCAGCTCCAGCCCAGGGGGATCTCACTCTGCCAACCCAGAGAGGAGACACTCTGAGTCAGACTGAGCTTGCTCTTTCCACTCTCTGGGGTATGGAGCTGTAATTAATAATAACAGCACAGGAATGTCAATGTCGGTGCAAATGTTTTCTTTCTCTTACATTTTCCATCTTTCATCTTTTTCTGTTTTTCTCCATCTCTCTCTTTCTGGTTGTGTTCTTCCTGCTGCATCTCTCATAGTCAAACAAAGGCTTTGTACACTTGATTACCTTTTAAAAAAAGGTGTTTCTGTATTAATATTTCACTGTAACTCAGGCAGTAAATATAAACTTTTTAGGGGAAACCAGTTGTTTTAGGCTTAATAATGGTGAAGCACATACAGTGGATATATAAAGTCTACACACCTAAAGAGCTTGCAAAGCAGGGTGGCATGACAGAAGCCTTTTCTTACAAAGAAAAACATTCAAGCCCGGCAGAAATTTGCAAAAACAGACATGAAGTCTCCCGAATGCATGCGGGAAAATGTGTCAGATGAAACCAATTTCTTGGCTATAACTCCAAAAGGTATGTTTGGCGCAAAAAAAACTACACAAAGAACACCATACCCACAGTAAAGCTTTGGGGCTGTTTTTCTTCAGCTGGGGTGGAGGGAATTATGAACACTCCCAAATACCAGGCAATTTTGGCACAAACATTCAGACTTCCGATGATGTTCACCTGTCAGCACACATTCAAATCCACAAAAGCATGGCTTCACCAGAAGAAGATTAACGTTTTGGAATGGCCCAGACCTGAATCCACTTAACATCTTTGGGGTGATCTGAAGAGGACTGTGGAAAGGAGATGTCCTCGCAATCTGACAGATTTGGAGCGCTTTCCAAAGAAGAGTGGGACAATATGGCCATTGACATTGTAACATTTTTGTATTTTAGCTCAGTTCTCCTAATGGTTTAACTTTGCCATTTAAAGTTTACATTATTTGAAATAATGTAAACTCAGCAACATTTCTCAGGTGTCACGAAGAGAGCAGTTCTCATTCTGTTTGCAATGTGATGTGTGGTATAGCCTCTCATTACAGCAGGCGACAGCGCTCACATATGGCTGTGGATGTTGGAGAGTTATAGTGGCTAGCAAGTTAGCTAACTGAAGGGGTGTAATTACTTTTAAATAATTCATGTTCTGTGTGTGCAAAATCAACCAGCAGCAGAACGTTTTCCCCAAAAGGAACCCATGGTTGTTTTCTAACCTTAACTACAACTGTGATTATGTTCTCTAATCTTACCCCTAACCTTAAGAACACCGGAAAATTACCAAACCAGAGCATATTTGTAGCGCAGTGCTTCCCTTCACTTAAACTGAATTTGAACATTACCGTTGCCAACAGAAACTTTACCATCAATTTCATAAAAACCGTAGTGCGTACTGCCGACATGCAAAACATGCCTTTAGTGTGTGTATTACACGGGTCAATATTTATTTCAGTGTAGTATACATGTGCCTTATGAATAGTTGGGATGTATGCAGTATACATACTGCAATTTTGAAGAGAGTTCCCATTGGTCGCCCCCTTGGTGCAGAGATGATTTAAAATCCATATGACAATATGCAATGAGGATTAGATACTGTACAGGAACAAAAGCTTTGGCATGTAACTGACTGAATGGGGCAACATCAAACATCAAAAAATAAAAAAGTACCGTTAAAATAAGAAGCATACATTATTTTGGAGTATTCGTTATTGTCGTTCATGGACACCTCGGCTGAAAGTTGCTTTAAAAAATATTTTTTCCACCAGTCTTTCTGACAAAAAATGCGTTCGAACTGTTATTACTTTGATGAGCCAATTCAGAGACTGTAATACGGTGTCTGTGTGTGTGTGTGTGTCCCAGACTCCCTTGAGAGTATCACCCCACAAACATGTGCTGTTGTTTGTAGTCTTCTTTGTTGGTGGTCAGGTACAGTACCTCGCCGTTCCTTTTTTGTATCTTACGTACCCTAGACTCCACTCCTCTTTTCTATGTCTCAGGAGGGTTTTAAAACGCTTCTTCCCTAGGCTTTTGCTGGTGCAAGCACATTCATGGATAAAATATGCAGCTGAAATGCACCAATTGCCTGAGATATTCCCCATTGAAACTTTCTTACTGGCGCGTCTGTCAGTATGCATTATTATGTAGTCTTCTCGTACTCACTTTAGTTTAGACACCCACAGATTTACCCCACTGCACTCCAAAAACTACTACAGTTTTGTTTGGTATGGGCCGGAGAGTAGGTACAAGTGTGTGTGTGTGTGTCATGTTTTTAAACTCTGACTTGTAAACATTGGGGATTGAACAAAGTACCATTTTAATTGACTTGATAGACACATTTGATCGTTCGAGAAATGGATATAGGTGACTTTGAAAGAGCAACTTTGGGGTAAAGATGGCAGGAGCTTCAGTCACAAAGACTGCTCAACTGGTTAGTGTTTTAATTGGAACAGTGATTGAAGTTACATCTACGTTTAGATCTATAGGAAAGACGTCGGCTCATAGGGTTGAACATTTTGGTCAAAAGATGGGGGCCATTTCAGTTATAATATGGGGGACTTTTCCTGGAATGGTCCTTTTAGAGGGAAGGTTCACTGCAAATCATTACAATGCAATTTTGTGTGATCACTTTAATCTTATGCTGAAACCTTTCTATCTTGTTAGAATTCTTTCAGAATGACAATGCCCTTATCCACAGGGCATGAGGGGTCACTAAATGATTTGAAGATGAGTATGAAAATTATGCGAATTATATGTTGGCCTCCACAGTCACCACCAGAGCCCTCCCCAATTAGACACATATAGGAAATTCTGGACCGTCATGTTAGACAGAACTTTCCATCATCATCATCATCAAAACACTTAATCAGCAAACACCTTTCAAAAGAATGGATCCCCCATTAGGCTTGAGTCCAGAGACTCGTAGAATCAATGTCAAGATACATTGAATATGTTTTAGCGGCTTGTAGTGGCCCAACACCTTATTGAGTTTATGTTGTTTCCTTTCATTAGTCACCCGTCTCTATGTATTTTGTTGAAACTGATCTAAGAATTGTGGTGCTTAAAGTTTAAAAGTCTATCCTTTCAACACTTATCTTTCACCACAAGCTGTTCATCAGTTTCTCTCACTCCCTCCATCCTGACTTCACCTGGCACACATGAGGGTTTATTTTTCTGTCTCTTCTTTTGCAGTATTTCTTCCCCTCTCCATCTCTTCATACCACTTTCCCACCATTCCCAACCTGTCAAGTTAACAGACAGGTAGCTTGTCCAACTTTCCTCTTCTCTATCTGTCTCACTCCCTCCTTAACTCCACCTCGATTTCCACTCCTCCACACAGGCTCTGCCTGTCATCCTTCATCCGTTTCTCCATTCCTTCTTCCCCACTGGTCTCTTTAGCTGTCAGTATGTTGCCTTTCTAAACTCTTAAATCATGTTCATTGAGAATGCAGACCTTCTTCCCTGAATCTGCTCTCAACTGCATTTATTTTAGTGGCCGGGGAAACTTTTAAGAAGAGAGAATGTGAGGTATGATGAAGCTGATAAAGAGAGATTTTGCTTGATGATACCTCAAACTCTCATAAATCTTCTGTGCAGCACAATTCTTAACAGGAAAAGGTTCAAATCAGGTTCAAATCATCAGGTGATACAAACGAGAGTTGTGTATTGTCATTTAATTGTAAAGCATAAGGCCCATTATCAAACCTTGAGGGGCCCCAAATTAGATCTATAGTCACCAAGAGAAATGAAAGCTTTAAAATTACATTTGAGGCCAACCCAACTTAAGATATGTTATTGTCTGTCAGTGAGAATTTTAGATGATAGTATACATGCATTATTCTCTGTTATCCCGAACTACCAAATGTCAAGGTCTGGGTGCATTAGATGGTTAGCATATCAGTTTTGGCATTTCTGAAACGGCTCTAGAAGGTTTGCTAGGTTTTCCTGGTCAACAGTGGTGGGTACCAATCGACAGTGGTCCTAGGAGGGACAAACCCCAAACTACAAACCAGCCACAGGGTGTCAAGCGCCCGAGGCTCATTGACGTGCGAGAGCAACCAAGGTCTGAACCAACATAAGGTCTACGGTGATGCAAGCTATGGAACACTTTTATGATGTGATAACACACAGAGCATTGCACCCTGCTGCTTATTGGGTTGCGTGGCCGCAGACTGGTCAGAGTGGCAGAATGGTATTCCCTAATGGCAGTGGCCTCGTTCTTCCAGATAATGCGCCCTGCCACACTGCACACATAGTTCGGGAATTATTTGAGGCACATGGTGAAGAGTTCAAAGTGTTTCCCTGGCCTCCAAATTCACCAGATCCCAGTCTGATTGAGCATCTGTGGGATGTGCTGAAGGATCTGCTGCTAATGTCTTAGTGCCTGATACCACAGAACACCGTCAGGGGTCTTGTTGGGTCTCCCATTAGCATATTAGGCCGGTGGTCATGTAGGTATATTCATACATAGGGACCTGCTCTTTATGGTCAGGGTCCTTTGGCTACCTGCTGTGATCTTACTGCTCCTTGTCTGAAGCATCCATTGACCCCTCTGGCTCTGTCGCAAACTGCTTTGACTCTGATTAACATGCCCTTCTGTGTGACGTTTTAACCTTCTCTTGTCTGATCTGATACTGGGGCATGTGGCTATGCTCTGTGATGTCTTTGACAGACCATCAGATTCACTGTTTTCACTAAATTATGACACCCTGCCACGGTCACTGGCGGGGCCACTGAGAAGTGATGTGTTGGGTTTGGAATGCCAAGAGCCAGAATCACTCCATGACTCATAGAGCCAAATGAGCCGATGTGTGTGCATGCATGTGTGTGTGTCTGTATGAAAGTGTGTGTGTGTGTGTGTGTGTGTGTGTGTGTGTGTGTGTGTCAATGTGTGTTTGTATGTGTGTGTGTAGGTGTCTGTATGAATGTGTGTATGTTTGTGTGTGTCTGTTTGTTTGTTTGTTAGATGTAACTTATGGTACATTAACACCCAGAGGAAGCCTGCTTTGCTCTGTGCTGAATTCCACATTCACACACACACACACACACACACGCACACATCTCTATCTCTCCTGAGCAAGAGAGCTTGTTTAAAGTCATGTTGTCTGTCAAGATTCACTCTCTCAATTGTTCTCAGTATTTTAGAAGATGTCTCTGGCTATTTAGGTCACCAGCGGTTTTCCCCACACACACACACACACACACACACACACACACAGAGACACACACACACACACACACACGCACACTACCAGAGCATGAATAATGTACAGTTCTCTCATAACACCACCGTGCGCTACAGCTAGCTAACCCTGTGGATTGAAAATCGATGTGCTCTCACGTCACTGAAGATTAAAGTAAGAAAAGCAGCAACCCAGAGAATATAAGTAGTGATCACAATGGATATAAGGGAGGAGAGATATGGAGAGATGGTAGAGAGAGACTTAACACAAGGTCGCAAAACTTCTACAAAGAGTGTATAGAGTCCAGGTGGTTCTTACCACATAGTGGATATCTTGCTTATTCTGTATGTCAGCAGTCGTCTGTTTGGACACGGCTCGTTCTTAGCTCAGTAGGCAAAAACAACAGGCCAGCCAAGTTCAGTTCTCTGCAAACAGAACAACACACTTGGAAAGAATAGAACAGATGTGGTATTCACGCACGCAGCGCACCTGGACGTGCGCACACCTGAAATATGAAGCACAGTGTTTGCCGTAATTGTATCAGACAGTTCTTACCAGCAGTTGATCATTGAGGATTTGGGTGTTTTTTGATACTATTATACTAACCCAGAGTTTGTTGGTGAATATCCTTGCTTTAGAGCAGATTATTATAGATTGTTTAATTTTGGATGCTTGGGGATTTGAACCAGTGAACTTTTGATTTCTGGCCCAGTGCTCTTGACGGGCATGATCTCTGAGTAGAGTTTTACTGATTTCCATAACATCACATCTAATCCCATTGGTGCAAAGAGATGAATGAAACCTTTTTTTGCACAAGACATCCTGGTGCACGTCACTTCAGGGATTTGCCATGTATTGAAAGAATTATTAGTGTAATTAGATTACATGAAATATTGAATCACCATTGAAAGACATTTCTATTGCTTTAGAGATGAGCTGGCTGTTACCCACTAAGGACTGCAAGTAATTGTGCAATTTCATACAAATGCATCCTTAAACTTCAAACAAAACAAATAGACCAATCCATGAGATCGTATGACTCATAAGTATGTAGAAAATAAGCCCAAATCCTAAGGTAACCATTTGACATTGTCCTCCCTGCTTTAGTTTACCCACAGTTCAGCTTGCATGGCTAAAATTAGGAGTGCTATTTCAAAGTCCCTCCACTGGCTTGTCTTTATACATACATACTATGTCATACATCATATACAGGAGGGTTGGTGGGCTATATGGTGGGCTATATGGTGGGCTATATGGTGGGCTATATGGTGGGCTATACGGTCGGCTATACGGTGGGCTATATGGTCGGCTATATGGTGGGCTATATGGTGGGCTATATGGCTATATGGTGGGCTATATGGTGGGCTATACTATATGGTGGGCTATATGGTGGGCTATACGGTGGTGGGCTATATGGTGGGCTATATGTGGGCTATACGGTGGGCTATATGGTGGGCTATACGGTGGGCTATACGGTCGGCTATATGGTGGGCTATATGTGGGCTATAGGTGTGCTATATGGTGGGCTATATGGTGGGCTATATGGTGGGCTATATGGTGGGCTATATGGTGGGCTATATGGTGGGCTATATGGTGGGCTATATGGTGGGCTATATGGTGGGCTATATGGTGGGCTATATGTGGGCTATATGTGGTCTATATGGTGGGCTATACGGTGGGCTATATGGTCGGCTATATGGTGGGCTATATGGTCGGCTATACGGTGGGCTATATGGTGGGCTATATGGTGGGCTATATGGTGGGCTATATGTGGGCTATATGGTGGGCTATATGGTGGGCTATATGGTGGGCTATACGGTGGGCTATATGTGGGCTATACGGTGGGCTATAGGTGGGCTATAGGTGGGCTATATGGTGGGCTATATGGTGGGCTATGGTGGGCTATGGTGGGCTATATGGTGGGCTATAGGTGTGCTATATGGTGGGCTATATGGTGGGCTATATGGTGGGCTATATGGTGGGCTATATGGTGGGCTATATGGTGGGCTATATGGTGGGCTATATGGGGCTATATGGTGGGCTATATGGTGGGCTATATGGTGGGCTATATGGTGGGCTATATGGTGGGCTATATGGTGGGCTATACGGTGGGCTATATGTGGGCTATATGGTGGGCTATATGGTGGGCTATATGGTGGGCTATATGGTGGGCTATATGGTGGGGGCTATATGTGGGCTATATGGTGGGCTATATGGTGGGCTATATGGTGGGCTATATGGTGGGCTATATGGGGCTATATGGGGCTATATGGTGGGCTATGGTGGGTGGGCTATATGGTGGGCTATATGGTGGGCTATATGGTGGGCTATAGGTGTGCTATATGGTGGGCTATACGGTGGGCTATACGGTGGGCTATACGGTCGGCTATATGGTGGGCTATATGAGGGCTATAGGTGTGCTATATGGTGGGCTATATGGTGGGCTATATGTGGGCTATAGGTGTGCTATATGGTGGGCTATATGGTGGGCTATATGTGGGCTATAGGTGGGCTATATGGTGGGCTATATGGTGGGCTATATGGTGGGCTATATGTGGTCTATATGGTGGGCTATATGGTGGGCTATATGTGGTCTATATGTGGTCTATATGTGGGCTATACCACAGAACAGCCAGTCTGCTGGCATCTGGGAGAAATCTGGCTCAAGCTAATGAGTGGAGCTCTATCAGTCTCTCTGATCAGGCCTCGTCCATCAATCTGCACTGGCCTCGTTTGTCAAGTTAACTTCACTTCCACTAATCTGCACTGGCCCCGTTTGTCAAGTTAACTTCACTTCCACTAATCTGCACTGGCCCCGTTTGTCAAGTTAACTTCACTTCCACTAATCTGCACTGGCCCCGTTTGTCAAGTTAACTTCACTTCCACTAATCTGCACTGGCCCCGTTTGTCAAGTTAACTTCACTTCTGCACTGGCCCCGTTTGTCAATCTGCACTGGCCCCGTTTGTCAAGTTAACTTCACTTCTGCACTACTAATCTGCACTGGCCCTGTTTGTCAAGTTAACTTCACTTCCACTAATCTAAACTGGGCCCCGTTTGTCAAGTTAACTTCACTTCCACTAATCTGCACTGGCCCCGTTTGTCAAGTTAACTTCACTTCCACTAATCTGCACTGGCCCCGTTTGTCAAGTTAACTTCACTTCTACTAATCTGCACTGGCCCCGTTTGTCAAGTTAACTTCACTTCCACTAATCTGCACTGGCCCCGTTTGTCAAGTTAACTTCACTTCTACTAATCTGCACTGGCCCCGTTTGTCAAGTTAACTTCACTTCCACTAATCTAAACTGGCCCCGTTTGTCAAGTTAACTTCAATTCCACTAATCTGCACTGGCCCCGTTTGTCAAGTTAACTTCACTTCCACTAATCTGCACTGGCCCTGTTTGTCAAGTTAACTTCACTTCCACTAATCTGGACTGACCCTGTTTGTCAAGTTAACTTCACTTCCACTAATCTGCACTGGCCCCGTTTGTCAAGTTAACTTCACTTCCACTAATCTGCACTGGCCCCGTTTGTCAAGTTAACTCCTTGGTGCTTGTAGGACTTGGGGCAACTATTCTCAAATGGTCTTGGTGGGAGTGACCATTGAATTCTATGAGTAATCTGATGAGTAAAGCATTTGTCATTATATCATTTTATTTAATTGTTTCCTTTGGCAGCTTTGTCTTATTAATCTCAATATGTTACCTAGTGGTAACAATACTTTATCCTAAAAAGTCAGCCTAACTCAATACATGTGTTATTGATTTTCAACATTTGCAGAGTAAAAAAGACACACAACTTAAAATCTAAACTGTTTAGTGTTAAGAACAAGTGGTATTTCTGACATTTTATATTGTACATTAAATCATCATGAGCCACCACATATAAAAGTGCTCAGTATTAAGTGCAGTATTAAGTGCAGTATTGAGTGCAGTAGTGAGTGCAGTAGTGAGTGCAGTAGTGAGTGCAGTAGTGAGTGCAGTAGTGAGTGCAGTAGTGAGTGCAGTAGTAAGTGCAGTAGTGATTGCAGTAGTGAGTGCAGTAGTGAGTGCAGTAGTGAGTGCAGTAGTGAGTGCAGTAGTGAGTGCAGTAGTGAGTGCAGTAGTGAGTGCAGTAGTAAGTGCAGTAGTGAGTGCAGTAGTGATGCAGTGTGAGTGCAGTAGTGAGTGCAGTAGTGAGTGCAGTAGTGAGTGCAGTAGTGAGTGCAGTAGTGAGTGCAGTAGTGAGTGCAGTAGTGAGTGCAGTAGTGGGTGCAGTAGTGGGTGCAGTAGTAGGTGCAGTAGTAGGTGCAGTAGTGAGTGCATTAGTAAGTGCAGTAGTAAGTGCAGTAGTAAGTCAGCTCAGTAGTAAGTGCAGTAGTAAGTGCAGTAGTAAGTCAGCTCTGTAGTAAGTGCAGTAGTGATTGCAGTAGTGAGTGCAGTAGTGAGTGCAGTAGTGAGTGCAGTAGTGAGTGCAGTAGTGAGTGCAGTAGTGAGTGCAGTAGTGAGTGCAGTAGTGAGTGCAGTAGTAGGTGCAGTAGTGAGTGCAGTAGTAGGTGCAGTAGTGAGTGCATTAGTAAGTGCAGTAGTAAGTGCAGTAGTAAGTCAGCTCTGTAGTAAGTGCAGTAGTAAGTGAAGTAGTGAGTCAGCTCTGTAGTAAGTGCAGTAGTGAGTCAGCTCTGTAGTAAGTGCAGTAGTGAGTCAGCTCGGTAGTAAGTGTAGTAGTAAGTGAAGTAGTGAGTCAGCTCTGTAGTAAGTGCAGTAGTGAGTGCAGTAGTAAGTCAGCTCAGAATGTTTTTCACTCCGTTTCAACAATCACAACAGTGATCTCAAATATACAGGACAACGTCTCTTTAATTTCTCATTGGAAACACGGATACCACATATACTTAATTCTTATTCAGAAGAGGTCTCAAAACACAAAAGTATTTGGCATTGGGCTCCACAACTGTTGGTTAATTTTAATTTTATATCTCTCAAATGAGCTGTATTGCTGTCAGTAATACTGCTACCAGTATGCTCTCATTTGTTTCTCAGCGACAGTAGTGTCAGCAAAACAAGCCGTGTCAATGTTCATCTATGGCCGTTTCCCCCGGCCCGTCCTGGCTCGTTCCTTTTAGTAGGATCTCCACGGTAACCACAGATAAATCAACAAAATGGCCTCCTTTGTCCGTTCATTATTAGGCACAACATGCGTCCATACAAAAGCCCAACTATTCTCTGAATGGACTTTGATTGAAAGCCAGCTCTTTTTAAGGGCAGCATTCTTATTCTGGCCCGGTAGCAGCTTGTCTGTCTGTCTCTCCTCAGATTTATGACCCCTTGAAGATGAGACCATGAAAAAGCACTTCTCAGTCTAGCTGTGTTTGTATAGAGAGGCCTGCGGTTACAAAGCAAACTGACTGAGCAAGTCAGAGAAGAGCAGCATTTCCATGGTGTGTGTCTGTCTGTGTGCGAATGTGTGTGTATGTGTGCGTGTGTGTGTGTGTGTGTGTGTGTGTATGTGTGTGTGTGTGTGTGTGTGTGTGAGAGAAATAGAGAGAAGCCTGCTGTTTAAAAGCAGTCCAGAAAAGAAAGGGAGCACCTCTTTCTTTGACCGTGCAGAGATTGAGCTTATCGCTCTAAAGATTGTGCATTTTGAAGGCGTGGGGGATGGGGGTGTGGTGGGTGCTTGTGGAGAGGAGATGGGTTTCAAACCAAATGATCAGAGTAGATTTCATCAGGATATAGAAGACGAGAAAAATAGAAGGATTTAGAGAAAGCTAAGTCAAACACAGGACAGTGGATGCTAATTAAAGTTGTGAGGTTGAGAGAATTGTCTTAGTGTTGTTAGAAAGTAATTGCCCTTACATGAATATAAATGTAAGTAAAATTATGTCAGTTAAGGACATTTTTAGGATCCTATAAAAATATTTATTTGGACCAATCATTAATTCGGTGGATAAAATCCTCATATGTATTTTTGGAAATCGTAAATTATTATTGATGTTTTTACATTTTCAGTGTGGCCAATATTAGGAGATTTGCAAATACCATCCTTATCCCGGTACCAATATTTGAATTGTCTGAAGTATCTTCTACACTAAAATGTCTTCTACACTAAATATATACCCATTTGTTGATACATAGGGTTCATATTATGGTTTTGACATGGTCTAAATTTGTGAAAATAAAAAGATAATATGTCGAACCCCATGAACAAATGTTCAACT
The DNA here is from genome assembly GCA_029465975.1 of Dallia pectoralis. Lineage (NCBI taxonomy): Eukaryota > Metazoa > Chordata > Actinopteri > Esociformes > Umbridae > Dallia > Dallia pectoralis. Next base: position 3,539,903 of record CM055753.1, read on the forward strand.
ACAAAGAATTAATTATGAAAGCTGGCCAGTACAGAAGATTTATGATTAATATTGTCTATCCGTTTTTAGCTTAATCACGTACCAAAGGATCACAATGCTTACTGCATTTGTCTACATTTCTTATCCCACACTCCTAATTGGGACAATTCCCATGTTTTGACACATGGGAATTTTCTGTAAGGTGTCTTTCAAAATGTTTCCTCCAACCTGTTTGCCCGTTGCAGAGACAGACACCAGAAGAACGCTGTCACATATGTAGACAGGATAAAGGGTCAAGAGAGTGTACTGGGTTGCACTTAAAGAGATTGTGCAAAAACATCTGTGCTGCAAAGGGTCCATGCGGAGAAGAAACTGAGCGAAAGTGATTGTTCAAACGGCAAGAAAAAAAAACAATGGTGGTAAAATGTAACACATTAATAACATGTTAAATTTGACAGCCCTAGTTCAAATATAGTTTGATCGTCACTGTAAAAGCAGCATTTGTTTTATGAGCGGTTTTACCTGGGAAAAATGGCAATATGCCTCTAAATATGTACCACAAATAGAACCCGGTTGTCAAGGTACAGTACAATATATATTGTGTTCCTCTTTCTCACTCTGTTCTTCTCTATTTGATCTCCACTAAAAACGCAAGGTGGATATAACTGGTGTTCCTAAGCTCCCCACAAAAGAGGTTTTAATGCTATTTGTGTGTGTGTGTGTGTGTGTGTTTATCTGAGAGAGAAAGGGAACAAAAAGCCTCTGTATGTCTGCTATCTGAGATAAGTAGGGATGATATTTGCTTTAATTCAGAGATAACAGACTCACTCTAGAAGCTAGAAAAGCAAAGCATCTAATATACACAGAACTGTAACTTCATTTGACCATAGAAATACTTGAAAAATACGCTGATCAATATGACTTATGGCAAGGGCGCGTTTCCAATAGCTAGCTCCCACAGACTGACTTTTGATTGGCCATAGTGGGGCAAACACACGCACATTCAAATGCTTTATTTGAATTCACAAATAACATTTACATTCAAATAAGATCCAAATGTTCTATATTTCAAAGCTTTCAGGCAATCTGGATTTAGAATTTGAACCACATGCTTTATAAATATGTAAATAGTACTGTGCAAAAGTTTTAGTTCATCTGAGAAAATTGGAAAAAATAAGAGTAAGCTATTCTGTCAGTACATGTTTATTTACTTGTGAAATACTTGTGAGCTAGCTAGAAGTAATATCGCAAAGACATTTAAAACTGGGAAAATTAAAATAGCAGTGAAATACCAACAAGCTCTTTGTATCTGACAAACAGTATTTAAAGGTCACTTCCTTCCCTGAAAAAGTAGGAAATCACATACATACTCCCTCAGCATCTGGCAGAGTCTGTCACCAAAGTATACTTATCAATGTGAGAACAAATCTTAGCACTGGTTATCTTTGACTGACTGGCTTAAACAATAGGGACAGACTGGTCAGGACTGGTCAGGACTGGTCAGGACTGGTCAGGACTGGTCAGGACTGGTCAGGACTGGTCAGGACTGGTCAGGACTGGTCAGATTCAGGATGGGATGATTCATCTTTTTTCACGACACCAAGTTAAAACACATATAAGACAATAAGACTCTGCTGGTTTGGCTTTGGGACAAGTCTGTGAATCCCCCAGTCAAAGCCCAGACCTCAAACCAATTGGGAATATGTGGACAAGTTTAACAATTTTGCATATTGATGGTGTGTTTTAGATAACAATATTTTCATGAATAAATTAAGAATACAAACTATTTTATGTTGAGTGTTAGTTCATACTAATAAACATGTAAACATTTGTGTTAGGCAACTAATTCTGGAGGATTCTGCAGACAACATACTTTTGTTTTGTTTTAATATAAAATCTTGCCCAATGTTAACTCCAATAGAATGCTTTTGTGCTGTGCTATTAAGAACCGCACAGTTCCATCATTATCAAGAAATTGAGACTTCTGTGATCATGACCGTTATGTGCTGGCCTTCCTTTTTTATGGTATTCACACATACATACACACATGCAGACGCGTACACACATACATACACACATACACACACTTCTAAAGAAGAAGCAAAATAGCAACACAAGCCAGGCAGAAAGAAGACGTGCAGGGACATTTTTAAGATGGTGTTGGTAGGTTTGAATTCCACTAGCACTAACAGACATTGGATGAACAGACATTTGGGATTGAGTTAGTCTTGGTTGGTTTCCACTAGGCTGTGGATATGTGTTGGTGGAGAAGGACAAGCAAAATATTCTGTGTGTGTGTTCCTGCATTTATAAGACTGTGTTTCTACAGAGATATATGATTGATGAAAAAATGACTAGATGGATAAAACTGCATCAAACAATCACAGAGACAAAAGACAGATTGAGTGATGGACATATTGGGAACATATTAATAGGTTAGCTTTCACCAAGCCAATGAACATATTGGGAACATATTAATGGGTTAGCTTTCACCAAGCCAATGAACATATTGGGAACATTTTAATGGGTTAGCTTTCACCAAGTGAATGAACATATTGTGAACATATTAATGGGTTAGCTTTCACCAAGCGAATGAACATATTGGGAACATATTAATGGGTTAGCTTTCACCAAGCAAATGAACATATTGGGAACATATTAATGGGTTAGCTTTCACCAAGCGAATGTACATATTGGGAACATATTAATGGGTTAGCTTTCACCAAGCGAATGAACATTATGGGAACATATTAATGTGTTAGCTTTCACCAAGCGAATGAACATATTGGGAACATATTAATGGGTTAGCTTTCACCAAGCGAATAAACATATTGGGAACATTTTAATTGGTTAGCTTTCACCTACCACGGCAGCAATTGATTAATCCAACCTTTAGCTCGTTCGTTGTAAATGTCAGTAAAAAGGCGAACCTCTGTGAGTGATGACAAACCGACCATTGTGAATGCAGTCGAAGCAAATATCAGCAAATTCTTTATTGATTGAATTATCTGTGTCTTTGTATCTCAATAAACTCAATGTACAATATATGTACATTACTGAGCAATTGCTGGTCAAACTGATTCAGATTGAAACTTCTAATTCTGGCAAATGAAACGAAACAAAAAAAGTAAAATAGATTGCGCTCTCTTTGTCACTTTTTTTTACCCTAATCCAATTGAAAAAAGAAGAAATCTCTAGCAACACATCCACCAGGGTAGACTGCAAGAGCCCTAGACCAAGCTGAGAGCACTGCATTCCCCCCCGTTGTTCATTTTGGACATTACTAAAAGATAGAACTGCATAATTAATTAATTAATTAATTGTTTGTAAGACACTGAATGAAACAACATGAGAAATGTTAGATGGAAGGAAAAGATGAAAAGAACAAAACTGGAGAGTAGAAAGAGGGAATGGGGAGGGGGGAGGGAAAACCCTCGTGATAAACACCCGTTATGAAGGAAGGAGGAGGAATACTGGAGGAAAGAAAAGAGAGAACAGGGTTTTGTCTAGGAGATAGCAGGAGGAGAAAGGGGAACAGGGACATGGGATTAAGATGGGGGGAGTAGAATGTGAAGGGCAGGGAGAGTGAAATATACAGGGAGAGTGAAATATACTGGAAGAGTGAAATATACAGGGAGAGTGAAATATACAGGGAGAGTGAAATATACAGGGAGAGTGAAATATACAGGGAGAGTGAAATATACAGGGAGAGTGAAATATACAGGGAGAGTGAAATATACAGGGAGAGGTTGAGAGTGACATGGGGAAAGACAGGGAGAGTGAAATATACGGGAAGAGTGAAATATACAAGGAGAGTGAAATATACGGGGAGAGTGAAATATACAGGGAGAGGTTGAGAGTGACATGGGGAAAGACAGGGAGAGTGAAATATACGGGGAGAGTGAAATATACAGGGATAGTGAAATATACGGGGAGAGGGAGAGTGAAATATACAGGGAGAGGTGAAATGGGGAAAGACAGGGAGAGTAAAGGGAAATATACAGGGAGAGTGAAATATACAGGGAGAGGTTGAAGTGACATGGGGAAAGACAGGGAGAGTGAAATATACAGGGAGAGTGAAATATACAGGGAGAAATATACAGGGAGAGTGAAATATACAGGGAGAGTGAAATATACAGGGAGAGTGAAATATACAGGGAGAGGTTGAGAGTGACATGGGGAAAGACAGGGAGAGTGAAATATACGGGGAGAGTGAAATATACAGGGAGAGTGAAATATACGGGGAGAGTGAAATATACAGGGAGAGTGAAATATACAGGGAGAGGTTGAGAGTGACATGGGGAAAGACAGGGAGAGTGAAATATACAGGGAGAGTGAAATATACAGGGAGAGGTTGAAATGACATGGGGAAGGGGAGAGGAAATTGAGAGTGAAATATGGGGAAAGACAGGGAGAGTGAAATATACAGGGAGAGTGAAATATACAGGGAAAAATATACAGGGAGAGTGAAATATACAGGGAGAGTGAAAATATACAGGTGAAATATACAGGGAGTGAAATATACAGGGAGAGAGTGGGGAAAGAAAATGAAATACAGGGAGAGTGAAATATACAGGGAGAGGAAATTGAGAGGTTGACATGGGGAAAGACAGGGAGAAATGAAATATACAGGGAGAGTGAAATATACAGGGAAATATACAGGGAGTGAAATATACAGGGAGAGGTTGAAATATGGGGAAAGACAGGGAGAGTGAAATATACGGAAAATATACAGGGAGAGTGAAATGAAATAAATACAGGGAGAGTGAAATATACAGGGAGAGTGAAATATACAGGGAGAGTTTGAGAGTGACATGGGGAAGGACATGGAGAGTGATATATACAGGGAGAGTGAAATATACAGGGAGAGTGAAATATACAGGGAGAGTGAAATATACAGGGCGAGTGAAAAATACAGGGAGAGGTTGAGAGTGACATGGGGAAGGACAGGGAGAGTAATATATACAGGGAGAGGTTGAGAGTGACATGGGGAAGGACAGTGAGAGTGATATATACAGGGAGAGGTTGAGAGTGACATGGGGAAGGACAGTGAGAGTGATATATACAGTGAGAGGTTGAGAGTGACATGGGGAAGGACAGTGAGAGTGATATATACAGGGAGAGGTTGAGAGTGACATGGGGAAGGACAGGGAGAGTGATATATACAGGGAGAGTGAAATATACAGGGAGAGGTTGAGAGTGACATGGGGAAGGACAGTGAGAGTGATATATACAGGGAGAGGTTGAGAGTGACATGGGGAAGACAGGGAGAGTGATATATACAGGGAGAGGTTGAGAGTGACATGGGGAAAGACAGTGAGAGTGTCAATGATTTTCCCTTGAGCACTGGACAGAATCTTGGCTAATCCACTGAAAGGTAGAAGCAGTGAAAAGGGGAGAACCCTCATCTTCTTCTGGCCAGTGGAGTTAGCTTGACCCTCAGGAAGGAAGGCCTCCTTCCTCCTGCCTCCCTGTCCTCTGGATGACCTCCTGTGATGGTATGCTAGCTAGCAGGAGGTATTGGCTAATCAGCTGCTGTCAGCACTGTGGTTATTCTGCATGGACGCAGGCCAGTGATGTGAATGGGACTGGTAACAGCACCTGATGAAAAGTATGTTTCAAGAGAACGCCCCTGTGACTTGTTTCTTTCTTTTACCCCTCCCCCCATGTCCGCCATAAAATTCTCAAATATCTGTGATCTTCATTTTGTTCCTTCCTAAGTTTTGCTCTCAAACTATTTTTATCTTGCACCTGCTATTTCTTTTCTTTCTGGTTGTCCTCTCTCCCAGCCTACAATAAAGTTACGTTACCCGTCCTAACAGTAATATTTGAGAGTTGGCTCTCTCATACAGTAACATTTCTGATAATGTTCTCCTGATGAACATGTTTCGGAGTTGTAATGTTTTGGTTGGAAACATTGTAATGACGTTTACGACAGTGACGTGGAGCGATGGGACTGCCGTCATGCGTGATGTATATAGATGTTGGCACTTGCCCACGAGGAGTTAGTCGGTTACCGGTATATGGCTGTACGCACAAGTATGAAACCTGTACAAGTATATCGTCACAGTAAAGTGTCATAAGTACTCCACCTACGTCTGGTTATTTGAAACAAGAACCACGAACATCACAGGGGTTATCTCTTCCAGACAGTAAAATTTCAGAGTTATCTCTTCTAGAGAGTAATGTTTCAGTGTTTATGTTAGTAAGCAATAGACTTTGTTGGGTGTGTGTGTGTGTGTACCTGCTTGCATTATATTGTGTGTATGTGTAGCTGCTGGCATTATTGTGTGTGTGTGTGTGTGTGTGTGTGTGTGTCCCTGCTGGCATTATTGTGTGTGTATATGTGTGTGTGATTGTGTACCTGCTGGCATTATTGTGTGTTGATCTGCTGGCATTATTGTGTGTGTGTGTGTGTGTGTGTGTCCCTGCTGGCATTATTGTGTGTGTGTGTGTGTGTGTGTGTGTGTCTGCTGGCATTATTGTGTGCGTGTGTGTGTGTGTGTGTACCTGTTGGCATTATTGTGTGTGTGTGTGTGTTTGTGTGTGTGTGTGTGTGTGTGTACCTGCTGGCATTATTGTGTGTGTGTGTGTGTGTGTGTGTGCATGCACTCGTATGTGTATTTAGACGAGCAGCACGGCTCCTAAACCCTATTGATTGTCCAGCACCAGCCTGCCTAGATTTAGAGATGCCAATACAAGCATTACACTTGACTCTCTGGTTCATTTTAAGTTCACTTGCCATGTTCTAGCATTCTGATAAAATCACGATGCTTAACGAGGATGTAGGTATCCCCCTCACCACCCCCACCCCCCCCACCCCCACACCCCTGTGTCCGTGTGTGATTGAATTACACTGCAGCGCTCTACTATTTTGCTACCAGCCTGAAGGACTCCTAACACTTAATGAACCAATGGCTGAACAGTTATTGCCGATTTAGAGAGCGCAAACACACACACAAGCAAGCAAGCAAGCAAGCACACACGCACACACACACACACACACACACACACACACACACACACACACACACACACACACACACATGCAGGAGTACTCACACATACTCACACAGGCACAACACTGTTCATGAATTACTGAGAACGTTGAAGAGCAGTAATGCAGTAATGACGCTAGCCATTTAGCAAAGAGAGTCCATCAGATGAAGAATAGATCCTGCATGATTTGTAATGTTATATAATACCGTATACTCTACCCTAAATGTCACCCAATTCCCCACAGCATATAGTGCCCTAGTTCAGGGCAGAGCCCTAAAAGTAATATGGGCCATTTTGGAGGCAGCCAGAGAGTTACAGCAGGATGGTTCTATTTCTCCTTCCCAGATCTCAATAGCTTTATACTGTAGTTATAGTTGAACAACTAACATGCCTTGTTATGTGTGTGTGTGTGTGTGAGGTGGCGATGCTAAGTGAGGTGTGAGGTGTGAGGAGAAATGGGGGCGATGCTGGGTGAGGTGTGAGGAGAAATTGGGGCGATGCTAGGTCAGGTGTGAGGAGAAATGGGGGCGATGCTAGGTGAGGTGTGAGGTGTGAGGAGAGATGGGGGCGATGCTAGGTGAGGTGTGAGGAGAGATGGGGGCGATGCTAGGTGAGGTGTGAGGAGAGATGGAGGCGATGCTAGGTGAGGTGTGAGGAGAGATGGGGCGATGCTAGGTGAGGTGTGAGGATAGATGGGGGCGATGCTAGGTGAGGTGTGAGGAGAGATGGGGGCGATGCTAGGTGAGGTGTGAGGAGAAATGGGGGCGATGCTAGGTGAGGTGTGAGGAGAGATGGGGCGATGCTAGGTGAGGTGTGAGGATAGATGGGGGCGATGCTAGGTGAGGTGTGAGGAGAGATGGGGCGATGCTAGGTGAGGTGTGAGGATAGATGGGGGCGATGCTAGGTGAGGTGTGAGGATAGATGGGGGCGATGCTAGGTGAGGTGTGAGGAGAGATGGGGCGATGCTAGGTGAGGTGTGAGGAGAGATGGTGCGTTAGCCCTCTGATCAGACAGTGCAGCTCATTGTGTGAAGCTGCCGGAACACCAGTAATCCCTCTTAGAGGCATTCAGAAGCAGGCAGGGCTGATCTGGAGGCTGGCTGAATGATGGTCTGAGGCTCAGGGAGGTTACAAAAGTGTCTGGAGCCTTTCTGTGTGAAAGGTCTCAGATATGCGCTTTCAACAATTTAACATTTACTGTTGTTGTAGTTATTTTTATAATACCCTTTTTTGGGGTCAGCTCTTGGCTGAAGGAAAACATTTGCTTTGACAGATTTATTGTACAGGATGCTGACTTGGTTCCAGTGATAGGTTGGCGTTCTGTCTTTGCATTCTTTCTTCTGTATCTATTTATTTCCACTTTTTGATGTGGTTTTCTTTTTTTCATTTCCAAGGGCTCAGTTTATGTGATGAATTGACAGCCAACTATGGCATATTAGAGATTAGAGACTTTCAAAAGTTACAGTAATGAACAGATACAATTTACTGTAAGTAGAACAACAAATACCCAGAAAACTAAAATTTCCCTCAAGGTTATTTGCTAATTAAACTAATCCTCCCTTCTAATTGTGCTCACACTTTCTTTCTGTTACTTTCTGTGCTTCAATCAACCCCCCCCAAGGTCCTGTGTCTACCATTATAACTTGTGCACTCTCATTCACATCCCCCTCCCGTCTTGCTCATATTATTTAGGAAACAAAAGAGGATTTGCTTGTCTTTCCTTTATCACTCTCTCTGAACTGAATTGATTGTACTCTGGAGAGGGTCGTATTGAGGCTGACAGATAAAGGCGTATTATTGTTGCTTTCCCATATATTGCCTTTCTTAGCATGTTCTTGAAAAGCTAATATGACTACGTACAGAGTTCTCCACTAATATCGGAACCTTTAGGAAATATATGCAAAACAATCTGTGTGAAAAATATGTTTGCTGTTTATCCTTTTATTGGCTTTTAATCCAAAAAACATGTGCCAATTATGCATTACACAATATTATGATTAAAATCTAACTGAGGTTTATTCCTATTCTTATTTTAGGTTTTTACATTCAGTGATTAGAATGACTTTAGTGGCAAGCAAGTCCCTTGTTGTTCTGGGGTGTAAATATGAGGTGACACAGGCCAAATTCCCATAATCATCCATCACTATGGGAAAGACCTCAAAGTCTAGAAATAATGTGCAAAAAGAGGTTGTTGTTGTGCCTACTGTAAAACAAATTGTTACTTAAATCAATGGGACAGCAGAGTAGGGCCGCTGTGGTGGCTGACATGGCGAGTAGGGCTGTTGTGGTAGCTGATACGGCAGAGTAGGGCTGTTGTGGTAGCTGATATGGCAGAGTAGGGCTGTTGTGGTGGCTGATATGGCAGTGTAGGGCTGTTTTGGTGGCTGATACGGCAGAGTAGGGCTGTTGTGGTGGCTGATATGGCAGAGTAGGGCTGTTGTGGTGGCTGATACGGCAGAGTAGGGCTGTTGTTGTGGCTGATATGGCAGAGTAGGGCTGTTGTGGTGGCTGATATGGCAGAGTAGGGCTGTTGTGGTTGCTGGTATGGCAGAGTAGGGCTGTAGTGGTGGCTGATATGGCAGAGTAGGGCTGTTTTGGTGGCTGATATGGCAGAGTAGGGCTGTTTTGGTGGCTGATATGGCAGAGTAGGGCTGTTGTGGTGGCTGATATGGCAGAGTAGGGCTGTTGTGGTAGCTGATACGGCAGAGTAGGGCTGTTGTGGTGGCTGATATGGCAGAGTAGGGCTGTTGTGGTGGCTGATATGGCAGAGTAGGGCTGTTGTGGTGGCTGGTATGGCAGAGTGGGGCTGTTGTGGTGGCTGATATGGCAGAGTAGGGCTGTTGTGGTGGCTGGTATGGCAGAGTAGGGCTGTTGTGGTGGCTGACATGGCAGAGTAGGGCTGTTGTGGTGGCTGATACGGCAGAGTAGGGCTGTTGTGGTGGCTGATATGGCAGAGTAGGGCTGTTTTGGTGGCTGATATGGCAGAGTAGGGCTGTTTTGGTGGCTGATACGGCAGAGTAGGGCTGTTGTGGTGGCTGATACGGCAGAGTAGGGCTGTTGTGGTGGCTGATATGGCAGAGTAGGGCTGTTTTGGTGGCTGATACGGCAGAGTAGAGCTGTTGTGGTGGCTGATATGGCAGAGTAGGGCTGTTTTGGTGGCTGATACGGCAGAGTAGGGCTGTTGTGGTGGCTGATACGGCAGAGTAGGGCTGTTGTGGGGGCTGATACGGCAGAGTAGGGCTGTTGTGGTGGCTGGTATGGCAGAGTAGGGCTGTTGTGGTGGCTGATATGGCAGAGTAGGGCTGTTGTGGTGGCTGATATGGCAGAGTAGGGCTGTTGTGGTGGCTGATATGGCAGAGTAGGGCTGTTGTGGTGGCTGATATGGCAGAGTAGGGCTGTTGTGGTGGCTGATATGGCAGAGTAGGCTGTTGTGGTGGCTGGTATGGCAGAGTAGGGCTGTTGTGGTGGCTGACATGGCAGAGTAGGGCTGTTGTGGTAGCTGATACGGCAGAGTAGGGCTGTTGTGGTGGCTGATATGGCAGAGTAGGGCTGTTTTGGTGGCTGATATGGCAGAGTAGGGCTGTTTTGGTGGCTGATACGGCAGAGTAGGGATGTTGTGGTGGCTGACATGGCAGAGTAGGGCTGTTGTGGTAGCTGATACGGCAGAGTAGGGCTGTTGTGGTGGCTGATATGGCAGAGTAGGGCTGTTTTGGTGGCTGATATGGCAGAGTAGGGCTGTTTTGGTGGCTGATACGGCAGAGTAGGGCTGTTGTGGTGGCTGATACGGCAGAGTAGGGCTGTTGTGGTGGCTGATATGGCAGAGTAGGGCTGTTTTGGTGGCTGGTATGGCAGAGTAGGGCTGTTGTGGTGGCTGATATGGCAGAGTAGGCTGTTGTGGTGGCTGGTATGGCAGAGTAGGGCTGTTGTGGTGGCTGACATGGCAGAGTAGGGCTGTTGTGGTAGCTGATACGGCAGAGTAGGGCTGTTGTGGTGGCTGATATGGCAGAGTAGGGCTGTTTTGGTGGCTGATATGGCAGAGTAGGGCTGTTTTGGTGGCTGATACGGCAGAGTAGGGCTGTTGTGGTGGCTGATACGGCAGAGTAGGGCTGTTGTGGTGGCTGATATGGCAGAGTAGGGCTGTTTTGGTGGCTGATATGGCAGAGTAGGGCTGTTGTGGTGGCTGATATGGCAGAGTAGGGCTGTTTTGGTGGCTGATATGGCAGAGTAGGGCTGTTGTGGTGGCTGATATGGCAGAGTAGGGCTGTTGTGGTAGCTGATACAGAGTAGGGGCAGAGTAGGGCTGTTGTGGTGGCTGATATGGCAGAGTAGGGCTGTTGTGGTGGCTGGTATGGCAGAGTAGGGCTGTTGTGGTGGCTGATATGGCAGAGTAGGGCTGTTGTGGTGGCTGATATGGCAGAGTAGGGCTGTTGTGGTGGCTGATACGGCAGAGTAGGGCTGTTGTGGTGGCTGATACGGCAGAGTAGGGCTGTTTTGGTGGCTGATACGGCAGAGTAGGGCTGTTGTGGTGGCTGATATGGCAGAGTAGGGCTGTTTTGGTGGCTGATACGGCAGAGTAGGGCTGTTGTGGTGGCTGATACGGCAGAGTAGGGCTGTTGTGGTGGCTGATACGGCAGAGTAGGGCTGTTGTGGTGGCTGATATGGCAGAGTAGGGCTGTTGTGGTGGCTGATATGGCAGAGTAGGGCTGTTGTGGTGGCTGATATGGCAGAGTAGGGCTGTTGTGGTGGCTGATATGGCAGAGTAGGGCTGTTGTGGTGGCTGATATGGCAGAATAGGGCTGTTGTGGTGGCTGATATGGCAGAGTAGGGCTGTTGTGGTGGCTGATATGGCAGAGTAGGGCTGTTGTGGTGGCTGATATGGCAGAGTAGGGCTGTTGTGGTGGCTGATATGGCAGAGTAGGGCTGTTGTGGTGGCTGATATGGCAGAGTAGGGCTGTTGTGGTGGCTGATATGGCAGAGTAGGGCTAGGTGGTGGCTGCAGCTCCATTGGTGGATTGTAGCCAACGTAAGCCTTGAGACACTCATACTCTTCCTGCAACGTCTCTGGCTTTTCCCAATCCCACCGTATTGTGAGGTGACGGTCTTTCTCCTCCCCTGAGCTGTTCTAAAATCCCTCGGGAGTCCGGCTCCGCCAGGCTCCGTTGGCTTACGATTTTTTGGCTTTTCATTCTATCACGCTTTCGGCTGTAGTGGAGTGCAGAAATGCAGAGCCAGTGGTATTTATTATAAAATTAAACAAACACGTAACAACGAATGGGGGAAAAAAACACTGAACTAGGTAAATAAAGTGCCATTCAGTAGGGCTGATGCGACGACTACATTTAACAGAACAGCAATATTTATCATACAAACACTCACCCACTGACCTAACCTAACCTGGAACAATGAAAAGCAAAGTTACATACAAATGAGCCATACTTCATAGACCTCCTAATCACTGAAACAGAACCTGGTGTGCCTAGTAAAACAACCAAACAGAAAGTAACAGGGCGGCCAACTCAAATAGAAGGAGGAGTCCTCACTCTTGACACCGAACACAAAAGAGGTTTTTCCATGGACATACTTTGTCCCCTGACCTTAACCCCATATAAAACCTCCTGGGATAAGCAGAAGTGCATCCACAAGTGTGGACCTCAGATTATAAAAGATCTGGAGAGATTCTGTATGAAGGAATGGTGTCAGGTCCCTCACCATGTGTTTCCTAAACTCTTTACGCATTACAGGAAAAGACATTACAGGAAAAGATTGTTAGATTACTAATGAAGAAGAAAAAAAACTGTTGTTTTCCTGATATTTATCAAGGGTTTCAATAATAGTACTTTTTTTTGTGTTGATGACTGTCACTAAAAGACGTTTTAAAAGGTCTTGGAATGATCCTTTTTACTGAATTAACTACATGTACAGTAGTATGAAAACCCCTTCCCCAGTTTTCAGGGATATACTACCAACTAACAATTTCTAGTCATAACAAACTAATGTTTGTAATGAAGGCTTTTATCTATCACATTTAACACAATAGAAAAACTATAAAAAATCCCCCTCAATAATTTGAAGTCGGTAATTTGTTCCACAGATGCACCTATTAACTGTAATGACCCTAACTTGTTTAAACACACACAAACACACACACAAACACACACGCACCAACGTTTCACTTATTACTAGTGCGGATGAAAATGACTCCAGCAGCGCTGCCAGTTCTTCGTGTAGAGAGACGTGTGTAAACAATGTGTGTCTCACATTAAGGCACTTAGACTGAAGTGTAATTATACCGTCTACATTGACCCAGATATCCAACAGGGGAACCATTGCATTGCTGTGGTAAATACTTAAGCAGCCTGCATTAAATCTGTATACCGTGTGTGTGTGTGTGTGTGTGTGTGTGTGTGTGTGTGTGTGTGTGTGTGTGTGTGTGTGTGTGTGTGTGTGTGTGTGTGTGTGTGTGTGTGTGTGTGTGTGTGTGTGTGTGTGTGTGTGTGTGTGTGTGTGTGTGTGTGTGTGTGTGTGTGTACTCATGTGCATGCATATGTGTGTGCCTACGTGCACGATGGTGAATGTGTGTGCCTATGGGTGTGCATGCATGAGAGTGTGTGTGTGTGTGTATGGGTGTGCATGCATGAGAGTGTCTGTTGTGCTAAGTGAGCTAACATCATTGCCTGCTGTTTAGTAATGTGATGGGACTCCTCCCTCCATACCGCTGGCCTCTGCCACACCGATAAACATCCTAATTAACCAATCACACTCGCCCACGCAGATGTCTTTCATTAGCTGTTGTCCTGAGTGGAACAAGGTCATTACGTGATATCTGAGGTTATAGAAAGACCTCCAGGGCACTCAACCAAACATTAGGTCCAGGATTTACTCACAACAAAACGGTTGCTTTAGTGAACCACGAGATGAAGCCTCATCACATAGATTGATGTTCGTATCAATACCGTGAACCTGGTGGTTAAGTCCTTGGTTTTCCTCCTGATAGCAGTACTCTGGATGGGATCCCATATTTCTTTACCTTTGATACATGTGCAGTATGGTATTCTGATTTGCCCATGCGAGTGAGCCAAACCAGTCAACTACGATGTGCAATAAAAGACTAAATAAAGCATCTGTTGACTGATTGTAAAACAGACTGATTGTCATTAAGCCGTCTATGAGGATATACCCATTTGCTGTTGTTGGCTCTACCTTGAGCTCATTATCAACTGTTGTGCCTGATGCTTTTCCATCTCCGCTATCCTGCTGGCCACTGATGGTGAACTTTGGAGTGGATGATGTCTTTTTGACATCTACGATCAACATTGACCTTTCAGCATTCGGGTCCTGGAAGTTCTCTGTGAACCTGTGGATCAATATAATCTGAACTACATGTGTCAAAAATAATAAGTAATGAATGATTTATCTCAGAGCAGGTACTCCTACAGTCATCAGTAGAGTGTAAATATAAAAGGAGTGATGACACAGCCTTGTAGTAATCCATTATTTATTTATTTTCAGCACTCACAGTACAAAATCACCTATTGTGATATTAAATTCACAGAAATAGTTTTGTTCAGTGCTTCATATTATAGCATTTATGAATATGTTGTTGTCTGAAGTGTGTTAAAAGCACTGGATAAGTCCATCAGTCTCATTCAGGTCAATAACTTTTAAAATGGGACACAGCTGATCAAAAGGCACACAAAAGCATAGTCCAGTCCAGTGCTACTCGTAAGCGAAAGCATAACAAATTAACACGTCTTCCTTTTCAGATTGCTCTTTTACTAAAGATAAATGTTCACAGATCACAGATTTCAGTGCTTAGGTATAGAACCTTCCGACATGATGAGTCTCTGTCTGAGTCACTATGCAGCGCTCTTTTGATTGGATATCATCACCATTGAGGTTTGGTTGCTTGTCCAAATAGGGGTTTAGGCTTCTCTAGGAATCCTCATGTTTTCATGAAGGAATAATGTTCTTTTTGTCAGACCCATTTGCCTCTTTTATTTCTCTTGTTTTTTTATTGCACATTTTTTTCAGAGGACAATGCTATTTATATGTATACTTTAATGTGGTTTTCAGATATATTGTAATCCAAGGCATATTTTTTGTAAACAATCTCATGGTCTCATAAATGGCCCACTGTATTGTCACAAAATGCATGTTATCGGATGTAGCCTGTACAGTCATATCCAGTTTATTACCTGAGAACACACACACATAGGACATTTAAAGCAGTCTCAGCCCACTTTGTACTGTCAAATCAGTTTCAACAGTCTGATTTATAGACCACAGACAGTAGACCCGCTCTCTAGTTAAGTTTGGTAGAAAACTGACTAAATAAATATATCTCACTAAATACACTCATAGGCATTTTTTGTTTTGAAGACCTCTCTCTTTGTTGCATATGTGCCGTGTTATTGATAAGATGTCAAGTGTACAGCTGTTGAAATTGCCTAGGATTAAAGTGTGGTGTACATGTGATGGGATTACATCTGCTACACAGGTTACATTGTGATGGGATTACATCTGCTACACAGGTTACATTGTGATAAGATTACATCTGCTGCACAGGTTACACTGTGATGGGATTACATCTGCTGCACAGGTTACATTGTGATGGGATTACATCTGCTACACAGGTTACATTGTGAAGGGATTACATCTGCTACACAGGTTACATTGTGATAAGATTACATCTGCTGCACAGGTTACACTGTGATGGGATTACATCTGCTGCACAGGTTACATTGTGATGGGATTACATCTGCTACACAGGTTACATTGTGAAGGGATTACATCTGCTACACAGGTTACATTGTGATGGGATTACATCTGCTGCACAGGTTACATTGTGATGGGATTATATCTGCTGCACAGGTTACATTGTGATGGGATTACATCTGCTGCACAGGTTACATTGTGATGGGATTACATCTGCTGCACAGGTTACATTGTGATGGGATTACATCTGCTACACAGGTTACATTGTGATTGGATTACATCTGCTGCACAGGTTACATTGTGATTGGATTACATCTGCTGCACAGGTTACACTGTGATTGGATTACATCTGCTACACAGGTTACATTGTGGTGGGATTACATCTGCTGCACAGGTTACATTGGCTCGGGTTGGAGTATATATAAGAATGGTAAAACACTGACCGACATGGACTTCCACATTACAACAGGGAAATGGTCCAACAGTAACAGGTCCATTGATATATACAGGTATATTGTTATTGAAGGAATTTATTTTATATATAAAGATATATTGTTATTGATGGAATTTATATATACTGGTATATTGTTATTGAAGGAATTTATATATAAAGATATATTGTTATTGATGGAATTTATATATACTGGTATATTGTTATTGATGGAATTTATATATACTGGTATGTTGTTATTGAAGGAATTTATATATAAAGATATATTGTTATTGATGGAATTTATACATAATGGTATATTGTTATTGATGGAATTTATACATACTGGTATATTGTTATTGATGGAATTTATACATACTGGTATATTGTTATTGATGGAATTTATACATACTGGTATATTGTTATTGATGGAATTTATACATACTGGTATATTGTTATTGATGGAATTTATACATACTGGTATATTGTTATTGATGGAATTTATACATACTGGTATATTGTTATTGATGGAATTTATACATACTGGTATGTTGTTATTGAAGGAATTTATATATACTGGTATGTTGTTATTGAAGGAATTTATATATACTGGTATGTTGTTATTGAAGGAATTTATATATACTGGTATATTGTTATTGATGGAATTTATACATACTGGTATATTGTTATTGAAGGAATTGATGTGCATGGGTTGACACATTTAAGTCTTGAGGAAATCAAGTTTGACATTCTGAAGTTTGAAACCTTTTTAAACCTTGAATGCACTGAGCGTTTTAATTTCCTGCCGGGCAGGAAACTTCCTGCAAAAACCCCCTGATTAATATACTGTTTGAGATCAGTACCGTTGCATTTACACCTTCATCACCTGAAGCCCATGCTTAAGCAAACCATTATGCAAAATATGTAGAAACATGTATGGCTCTAGGCCCTGGTTAAAAGAGTGCACCAAACTGGAAATATGATGCCAAATTCTAAAGGCTAAAGCTGCGCATCTGAAGGTAAACGATAATTTGTGGTCACATCCTCAACCCCCAAACTAAATATTCAAATCAAATTCTGTGCCAAGTTTTACATATGTGAACAGTAGAAATTCAAACCCTGCAGCAATTTGAGAAAAACATTCCATAAAATATAAATATTTTGTAGGCTAATTTATTCTGTAGTACAATCTTCCCCCTTTCTTATGACATAGGTATTTCAGTAGCACAGACAGGATGCAATCTGCACATTGCATTGGTGCAAAACCATGAATTTATATAAGAATTTATAATGGTACCAATAATTGTGACTTATATGTTTTCAGGAAAAATATTCACAGTCAATAAACAACAATTCGATTTGTTTGTAGCCCGCTTATGTTACAGTTGTTAAATATATATATTTTTAACTGGTTAGATGGTTTACTTGTGTCTCTTCCCTTGTTACGTCCCATGGACAGCCTGTGGTTGTGTTTCTGTGCCTTTTGTTCTCTCTCTCTCTGTCCCTCCATTCCAGGTGTTCTTTGTTTCCTGCACCCATGTGGTCCAATCAATGGCCACTCATCATGAACACCTGTTGCTGAATGTCCAATCACAGCCCACGTCCCATAGTTTATAAGCGAACTGCTGTCCAATCACAGCCCACGCCCCATAGTTTATAAGCGAACTGCTGTCCAATCACAGCCCACGTCCCATAGTTTATAAGCGAACTGCTGTCCAATCACAGCCCACGCCCCATAGTTTATATGCGAACTGCTGTCAAATCACAGCCCACGTCCCATAGTTTATAAGCGAACTTCTGTCCAATCACAGCCCACGTCCCATAGTTTATAAGCTAACTACTGTCCAATCACAGCCGACGTCCCATAGTTTATAGGCTAACTGCTGTCCAATCACAGCCAACGTCCCATAGTTTATAAGCCAACTGCTGTCCAATCACAGCCCACGTCCCATAGTTTATAAGCTAACTGCTGTCCAATCACAGCCCACATCCCATAGTTTATAAACTAACTGCTGTCCAATCACAGCCCACATCCCATAGTTTATAAGCTAACTGCTGTCCAATCACAGCCCACGTCCCATAGTTTATAAGCGAACTGCTGTCCAATCACAGCCCACGTCCCATAGTTTATAAGCTAACTGCTGTCCAATCACAGCCCACGTCCCATAGTTTATAAGCTAACTGCTGTCCAATCACACCCGACGTCCCATAGTTTATAAGCGAACTGCTGTCCAATCACAGCCCACGTCCCATAGTTTATAAGCTAACTGCTGTCCAATCACAGCCGACGTCCCATAGTTTATAATAAGCTAACTGCAAATATATGTATTTATACCAAACATGTACATACCAATTTGGTTAATCTAGTAAAATACAGTTGATACAGAGACAACCTCCCAATAAAATGTTAATAAAGAAAAATGTAAGTTACAAACTGGCATCTGTATCTTAAAGGGATGACGGAATCCCCAAAAGCTCAAACTTAAGAAAAAAATATATCTTCAGCGCAGAATAATCTCAATTTTCATTTTCTGCATCTCACATTACTTCCTTACCGGAGAATCCCGAACATGTGCGTTGGCATGATCTATAATTCCAGTGGAAAATCGAGCTACCCACCATCATACTGCTTTAGTCATGCAGCTTCAATTAACTCAGCAATAAGCAGATAGCAATTGTAACTAAATATAGCAATCTGAACGCTGAGCGACCCAAGCAGGAATTACTGCCAGCGCAAAAGACAGAGCTTCTATCTGCCCCATGAATATGTTATCAAAAGTTTCCTCGTGAAAACGAAATGGGGAATAATGTAAAAGATACCTGATGTTGCGGAACGAACATGAGCAGCAATCCTCTCTCTTTCTTGTGCACTTCAAGGACTGAGAGAAAGTCTCCCTCCCTGAACTCAAAACGTACAACAACACTGTGAACTACACTGCTACTACTAACTACTTTTAACTATTAAAATTTTGCGGTGACTTAAAAATGTACTTATTTTCCATGATAATTAATATTAAATTAGCTTGAATATGCTGAAAAAAATGTGCTTTCGTCAAAGAATCTTCCTTTTGATAATTTACACCCTTGCAGAATTTTGGCATTCTAGTAGTCAAGTTGTTGAGGAAATCTGAAGAGATTTTACACAATGCTTTCTGAAGCACCTCCCACAAGATTGATTCACTTGATGTACACTTTTTACCTACAATTCGGTCAAGCTGCTCTTACAATTGTGCTTTGGGTCATTGTTCTGTAGCAGGAAATTGACTCCAATCAAGCACTGTCTACCTTATAGATCTTTTTTTTACCCTGTACAAAGCTTCCACTTTACCAACACCAAAGCACCCCCAGACCATCACACTAACTAATTGCTTGGCAGATGGTGTCAAGCACTGTTCTTCTAGCATCATTTCATTTGGTCTGAGTTTCACAAATACTTAATGAAGCTGTCAGTTTATTTCTTAAACTAGACATTAGACAAACTAGACACTAATATATTTGTCCTCTTGCTCACCGGGGCCTCCCACTCTTCTGTATTTTCTGATTAGTGGCAGTTTGTGCTGTTCTGTAAGGCATTGTAAGAGGTTTTTGTTTTCTTGGTGATTTCTCATAGGTAATAGCCATTTTGAGCCTGTAATCGAAACCACAATTGTTAATACTCTTGATACTCAACTTATCTAGAGAAGGCTAGTTTTATTGCTTCTTTAAAGAGCATTCCACTCGAATTTCCAGCTACAATTGTCATTTACAACATTAACAATGGCTACACTGCATTTCTGATTATTTTATGTTATTTCAGTGGACAAAAAAATCTGTATTTTTTAAAACAAGGCCATTTGTAAGTTACCTTAAACTTTTGAACAGTGTTGCACCTGCTACCTGTCCTTTGTGAGCTGTCCTTGTAGCATACAGTTTACAGTTCATAACATTTCAGGCTTTGTTCCTTTGTCTGGCCTTACTAAATGATTAGGTGTAGGACTTGATCTTGGTCAGGGACAGCTGGGCTTTTGGCAGCAGCTTCCCAGCAAGTCACAAGAGCTGCAGGAGCACAGTGTGTTATCTTGATAGACATGCTCATTTTCACCTCCTAATTACAGATGGATCAAACCTAGGTGGATGCATTACCTAGACAGGTCTGGCTAATGTGGAAGAATGAGGTGGGGTAGCAGGTTACTGTTACATTAGGGCAGGCTAGCAAGGGGAGATGGGGGGGGTGCATTCACAGGTGTGGTAATGTTAGTGTGAGGGGGGCAGTAGGGAGGCAGGTGGGGTAATGTTAGTGTGAGAGGGGCAGTAGGGAGGCAGGTGGGGTAATGTTAGTGTGGGGGGCAGTAGAGAGGCAGGTGGGGTAATGTTAGTGTGAGGGGGGCAGTAGGGAGGCAGGTGGGTTAATGTTAGTGTGGGGGCAGTAGAGAGGCAGGTGGGGTAATGTTAGTGTGAGGGGGCAGTAGGGAGGCAGGTGGGGTAATGTTAGTGTGAGGGGGCAGTAGGGAGGCAGGTGGGGTAATGTTAGTGTGGGGGCAGTAGGGAGGCAGGTGGGGTAATGTTAGTGTGAGGGGGCAGTAGGGAGGCAGGTGGGGTAATGTTAGTGTGTGGGGGCAGTAGGGAGGCAGGTGGGGTAATGTTAATGTGATGGGGGCATTAGGGAGGCAGGTGGGGTAATGTTAGTGTGAGGGGGCAGTAGGGAGGCAGGTGGGGTAATGTTAGTGTGAGGGGGCAGTAGGGAGGCAGGTGGGGTAATGTTAGTGTGAGGGGGCAGTAGGGAGGCAGGTGGGGTAATGTTAGTGTGTGGGGGGCAGTAGGGAGGCAGGTGGGGTAATGTTAATGTGAGGGGGAATTAGGGAGGCAGGTGGGGTAATGTTAGTGTGAGGGGGGCCAGTAGGGAGGCAGGTGGGGTAATGTTAGTGTGAGGGGGGCAGTAGGGAGGCAGGTGGGTTAATGTTAGTGTGAGGGGAGCAGTAGGGAGGCAGGTGGGGTAATGTTAGTGTGAGGGGGGCAGTAGGGAGGCAGGTGGGCTAATGTTAGTGTGAGGGGGGCAGTAGGGAGGCAGGTGGGCTAATGTTAGTGTGTGGGGGGCAGTAGGGAGGCAGGTGGGGTAATGTTAGTGTGAGGGGGGCAGTAGGGAGGCAGGTGGGTAGCCTATATGTGAGTAGGACTGGGGTTCCTTTTTAACTTTCCACTCTCTCCAGTTCCTGCTCTGCTACATTATTCATCAGCAGCAAGGAGGAATAGAGCTCCGCTGAGCCGGCCTGAAACTCACCTTCTCTAAAACGTGTTCATCCCAATAACTAAACACAATGAGAAGTTATAAAGCCATTAACTTGTTAAGGTTTGGTTATCAAATGTTAAGTGTTCGGCTACATTGAAAAAGTACTTCTAAAGTAATTAGTAGGACAATAGTGTTGATATTTAAGCTCCCAGTATCAGGTTCATCAGTGGTGGCTTCTGATTGGCTGTATAGTATGGGCTGTGCCAAATTTGTTGACAGAATTTTTTATCATCAGACTTTTATTTTGATTCCTTTAAGCAATCAACAACTGCTCAAAAAAAGTAAATGAATAGATATAAATCATTTGCTCTGTTAAAATGCTGGGAAAGAATAGATAATACTGGCAAGGGAACAATTACATAGATGTCAACAATGGAATATCGATGCCTACTAATGCTGCATAATATACTATACTGTACACAAGAAAAAACTATCATATGACAGGTTCACCATAATACATGATGGGCCACCTAGACATTTACAAACAGGGTCCTACATGATGGGCCCCGTAGATATTTACAGACAGGGTCCTACATGATGGGCCCCCTAGGCATTTACAGACAGGGTCCTATATGGTGGGCCCCCTAGACATTTACAGACAGGGTCCTATATGGTGGGCCCCCTAGACATTTACAGACAGGGTCCTACATGATGGGCCCTGTAGACATTTACAGACAGGGTCCTACATGATGGGCCCCCTAGACATTTATAGACAGGGTCCTACATGATTGGCCCTGTAGACATTTACAGACAGGGTCCTACATGATGGGCCCTGTAGATATTTACAGACAGGGTCCTACATGATGGGCCCCCTAGACATTTACAGACATGGTCCTACATGATGGGCCCCGTAGACATTTACAGACAGGGTCCTATATGGTGGGCCCCCTAGACATTTACAGACAGGGTCCTACATGATGGGCCCCGTAGATATTTACAGACAGGGTCCTACATGATGGGCCCGTAGATATTTACAGACAGGGTCCTACATGATGGGCCCCGTAGATATTTACAGACAGGGTCCTACATGATGGGCCCCGTAGATATTTACAGACAGGGTCCTACATGATGGGCCCCCTAGACATTTAAAGACATGGTCCTACATGATGGGCCCCGGAGACATTTACAGACAGGGTCCTATATGGCGGGCCCCCTAGACATTTACAGACAGGGTCCTACATGATGGGCCCCCTAGACATTTACAGACAGGGTCCTACATGATGGGCCCCGTAGATATTTACAGACAGGGTCCTACATGATGGGCCCCCTAGACATTTACAGACAGGGTCCTATATGGTGGGCCCCCTAGACATTTACAGACAGGGTCCTACATGATGGGCCCCCTAGACATTTACAGACAGGGTCCTACATGATGGGCCCCGTAGATATTTACAGACAGGGTCCTACATGATGGGCCCCCTAGACATTTAAAGACATGGTCCTACATGATGGGCCCCGTAGACATTTACAGACAGGGTCCTATATGGTGGGCCCCCTAGACATTTACAGACAGGGCCCTACATGATGGGCCCCCTAGACATTTACAGACAGGGTCCTACATGATGGGCCCCGTAGATATTTACAGACAGGGTCCTACATGATGGGCCCCCTAGACATTTAAAGACATGGTCCTACATGATGGGCCCCGTAGACATTTACAGACAGGGTCCTATATGGTGGGCCCCCTAGACATTTACAGACAGGGTCCTACATGATGGGCCCCCTAGACATTTACAGACAGGGTCCTACATGATGGGCCCCGTAGATATTTACAGACAGGGTCCAGAGTAAAGTTGCACATCAGAATTGTATACAATGGATTATAATGCACACTGTGAGCGTATCCCCCCTTGTCGCCACATTTGAACTCCCAGCTCTGCTATCTGAACACAATATCAAATGCACGTTTTGGCTATGCAAAGGGGACCATGGTGTATAGAGAACTGTTCCAGGCACTCGGGTATCTTCCATTGTCTCACAAAAAACACTCTAACCAGACCCCCTTTGTCATACAAAGAGGGTCTCTACAAAAAATCAATAGATGAATCCACCAGTAAAATACAAACGTTGTTATTATGAACACATACTAATACTATGGTGTTTAAAGTTCATGACATGCATCGTTTTGAATAGCAAGGTTTCAAAATGCCACTTGCAATAGTTACTTCTTTTTAACGGCAGTTTCTATACAATAATGAATAAATATGAATTACACATAGTGACTTTGAAAAGCAAAGAGGAGAGTGAGTAGCAAGGTTGTTTCTACATACAGGGGTTAGTCTGTGTGGCACATGCAGGGTTAGAACGATGGTGGATGGGATGTTTAGATAGTGCTGTAAACCCCATTCTGCCTCTACCAGACCATAGACAAATGAGCTGGTAGTATTGAATAGAGAAGGTCTGAAAAATGTGCGAACGAAGAAAAAATAAACCTTGTTGAAACTGCGTGCGATTTCTCCAACCGCCGACAAAGTAACGAACTGTATCTCGATAAGACGGACGTTTCATACAGACACCAAACCCGTTATCTCATTTGCGTATTTTGTGCACGGATTTAGAGAAATGCAAGTGCAACCCACAGCGCGCATGGTCAGTATAGGTAATATGTAACACAATCCAGACATTAAGAAACATTACTAGCAATATTAAACGCTTGCAATTACCGATAGTTGCTTATTGGTTTCAATTATACAAAAATGTTACAATTTTATAAGTCGGACTGCGCAGAGCTATTTTAACGTTTAAAATCACCGTAAAGAACTTTACTCTCAAAAACTATTGCGACAATACATCATGCTGGTATCCTGTAAAATCGATATGAAAAGTAATACTATATGAGTAAAGTAATTAGACAATTAAACAAAAACATGCTTATAATTAATTTATAAATGTGCATTTATCTTAAGAAAACATTTGTTCGTGATCTTTCGAGGAAAATGTGCCGGAGCTGCGTGCGTTTCTGCTTTCTGCCCGGCTCGCGCTGCTGCGTCTGAGCTCGAGCCGCGGTGTGTGTGTGTGTGTGTGTGTGTGTGTGTGTGTGTGTGAGAATCCGGGGACTTGGTGACGTCACACCGCTCGGGTCATTTGAAGGTTAGCAGCCTGGGAAGGGTTCACCAAGAGTTCACTCGCATATATTAGGCAATTCAATCTTTCGTTCCCGGTGACCAAACTAGTAGGAAATGAGCTGCGCGCAGGCAGGATGAA
Source organism: Dallia pectoralis (assembly GCA_029465975.1). Classification (NCBI taxonomy): domain Eukaryota; kingdom Metazoa; phylum Chordata; class Actinopteri; order Esociformes; family Umbridae; genus Dallia; species Dallia pectoralis. The sequence continues at coordinate 3,564,495 of CM055753.1, forward strand.
CCGCTCGTCATTCGGTGTGGTTTTAAAACGCGACCTGTGATATTTATACGGAATTTATTTCTTTAATTCGTATTGGGCTCGAGCGAGGACTGTCTCCGGTGTTGTTACGCGCACGGGACGGGGCCGCGCAAAACATTTCATTAACACTTTGGGACGTGACTAACTGGCTTTATTGCAATAACTGGACACGGGGCGAATTTTTTATTTTATTTAGGTCAATTACAAGCTTTAAGAGGGGTTGACTGTCATAATTCATGGTCGGTCTAGTGTGGAAAGAAGACCAAGATTTCGCATGCCAAAATAGGGGCAGACTTTGATGGAGTTGTGTGTACTTATGTTCGCGGTTTGTATCGACACCTGAAGGACCTAAAGGCAAACCACAACAGCAGCAGGCACCCTGTTGCGACTGAGGGACGTCATGTTTGATTGCATGGATGTGCTCGCGGTGAGCCCGGGACAAATGTTGGACTTCTACACTTCGAGTCCCTCGTCGTGCATGCTCCAGGAGAAGGCACTGAAAGCGTGCTTTAGTGGGCTCACTCAGAGAGACTGGCAGCACCGCAGGAGCGCGCACTGTAGGTTCACTTTTGTTCACTTTGCATTTCACGTCTCCACAGCCTAGTAGGGTAATAACTGTCACGATAATGAAATAGGCAAATTAAATGATAATAGCCACGTGCGTGGCTTGTCCACCTCATCCAGGCATACTCTCTGATCATCACTCCACTGTCCATGCACCCCCCGCATGGTGTACACTTCTCATTTCATCTCATTTCTTGTGCCTAATGACCAGACATATCATGTATGCCATCGCCCACGCATGCACTCATGAGACACATACACACACACACACACACACACACAACTGACTTGTGACTCCCACACGGTAAATCACCCAAATGTGCAATAAACAGTGTTGAAGAGCTTAATATCTGTCTCACAGTGAAAGGTGACTTGACAAATAACTTTTGCGATAACTAAACAATAAACAAAATTATTTCTGAACATTAGAGCAACTTTATTGTCCATTCACTTTGGGTTTAACGAACATCTGTCCACTTGTAGAGTATTGGATGGATCTGGCCTCGCTTTGACATGCCTGGTGTTTAGATCGTTTCCCCATGTCTTACGTTTGTCATATTTAATCCGTGTGTTCAGTTATGGCACATTTTCCCGATATTGTGCTCTTTGTTTGACCAGGGCCATATTGGGCATCGGTTAAAAGTATCGGGCAGTACTTAAAAGTATAGCGCACAATGGAAGAAACGAAGCCAGCATGTAATCTAGTGGTCCCCGTGGGCGGAGGAATGCCTGCGAAAACACGGACTGGCTGCATCTCAACACTTCCCTCCCTCCACACCTCCTTCCTTCACTGCAACCGGGCGAGAGATGACAGGGGACATGGGAACAGCTTTAACCCCAGGACGAAGAGCAGTCTCTGCCTCTCTAGCTCTATCTTAAACTGATTTAGATAAATTGCCCCTACGGATACAAAACAAGACTTGACGGCTACAATTGGAATATGTCAAACTCAAAATTCGGGGGAAAAGCAAAATCTGCACCCTCTGAGCTGAGATGCAGTCATTATTTTTAGCGAAAGATAGAAGCTGTTTTCATCATAGTATTAACCGATGCATTCAAACAGGCTGCTCCAAGGCGTAAATACAATTAGGCCTACTTTCTGACTGACTGGAATGATGGCCTACATTAAATCTCCCTGTAGACACTCCCATGTGCAGAACATGTTTTCCCAGACTGACTGGCAGAAGTAGGCCTGTGTTTCACCCATACGCGTGCAGAAAACCAATGGTTTCAGTCAGATAATAAACGTGTTGCTTATGAAAAACTTATATCTATCTGTTTTTTTTTCTAAGCTTCTTCGCTCAGTTTATTGAGAAGGCGAGATCTCCTGGGAAGTCAAGTGTTTGTTAAAGCTCTTGGCACATGATTTACAGTATCTTGATAGGACAAGCAGATAACGTTAAGCGTTGCCGCAACACTTCCCTGGACGTGTTTGCTATATTCGCACAAATCATTGCGAAGTGGCCCTTATCTGGTGGCAGCGAAAGTGGAAACCGTGCATTCTGTTTACTTGCCTGATGACTAAACCTGAAGTGTTCAGCTGCGCTTTTGTTCACTACATATTTCAGCCTGAGACTCATTCAACAGCAATTGTTTAGTTGACATTAGGATCAGGGCTCTATAAAAACGAATCAGATATTGAACCCTTTTTAACCGAAGTGACCAAGCCAATTACAAAATGACCCAAGTGTGTTCTGCTGCTCGGCCCAATTTATGCTTCTGGGACCGATCCGACTAAAACGTTTTGAGTGTAGTGACTACTTTTCAATGTTTTTTGTGATCAACAGATTGCTGTGAAGGTGGTGATATTCTGTGAGCAGTCTGTAGATTTTTTCCCACACCATGGATTTTGGACAGCCAGGCAAACTATGTATCTATCTATCTATGTTAGGCTGAACTCTCCAAAGCTATACATTTTCTTCAAACAAATAAAAAAAAATCTTTATATGGTATATCATATTAAAAATGGCAAATTTGTTAATCACATTTTATCCTAAAGAAATCCTATTCATACAAAATGCTCGTGTAATGAATAACACATTTTGGTTATATACCCAAATATGAACAACTTTTCCAAACAAAATGTACACTTATTTTTTTTTTGGTTTTGATGCTTATTACAGTAACCTAATATGCAATCTGATGTTTCTCAGAAAACCTAGATTCTGCATCCCAGTTTGATGATTTCGTTTACCAATGTGTTTACATGTCTACCAATGTGTGTATGTGTAGTCTATATGCGAGAATGCTCTGTGTATGTGTGTGTTTGTCTGAACACCTTGAGAGAGTAGAGAGAATGTATTAATCTTTATTCCATATGTTGGTATTTCTCTCCAGATGTAGTCAATGTTTGCAGTGTTACATTTATGATAGAAAAAAAACGATTAGGTTGTCACTAATGTGTCATCACTGAAATGAAGGTCATTCCTTCCCTTGGTACTGTGTGGGTTCTTTTATCTGGATTAATTGTGGGTGGGTGTGTGGTCATTGTATGTGTGTGCTTGTGTGTTTTTCTGCATCATCAGTGTGTGTGTGTGTGTGTGTGTGTGTGTCTGTCTGTGTGTGGTTAAGCTACTAACAGTAATTAAATCATCAAGAACATAAAAGTAATTCATCACATTCATTAATCACCGAACACAAGGTGCCTTTGATTAGCATTTCAATGTAATTTGAAAACCATTGGCCATTAAATCGCTGGTGTTGTGTACAGACTTGCCTGTATTCATCACCAAGGCAATGAACTGAAACAAGATACAACTGATTAGGCTTTTCTTTATCTGTGTCTATCCCCCACTGTGGCATCTATATGGCCTCGGTGCACATTAGGCTTTTGTGACATTGCATTGGCGTTGCAGCCCTCTGTTCCCCTTTCATGTTGAAATAAGGCACAGTTTATATTGGACTTTGATTTGAAGAGCTTCCCAAAGAGGTCATTGAAACGTTGATTTTTATTAATTTATTTATCCAGAACAATGGAACCCCCTGGGGTGTTAATTAGATCTGCTCACTGTAAGCTGCGCTTCGTTAACGCACACATGCTCTAGCGGGCATACACAATCACACACACACACACAACCACACACAAATATTAACAAACAAACACAAATTCTTCTTTTTCAGATGTTATTTTAAGAGGGCTTATGAATACAAATAAACACAGGAAGAATACAAAGAGAGACCTGTGTGTGTGTGTTTTGTGTGTGTCTCTCTCTGTGTGTGTGTTTGGACAGAATTTGCGTAGACTAGAGTCTTCAGTGGCATCGTTTAGAAAATTATGTGATGAATGCTGTAGGCACACGTCTGAGGTTAATATACAGTGGTGTAACTGTGTGGTGATACCATTCCTTATAAAATAACTATGAGCCTTTTGCCCTATGTGCAGGTTTGTACACAGATTCCAATTGCAATGAGCATTTTTCATTGTTGTTGAGATTTTCTCCACCCGACAAAATTCTTAAAAATTGTAATTAATTTGTTTGAAAGCAACTTCTCTAGTTCATTATATATTAGTGGGGAGGAGGTGCCCAATCCGCACAGAACATCATTGTTTTAGTGGTAGAGCGCTAAAAAATGTTTTTCTTATTTGTTAGTATTACATTATTTAGATATTAGATACAGTGTTTTTAGAAAGTAATTTTCAGATATTTAAGTTTCATGAATTAATAATTATTTTACCACTGACCTACAACCAATACATGATTTTTAATGCTATGATATGAAATTGTATATAAAATATCGCACATCTAGTTATTTGTCGTCTAATTTATGTTATGATTTCAGGATGAATTCAGAAGTTTCAGTAAATTCTCTTTTTTCTGGTTAATGCACTGCTAAGCACACGCCATTAACCATGAGCACCTTGGATAAGTAAGCAATAACTTCTAGAAGCCCACCTGGAATCCGCTTTGTGACTGAAAGTTTTGCTTTTGTAAGACTATTATTAACAGAAGTAAATGAATAAAAACTAGGGATGCACCGATTGGGAAATTCTGGACCGATACCGATGTTTAACATAACAATTTGGCCGATGCTGATGTTTTTGATTTTTATTATTTATTCCTTCTTTTGTGCCACGGAAACATACAAGTCTTTCGGCTCTTGTACTTTATTGACGGCCCCTAACTATAAGCGCACGGAAGCACACTGTCGGCCGTTCACCCGGGTGTAGTGTGGCTGCTTGCGGGAAAACCGGACCTGATCTCGGGCTCCGAATATCCGTTGAATATCCAATATCGAATATCCAACCAATTGGATATACCTCGGTCTGCGATGAAGCAAATATATTTGTGCGGGAATCTCGCACTATAAAAAGTAACCTTGCGGGAATGGTTTAAATTATGCGCAATCCCCACAATCCCGCACCGAAATTCAAGCCCTGATATAAACAAGCCAATCTACTTGCCCGACATAGTTTTTTACTGGCCCCGGGCCATCGGTTATGTCGAACACTGCCGTCTCAGGGCTGTCACAGAGGGGATGACATCTGCAGCTGATGCTTTTGATGAGCTAACTTCTCTCGTCAATTGTTCAAATGGGGAGAGGAGTGTTATAAAGTTTTCAATTAATTGCCACTGGTGCGCACTGAGAGTGGCAGGGAGGTCGTAGTCTGCAGCATATGTAGCAAGTGCGCGCTTATGTTCCAGCAAGCTCTCCAAAAAAAGTTTCTCCTGAGCACAGCGTTCATGACACATAAACATCGGCGAATGTAATTTTTATTTCCCGATGGCAGTTAACGAGGCAAATATCGGCCATTACCGATGTTCAGCTGATGCATCGGTGCATCCCTAATAAAAACTATTGTAATTTAGAGCATTGACCTGGTTAATGTTATTGGCGGAGGAGCAATAATTCTTGCTCAGGGACAGAACAACAAAGCTTTCCTCTTGGCCATTACAGAATTTGAACCAGGGACCCTTCGGACACTAGTAAAGTGACTGGTAGCTAAATGTTTTGTCATAATTTTGATGCTATCCTGGTTATATTAAGTTCTACTGAATTGCTGCTAGCTAACATTAGCATCACTAATTATTTCGGACTGTCTTCGCTAGCTAGTGAGAACATTGACATTTCTTATGTATATTCTGAATTAATAAATAATAAATAAATGTTGTTTTTCAACGAATTATTCGGCTACGTTAGGAAAATATTTTCACACATTGAAACCCATATTGTCTAGTTTATGACAAAATGCTAACTGGATCATATAGAATGTTGGTGACATGGCAACGACAGGGTTGCATGACAAAGATACAATCCTTGAACACCGCACAAACAGATCTGATACCAGGCTACGTTAACACTGAACAGTTTACTTATTATTTCAAAAAGGAATCCCTTCCATTAGGCTACAAGAGGGAGTAATTAGGGACTGTATTTTTTTTTATTGAACTTATAGATTTATTTTTTTGATGTCACTGTGAGCAGATGAATGGTGACTCAGTTTTCATGGCTACTGGAAATTAAACAGTACTCTATGAAAGTCCTTGGATCCGGTAATGCAGGTCTCTCAAAGTAAAACTTGGAATAAAAACAGACATCTTAACATGTGGTAACAGCTCGGTGTTTGTGGGCTCTAAAAACCCAACGTTGACATCAATATCATATTACCTCTTAAAGAGCTGGTTGGGGAAAAGAGAATCATAATAACATAGTCAGGCTTTTAGGAAAATAGTTTTAAAGGATTAAAAAGAACAAGATTTCAGGTCTCCCTCCATTTCTCTTCCCCTTGTTTTTTATGGATGTCTTATTTTTTTGTGGGACTTTAAAATGTCTTTCACCTGGAGCATTGCTCGGTCACTGGTGAAAAGTGTACCAGTGGGATTTCTGGCATATCGGGCTCAGAGGTTGACCGGGGGATGGGGGTCAGAGGTTATACCGGGGTGGTGGGTCATTGGTTATACCGGGGTGGGGGGGTCAGTGGCTATACCGGGGTGGGGGGTCAGTGGCTATACTGGGGTGGGGGTCAGAGGTTATACCGGGGTGGGGGGGGTCAGTGGCTATACTGGGGTGGGGGTCAGAGGTTATACCGGGGTGGGGGTCAGTGGCTATACTGGGGTGGGGGTCAGAGGTTATACCGGGGTGGGGGTCAGTGGCTATACCGGGGTGGGGGGTCAGTGGCTATACTGGGGTGGGGGTCAGAGGTTATACCGGGGTGGGGGTCAGTGGCTATACTGGGGTGGGGGGTCAGAGGTTATACCGGGGTGGGGGGTCAGTGGCTATACTGGGGTGGGGGTCAGAGGTTATACCGGGGTGGGGGTCAGTGGTTATACCGGGTTGGTGGGTCAGTGGCTATACCGGGGTGGGGGTCAGTGGCTATACCGGGTTGGTGGGTCAGTGGCTATACCGGGGTGGGGGTCAGTGGCTATACCGGGGTGGGGGTCAGTGGTTATACCGGGGTGGGGGTCAGAGGTTATACCGGGGTGGGGGTCAGTGGCTATACCGGGGTGGGGGTCAGTGGTTATACCGGGGTGGGGGTCAGTGGCTATACCGGGGTGGGGGGTCAGTGGCTATACCGGGGTGGGGGGTCAGAGGTTATACCGGGGTGGGGGGTCAGTGGCTATACCGGGGTGGGGGGTCAGTGGCTATACCGGGGTGGGGGTCAGTGGCTATACCGGGGTGGGGGGTCAGTGGCTATACTGGGGTGGGGGTCAGAGGTTATACCGGGGTGGGGGTCAGTGGCTATACTGGGGTGGGGGTCAGAGGTTATACCGGGGTGGGGGTCAGTGGCTATACCGGGGTGGGGGTCAGTGGCTATACTGGGGTGGGGGGTCAGAGGTTATACCGGGGTGGGGGTCAGGTTATAGTGGCTATACTGGGGTGGGGGTCAGTGGCTATACCGGGGTGGGGGGTCAGTGGCTATACTGGGGTGGGGGGTCAGTGGCTATACCGGGGTGGGGGGTCAGTGGCTATACTGGGGTGGGGGTCAGAGGTTATACCGGGGTGGGGGGTCAGTGGCTATACTGGGGTGGGGGGTCAGAGGTTATACCGGGGTGGGGGGTCAGTGGCTATACCGGGGTGGGGGTCAGTGGTTATACCGGGGTGGGGGTCAGTGGTTATACCGGGGTGGTGGGTCAGTGGTTATACCAGGGTGGGGGGTCAGAGGTTATACCGGGGTGGGGGTGTCAAAGGTTAGACCATGGTGAGGGGTCAGAGGTTAGACAAGTGTGGGGAAGGTCAGAGGTTAGACCAGGGCTGGTATGAACAATGTAATTGTGGTGTACACTAATGAATCGGTCCAACCATACACTCAGACCACTATCGAGTTTTCCCTGTCAGGGTATTTTCTAAATTACATTTGGTTGTTATTATCATTAGACACTGAAGGCTGACTAGAAATACTTCTGCACCCATGGCGAGCCTCACTCTACCGGACGAACTAGTCGCTTTCTTTCCTTTTAAAAACCTGTTTTTTAAAGGAGGCCTTAAAAATAACTGACTATAACTGACTCAATACTGCTCAGGACACAACACACCACTGACTATCCCAACACACCACTGACTCAATACTGCTCAGGACGTATCCCAACACACCACTGACTCAATACTGCTCAGGACGTATCCCAACACACCACTGACTCAATACTGCTCAGGACGTATCCCAACACACCACTGACTCAATACTGCTCAGGACGGATATTTGGTAATAAATGCTTACAACTTAAGTTAATAACCGTTAATAGCTTATTATATGAGTGTACCCATTATTTTGCTCCATGTCCTGATTCCATGCTTTTCCCGATATCATTGTGCTTTGGAGTGTGTGTTCCATAAGGGGACATGCTGTGTCAGCCATTAAAACGGGTTGAGGAGGCTGGTGCTGCTGACAGCATATGTGTGTGTGGAGGGAACAGATCCCGCCTTAGGAACCTCTCTCCTAGCCATCTGTGTGGTCTGTAGACCATGTTGGCCTTGTGTCATTGTTGTTCTCATGTCCTTGGTCCCATGTTCTTCTAAGCCTCATTATGAGGACAATAAGATGGACAGGAGGCACAGATGCTTGGACACAGTGTGGACAGATATATTGTTAATGTTTAACCGGACTTTTCCATCACTTCTTCACTATCTGCACTTTTTTTGTCTCCATTGTATCTTTGTCATCTTTCCTCATCTTTGTCTTCCTTGTTTATGTCTCCTTTGAATTTATCTTCCTCGTCAGCGTATTTTTATATAATCTTCTGCATTCTTCCCAGCAAGCTTTTGACAAATTCCTGTTCCCAGTCAGCATCATTCATTTTGCTCATTCTGAGGTAAGCCTCCCTGCCTGCTCCCAATCTGGGCTGGTCCGACTGGGCGTGTGTGTTTTCCTGTTTGACCCTGCTGGCTGGTTCAGCAGGGGGCTAAGAGTTCAGCAGGATAAGCTATGTGACATTTTTACGCACACACACACTTGCGCACAAACACAATGCTTCCTTCCCTTTGGCTGCCTGATCTCTAGTCTTTAGTCTCTGAAATGGTGTTGGTGTGTATGTTAACATGCGGGGAAGGCAGTCCGCTGCGGAGTCAAAGCTTAATCACCTAGAAAATAGAGAAAAGGCTCCCCTGCGCCCAATAGGGCCTAAACAGGACAGTACTACACACACAGACACACACACACACACACACACACACGAGTGTGGTGTTTATAAAGTATATTTATATATATATGAGTGTGTGTGTGTTGGTATATGAGTATGCTTTTGTGTCTGTATGCCTACATCCATTGGTTTCCTTTCTACAACGTGTAATGATCCAAGGCATTGAAAACACTCTCAAGGCTTTTTTCTGTCACTGCCCATGTGTTTTATTCTTCACCACATGTAGTCGGAGAGTGTTCAACACTGGACCACCTGGGAAGGCTAATATAGGTTTACTTTTATCCCACGACAATTCAGTGGTATAATATACATTTATGTTTGACCCTAGTCAGTTCACTACTAGAATACATGAGTTACGCTATAGCCCCCTGCTGTGAACACAACACAGCTTGTTTGTCATTTTACATGTCGGGCCCTCGGATGTTGACGTCTACACACAAATACACGTTTGTTTTACTCTATTTACGAGGGCCAGAAAACCCCAAATCCGAGTGTATCCCCTAGAAAACAGGACATTTGTCCTCATATGGAACAGAAAACGGGACATTTGTCCTCATATGGAACAGAAAACAGGACATTTCTTTTCATAGGAAACAGAAAACAGGACATTTGTCCTCATATGGAACAGAAAACAGGACATTTGTCCTCATATGGAACAGAAAACAGGACATTTGTCCTCATATGGAACAGAAAACAGGACATTTGTTTTCATAGGAAACAGAAAACAGGACATTTGTCCTCATATGGAACAGAAAACAGGACATTTGTCCTCATATGGAACAGAAAACAGGACATTTGTCCTCACATGGAACAGAAAACGGGACATTTGTCCTCGAACAGAAAACAGGACATTTCTCCTCATATGAAACAGAAAAACGGGTACAAGCGGCCAAAATGGGTTTTCTCAGAAAGGTGGCTGGCCTCTCCCTTAGGGATAGGGTGAGAAGCTCAGTCATCCGAGAGGAACTCGGAGTAGAGCCGCTGCTCCTTTGCATAGAAAGGAGCCAGTTGAGGTGGTTCGGGCATCTAGTAAGAATGCCACCTGGGCGCCTCCCTAGAGAGGTGTTCCAGGCACGTCCAGCTGGGAGGAGACCTCGGGGAAGAGCCAGGACTAGGTGGAGAGATTATATCTCCACACTGGCCTGGGAACGCCTCGGGATTCCCCAGTCAGAGCTGGCTAATGTTGCCCGGAAAGGGAAGTTTGGGGTCCCCTGCTAGAGCTGCTACTAGGGATGCACCGATGCATCGGCTGAACATCGGTAACGGCCGATATTTGCCTCTTTAACTGCCATCGGCCATCGGGAAATAAAAATGACATTCGCCGATGTTTATTTGTGTCATGAACGCTGTGCTCAGGAGAAACTTTTTTTGGAGAGCTTGCTGGAACATAAGCGCGCACTTGCTACATATGCTGCAGACTACGACCTCCCTGCCACTCTCAGTGCGCACCAGTGGCAATTAATTGAAAACTTTATAACACTCCTCTCCCCATTTGAACAATTGACGAGAGAAGTTAGCTCATCAGAAGCATCAGCTGCAGATGTCATCCCCTGTGTGACAGCCCTGAGACGGCAGTGTTCGACATAACCGATGGCCCGGGGCCAGTAAAAAAGTATGTCGGGCAAGTAGATTGGCTTGTTTATATCAGGGCTTAAATTTCATTGCGGGGATTGCGCATAATTTAAACCATTCCCGCAAGGTTACTTTATATAGTGCGAGATTCCCTCACAAATATATTTGCTTCATCGCAGACCGAGGTAAAGTTGGTTGGATATTCGATATTGGATATTCAACGGATATTCGGATCCCGAGATCAGGTCCGGTTTTCCCGCAAGCAGCCACCCCAGACAGCAGGTGACTCGGAGCCGGATCCGTGTCTAAACCGGCAAATCCGCGTTAGTACACCCGGGTGATCGGCGGACAGAAACCTCTGTGTGCTTATAGTTAAGGACCGTCAATAAAGTACAAGAGGCGAAAGACTTGTATGTTTCCGTGGCACAAAAGAAGGAATAAATAACAAAAATAATAAGCATCGGTATCGGTCCAGAATTTCCCAATCGGTGCATCCCTAGCTGCTACCCTTGCAACCCGACCCCGGATAAGTGGTTGAAAATGAGATGGGAGATGGAAACAGACAACAGGACATTTGTCCTCATAGAAAACAGACAACAGGACATTTGTCCTCATAGAAAACAGACAACAGGACATTTCTAACACAAACCCCTATTTCACCTAAACCTTTCTCCTAAGTCGTAAATAGCATTGGTCTTTGTGGAGACCTGCCAAAAAACTCTGTGGGGGCCTAATTGGTCATGTTTTACAGTATGTGGGAACTCACTGGGCAGCCAGCCATTGACAATGGTGACGACATCACAATGTAAAAATATATTTGATACTTGAACTTGACTCTCCTAATACGTGGCCACCAGCTAACTCATGGTTGATATCTGGCCTGAGAAGAACTGACAACCAGACAACCAAGCATTTTTCTTTATCTTTTTTAATTTAGCATAAAGAAGTATATTAAAGGCAAAATAAATCTCCTTACTAGTTTACATATTCATTTACTAATTAACTTTAATTTCTTATATTTAATTATTTATACGTCTACTTTATGGCTATTTTAAAGGTATGTTTGTGGATGTTTTAGAATGTGCTTATTTTTATGCATAGTCTTCAAAGGAATACAATTGCTGTTGAAATCACATTTATTCTAGAAGACTAAATAAATAAGTCATTTTGCTAAAATCTTTTATTCAGGGCGATGTTATTTTAGATTTGAAGATATCTATGATTTTTGCAGCTTTATAAAATAATGTTTTTGTAATACATTGTGTTGTTCCTGCCAATCTCTTCCTCTGTGTGCACAGCACGTATGCTCTTTCTTAAGATACAAAAAGTCAATGTTTGGACAGGTGTAAACTCAGACATCATCTCTAGGGAGCTCTATCACACACCCCCTCTTTCTCTCCACACACACACACCACACACAGAGGCATGCATGCAAGCACACACACACACACACATGTTTTACATATTACCTCTGACACAACACTTGATACACATCCAGCTGTGTCTGGCCCTGTACTACTTGTCTCTCATGTTACATATTAAAGTGTTTTCTTAAAGATCGTATCGCTCCCTTGTGTGTGTGTGTGTGTGTGTTGGGGGGTTGGTCAGTTGGTTGGTGTGACAGTCATTCCGTTCCTGATACCATTACATTAGAGACAGGATGCTTCCAGACGGCGGTCTAGTGCAAGACTCATTACAAACGGTTTTGTATTTACAAAATCACTGACTGAGCTAGCTCTTACACACACACCTAGCTGTCCTGACTTGGAAAGGGGATGCACTTTCTGCTTTTTCCATGTTTTAGTTTTGAATTACGAACTACTGATGAGTTTCTTTTGTCGCAAGCATGGTTTTGGGTGTCTAGTGTGCTTGTATTTGCAGGTGAGGGGACTTAAACAAGTTATTTTGCGAATGTAATTGTTCGGACTGCAACTTTGGCGAAATTGCTTTGAAGTTGGATATCATGCATGTGTAATTTCATGATGGCCCCATGGTAATTAGCCACATAGGAATATCCAATGTGAAACCAAAGTTATTATACAGCATTACGATGCAGCTGTGCTCCAAATTCCATGACATACAATTAATTCAAATCATCTTGTAAATCTCAGCTTTGGAAGAGACACTAAATATATTGAACAAATTTCCATACCACATTCACAATTTCTTTGAGAAGTGAAGTTTGTTTGCATGTTGACAGAAGTGAATGGCTTGTTTGCATTTATTTAGTGATTTAATTTATATTTGAACCAAACTTCTTGGCTACAGTCAGTACATGAGCACTCTTGAAATCCTACAGGTTTAATTAAAATGTAAATTCATCAGCGAAATGTGTGCTATACCATATTGACTGACACCAGTAACACAATGCAGTTCTATGCAGAAGTGACTCCCGCAAAATGATCAACTAGATGCACAAGTCTGTTGGAATCACTAGAGTTGAAGTAGAGGTCACTATGAATCTGGCAGTTCTTCTCTTGTACTAGTTTTCCCTCTCACTATACTGCGATATCCTAGAAAGTGACATTCAAAGCCAGTAAAACAATATGGACACACACTAACACACTCGTGCCGTCACATATACTGTTGAAACTCACTCCAACCTAATCGTATCTACCAATCTGTTGTAAAACCCGGACCTCTAAGTTTTCTGCAGAGAAAAATGTCTATGTACCAGTGGACATTATACAGTCCTGTTATGAAATGGGAAAATGTTGACAGATTTTTTTGACCCGTCAGTTTCTACTGTGTGACTTGTTGAACGTAGCCCATGACAACTGTAAGGACTAATCTGAACCACGGGGGAATCCTGTCAGGGCTAAAGGCTGGGGACAGATCGAGGAGTTGCTCTCTAATAGATGTAGCTATAATAGAGTTTAAGCTGATGAATTACGGAAGAGCCTAATCTAATCAGTCAACCGACCTGCTTCCAACTGGCCAGTGCAGTTTAGCTCTGTATGTAGATACAGTAGATGGATACACAGACAGGCTCTGTAACGAGCTACGTGGGAAACAAAGCTCTGGGGAAATTAATGTTAGGCTGACTGTAACATTTATGCTCACGACCAAAACAATGTTAGAAAAAAATGTTGCTTGAAAAAAGTGAAAACGTTTTTTTACACTGCATCCGTATTTGCCTAAAATGGAACTTAAACTTGATATCCCGCTGTAATATCACGTTATGATATTTGTGTTTAATAATTTAAAAACATAAAAAATGTATGCAAAAAGAACAAAAATAGTATGGATTTATAAAAGGTGTAATATGTTCTTAAAACACGTAGACAACAGGCATGTTGGAATGAGGTGGAAGACTGCTGTCACAGGACTGGTGGCTTGAATTGTGATCATTTCAACCCCACATATCAACAGTGGCACATTTGGAAATGAAAGAAAACTGACCCATCAAAAGCATCCCTGTTGGTTCCATGACATTTGAGCCTGAGGCCATTTGCCAATCCTTTAAGACAGAAACTATAGAAGCAGCTCTACACAGCCTGGATGTTGGTCAACTGTAACTAATTATATAATATATCATTTGCATTGCCATCGTGTCTGCTGTCATGGTAAACTGAACATCTCATGTCTTCACCCCGTGTTTCCCGGTTTCCCAATCTCCATTAACTCATCCCTTCACACCTAGTACCAATTCAGCTAATCAGTATGTGTATAGATGTTTGACCCTCAAGTTCCTGTTTGTGGATCATTGTTCTATGTTGTGGTGAGTGTTTATTTGTATTTTGTTTTTAATTTTTAACCTTTATTTAACCAGGTAGGCCAATTGAGAACAAATTCTCATTTGCGACGTCGACTTGGCCGAGATAAAAAAAAATTGCAACAACACAGTTATACAGGATGAGGTATATGTAGTTCTGTTGAGCAGCATTTATAAGGCAATAGCAAATACATATATAAAAAAATAATGACTACCTATATACAGGATGTTAAAGTGTGTCTAGCAGGTAGGTCATTTGAGTGCATGGATTATATGACCACGGTTATGGTGGAAAGAGCATTTGAGAATATCTGAAAGTCATCAGGCGTGACAGTATGCTCTCTGATTTAACATGCTGGACCCTGTCTGAGAGATAGTTGGAGAACCAGGTGAGGCAGTCACGAGAGAAGTTAAAATAATATCACAATATTGAAGGTTACAAATAGTACTGCAAATTTGCATTCTGGGTTGATAAAACACATCGGTCTTTGACGGGGTCAATGTTGTATAGTGCACTGAAAACAGAACATAAAATTAAGCAAAATCCTTACGTTTATTGGTTTGGACATGAAAAAGAAAGCTATGTAAAAAAAATGTGTAGGCAGGTTGCCTGGGAATTCAAACCTTGAAAAAACCCAGACCAACAGCCACTCTTGAATTCTTCAAGCTTGAGAAACCAAATTAAATGTTGCATATTCATGCAGTTCTATTCAACCAATTCATCTTTTTATTCATCTGGTTTTTCACCTATAATCAATGTGTCACTTAACTGATTATGAATAACCGCCTATTAAGTTGTTCTGCTATCTTCTTTTATGTTTTATTTCCCACTTCCCTGTCCAGTTATTGCTCATGGCCTTGCTATGTGACATGAAAACCGAACCTCGTATAATTATCAGGATGATGCCATGTTGACCTTCTCATCCCATAAAGTAAACACATTAGAAATGTCAGCATGTTCTGGGCCTAATTGAAAGAACATTGTCTACTATTTATGTCACTACCGGTACTTATTTGCGATTCTGTACATTTTGGCATTGATTTGAGTTCTTCCTGCCTTTACTTGACTTACTTAGGGCATTGGTTTAAGTACCCTGCTATTACCAATTATTCCTCAAATTATAAAACCTGATCCATCTTCTTGCTTTTACGAAACACTGTATTCCATTTGGGACAAATATATGAGTACCACCTCTTTCTCTACAGCCATCGAGACCCAGAGCACCAGTTCTGAAGAGCTGGTTCCCAGTCCCCCATCCCCTTTGCCCCCACCTCGGGTCTACAAGCCCTGCTTCGTGTGCCAGGACAAGTCCTCAGGGTACCACTATGGTGTCAGCGCATGTGAGGGCTGTAAGGTAAGAAAACGCTACCTTACATGCACACTAACAGCAACAACACTAAAACCAGCAATATACAGTACACACTAAAACCACTAATATGCAGTACACACTAACAGCAACATGCAGTACACACTAAAACCAGCAACATGCAGTACACACTAAAACCACTAATATGCAGTACACACTAACAGCAACATGCAGTACACACTAAAACCAGCAACATGCAGTACACACTAAAACCAGCAACATGCATTACACACTAAATCTAGCAATATGAAGTACACACTAACACCAGCAACATGCAGTACACACTAAAACCAGCAACATACAGTACACACTAAAACCAGCAATATGCAGTACACTAAAACCAGCAACATGCAGTACACACTAAAACCAGCAACATACAGTACACACTAAAACCAGCAACATACAGTACACACTAAAACCAGCAATATGAAGTACACACTAACACCAGCAACATGCAGTACACACTAAAACCACTAATATGCAGTACACACTAACAGCAACATGCAGTACACACTAAAACCAGCAACATGCAGTACACACTAAAACCACTAATATGCAGTACACACTAACAGCAACATGCAGTACACACTAAAACCAGCAACATGCAGTACACACTAAAACCAGCAACATGCATTACACACTAAATCTAGCAATATGAAGTACACACTAACACCAGCAACATACAGCAGCACACACTAAAACCAGCAACATGCAGTACACACTAAAACCAGCAATAAAACTAAAACCAGCAACATGCAGTACACACTAAAACCAGCAACATAAAACCAGCAACACAGTAAAAAAACCAGCAACATACAGTACACACTAAAACCAGCACACAGTACACTAAACCAGCAACATAAAACAGTACACACTAAAACCAGCAACATACAAAACCAGTACAGTACACACTAAAACCAGCAATATGCAGTACACTAAAACCAGCAACATGCAGTACACACTAAAACCAGCAACATGCAGTACAAACTAAAACCAGCAACATACAGTACACACTGATCCAGCAACATACAGTACACACTAAAACCAGCAACATACAGTACACACTAAAACCAGCAATATGCAGTACGCACTAAAACCAGCAACATGCAGTACACACTAAAACCAGCAATATGCAGCACACACTAAAACCAGCAACATGCAGTACAAACTAAAACCAGCAACATACAGTACACACTGATCCAGCAACATACAGTACACACTAAAACCAGCAACATACAGTACACACTAAAACCAGCAATATGCAGTACGCACTAAAACCAGCAACATGCAGTACACACTAAAACCAGCAATATGCAGCACACACTAAAACCAGCAACATGCAGTACACACTAAAACCAGCAATATGCAGCACACACTAAAACCAGCAACATGCAGTACACACTAAAACCAGCAATATGCAGCACACACTGAAACCAGCAACATGCAGCACACACTAAAACCAGCAATATGCAGTACACACTGATCCAGCAACATGCAGCACACACTGATCCAGCAACATGCAGCACACACTGATCCAGCAACATGCAGCACACACTGATCCAGCAACATGCAGTACACACTGATCCAGCAACATGCAGCACACACTGATCCAGCAACATGCAGTACACACTGATCCAGCAACATGCAGCACACACTGATCCAGCAACATGCAGCACACACTGATCCAGCAACATGCAGCACACACTGATCCAGCAACATGCAGTACACACTGATCCAGCAACATGCAGCACACACTGATCCAGCAACATGCAGCACACACTGATCCAGCAACATGCAGCACACACTGATCCAGCAACATGCAGTACACACTGATCCAGCAACATGCAGCACACACTGATCCAGCATCATGCAGTACGCACTGATCCAGCAACATGCAGCACACACTGATCCAGCATCATGCAGTACACACTGATCCAGCAACATGCAGCACACACTGATCCAGCACCATGCAGTACACACTGATCCAGCAACATACCACAAGCAGCAAACCTCTAGGGATATTTTTTCTCCATGTCCAACGTAACCAGATAAATAATCACTACAGTTGTACCTGACTGTGCATTGACTGCACACACAGATCTGACCAACAGTCTATCAATGTGTATCTGAGTGAACATTCAACCAGTCGGTTCACACTCCATTCAGTGTAGTTCTGATGGCTAAATAGTTATGTTCTCTCCCCTGTTCTAATCCTAACTCTGGAATGTCAGGAATCCTTTGGGGTTTAGGATCCATCAAGAAGGGTGTTAGGAGAGGGGGATAGGGGTAAAGGTGCTGATCAGCTCACTCAATGACTTTTGGGGTCAAACTCAGGGCCCCCTGGCCCTCCCACTCAGTCATGAAGCCTAAACTGTCTTTGGTGACCCTGTACCTCTCACTCTAACCTGGTAATACCTCCAGCTATAGAGTCAGACATACTGCTGTACGCACACACTGGGTCTGGGTAGGTGTATGCAGCTAGTTGCATTAGAGATACACATATGGGAGAGTAAATACAGTCTGACACGCATACACTCTCTGACACACACACACACACACACACAAACACACACACTCTGACACACGCACACTCTGACACACGCACACTCTCTGACACACACACTCTTTCTGACACACACACTCTTTCTGACACACACACTGACACAGTCACACTCTCTCTGACACACACACACACACACTTTCTGACACACACACTTTCTGACACACACACTCTCTGACACACACACACACACTCTGATACACACACACACTCTCTCTGTCACACACACACTCTCTCTGACACACACACACACACACTCTCTCTGACACACACACTCTCTCACACACACACACACACTCTCTCTCTGACACACACACACACACACACACACACTTTCTGACACACACTCTCTCTGATACACACACACACACTCTGATACACACACACTCTCTCTGTCACACACACACTCTCTGTCACACACACACACTCTCTCACACACACACACACACACACTCTCTCTGACACACACACACTCTCTCTGACACACACACACTCTCTCTGACTGACACACACACTCTCTCTGACACACACACTCTCTCTGACACACACACTCTCTCTGACACACACACTCTCTCTGACACACACACACACACACACTCTGACACACACACACTCTGGCACACACTCTCTCTGACACACACACACTCTGTCACACACACTCTCTCTGACACACACACACACACTCTGTCACACACACACTCTCACACACACACACACTCTGTCACACACACACTCTGTCACACAACACACTCTCTATCTGTCACACACACTCTCTATCTGACACACACACACACACTCTGGCACACACTCTCTGACACACACACACTCTGATACACACACACACACACACTCTCTCTGACACACACACACACACACTCTCCCTTACACACACACTCTCTCTGACACACACACACACACTCTCACACATGGCCAAATGTGTGGCTGGTAACATTCCAGTCCATCTGGCCCCCACCTGGATGTCAAAGAAGCTGGATGTCAAAGAAATTCATGTTAGAGTCGCTGTGATTTCTGTGACATCTTGACTCAAGCCGGGATTACTTTTTCTCTGTGTCGTATTCCTGTTTCTCTGGATTAGGCATTGTTTTTATACAGCCTGATGGCCGAGCCTCTCTATTGGACAGGGTAACTTATACAGCCTGATGGCCGAGCCTCTCTATTGGACAGGGTAAATTATACAGCCTGATGGCCGAGCCTCTCTATTGGACAGGGTAACTTATACAGCCTGATGGCCGAGCCTCTCTATTGGACAGGGTAACTTATACAGCCTGATGGCCGAGCCTCTCTATTGGACAGGGTAACTTATACAGCCTGATGGCCGAGCCTCTCTATTGGACAGGGTAACTTATACAGCCTGATGGCCGAGCCTCTCTATTGGTCAGGGTAACTTATACAGCCTGATGGTCGAGCCTCTCTATTGGACAGGGTAAATTATACAGCCTGAGGGTACAGGGTAAATTATACAGCCTGATGGCCGAGCCTCTCTATTGGACAGGGTAACTTATACAGCCTGATGGCCGAGCCTCTCTATTGGACAGGGTAAATTATACAGCCTGATGGCCGAGCCTCTCTATTGGACAGGGTAACTTATACAGCCTGATGGCCGAGCCTCTCTATTGGACAGGGTAACTTATACAGCCTGATGATTGGACAGGGTAAATTATACAGCCTGATGGCTCTCTATTGGACAGGGTAACTTATACAGCCTGATGGCCGAGCCTCTCTATTGGACAGGGTAACTTATACAGCCTGATGGCCGAGCCTCTCTATTGGACAGGGTAACTTATACAGCCTGATGGCCGAGCCTCTCTATTGGACAGGGTAAATTATACAGCCTGATGTTCGAGCCTCTCTATTGGACAGGGTAACTTATACAGCCTGATGGTTATACTCTCTCTTGGACAGGGTAACTTATACAGCCTGATGGCCGAGCCTCTCTATTGGACAGGGTAACTTATACAGCCTGATGGCCGAGCCTCTCTATTGGACAGGGTAACTTATACAGCCTGATGGTCGAGCCTCTCTATTGGACAGGGTAAATTATACAGCCTGATGGCTGAGCCTCTCTATTGGTCAGGGTAAATTATACAGTCTGATGGCTGAGCCTCTCTATTGGACAGGGTAACTTATACAGCCTGATGGCGAGCCTCTCTATTGGACAGGGTAACTTATACAGCCTGATGGCCGAGCCTCTCTATTGGACAGGGTAACTTATACAGCCTGATGGTCGAGCCTCTCTATTGGACAGGGTAACTTATACAGCCTGATGGTCGAGCCTCTCTATTGGACAGGGTAAATTATACAGTCTGATGGCTGAGCCTCTCTATTGGACAGGGTAAATTATACAGCCTGATGGCCGAGCCTCTCTATTGGACAGGGTAACTTATACAGCCTGATGGCCGAGCCTCTCTATTGGTCAGGGTAACTTATACAGCCTGATGGTCGAGCCTCTCTATTGGACAGGGTAAATTATACAGCCTGATGGCTGAGCCTCTCTATTGGTCAGGGTAAATTATACAGTCTGATGGCTGAGCCTCTCTATTGGACAGGGTAAATTATACAGCCTGATGGCCGAGCCTCTCTATTGGACAGGGTAACTTATACAGCCTGATGGCCGAGCCTCTCTATTGGTCAGGGTAACTTATACAGCCTGATGGTCGAGCCTCTCTATTGGACAGGGTAAATTATACAGCTTGATGGCTCTCTATTGGAGCCTGATGGCTCTCTATTGGTCAGGGTAAATTTACAGCCTGATGGTCTGAGCCTCTCTATTGGACAGGGTAAATTATACAGCCTGATGGCCTCGAGCCTCTCTATTGGACAGGGTAAATTATACAGCCTGATGGTCGAGCCTCTCTATTGGACAGGGTAACTTATACAGCCTGATGGTCGAGCCTCTCTATTGGACAGGGTAAATTATACAGCCTGATGTTCGAGCCTCTCTATTGGACAGGGTAACTTATACAGCCTGATGGTCGAGCCTCTCTATTGGACAGGGTAAATTATACAGCCTGATGTTCGAGCCTCTCTATTGGACAGGGTAACTTATACAGCCTGATGGTCGAGCCTCTCTATTGGACAGGGTAAATTATACAGCCTGATGGTCGAGCCTCTCTATTGGACAGGGTAAATTGAGCACCTGACTCCGCAGCTGCAGGGTTTTAGCTACTAGAGGACAACTCTCTCTCTCTCTCTTATTAAAGCGCCCGTGACTGTTTGTCACTGATCGAATAACACCAGCTATTATTCCTGTAGCTGTACTACACCACCACTAGATAAGGTTGGGACTAAACAGACTCATCCCATTAAGTACTAAAGGAATCAGACACCCTAAGTGATGCAGTAATCATTTATTATCGCTTCTACAGCACAACAAAGGCACAATCTCTGGCCTTTATCAGTTCCCATCATTACCTTCGATTCCAGGAGCTCTGTACAACTGTCCTTCGGAGAAATTGATTCTTTCATATAGTAGCACAAAATGTAGACATTGAATTCTCATAGGCAAATTCACAAACAAGGAAAAAAAGTGCTGAACATTTATTCTTTTCTACAGTTCTATACTCAGTTTTAAAACCAACCTTAACAGCCGCTTTATATTTGAAAGTTCCCATTTGCACGCTCACATTAGTGGATTTTTCTGAAATGGATTGCACACTCAAACAGCTGAATTCCCTGAAAACATAACAACAACAATTGCACCTTGAACGCGGCCCTTTAGATGCCGCCTTCCGCTTGCCTTAATCCGAACTTCCCTTGTGGTTGTTTGGATTGGGTTTTACTATCGTCGGAGGCCATAATCGTAATTGAAATCGATTTGAAAAATTTGAAAAAAAGAAAAAGAGCAATGTCCTGGTTCTATTTTCCAATTGTGAATAAGAGCGATATCTAGTTGTATATACATGCAACCTGCGCACCATTTAAACACCTTTAGACCCCCAGCTGGGATTAACTACGTGACAAGCTAACACTGTAGGAAGTATGCTATGTGACAAGCTAACACTGTAGGAAGTATGCTATGTGACAAGATAACACAGTAGGAAGTATGCTAAGTGACAAGCTAACACTGGAGGAAGTATGCTAAGTGACAAGCTAACACTGGAGGAAGTATGCTAAGTGACAAGCTAACACTGGAGGAAGTATGCTAAGTGACAAGCTAACACTGGAGGAAGTATTCCATATGACAGGTCAAGGTCACAACAGCACAAATTGACGTCGTCGACCCTTTAAATACTACCTAGGACCACCACCTTGGTGGTGGAGTGAGAAAAGAGCCCACATGACAACACCTGATCGTGACACTTTAATGCCAAGGAGATACTTGGAGCCAGATGGATAAAATACACCAAGAGGTAAATTCCAAAAGTGCAGAGTACACAGACTTCTCATATGGTATGTTGGAGCTCTATCCCCTAGAAACAAGCTGAAGAAATGCAATAATGCTGGTTTGGGAAATCTCAGTTGAGTTCGATATATATTTATAGATATATATTTTAGTAGTTGTCTAATTTGCCAGTGGCATAACAATAACTAAGCAAACAAGTGATTTGTTTGGTACTCTGCCCTAGACAGGTACAGATACAGGACAAACAGCCGTACCGATCTTGTTTCTGAAGACAAATGTCCAATGCCAAGAGTGGTATACAATTGCATTTTTTGCCAGTGTGCAAAAAAAATGCTTAGGTTCCTCAAAATGCCAGAATTTGCACTAAATATGTCAGATCCAGACTAATCTTTGTCCCAGACACTTCCCAAATGGACGGAAGGTCTGGTGAAACAATACATCAAATTTAACCAATAAGAAAGATATGGAAAAACCCTGACTTAATAGGCATCGGATAAATCCTAAATCCCAAGCACTCAAACCACAACCTATCACCCGGTCATCTTTCACAGACTCCCTGTGTGTCCCAGACAACAACCTATCACCCGGTCATCTTTCACAGACTCCCTGTGTGTCCCAAACAACAACCTATCACCCGGTCATCATTCACAGACTCCCTGTGTGTCCCAAACAACAACCTATCACCCGGTCATCTTTCACAGACTCCCTGTGTGTCCCAAACAACAACCTATCACCCGGTCATCATTCACAGACTCCCTGTGTGTCCCAAACAACAACCTATCACCCGGTCATCTTTTACAGACACTCCTTCTGTGTGTCCCAAACAACAACCTATCACAAGTGTCCTTGTACATTATCAAATGTCAGAGATACAGCTTGTGTACACATTCAACTCCTTAGTAAATCTGACGTTGTGAATTATGCTCTTCTGAACTCTAAAATGAATAATACATGCATTTAATTATGCAGACTTGTCACTAGGTAACACACTGGGATGAATGAGAAAGTTGCCAAATGAAACATTTGTTTAAACAGAAATGATGACAAATACTTCACTCAGTAGGTCGATCGGGTAGAATTCTCTAGTCACTACTCACTACCACCTGGTGTAAATAGTTATTTTACCAGGCTTATATGCATTTTATGCAATAGCTACACACACACACAGTGTATACCTCTTTGTTTCCCGTATACCTCTTGAATTCCCTTTGAGAAAACTTGCCCTGAGACGTGCCAGTTTGTCCTGTGTTGCCTTTTTCACTCTACGACGGCGCTAAATAGATGTAATGTTCATGTCAAGGATGAGACTATGGCAGATGTGATCTGCGTCTTTAAGCTGTTCTCATGCCAGAACACACTCGACTAATTTACATCCTCTGTCACAAGCAACTCTTGCCTTTGTCTGATATCTGAAACGAGGAGCTGATTTGAATTGGTAAACCGGCAACACGACATATGTGCTCCCATAAGTGCATGCATATGTATACGCTTTAGAGGGGTGACACTACTTCTGACGGCTGCTCAGTGAAAGTCAAAACGGCTCAAACCAAAGGCCTCCTCTACTGTTCAGATGTGACAGTCATGTCCTACACCTTTGTGACATCATCCCTCTGGGGTTCGGAAAATGTCCCCCTACTGGGCCGAGGGGACCAGATGAACACTTAAAACAACTTCAAACACCCCCTTCCAAAAAAAAAAAGAATACATACATTTGCTTAAAGTTTGCACTTTGGTTTCAGCGCGAGGAAACTAGATAAAAAGGTACCTTCAAGTATTTGGAAGGGTTTGACAAATGTGTTCGACCTATGTCTGTATTGCGCATAAAGAGTTCCCATGGGCATTATAGGCCTTAAGCCTTGTTCTCCTCCGAGCCCATGAAGAGAATACAAATAATTGCCTGCTGTCCTGTCAAAATAAAGGACAGCTTCACTGCCTCTGAGAAAAGATGACTCGGTAAGAGAAGAAAAAAGGAACGCACTGCAGTGCTGAGACACAGCGCACATTTATGGTATGTTCTCACTTTTATCCATCTTACAGGGTGAGCAACATCAGAAGGGGAAAACGGGGAACCATCCAAGCTGTGTACAGTAAGGATGGGACACTGTTGACCTCAACTGATGATGTGATCGGGCGCTGGAAAGAGCATTTTGAGGAGCTCCTGAATCCGACCTACACGCCCTCTAGTACAGAGGCAGAGCTGGAGGCTGATGGAGGGTCATCGTCAGTTTCCCTGGGGGAAGTCGCTGAGGTAGTCAAACAACTCCACAGTGGCAAAGCCCCAGGGACTGATGAGATTCGTCCAGAAATGCTAAAAGCTTTGGGTGGGGAAGGGCTGTCTTGGTTGACACGCCTCTTCAACATTGCATGGAAGTCTGGGACAGTGCCAGAGGAGTGGCAGACCGGGGTGGTGGTTCCCCTCTTTCAAAAGGGGGACCAGAGAGTGTGTGCCAATTACAGAGGTATCACACTCCTCAGCCTCCCTGGTAAAGTGTACTCCAAAGTGCTGGAAAGGAGGGTTCGGCCAATAGTCGAACCTCAGATTGAAGAGGAACAATGCGGTTTTCGTCCTGGCCGGGAACCACGGACCAGCTCTTTACTCTCGCAAGGATCCTGGAGGGGGCCTGGGAGTATGCCCATCCAGTCTACATGTGTTTTGTGGATCTGGAGAAGGCGTATGACCGGGTACCCCGGGATCTTTTGTGGGAGGTGCTGCGGGAGTATGGGGTGAGGGGTCTCTTCTCAGGGCCATCCAATCTCTGTACGCTCAAAGCATGAGCTGTGTCCGTGTCCTCGGCAGTAAGTCGGATTCGTTCCCGGTGGGGGTTGGCCTCCGCCAGGGCTGCGCTTTGTCACCAATCCTGTTTGTAATATTCATGGACAGGATATCAAGGCGTAGTCATGGGGGGAGGGGTTCCCGTTCGGTGGGCTGATGGTCACATCACTGCTTTTTGCGGATGATGTGGTCCTGATGGCCTCATCGGTCGGTGACCTTCAGCACTCACTGGATCGGTTCGCAGCCGAGTGTGAAGCGGCTGGGATGAGGGTTAGCACCTCTAAATCTGAGGCCATGACTCTCAGCAGGAAACCGGTGGAGTGCCTACTCCGGGTAGGGAATGAGTCCTTACTCCAAGTGAAGGAGTTCAAGTACCTCGGGGTCCTGTTCGCGAGTGAGGGAACAATGGAGCGGGAGTTTGGTCGGAGGATCGGAGCAGCTGGGGCGGTGTTGCATTCGCTTCACCGCACCGTTGTGACGAAAAGAGAGCTGAGCCGAAAGGCAAAGCTCTCGATCTACCGGTCAATCTTTGTTCCTACCCTCACCTATGGTCATGAAAGCTGGGTCATGACCGAAAGAACGAGATCGCGGGTACAAGCGGCCGAAATGGGTTTTCTCAGAAAGGTGGCTGGCCTCTCCCTTAGGGATAGGGTGAGAAGCTCAGTCATCCGAGAGGAACTCGGAGTAGAGCCGCTGCTCCTTTGCATAGAAAGGAGCCAGTTGAGGTGGTTCGGGCATCTTGTAAGAATGCCACCTGGGCGCCTCCCTAGAGAGGTGTTCCAGGCACGTCCAGCTGGGAGGAGACCTCGGGGAAGACCCAGGACTAGGTGGAGAGATTATATCTCCACACTGGCCTGGGAACGCCTCGGGATTCCCCAGTCAGAGCTGGCTAATGTTGCCCGGGAAAGGGAAGTTTGGGGTCCCCTGCTAGAGCTGCTACCCCCGCGACCCGACCCCGGATAAGCGGTTGAAGATGAGATGAGAGATGAGATGAGAGGGTGAGCAACATAATATTTCAACGGACATTTGGATGGATCATTCAGCATTTTGTGGAACAACAATAAGACCAAAATCAGGTTTTATTTTAACATTTTTATTATGTCATCCCCAGCTATTTTGTAAACATATTAATATACAGTATCTCCACAGCTTCTATTTGGTTCCTATTTTCTTGTTCACTCATCTGAGTATTGAAAATAATTTCCACCGTTGGCATTAAGACATTGTGTGTGTGTGTGTGTGTGTGTGTGTGAATCCCGGGAAAAACTGAGCTGTTCCGACAGAATTGTCGTCACACTTGCAGTAGTTCAGGCAAGTTCTATCGGAAATGTGTCCCAAGCTACTGTACCTGGAACCTATCGATATATGCAAGGCTACACAACCGAATAATCTTTTTCCAAGTGTCTGGGAGAGGGTGTAGCATAATGTAAACATGCTGAAAACATACATGTATCACACATTCTGAAATGACGAAGTTCACCAAGCTTTATCCTTGTGATATAATTAATCAAGTGTTCCGCTGCAACTAGAAAGCCTACATGTCTGCAGCAAAAACATCTGGTTAATTGGACAAGAAGACAGTGTAATAACCCCAACCTTCTCACCATTATGGCATGTGTCATATTACTTTTATTATAGCACGTGTATTTAATACCTAAACCCGCCCACGCCAGTGTTCAACCCCACCCACGTTGTTCCAGAACCACATGGAACATTTCAACACTTTGTCATATCCGACAGCTTATTGGCAGGGACGTAAATAGTTTTAGGATGAATCCTGTTCCTCCCCTGTTCCGGTCCTTTCTTCTCATTAGTTCCGTAGCGTTCTGCGTAATAGGATTGGTTCTACTGAGCCCGTTTGATGAGAGACAGAGAGAGATCATATCCAGTCGGAGTCTCACACGTTTACAGTCACACACATGAACACACAATCACACACAGTCAGCGTGTTCTCTGGTTTCCTTTGCCCCAGTTCTCATAACTTGCCTTTATGTCTTTTTAATGGCTTTATTTACTGCCTCCTGTCTAATGTTAATCTGGCAGAATGATTTAAAGACATGTTTGGCAGTAAGTTCACTAAGAAGTGAATATTTTCAGAAATATTGTCTAAATATTTAACTAGAAGGTCTGTTTCTTTGATATAACTTGGCACATTAAACGAACAACATTACAGCACTACACATACATACATTATTCAGGTTACTATGAATACAATTTCTGTTTTTAGCTATTAAGTTATTATGATAAATCATATTTGCTTTCAACTGTAGATGCCTTAAAGGGTAATATTGTTGCTTCTGAATCACTGATTATGTACATTCATTTATTATTAACATATTGTGTTTGTCATTTGAGCATCTTGGAAACATATCTGTGTTAGTATCCTATTTCCACACACTGACCATGGATTCCATATTGACATGACAATTGCATCATGGCAAACCTCCAACCCCTCTGTTATCTAAACCAATTATGGCTTCAATATAGGTCCACATTTTTTTTTTTTCAAAGACTGTCATCTTGTATTAAAGGGGCAATTTGGGATTGATACAAAAA
Organism: Dallia pectoralis; assembly: GCA_029465975.1. Lineage (NCBI taxonomy): Eukaryota > Metazoa > Chordata > Actinopteri > Esociformes > Umbridae > Dallia > Dallia pectoralis. The sequence goes on from CM055753.1 coordinate 3,592,556, forward strand.
TGATATCATTCCAGTCTAATTGTTACATCCTTCGCTCCGTCTATGAGTTTTAAAGTGGTTATATTTCTCCAGCTGCAGCTGATAACTGTTGACCAGAAAGAGCGCTGCATTGTTGTTATTGGAATCAAATATTCCTCTTGAAGCCTCGTTTCAGAGCTTATGACTTCCAATTCAACTGTTATATTAGTTTATGGATGACTGTTCGAAGGTTCGGGATCACTTGGAAATGTCCTTCCTTTACAAAGAAATGCACGTTTTTGTCCATGAAAAATTGCGTACATGTGATCAGAAGTACAGTGTAGACATAGTTAATGTTGTAAATGATTGTGGTAGCTGGAAATAGGCGATTTTTCATGGCATGGTTTGATAATTCCAGTTTATCATTTTTAAGGCTAAAGGATCATTAGATATTTGCGACTCTGTTAGCACACCTGGAAACTGTTGTGCTAACTAAAGAAGCAATAAAACTGGCCTTCTTTACACTCGTTCAGTATCTGGAGCTTCTTCATTTGTGGGATTGATTATTGGCAAAAAAAAAAACTTTTTTTGAAAACACATCAGTCTATTCTTGTTCTGAGAAATGAAGCAAGAAATGAACAACAAACGAATGTTTTGTAATAATTATTGTGCCGTTTGTGTTGTCATGATTGCTTGTTGTGTCCACTACTAGTGGGTTAGGTCTGGTTGATCTCGATTCGCTGGCTAGCTAGTCCTTTCGAGATTGCGAAACAATTGCTGCTTCTCATGAAGGAAAACCCAGATGAAATCGCACAAAGTTCTAGATGTTGTCGTTTGCGTACAAACATGACATTTTGTATGCCCGTTTCAATGGCTTGTATTTGCGTTCCGTGAGGAAATTCATTTTTATGGCACTTATGATTTGTTAAAACACTACAGTAATGGACATATCGTGGTAAATAAAGCAGCAGTGACATCTAACTTTTATTTTCCAATACTCATATTCACTTTTTAAATCTGAATTTTATACGGTGGTGTGAGTTAACTCTTCCACTCAAACTAAGTACGAGCACAGACACAATTTAAATAATGTATTTTTATTGCAAAATCCATTTTTCAGAGCGATCCAACTACCACAAGCTACCCTCTATGTAGGTACAGTGAGGATCTGGGCCCCAGCTCTTCTCCCCCCAACAGCTGATCCACAACAGAACCTAGACGACTGCCTCGCCTTTGTATCTGTCAGACCGGCAGTCTAAAGGACACACACTTAATGTCTAATAACCATTTATAGAATGGAATGTTTCATGACTGCCAGCTGGGGTGGACAGATGAACCAGGAACCCGCCTGTAGCATGTGTACAGGTTGCGTGCGTGCGTGCGTGCGCGTGTGCGTGTGCGCGCGTGCGGTTCACTGGCGACTGACTTTCACATGCACGTGTGAACCAGCGATGCACATCGATCTGCGGAAGTCTTCACTGTGGCTTCTGCTTCTATGGTCGGCTGCCGGTGTTGAATAGGGACGGTTAGAGGACCCTGACTGGACCACAGTGTTACCGTCTGCTGTCACCAAGGCAGAGAAGAGGACAGCGGACGTGCTGTATGTATGCCGAGAGGCCCCAAGCAAGAACAAACACGGTCCGGGCCAGAAACTCAAGAGCTTAGTGGAAAAGAGAGAAACGGAGAGGAATAAATAGAGGGGTGGAGGGTAGGAGAGAGAGAGAGCGATAGAGGAAACCTGAAGAGAGAGGACACAGTGGGCTGTCTGTGGCTGGTTGGGTGATCTTAAACCCATCACAGGACCCATGTCATTCTCTCCTCAGTCCTTTCTCTGCTCCCTCTGTGTTCGTTCTGTCGCTCTATTCAGACCGTGTTGGCTGTGTTGCCTTGTGCTTAAAAGGGCCTGACTCACTCGCTCTCTTTCACCCGGTCCCTCCCGTACGGTCTCTGTGTCTGTCGGCCCATCTGTGTTCTTCATGGGCTCGCAATGGACAGATAAGAGCGGGTCAGGTAGCTGTCGGGCGACGAGGAAAGACAGAATAAAAGGACGAGGGTAGAGGGAGAGATCGACCCTACTTATTTCACTTCTCTGTTCACTGTTTTCTGCTGGTTATTTGGCCATGTTCTGCCCCTGCTCTGTCTCTCTATGTTATCTACTGAGGTTTCACATTCACCAGGACTACAAAGCCCGTCTTTGTGCCGGGCTGAGTTCTTGTTCTTTTCTGTTACCAAATTCGGTCCATCCCTGGTCAAACCTTGGTCCATGTTGGGCCAACCCTTGTCTAACATTGATCCATCCCTGGGCCAGCGTTTTACTTAACCTCGGTCCAACCTTTGTCTAACCTTATTCCAACCTAATCCCGGGCCAAGCCTAGTCCAGCTCCTTTGCTTCTCATGAACACGCCACGAATGGTCGACACAGAAACCAACCTCGCATATTTGATGAGGCCTCAATATGATTCTCTCTTTCTCTCTCCCCCGCTCACTCTCTCTTTCTCTCTCTCTCTCTCTCTCTGTCTCTCACCTTTCGGGTGAACTGCAGGTGTAAGTAATAGCCCCGGCAAAATATCTCCCCTCCCCGCCGCACTTTCCTGCCCCCCTCTGTGTGGAACCCCCAGAGTCTCTGGTGTCCTCTCAGCTTTCCACCTCGGTGATAAGATGTCTGTGTGATTAGACGGGAAAGTCAATCCCCCTATCTAGCACTCTGGTTGTAGCGAACACTCCGTGTCACACAAAACGCATCGGTCACAGGGTTGGGTTTGGGGAGGGAGGGGGGGAGGTGCGGGGAGGCCGTTGGTGAGGAAGAGAGGGAGGGAGGGATAGGTGAAGATAGGGAAGACAAGAGGTTGGGTTGTGTGGGTGAATAATTAATGCTCGGCACTTTCGTTTTTTAATCTGTAAACGAGACGGCCCCCCAAGATGCCTTCTGGGTAGTGGACTGGGTGTGTGTGACACCATATCGGGGTGTGTTGGTGTGAGTGCAGGACACCATATCCCTCCTCCCATTAAGATAACAAGATGAGGATAATCATCCAGTTAAGATCACTTGTTTAGTCAGGAGGCACTGTGTCTGTCCTGTCTGTTTCTCAGGTGGATCACGCCACTTCACCTGCTGTGTTTGTGTTTAGAACAAGCATATGTGTGTGTGTGTGTGTGTGTGTGTTTCACATCTGGTGGTTAGGTAAACATCTTTAAATAATGTCCTGCTTCAGGGTGTGCTGTGATATCCTATGAGCTTCAAATAGTCAGCAAGCATCACAGTGGCTGCTGGAGATTATCACATCAACGCCCCTGCTCTGTCACATGACAGCTTGTTCTCTGAAGTACTGTCACATGACATCTTGTTCTCTGAAGTACTGACACATGACAGCTTGTTCTCTGAAGTACTGACACATGACAGCTTGTTTTCTGAAGTACTGACACATGACAGCTTGTTCTCTGAAGTACTGACACATGACAGCTTGTTCTCTGAAGTACTGACAGATGACAGCTTGTTCTCCGAAGTACTGACACAGGACAGCTTGTTCACTGAAGTACTGACACAGGACAGCTTGTTCTCTGAAGTACTGACACATGACAGCTTGTTCACTGAAGTACTGACACAGGACAGCTTGTTCTCTGAAGTACTGACACAGGACAGCTCTGTTCACTGAAGTACTGACACATGACAGCTTGCTCTCTGAAGTACTGACACATGACAGCTTGTTCTCTGAAGTACTGACACAGAACAGCTCTGTTCACTGAAGTACTGACACAGGACAGCTCTGTTCTCTGAAGTACTGACACATGACAGCTTGTTCTCTGAAGTACTAACACATGACAGCTCTGTTCACTGAAGTACTGACACAGGACAGCTCTGTTCACTGAAGTACTGACACATGACAGCTTGTTCTCTGAAGTACTGACACAGGACAGCTTGTTCTCTGAAGTACTGACACAGGACAGCTTGTTCTCCGAAGTACTGACACATGACAGCTTGTTCACTCAAGTACTGACACATGACAGCTCTGTTCACTGAAGTACTGACACAGGACAGCTTGTTCACTCAAGTACTGACACTGGACAGCTCTGTTCACTCAAGTACTGACACATGACAGCTTGTTCTCTGAAGTACTGACACAGAACAGCTCTGTTCACTGAAGTACTGACACAGGACAGCTCTGTTCTCTGAAGTACTGACACATGACAGCTTGTTCTCTGAAGTACTAACACATGACAGCTCTGTTCACTGAAGTACTGACACAGGACAGCTCTGTTCACTAAAGTACTGACACATGACAGCTTGTTCTCTGAAGTACTGACACAGGACAGCTTGTTCTCTGAAGTACTGACACATGACAGCTTGTTCACTCAAGTACTGACACATGACAGCTCTGTTCACTGAAGTACTGACACAGGACAGCTTGTTCACTCAAGTACTGACACAGGACAGCTCTGAAAGAGGGGAGAAGGAGAGACCAGACGGGAAGATCAAGACTGAGTGTGTTAGGATGTGTGTGTTGGTCCGTGTGTGTGTCATCACAGAAGGTGACAGTGTTTTCCTGGAGGACCACAGAGTAGATATCTTTGAGTAACAGCATCTGTTGACTTCAACTGTTGTAGGGGAAACACTTTACCTTAATCTGAGGCAAATACACACACACACTTTGATTAGCCAGAATAAAGGCATCTATTAAAAGTGAAATTTTGCCTGTGATGGTCACATGATGCCAACATCAGAAACAAGGATAGGATATTTTTAGTGGTATTTACGCCCCATATGGATGTCCCTCTAGAGCTGACAGATGTTTAGAGTCTAAGACAGGACCGAACTACACACACACACACACACACACACATTACTGCATCAACCGCTTCAAACCCACTCCCAGGATGCCATCTAATCTGTTACCCATCATGCATTCTGCTCCGGTAATGAAAACGCGAGGTCCTATCCGTCACAAGAGCGTATGGCAAATGGAAATGTAACCACGCTTGCACACACACACACGTACACACGCACACACACACGTACGCACACACGTACACGTACACACGTCCAATCTAGCATAGAGAAGGACGGGCGTTAGGGTATGGATGATGGAGGATCATTGGGAAGGACTTCAGAGCCCAGAACAAATTAAAGTGAAAACAAGTGAAACAGGAAGCAGCTTCAAGTCGTCCTTTTCTCCCTCAGATTAATCGTGCCCCTCTCTTTATGTCACTTGGCAAATGGCTTCTTTAACAACTCATTCGAAACAGTTACACTCGCAACTATTTGTCTGTATTTATACACTACCATTCAAAAGGTTGGCCGGTCACGTAGATATGTATAATGTGTATGTATAAGGAGAAGCATTTTTCGTCTATTAAAATAACAGCAGATCTATCAGAAGTACAGACATTGTTAATGTGGTAAATGATGTCAATGGAATATTCACATGGGCGTACACAGGCCCGTCATCAGCAACCATCACTCATCTGTTTTAATGGCACCTTGTATTTGCTAAGTTTGTATTTTTATAATAATACTAAAATGCTTTCTAATTGATCTTTAGGAAACCTTTTTGTAATTATGTTCGAAGTGCTGAACAACGTTGTCCTGGGAGGAGCTATAAAACGGTCCTTCTTTAGACGAGTTCGGTATCTGGAGCATCAACGTTTGTGGGTTCAGTTACAGGCTCAAAATGGCCAGAGACTAAGAACGTTCTTCTTACTCTGAGGGTTGTGCATATGGTTTTAAACGATCTTCAGTTTCTTGGCAGTTTCTCGCATGGAATGGCTCTTATTTAACAACAAACTGTATAATGTAATGTTCGACAAGCAATTTTATTTTTATTTTGAATGCAAAGTTGCGATGCAGACGTGTGGTTTGTGCAAGATCAGGAATATGTCTAAATCAAGTTGGTCAGCGCTCAAACTGGACATAGCCCTCACATCAATAAATGCAAAGTTTAGAAAGTTATTTTCATAAAGTGCAAATAAAGCATTTTGTAACATTTGAATCTGTTCTTTGACCAACACATGGTACATTTCAATCCGTTTGGGTTCCTGTGGATCAATGATATCCTATTTAAATATTGAAATCTGGAGACCAATCCTATATTTGTTTATGCAAAACAGTTCAAAGGATAACATAATGTAAACATTTGCTCAGCTCAAATGCTTATTGCTCTGCATCTCTGTTAGTTCATTTGACAGGGTTCACTCTGACCTCAATGCATTAAAGCTATATCTGTTATTTAGCCTTCATTTTTCTTTCTCTTTTTCCCCTCTTTTTTGTCCTCTTCACATATACCTCTGCTTCTCACTCTTTCCCTCTGCCGCTCTCCCTCTCTTCTGTCATCCTCTCCGTCTCTCCTTCCCTGTGCTCTTTCACTCGCTCCCACTTGTCCTCTCTCTATGTCCCTGTTTTTCTCTCTCTATTCTTCACCTCTCCTCAGGGTTTTTTCCGTAGATCAATCCAGAAGAACATGGTGTACACGTGTCACCGGGACAAGAACTGCATCATCAACAAGGTGACCAGGAACCGATGTCAGTACTGCCGGCTACAGAAGTGCTTTGGCGTGGGCATGTCTAAAGAGTGTGAGTCTCTCTCTCTTTCTCACACACACTCCACACCTTCACACACTCAAAAACACACGTTTGCATTTAGTGAATTGGATTTCTCACTATGGTTTGTGTGTTAAACTCTCTAGGGTTATCACCAACCGTCTTTATCTGATGATTGGCACCAGCAACTATATCTTATCCCTAAGTCTGGAGAGAGGAAGGTTATGTTTCCTTCTATCTTATCCCATCAGCTAGGTGCACACTATCCGCCCACTACAGATACATATAGGTGCCCTCCCATTCATTTCCCACGAGAGCCAGCACATCTCTGTGAGAGTGGGTGGAGCTACTCTCTGATCTCCCAAAGGCAGCAACATTTGAGAGTTCAGATATGTTCCACTTTTTGCTCATTTCCAGCTAGCAGTGACGGAGTTCTGCGACTCTGAATGGCTGGGTAGATGTCCTCTGCAACTAGAAGTCCCTTCACTTTTCTATTTACTAGTTTTAAACATTGCTGCATCTGGTTTCCCCATTATTTATGAAGGTTTGTGCCTCTTTCAAACTTTTCCCTAAGTCTGTAGCGATTTTCCCTAAATCTGGAGAGATGATGGTTGTTCTTTCAGTCTGGAGAGATGATGGTTGTCCTTCAGTCTGGAGAGATGATGGTTGTTCCTTAAGTCTGGAGAGATGATGGTTGTTCCTTAAGTCTGGAGAGATGATGGTTGTCCTTCAGTTTGGAGAGATGATGGTTGTTCTTAAGTCTGGAGAGATGATGGTTGTTCTTAAGTCTGGAGAGATGATGGTTGTCCTTCAGTTTGGAGAGATGATGGTTGTTCTTAAGTCTGGAGAGATGATGGTTGTCCTTCAGTCTGGAGAGATGATGGTTGTCCTTCAGTCTGGAGAGATGATGGTTGTCCTTCAGTCTGGAGAGATGATGGTTGTCCTTCAGTTTGGAGAGATGATGGTTGTCCTTCAGTTTGGAGAGATGATGGTTGTCCTTCAGTCTGGAGAGATGATGGTTGTCCTTCAGTCTGGAGAGATGATGGTTGTCCTTCAGTCTGGAGAGATGATGGTTGTCCTTCAGTTTGGAGAGATGATGGTTGTCCTTCAGTCTGGAGAGATGATGGTTGTCCTTCAGTCTGGAGAGATGATGGTTGTGCTTCGGTCTGGAGAGATGATGGTTGTGCCTCATCATCTTACTTTGATCCTGCAGAACCCCATTAGCATTCACACACTGATACGTGCACTGAAACATGCTCTTGTACAACGTTGTATGGACCTCTCCGGGTCTTTAAGCCTCACCTACAGCACTGGCTGCTGGGAAAATATGGCTCTCCCAGGGAAAGCATGGAACGATGTGAGCAACAAGGGCAGTTGAATGGTAATGCGATTTTCTTTGATGATCACATTTTGAAACATCCTTTCCTCAAACTTTCAGAACTTTTGAAACACATTATCGAAAGAATTTCCCCGGAGTCCATTAGAATGCGTTTCCACATTAAAGACTTTAAAATTGTAATGAGCAATTTGTCCATATTGCATTTCCATCCTATTGAAAAGTGTTTCCTTGACTGCCCATTTCCGTACTCACGTCTCCTCCTATGTTTTAATTAAATTATGAAAGACGGAAATATCAAAGTGTGACACCGGGACATTATAGGTGTTGTGCACGAATGAGGTAACGGCAACGCGATAACCACTTCTGTATCATGCTGTGAAGGATAACACAAAGTCTCCTGTCCAAAAATGGTAAAAGCACTGGCCTTGAAATTGAGGAAATGATGTGTGCGCCATGCATCGTCACTTTAACCACTCAAATGCTGAGGATGTTAAGTGTCATTGTGTGTGTGGGTGTGCGTGTGTGTGTGTGTGTGTGTGGGCACGTATGTTGCTCTGTTCCTTTGTCAGCGACTGAAGTGGTTTGCATTTCACAGGTGATTGGCGCTCTTTGATTGCATCAGCAGCGAGGGCACACATCCACTTCACACTCCATTAGCCCTGAGGGAAAGAAGACATTCATTCCTTATTTTTGGGAGGTTGTTGTCACTGGTCCTGTTCCCCCTGTGGCCTCCCAGGGAAGGAGCAGTAATGTCCCCATCCTAGTCTGGCGTTTCCCCAGACAGACAGTATAATGGCCAAAGTGTTCATTCTCCAGGCCTCCCCACAGAGCCCAGAGCAGCAGAACTGTTCCCATCTCCATGTGTTGGGTCCGTAATATCAACAGGCCTGCCAGGGATGCTGATGTTGTAGTGTTGGAGACAGTGATGATGATGATGAGGTTGTAATAATAAACATTATAGAGGCTGCTAGATACTTTGGTTTTGGTAGCACTTTATTTAACGTCACTGCTGTAAAGACTGATGGAGAGAGAGGCCCAGGACGCCAACGCTGCATCATGTGCTTAGCTGATAACCAACCCCATGGTCACAAAGGAGTGTGTGTGTGCGTGTGTGTGCGTGTGTGTGCGCGCGTGTGTGTTATGCTCTCATCGGACCTGTAGCCGCTGACTCTGGGTCTGTTATTTTCTTGCTGTTACACTGGTCATCATGAGGCTCTAAACCCATGACTTTACATTCCAATCTACTGTAATGAAACTAAGGAGCAGAGGACTGTGTGTGCGTATGCGTGTGCGTTTGTGTGTGCGTGCGTGTGCGCGTGTGCATGCGTGTGCGTGCTCATGTGTGTGCATGTGTGTGTGTGTGCATGTGTGTGTGTGCATGTGTGTGTGTGCATGTATGTGTGTGTGTGCGTCCAGTCTATGCGGTTCCTGCAAAACTTTTTTAGTGATTAGCATAATTGCAAACATAAAATATATGGGTGATCAGAATGGCATAGCTGGTTTAAATTGGGAGATTCTGGTTGTTATAAAGGTCTTGGTGCACGGTGTGGGATATTGTTACAATATCATGTTGATCGCTAGGTGAGTGTTGGGTTTAAATTTGGGATTGGCTGTTACTTGATGTTTGTTTGTGAGATTGCACACTTTTATTTTCATTCACAGTGTAGGTTCTATCGTAGGTGCGTGTTTGTTTAATCATTTGTAAATAAACACCACAAACGGGATTACTTGCTCTGCCTGGCTGACTCCTTAACCACTTTAAAGGATTAGTGATACATTACATACATTGTTGTACATTTGTAAGATATGACATTAGCAATTGCAGCATTTGATACGTTTTTGCAAATATGTAACGTTTGAAATGTTTTAGTCACACATTTTCATGTACACTAACGGTATGTGACATATCAAACTAGCCAGCAAACTAATTCAGCTGTCACAGATTTATGGTATTTTCTTATCCCCTAAGACCAGGTTGAGGTAGAAGATCTTACTTACCAAAATTGGAGTAGACAAGGCTAATAATTATTAACAATGTTTTTCTATCCTCACATAAAACGTCATCTTCACAGTGCTGAAGTGTTTAAAATAGCATACATCTGAATCAATTGCCATTGCCGAAAAAAGGCAAACAAAAATTACTAGTCAGTGTGGACATTTCGAGGTGAGGTTGAACTAAATAATCACGTGGCAACTTAGCAGCGGTCATATTGGGGCGACAGGAGGCGACCGGGTAGGTCAGCTGTGTACTCAGGTTGCTAGGCAACCCAAACAGTCATGGTGCTGTAGGCTGTCTGAAGCACAGAGAGACAAATGGAAGTGGCATATTGTGTGTGTTTCTGATTTAAAACATGTGAGACCCACATTATAATTAACCTGAACCACTGACCAACCCACAGGTTAAAGGAGTACTTTCATTCCACCTGCAGGTTGATCTTTTGGAGGTCTTCCAGGACGCATGAGTATCAGGCTCCACTGAGGAATAGTATTGGTGTGTGTGTCTGTGTGTGCATGGTTCCTGGAGGGGGAAGGGGGACTGAAGGGAGAAGTGATTTAGGAAGAGAGAAACATTCACAGCCTCCTGTACAATCAATTACCCGGCACTCCAAGCAAATGACCAGGAGCAGATACATGCCAGTGACGCATCAGACAACACGCCAGCAGAATAGATGGGCTATTAATGCCTTTAGACAGATGGAGGGAGGCAGGATCAGGGGTGGAGGGAATTCATCTAGTGGGGGGAGATGGGACTACTACTATTTACCCACAAAGAAAATAATTATATTTTTCACTTCCAATCACTTTCCATTTGATTTGACCACATAGGTCAGGTGCCTTCTGGGTACACAAGCTGGGGGTTTGTATTTTGTTGTTCCACACCTCTTGTATCCTTTACCTATCACAAAGGGGTGAGCTGTGTTGTCACAGGGTGTTATGGGAGAGCACTTCTGTGTTTTGTGCACATTAGTTTATATATTAGTATAGGAAAATGGAACTAGAAAGGTGAGTGTTTTGCTACACCCATTATTACATCAGCCTGACTGTGTTAAGGCCAATGAACTAAGCTAGATGACTCTGTAATGGCTTAGGGCTCCATGCATACTTTTGGACAATGTCTGGAATAACACATTGTTCCATCCCCACGCAGAGCCAGGAAACACGTTTGTGGTTGTTTTATGAAAAACAAACAGGCAAAAGGCGCAAACGGAAAACGTATAACTATACTTTGTCAAAATGAATTGCGCTGTATAGCTACTTACTCATTTGATCAAAACATAGATACAAACAAACACTCACCTACATAAATCCATGGCTATGAAATAATGAGAAGCAAAGTGCAACATGACCCAGTGACATAAATAGCACAACTAATCACCAAACTCAATCACCCTGGTGTGCCCAATCGAAACACTCAACCGGAAACCCCACTAAACCCCCAGAGTGGGGACCTAGTGTTTAACACCCGTGACTGGGAGGTGTGCGCCTGGAGGTGTCAGTTTGCTGATATGATTCAAAACGATGCACACATTGGTTAACACGTTTTAACAAAAGCTGATAAAAAGTTTCAAGTCCTATCTTTGGTAAATCTGAATTGATTTGACTGTTACATATAAAATATATAAATGGTTCTAATAAAAGAGTAATAACCTTCTCTTTTCCTTCTTTAAAATTGAATTAACTCTGACATCAGTGTAATAAACTACCTTTAAGAAAAGGCTGATGATGTGCATTGGTATTTCTGCCTAGTTTTTGGAGGGAACACACTTTAGAGCAATTTTCTTTCAACTTTGCATAAATTGGCATGTTGATTTTGTCTGTATCTGTATTTTCCAATGCTCTCTCTGCGGGAATTGTTGGTTGAAAGTCAGCTGAGATGGCATATCGTTATGCAGACACAATCAATATGACAGTTGAATAATGTTCTGTCATAAGGAAAGCATTCAGAGTAAATTCAGAGTGAACAATAAAAAGTCAATTTATCAAACATACGAATTGCCTTACGTGCGCCAGGGTCGTCTAGGTTAAGGTTACGCTGCTACAGTGGAGGACGTAGTCGACAGAAGCCGTTATGCCGTACTGAATAAATCCACTATATCGGCATGACCAGCCAGTCATGAGAATACATTTGAACACTCCTGTTACTCACATTTATTTTGAATGTGAGACAGCTTGGTCGTTGAGACAGCTTGGTCGCTAATATCTCATGCAGAACCTGAACAAATGTTTGGCCCTTCTGGAGGTTATGAGTCAAAGCCAACCAGTGTGTATAAAGCTGTGTCGTAGACTGCATCCAGATGTTTCCATACTGAGTCGTCTGAAGCATGCATTGTATACACAGTACATTAACATAATCTACTACTTTCTAGTTCCAAGCTACTGAAGTAGCTTGCACAGTTTCCTCTATGCTGAGATGATGTAAATTATATGTTTTAATAAAAGAAAACCATTCTGATATTCGTCTTCTTATCCGACTAGCTACATCATGCGACTTTTGTTGTCAAGCAGCTCACGCACACTTGCCGCTAGATGTATCTGCGTTTGTCTGTATTGTCCATGTGCCCTACAAGTGAACAAGCATTAATATCTAACCGATGTCCAATGTATTGTAGAAGGTAAACCCATATCTACCAGGTTATATACCAGAACCTAGCAGGGTATAATTCATTTGTCTGTCAATGTGGGACATGCTGAAGTTTCCCGAGTCACTGCCGGTTGGATGGGGTTGAAGGTGGACGCCACTGCAGAGCTTCTTTGAATCAAACATAAAAGGTTTTCATTCACCTTTAAACAAACAAGGAAATGGCTAAAACTCGCCACACTTGACTGACAAGCAAAACATGAGCAGCAACAATGAACCAGACCCTGGGGAATCCGAGGAGACACACATACAAGGACCAATTCACTAATGGAGACCTGGTATGTGTGATGGATGACAAGACAATGGATGAGTCCGGAGATGAGGCTGTGAATGCAAACCGGGAAACGCGGGGTGACGACATGTAATCTTCACAGTACCTTTGCATCAATTATTTGGTGTTCTCAGCTCTTTCTACAATCTCTGTTGTTATTTGACGGTATTTTAGTGTATTCAACATATCTAATTTCCACATATGTTTGGAATATGTTATTTGAAATTGGGACTAGGGCCTTTTTAGCGTGTTGCCCTTTGATTTGTTGCCCTTTGATGTGTTGGACCTCGTCTTCACCAGATGCTGCCCGCTGACCAACTTTAAGACCACACCCCTACCGCTATCGGACCACTTCCTAGTCTCATTCTCCCTCTCCCTCTCTTCTCGTGCATCATCAACTCCCAGCCTGGTGGTGGGTCGCATGAACACTCGATCCCTCTCCCCATCTGATCTTGCTGCTTCTGTTCTTTCATCCCTCCCGTCTCCCGAATCCTTCTCCCTCCTGTATACGGAATCTGCCTCTTCCACCCTTCTAGCATCGCTATCTACATCCTATGACTCGCTCTGCCCTCTTTCCTCCCTGCCAGCCTGAGCAGCACCTCCTGTGCCATGGCTAAATGAAACCCTACGTAGCCACAGGAGAGAACTTCCTGCAGTCGAGCGGAGATCCACCAAAATTCAAAGCGACTTGGCTTCCCTCCTGTCCCTCCTCACCGCCTTCAACTCTAATCAGACCACCGCTAAAGCTGCTTTCTATCACCGGAAATTCCAGGACTCCGCATCCAACCCAAAAAAGCTCTTCTCCATCTTCTCCGCACTCCTCACCCCTCCTCCCCCTCCCCGTCATCGTCCTTTTCAGCTGACAACTTTCTTACCCACTTTCGACAGAAAGTTGACAACATTGGAGCATCATTTACCCATCCGCCAGAAATCACTATTTCCCCTCACACTGACTCTGTCCCTGGTCTGAGTGCCCTCTCCACGCTCGGTCCGGAAGACAC
>CM055753.1:3606794-3624294 GCA_029465975.1 Dallia pectoralis
CCCTGGGTCTCAGCTTTATGCCAAACTTTGTTTCAAGTCTTTATCTCAATTAACGACCGAGATACAGCTATTTATCTGAGAGGTGGTCTTTTGTCCCTTCAGTCTAGTGAGGTATTGCATCATCTCCTACACTGTCATTTTTTATATAGACGATGGGAGCAAAGCCCTATGGGAAATGAAGTCTTTACCTTCGATCAGGAAGTGTTTTCCTCATGGGGACTACAGTTTGCAGTGGAACAGATCGGGTTACATGTTGTAAACGTAAAGTCTCGTCTGAATACGGCTTACTATGGAATACTGGATCATAAACGATGCTAATAATATCCCTGGGAATATAGGAAATGAAAAACGTTCAACGTTGGCTGATGTAAGTACAATATAATCGTATTTTATCGCTTTGGTTAAAAAGTTTTTACAACAATGATGACGTCATCGCCGCCATTAGCAGTCCTTTCAATTGCTAGTAAAACGGTCTGTGTTTTAGCTATTTTAAAAAGGAAAACGTTGTTAGAAAGGGGAGATTCTAACCTTTATGCACAATATAAGCATGTAGTAGATTATGAAACGGCCGTTTTTGAATTCGCGATCTCTAGTGGTTGTATAGGGTACTGCAAGTGTCCCGCCGGGCGGGACGCCTCTCAAGAAGTGGTTTTAAAGTGAATTCAACGTCAGTTTGAATATTAAATCACCATGGATTTTGTTTAAAGGGTGTGGGGATTTTATAGCTGTTTTCCACCATGGTGCAATGTCATATGTTGTGGTTGTAATCACCTGGAAACAAACTTGATTTAAACTGCCTGTTGGTTCATTACATTTGGGACAGAATCTGAACCAAAGATGAACAGTGATCTACATGATGACAACATGATGTTTGGTGACATTGATATATGTATATATATATATGAACGTCCAGAGTTCTATAAACTGGACAAGCTGACAGCAATGTCTCATACATCAATAGCTCATACAGCAATGTCTCATAGATCAATAGTTCATACATCAATAGTTCATACATCAATAGCTCATACAGCAATAGCTCATATAGCAACAGCTCATTTAGCAACAGCTCATACAGCAACGGCTCATACAGCAACAGCTCATACAGCAATAGCTGATACAGAAACAGCTCATACAGCAACAGCTCATACAGCAACAGCTCATACAGCAACAGCTCATACAGCAATAACTCATACAGCAACAGCTCATACAGCAACAGCTCATACATCATGTCTGAACGTTCTGGCAATCTCAGAAACTCCATTCACAAAAATCACATTCTTACTCATTCAAATGTATTTTCTGAGAGAAGGTCGTTAGAGGGGGAATGGTGGCTTTCTAGGATTATTTCCTGTCAATGTGTGAAATCCTTGTTTGAGGGACATCTCTTTGAGCGTTACAGTCTTCTGTTTCCTTTCTAGGCTCCTGACTGTGCTCTCACTGATCTCTCCTCAGCGTTTGTGTAATAAGGTGATCTTAATTAGGATATGCTGAATCAACTCAGCTTGCATTAGTCCCTCTAACTCTCTCCCCAACTGTTAAAGCCGCCACCGGATTCAACCCCAAACCTTTGAACAAAGCAGCTCTCTTAGATATCATTATCACTAATATGCCTACCAAGAACGCTGCTGTGGTCTTCTGCCAAGATCACTGTAGTAGCGCTTTTGTCTGCAAAAGCACCGCTGTTCAACGCACACTCCTTTTGCACGCGTCAATTGGCGGTTAAAAAACATCCACGTTCAAACATTATGTGATCTGGCAGCTGTACACTGACCAAACATTAACCTCATCCCTTCTGTTAAGAATGTGTTGTCCTATTTTACATACTATTTTCTTACCGTTGTTAATAAACAAAATGTCCTACTCAAGAAGGTGTGTGATAAAACTGCTACAGCCCATGGATTTAATATAATTGGTCTTGGCTTTTCCTCCTTTAACACTGGCTCTGGTCCATAGGTTTGGCCTCCAAAAGCACCTCTGAAGGGCAGCTGTTTAGGGAATCAATGAGTCAGTGCATTCAGGCAGTAAGAATGCAGATTCGTACAAACATACCTCCTATCAAGGGCTACTGCATCTGGCCCTAAAAAGGTCTAGAACACAGTGACATCCAAACAAATCTCAGGTTCACAGCACTCAAATGTAGTAGTGGCCTAAACTGGACCTTACAGATCAGCCGGCCTGGATAATGTTGTACGCTGTCCACCTCGGTTACCTCAGACTCTGTCTCCTGGTTCCTAAGCTTCTCATTACAAACAGCTGTAATCTTACCGGGTTGGTTAACTGCTGCTGTCAGTCCTGTTTTCAAATGGGGTGACGAGTTTGTCCCTGACTGTAATATGCCTCAATCCTGTCCTAGCTGCTTGAAGGTGTCCTTCATCACTGCTGACAAGTCTACTCTTGTAAAAATGGCCGTCTTGCCTTTCCTCAACACTGGCAATGTATTGTTTATGCTCGCCACTTAAATGGGCCTTAATGTATATGATTTAATTGGCTACAGTGCTATCTGTGATAACAAACTATTTACCCATTTGGGATTGTTAATTGTAGTTTACGTGAACGTCCCCCTCTGCTCTAGTGCTCGCCTAAACATCTGCTACCCAAATAGTAACTTGAACTCTGTTGTATTTCCCACTCTGGTCACTCTTAAAGCCAGCGCCGCTATTGGTCGACACTCAGTCATTTCAGTTTGGGTTCATTAACACAGCCAGACATTCGTACCCTTGACGTGACCAGTGTGGTTCAATCACTTGGACAGCCATTTGCCTCTATGTCACCGTGACCCTGAACCTCTGAGAACAGTGTGTTGGTCATCGCTGCTCCAGTATTAGAGAGTAATAGAGGCTAAACCAAGCATTCTATTACTCAGACCTCTTGTATTTTGTAATCCCTTTTTGCCGCAGAATGCTATTTCATTTTGTGGTTTCACTTTGGTTAATACGAATTCCATTCATTTTTTCATTTGGGTCATTCAGTTGATACGATTCACCGGAACCTTTAAAAAGTCAAGCGTTTTATTAACAAGTTGGTTCAGAATAGTACGAAAATACAATATTTTCTCATTGGAAATATATTCGCTTGGATTTGGTTGACACAACTCACTGTCTTATGACTTACAATGACCTTTGAGAAAACATTTCAGAATTGACCCTGAACCAAACTTTTCTAAAGCCGGAACAACTTTCCATATATTTACTGACCTTTAAAACAACTTCAAAGTCATTGCAAGTAAGTTTATATCTAAAAACAAACCAGAAACCACTGCAGGCACTACAAAATAGCTGTAGTGTGTTCTCTCTGGTCATCATTAGCACACATACTTCTGTATGTTTAATGAATTATGTGTTATTTCATGATTACTATGTAGAATAAAATGCCTGTTGTTTAGTGAGGGCCTGTTGTTTAGTGAGGGCCTGTTGTTTAGTGAGGGCCTGTTGTTTAGTGAGGGCCTGTTGTTTAGTGAGGGCCTGTTGTTTAGTGAGGGCCTGTTGTTTAGTGAGGGCCTGTTGTTTAGTGAGGGCCTGTTGTTTAGTGAGGGCCTGTTGTTTAGTGAAGGCCTGTTGTTTAGTGAGGGCCTGTTGTTTAGTGAAGGCCTGTTGTTTAGTGAAGGCCTGTTGTTTAGTGAGGGCCTGTTGTTTAGTGAGGGCCTGTTGTTTAGTGAAGGCCTGTTGTTTAGTGAAGGCCTGTTGTTTAGTGAAGGCCTGTTGTTTAGTGAAGGCCTGTTGTTTAGTGAAGGCCTGTTGTTTAGTGAAGGCCTGTTGTTTAGTGAAGGCCTGTTGTTTTTATTCTGCATAGCAGATCTCTGTATTATAGCCACTAACTTTGATATGGATCTGCTCTTTGTTTCTACATTCAAACACACACTATTCTACATAACCATCAGTGTCTATTGAGGTCATTCAATCCCAATCTCTATTATTGTCTCTCTCTTCTAATTAGGGAAATGACCATCAAACAGTGTGTATGCAATGTGTGTGTGTGTATGCAATGTATGTGTGTGTATGCAATGTATGTGTGTGTATGCAATGTGTGTGTGTGTGTGTGTATGCAATGTGTGTGTGTATGCAATGTGTGTGTGTATGCAATGTGTGTGTGTGTATGCAATGTGTGTGTGTATGCAATGTGTGTGTGTATGCAATGTGTGTGTGTGTATGCAATGTGTGTGTGTGTGTATGCAATGTGTGTGTGTGTGTGTTTGTGTGTGTGTGTGTGCAATGTGTGTGGGTGTGTGTGTGTGTGTGTGTATGCAATGTGTGTGTGTGTATGCAATGTGTGTGTGTGTGTATGCAATGTGTGTGTGTGCATGTGTGTGTGTGTGTATGCAATGTGTGTGTGTGTGTGTATGTGTGTGTGTATGCAATGTGTGTGTGTGTGTGTATGCAATGTATGTGTGTATGCAATGTGTGTGTGTGTGTGTGTGTATGCAATGTGTGTGTGTGTGTGTATGCAATGTGTGTGTGTGTGTGTATGCAATGTGTGTGTGTGTGTGTATGCAATGTGTGTGTGTGTGTGTATGCAATGTGTGCGTGTGTATGCAATGTGCGTGTGTGTATGCAATGTGCGTGTGTGTATGCAATGTATGTGTGTGTGTGTATGCAATGTGTGTGTGTGTGTGTGTATGCAATGTGTGTGTGTGTGTGTGTGTGTATGCAATGTGTGTGTGTGTGTGTGTGTGTGTGTGTGTATGCAATGTGTGTATCTAATGTGTATGTGTGTGTATGCAATGTGTGTGTGTGTATGCAATGTGTGCGTGTGTATCTAATGTGTATGTATGTGTGTATGCAATGTGTGTGTGTGTGTGTGTATGCAATGTGTGTGTGTGTGTGTGTGTATCTAATGTATGTATTGTATGTGTGTATGCAATGTGTGTGTGTGTGTGTATGCAATGTGTGTGTGTGTGTGTGTGTGTATGCAATGTGTGTGTGTGTGTATGCAATGTGTGTGTGTGTGTGTATGCAATGTGTGTGTGTGTGTGCAATGTGTGCGTGTGTATCTAATGTGTATGTATGTGTGTATGCAATGTGTGTGTGTGTGTGTGTATGCAATGTGCGTGTGTGTATGCAATGTGTGCGTGTGTATCTAATGTGTATGTATGTGTGTATGCAATGTGTGTGTGTATGCAATGTGTGTGTGTATGCAATGTGTGTGTGTGTATGCAATGTGTGCGTGTGTATCTAATGTGTATGTATGTGTGTATGCAATGTGTGTGTGTGTATGCAATGTGCGTGTGTGTATGCAATGTGTGCGTGTGTATCTAATGTGTATGTGTGTGTGTATGCAATGTGTGTGTGTATGCAATGTGCGTGTGTGTATGCAATGTGTGCGTGTGTATCTAATGTGTATGTATGTGTGTATGCAATGTGTGTGTGTGTGTGTGTATGCAATGTGCGTGTGTGTATGCAATGTGTGCGTGTGTATCTAATGTGTATGTATGTGTGTATGCAATGTGTGTGTGTGTGTGTGTGTATGCAATGTGCGTGTGTGTATGCAATGTGTGCGTGTGTATCTAATGTGTATGTATGTGTGTATGCAATGTGTGTGTGTGTGTGTGTGTGTGTGTGTGTGTGTGTATGCAATGTGTGCGTGTGTATCTAATGTGTATGTATGTGTGTATGCAATGTGTGTGTGTGTGTGTGTATGCAATGTGTGCGTGTGTATCTAATGTGTATGTATGTGTGTATGCAATGTGTGTGTGTGTGTGTGTGTATGCAATGTGTATGCAATGTGTGTGTGTGTGTGTGTATGCAATGTGTGTGTATGCAATGTGTGTGTATGCAATGTGTGTGTGTGCAATGTGTGCGTGTGTATCTAATGTGTATGTATGTGTGTATGCAATGTGTGTATGTATGTGTGTATGCAATGTGTGTGTGTGTGTGTGTGTGTGTATGCAATGTGTGTGTGTTTGTGTGTGTGTATGCAATGTGTGTGTGTGTGTGTGTGTGTGTATGCAATGTGTGCGTGTGTATCTAATGTGTATGTATGTGTGTATGCAATGTGTGTGTGTGTGTGTGTGTATGCAATGTGTGTGTATGCAATGTGTGTGTGTGCAATGTGTGCGTGTGTATCTAATGTGTATGTGTGTATGCAATGTCTATGTATGTATGTAATGCGTGCGTGTGTATCTAATGTGTATGTGTGTATGTAATGTGTATGTGTGTATGTAATGTGTATGTGTGTATGTAATGTGTGCGTGTGTATGTAATGTGTGCGTGTGTATGTAATGTGTGCGTGTGTATGTAATGTGTGCGTGTGTATCTAATGTGTATGTGTGTATGTAATGTGTATGCTTACTTTTGATGGCTTTCTAACTAATGTATTGTTATCTTAGTAACACCACAACCTAATCAAAAGTGTGCATCAATTAGATATTCTAGCTAGCTAACTAAAGATGTAAAGTTGGTGACTTTGGCCCACTAGTTTGATATCTATATCCATCACAGCCAAGTAAATTCAGCAGTTAACGTTAGCTAACGTTAGTTACTGTGGCTTTACAAGCTAAAGCTGGACCTTTGATGTTGCTCTTATTTTTTATGATGCATGGACGGGGCCATCCTAATAACCTCTTATCTCTCGAGATACCGTGTCATTTGTGCGGAGCGGTGTAGAGTCATTTCACACATTGACGCGCCATCACTTGCAACCAAGGTTGCCACAGCAATAAGACGTGGGTGCTACATTCAAACGCGAGGGACATCCATAGATCAGCCTCTGTCATCACGTCGAGATAATGCCTGGTCAAATAACAGTCTGTCCTTCTGAACCCGAGCTCCTTTTCTTATTCAGTGATGTTTTTTCGCTTCCATGTTGTCCATTGATGACACTAAGCTTACAAAGAAGAGCTGTGTGTGTTCTGTGGCTGGTGGTTTGGCATCTTCTGGTCTAGGTACTATCAGTTTCACCACGACAGATACAATGGAAGGAGATACTGCATGGACTTAGGTTGTCTAGTCATTAGTGGAGGTTGATATATATTATTCCAGATCATCTGCTCTAGAATCACAGATGTTTTAGAACACTAACACATTTCAATAGTTGATATTTCCAAACCTAATAGGCTTATTATTTGACAATGAACTTGAGATATGCATTCATGTTTATTTCCTTTCTGTTTTTCAGCCGTACGAAATGACCGGAATAAAAAGAAGAAGGAAATCCCCAAGCCAGATCTAACAGAGAACTATGAGCTGAGTGCTGAACTAGAGGCCGTCATCGAGAAGATACGCAAGGCCCACCAGGAGACCTTCCCCTCCCTCTGCCAGCTGGGGAAATATACCACGGTTAGTAGAGTAAATACCACTCAGAGGAAAACACACATGCACAGAGAGGAACACACACACAGAGGAACACACACACACACACACACACACAGAGGAACACACGCATACACAGAGAGGAACACACACACAGGAATACACACACACAGAGGAACACACACACACAGAGGAACACAGACACAGAGGAACACACACACACAGAGAGGAACACACACACACACACAGAGAGGAAAACATACAAAGACGAACACACACACAGAGGAACCCACACACACACACACACAGAGGAAAACATACAGAGACGAACACACACACATGAGGCCCTCCACAAACACGTATTAGAGTCAGTCATGTAAATGAGGCCCTCCACAAACACGTATTAGAGTCATTCATGTAAATGAGGCCTTCCACAAACACGTATTAGAGTCAGTCGTGTAAACGAGGCCCTCCACAAACACGTATTAGAGTCAGTCATGTAAATGAGGCCTTCCACAAACACATATTAGAGCCATTCATGTAAATGAGGCCTTCCACAAACACATATTAGAGTCAGTCATGTAAATGAGGCCCACCACAAACGCGTATTAGAGTCTGTCATGTAAATTAGACATTGAATCATTGACCCTACTGAATCATAGACCCTACTGAATCATAGACCCTACTGAATCATAGACCCTACTGAATCATAGACCCTACTGAATCATAGACTCTACTGAATCATAGACTCTACTGAATCATAGACTCTACTGAATCATAGACTCTACTGAATCATAGACTCTACTGAATCATAGACTCTACTGAATCATAGACTCTACTGAATCATAGACTCTACTGAATCATAGACCCTACTGAATCATAGACCCTACGCGTCATAGACCCTACTGAATCATAGACCCTACTGAATCATAGACCCTCTTGAATCATTGACCTAATCTGCATGTCCCACCTTGATTGGCAGATCATTGCACAATAATGTGGTTTCCTCCTCCAAAGACCAGTAAGGATTCCTGTGCGAATGTAGGTTTGTACTGCGTCTCGTGACTGTAGGTTTGTACTGCGTCTCGTGACTGTAGGTTTGTACTGCGTCTCGTGACTGTAGGTTTGTACTGCGTCTCGTGACTGTAGGTTTGTACTGCGTCTCGTGACTGTAGGTTTGTACTGCGTCTCGTGACTGTAGGTTTGTACTGCGTCTCGTGACTGTAGGTTTGTACTGCGTCTCGTGACTGTAGGTTTGTACTGCGTCTCGTGACTGTAGGTTTGTACTGCGTCTCGTGACTGTAGGTTTGTACTGCGTCTCGTGACTGTAGGTTTGTACTGCGTCTCGTGACTGTAGGTTTGTACTGCGTCTCGTGACTGTAGGTTTGTACTGCGTCTCGTGACTGTAGGTTTGTACTGCGTCTCGTGACTGTAGGTTTGTACTGCGTCTCGTTACTGTAGGTTTGTACTGCGTCTCGTGACTGTAGGTTTGTACTGCGTCTCGTGACTGTAGGTTTGTACTGCGTCTCGTGACTGTAGGTTTGTACTGCGTCTCGTGACTGTAGGTTTGTACTGCGTCTCGTGACTGTAGGTTTGTACTGCGTCTCGTGACTGTAGGTTTGTACTGCGTCTCGTGACTGTAGGTTTGTACTGCGTCTCGTGACTGTAGGTTTGTACTGTGCCTCGTGACTGTAGGTTTGTACTGCGCCTCGTGACTGTAGGTTTGTACTGCGCCTCGTGACTGTTGGTTTGTACTGCGTCTCTTGACTGTAGGTTTGTACTGCGTCTCGTGACTGTAGGTTTGTACTGCGTCTCGTGACTGTAGGTTTGTACTGCGTCTCGTGACTGTAGGTTTTTACTGCGTCTCGTGACTGTAGGTTTGTACTGCGTCTCGTGACTGTAGGTTTGTACTGCGTCTCGTGACTGTAGGTTTGTACTGCGTCTCGTGACTGTAGGTTTGTACTGCGTCTCGTGACTGTAGGTTTGTACTGCGTCTCGTGACTGTAGGTTTGTACTGCGTCTCGTGACTGTAGGTTTGTACTGCGTCTCGTGACTGTAGGTTTGTACTGCGTCGGTACGGCAGGACCAATTCAGTTGACCCACGTCATGTCATCATCCGTAAACCCTCAGTTGACTCGAGACTCCATCTGTTTGATTTCTGTGATAGTGTACATCTGACTGGCAAAGCCCATAAAGGGAATCGACCCTATGTACTGTAGTCCAAATCCCCCCCTTAAGACAGTTGCCAGAACTCAATTATGAGATGAATCCTCCCCAACACAACTCAATAACGTCAGCATGCGGATGCAGGTGTGCAGGATAGATTTCCAGTGTGAGATCGATGAGAGTCATTGGGGTTAGGGTTTGTATTTGGATCAGGTGCCAGCATGCAGAGTCCAAACAGCACCAGACTGTAGAGAGCTTAACTCGGTTCCACAGCTGAGCACGTCTCCAGCTTACGGCCTATTCCCCGTTCTGTATGAATGGGACGTCTATTTTATTATATTATTTTGCACCATATTCTTTTTTCCAAAATCCCTACTGTATTTACGTAGTGAGCATTTGCACGTCTCAAATATATATTTTTTTTACGCTTTGCCAAAGTAAATGGTTTAATAATAGTGTTAGTAAGAACAGATTTGGTAATGGTTTGGTGTTGTTTATGCCATTGATATGGGAATATGTATATCTATTCATGTGTGCTACACCAGCAAATGGGACAAGAAATTAAATTAAATCATTTTATTTCAATTGTTTTTCATATCGAGGAAGAGCCTTTACGAGCGGGGAATTAATTTATTACTAATTTATTTTTCATGAGTAGGCTACATCAAGATTGACCAACTTGGCCCAATTTGGGACTCTTAGTTCAAGACCCTGTTAGATATATTTTGTATCTTTAGCTCCACTAGTGACGCTCCAATTGTTTGACAGTGTTTGGTGTCTTTGTTCTATTTGCTGTGTTTGGTCTATTATGGTGTGTTTGGTGTATTATGGTGTGTTTGGTCTATTATGGCGTGTTTGGTCGATTATGGTGTGTTTGGTGTATTATGGTGTGTTTGGTCTATTATGGCGTGTTTGGTCTATTATGGCGTGTTTGGTCGATTATGGTGTGTTTGGTCTGTTATGGTGTGTTTGGTCTGTTATGGTGTGTTTGGTCTGTTATGGTGTGTTTGGTCTGTTATGGTGTGTTTGGTCTGTTATGGTGTGTTTGGTCTGTTATGGTGTGTTTGGTCTGTTATGGTGTGTTTGGTCTGTTATGGTGTGTTTGGTCTGTTATGGTGTGTTTGCTCTATTTGCTGTGTTTGCTCTATTTGCTATGTTTGGTCTATTTGCTATGTTTGGTCTATTTGCTATGTTTGGTCTATTTGCTGTGTTTGGTCTATTTGCTGCATTTGGTCTATTATGGTGTGTTTGGTTTGTTTGGTCTATTTGGTGTGTTTGGTTTATTTGCTGTGTTTGGTCTATTATGGTGTGTTTGGTCTATTTGCTGCGTTTGCTCTATTTGCTGCGTTTGGTCTGTTATGGTGTGTTTGGTTTATTTGCTGTGCTTGCTCTATTTGCTGTGTTTGGTCTATTTGCTGTGTTTGGTCTATTTGCTGTGTTTGGTCTATTGGCTGTGTTTGGTCTATTGGCTGTGTTTGGTCTATTGGCTGTGTTTGGTCTATTATGCTGTGTTTGGTCTATTATGGTGTGTTTGGTCTATTTGCTGTGTTTGGTCTATTTGCTGCGTTTGGTCTATTTGCTGCGTTTGGTCTATTTGCTGCGTTTGCTCTATTTGCTGCGTTTGCTCTATAGGCTGTGTTTGGTTTGTTTGGTCTATTTGGTGTGTTTGGTTTATTTGCTGTGTTTGGTGTATTATGGTGTGTTTGGTCTATTTGCTGCGTTTGGTCTATTTGCTGCGTTTGCTCTATTTGCTGTGTTTGGTCTATAGGCTGTGTTTGGTTTGTTTGGTCTATTTGGTGGGTTTGGTCTATTTGCTGCATTTGGTCTATTATGGTGTGTTTGGTTTGTTTGGTCTATTTGGTGTGTTTGGTTTATTTGCTGTGTTTGGTCTATTATGGTGTGTTTGGTCTATTTGCTGTGTTTGGTCTATTTGCTGCTTTTGGTCTATTTGCTGTGATTGGTTTATTTGCTGCGTTTGGTCTATTTGCTGCGTTTGGTCTATTTGCTGCGTTTGGTCTATTTGCTGCGTTTGGTCTATTATGGTGTGTTTGGTCTATTATGGTGTGTTTGGTTCATTTGATGTGCTTGCTCTATTTGGTTTGTTTGGTCTATTTGCTGTTTTTGGTCTATTTGCTGTGTTTGGTCTATTTGCTGTGTTTGGTCTATTATGCTGTGTGTGGTCTATTATGCTGTGTGTGGTCTATTTGCTGTGTTTGGTCTATTTGTTGCGTTTGGTCTATTTGCTGCGTTTGGTCTATTTGCTGTGTTTGGTCTATTTGCTGTGTTTGCTCTATTTGCTGTGTTTGGTCTATTTGCTGTGTTTGGTCTATTTGCTGTGTTTGGTCTATTGGCTGTGTTTGGTCTATTGGCTGTGTTTGGTCTATTATGGTGTGTTTGGTCTATTATGGTGTGTTTGGTCTATTTGCTGTGTTTGGTCTATTTGCTGCGTTTGGTCTATTTGCTGCGTTTGCTCTATTTGCTGCGTTTGCTCTATAGGCTGTGTTTGGTTTGTTTGGTCTATTTGGTGTGTTTGGTTTATTTGCTGTGTTTGGTGTATTATGGTGTGTTTGGTCTATTATGGTGTGTTTGGTCTATTTGCTGTGTTTGGTCTATAGGCTGTGTTTGGTTTGTTTGGTCTATTTGGTGGGTTTGGTCTATTTGCTGCATTTGGTCTATTATGGTGTGTTTGGTTTGTTTGGTCTATTTGGTGTGTTTGGTTTATTTGCTGTGTTTGGTCTATTATGGTGTGTTTGGTCTATTTGCTGTGTTTGGTCTATTTGCTGCTTTTGGTCTATTTGCTGTGATTGGTTTATTTGCTGCGTTTGGTCTATTTGCTGCGTTTGGTCTATTTGCTGCGTTTGGTCTATTTGCTGCGTTTCGTCTATTTGCTGCGTTTGGTCTATTATGGTGTGTTTGGTCTATTATGGTGTGTTTGGTCTATTATGGTGTGTTTGGTTCATTTGATGTGCTTGCTCTATTTGGTTTGTTTGGTCTATTTGCTGTTTTTGGTCTATTTGCTGTGTTTGGTCTATTTGCTGTGTTTGGTCTATTTGCTGTGTTTGCTCTATTATGGTGTGTTTGGTTTATTTGCTGTGCTTGCTCTATTTGGTTTGTTTGGTCTATTTGCTGTGTTTGGTCTATTGGCTGTGTTTGGTCTATTGGCTGTGTTTGGTCTATTATGCTGTGTGTGGTCTATTATGCTGTGTGTGGTCTATTTGCTGTGTTTGGTCTATTTGTTGCGTTTGGTCTATTTGCTGCGTTTGGTCTATTTGCTGTGTTTGCTCTATTTGCTGTGTTTGCTCTATTTGCTGTGTTTGGTCTATTTGCTGTGTTTGGTCTATTTGCTGTGTTTGGTCTATTTGCTGTGTTTGGTCTATTTGCTGTGTTCGGTGTGTATGAGGCACAACCCAAACGTTGGTGGGGAATTTAAAAGGCATGTGGAGAACAGATGACTGTGCTGCTGCCGCTGAAAACATCAAAAGCACATCAGGGAAATGTCTCTGCGCCCGAGTGCCGCTACGTGTGTCTGTCTCTGTGTGTGTCTGTCTGTCTGTGCGTGTGTGTGTGTCTGTGTGTGTCCGTGTGTGTTTGTGTGTATGGAGGCATCAGTTTGTGTGAGAGGCGAAGCCGACAAGGCTTTTGGGAGGAGCGTGCCTTGTCTTCCGTTTCATTCTCCTTTTTCCTGTGACACTTGTGGAAAGTGGGATAAATCACTTAAATAAGTCATTATCTCCTTCTGTGGTGTATATCAAAGAGTCAGGGGGAAAAGATGGCGGGCACATGCATGCAAGCAAACACACACACACACACACACACTCACACACACAATGTGACGATCGGAGCTCCATATTGTGAATGACTGTCAGTCTCTTCAAGGTCTTTATTTACACACGTCATCTCTCACAAGGTTTCAGGCTTGATTTGAATGCTGGAGCCTTTCCTCTTTCTTCACTTTGAAACAGAAAATACTAATAGAAGAGAGAGGGGAAGGGCAGAAAAACAGAGAGACAGACAAACAGACATGATCTGTTGTTTTGCTTCTTTACTCTTGGAGCCTTCCTTCTACAGACATAGGGAGTCCCATGCCCTGGTAGATGAACTCTGATGTTGAAGACAGACATGCAAAAGGTTTCTTTTCTCAACGTTTCGCCACATCTCTATCGTTCCAGCATAGAATGAGAGTCAGATGTCAAAGTTTATAGACATACAAAGTAGGGGTGTGCGATATGACGATATTTAATCGTGGACGATTAAAATGTCTCCACGATTCACTTTTTCGGAAATATCGTAGAATCGCGCTCCAGTGCACGTTCAATTAGATGCAGATCTATGGCGTTTTTTCAGCTACGTATCAACATGCAATGCGCGGTGCGCTAGATGTCAGCGTGTTAACACTAGAAGCGCCAACAGCCCATGCCCGCGGGCGTTGCAGTTAGTAATTAAAATAAATATATAATGTTGAAACGCTACAGCCTCGTTCTTCCATGACTTTTCCTAAATACGTGCATTTTACCTTGTCCCGTTTTCAGAAACTGGATGCGTTTTGGTCTGATCTCGTTTTGGTCCGATCTATATTGGACACCGTTTTGGTCTGGTCTATATAAAACTGGATGCGTTTTGGTCTGGTCTATATAAAACTGGATGCGTTTTGGTCTGGTCTACATGAAACTGGGTCCGTTTTGGTCTGGTCTATATAAAACTGGATGCGTTTTGGTCTGGTCTACATGAAACTTGACGCGTTTTGGTCTGGTCTACATGAAACTTGACGCGTTTTGGTCCGATCTATATGAAACTGGATATATGTAACCGATTAATTTGCTGCGGTCTCATGTGCACTCATAACATCACTAATGAACACTGAGCTCAGTGCAACCGGTTAGTATGCGTGTCCTGCTCAGGCAGACAAAAGCTGCGAGATATACATAGATAATAGATTGATTGGCTTGGTTGAATTTGAATGAACTAGAAAAAAGAGGTAGGCCTACGTTTATAAAGAAATATATGTTTTACTAAATAAACAGAATGAAAATATAAAACGAAATTGATTAATGTATCTACCGGGTAACAGCAGAATATACCCGACCGTGACCAATATACAAACTGTGTTGTAAAATACGTGTTTCATTGTCTATAGTGCCTTAGTTACTGGGCTGTAATTACTATAATACATTTTACAAATGTAAATGATCAAATTATACACTGTAGCCTAATGTTTTTATTTCAACAGTCTGTGTTGCAATATATACGGCCAATCATGCGCAAATCATTTGATTGCGCGTCGCTTGTGATCTAAAATGTTTTAGCATTTATTACATCAAAATAGGACATACAGTTTGATTGATTTTAATTTATTCGATCTTTAGAAATTTAAATATCATAGCCTGTGCATTTTAAAATCATGGTTTTAATTTTGTATTGTATGGCTACATAAGACAATAAATAGTAGGGATGCACCGAATATTCGGCCACCGAAAATTTTCGGCCGAAAATGGCCCAAAAGGGCATTTTCGGTTTTCGGCCGAAACACTTTTATCACCGAAACAATACGGCCGAAATATGTTGTGATCTATTCGGATCCTCTGCACTTCATCGCGACTGTACTTGATCCGCGTTATAAAGACCATTACTTGGATGCAGAAATAAAGCAGCGCGCACGAGAAATGATCCAGGCGGCGATGGATGCGGAGAACCCGCGTGGAGACGGAGAAATAGCGCACCGAGCAGTAGGGCACGGAGCAGAAGCGCACGGAGCAGTAGGGCACGGAGCAGCAGCGCACGGAGCAGCAGCGCACGGAGCAGCAGCGCACCGAGATCAGAGCGCAGAAAAAAGACTCGTCTCTCTGCACTAGATGAGGGGCATGTACCCTCGTTGTCTGATATGTTCAGTGAAATCCTGCAAGAAAGTGCTTCACATGGGCGTAGATTTAGGGGGGACGCTGGGGACATGTCCCCAACAACATTTTAACATGACTAAATTGTCCCCACTAATATTTTAGCGAACTCCGTTATGAGTTTGTGAAGCGATTTGGGTCAATTCCGACCGCAGCGCCAGGAGGACGGTACTAGAAACGCCGTAATTTGATTGGCTAAAAAAACTAGGGGAGGGGAGTTATCTGACACGCTATAAGTACACAGGAGAGTGACTGAAGACAACAGTAAAATTACCAGTGCTTTCTGTTAATACATACCCCATAAGTTAGAATCTTGCAGTCACAATAAACAGTGGAAATGTTTCCTGTGTATATTTTGCTTATGTAATGTGGCCTATTTGGGATATCCCATTAGTAGGGGCGGAGTAGTGGCACCACCAGGGTCGCTACAATATATTGAATCTGACAAACAGCATTACCATCTAAAAGCAACAGGCTATTGTCTCAACTAAACGCAAAAATAATCACATTATTCTCAGTAAAAGTTCACTTGCCGGATGAGGGGGGAGAGATGTCCCCACCGAAGCTGAGACCAAACCTACGCCCTTGGTGCCTCATATCCATAAATGCAATGGTACTAATAATTGGCATAATTTATTTCGGTGTTTCGGTTTTCGGTTTTCGGTCTTGGTTTCCTCTTTTTCGGTTTTCGGTTTCGGCCAAGAATTTTCATTTCGGTGCATCCCTAATAAATAGGCTACATACTATTTTAGTAAAATGTTTTACTGCATAATTCACAATTCATTTAATTCAGGATGATAACACAGTAGATCATCTGATGCTGTAGATGGATGGCAGGTTACACAGTGAATGGATGGTGAAGCTGCGGGTGAGAATGAAGGTGCTTCTTTGCACCATTGCACTTCCTTTAAATATACACGTGATTAAAATATGCTACTTTAATTTTTTTTTCCCTTTTATGTTTTGTTACCTTGTAACGCTATATTCTTTAAATGGAGATATAATTTGCTTGTATTGCAGCTCAGTAATTAGCAAAATAGTCTTAAAAAGCAACATGAAAAAGAATCGTGATAAAATCGTGAATCGTGATTTTTCCTGAAAAAATCGTGATATGATATTTTTCCCATATCGCCCACCCCTAATACAAAGCTGAACATTTGCGCATTCAGCAGGCATGTGCTAATCTATGTATATAGGTAGTTCAAATACAGATTGACTGCCGGGCCACATGGATCAAGCCTAGCTAGAGTTCGGATATGTTTTGACAGGTGAGAGAGTCCCGTGAGACGGTGAGACACTTAGAGATCGAGCGTTTGATTGCAGATTGAGGCAGCGGTTGGTTTATTCGATTGACAGGTTTGCATCGCAGCATTGTACAGGGACTTTGACAGTGTCTATTGCTCTTTGGATTCAGACTGATTGACTTCCTGGTGTATCGGGCCCAGCTGAGGCACTGTGTGACTGACACCGGAGCTGTGCAGGCAATCTACTGTTGGGACAGCCAGGGAGCGGGGGGAGAGATCTTATGGTTGACAAATGCCAGGATGCTCTATTTCTATTCATCTCTCTTACTCACGCGTGCGCACACACACATCTACATGCACACGTACACGCACACACACACCTCAAACGGATCTCGTTGAAACGCTTGGGGGCGTTCCCTGTCACCTATCAATCTTTATGGGTTCGTACACACAGTTTGATAAACCAACAACAGATGACACCAGTGCAAAGCCGCAACATTTGTCGAATTAGAAAATATACAGCAACGCTAGGAATTATTACAGTGTTTTTATATGGTGGATATTTCATTTTGAGTTAATAACTAAAGCTCACCATTTGCAATTTAAGCCTTGTGTTTAGAAAAAAGTTCCCAGTGTAAGAACAGTGTTAGTATAGGTCTGTGATGAGATTCTCAGAGGTCAAACAAATCACAATGTTCTTTACATTTAATGAACACTCTTTTTAGGCGTTTTCGTCTATAAGGAATGTCCCATTACCTTGCTTAAGGTCTGGTAGAACTTTCTTAAGGCACACACACACTAGGTCTGGTTTTATTCTAGTAGAACATAGACCTTAAATATTCACTATGAAAAGGTTGCTATTATTACTTGCACATTATTGCACATATATAATTAACATCACTTTCAAGCGCTAAATCTAGCAAAACCAAGATACTGCTCATTACCTAATACTATT
>CM055753.1:3631794-3951794 GCA_029465975.1 Dallia pectoralis
GATATATACCTATAGATTCATAACTATATTTACTTCCCTTCTACCTGTCACCTACCTACCAAGTCTATGGCTGCTTCCCCTCTTCCTCCCAACTTTCTTTCTCCCTCTCTTTCTTCTCCCTCTCTCTTTTCTATATCTCATCTCGTTCTGCCCACTCTCTCACTCATTAGTGCTCCACAGTCCTCTGAGCTGAACTCTATTTACAACGACACTGTTCTCTTCGTCTGATGTGTCAAAGGGGGCTGGTTATTGTCATTATTTCCTTACAGTGACAGACATCAGGATGGGAGACAGGGTGTGTGGGTAAAGAATGGGGCTTATTAGCAACCTGCAGAGCCTCATGGTGACGGCTCCTCGTGTGTGTGTGTGTGTGTGTGTGTGTGTGTGTGTGTGTGTGTGTGTGTGTGTGTGTGTGTCTGCTCGCCTGCTAACCCCTCTGTTTCTGTGTTTCCTCCCTCCAGAACTCCAGTGCAGAGCAGCGTGTGAGACTGGACTTGGGCCTGTGGGATAAGTTCAGTGAACTGGCGACTAAATGCATTATAAAGATAGTGGAGTTTGCCAAACGAGTGCCTGGCTTCACAGGACTCACCATCGCTGACCAGATCACGCTGCTGAAAGCTGCCTGTCTCGACATACTGGTGAGGACTGGTCCTACACCGGCCCAGACATGCACGCATACACACACCGACCCAGACATGCACGAATACACACACCGACCCAGACATGCACGAATACACACACCGACCCAGACATGCACGAATACACACACCGGCCCAGACATGCACGAATACACACACCGGCCCAGACATGCACAAATACACACACCGGCCCAGACATGCACAAATACACACACATTACACAGGTCAACATCAGGAGTTTGAAAGTCATACATGCCTTATTTTGTGCACTGTATTTTTTTCCTTCGCAGGAAGACTCATTTTAGGTTTCTGACAGAACATTTTCTCTGTATGGTAGGCTGAAACAGATTAAACAAAAAAACATTTGACCTAAAATACAACTATTATAATAAAGTAGCCTACCGATCTCTTGTAAATAAAACAACAGTCCACTTCTCTTAAAGAATATCCCAGGATGAGCCTGTTTACATTTGGACCTGCCGAGTCGTCTGGTCGTTATGGGCAACTAGCTGGACCGTTGCTAATGGAGATAGTAGATGGGCTTTTGTGATGCTTGCTCTGTCTCTGAGTGTCTAACCCTAACCGGAACCCCTAACCTTACCATCGTATAGGAATGCCTCAACTTGTGTTTCTTCTTTGTGTTTTCTGACTGTCACGTAGAGATGGCAAATTATGACTGAATTAAAACATCAACATGCACAGTGTAGTTGTCACTTCGAGCCATGTAGTGAGGATCTTGCAGCAGCTTCAATGAGGATGATGTTTTATTGGAGGATTGGGGTTGGCTAGTTGACCTTTCACCTCCATCCATGCTAATTTTCCCTAACCAATTGCCTTTAAATACATTGTACATTGGTTAGCATAGTCTCTTGATTCTGAGACAGAACATACCTTTACCACAAAACCAAATGAGCACATTACCGTTCAATGAGAGAGGGTTTGGCTTAATTCCATCAGTACTTCAGTGTCTGGCGGTCTTAGTTAACTGGGTTTGCTCTCTTTATTGAGGTAGCCAGTCAATAAGCTGGAATCTACAGGGGGTTGGTTTTAACCTCTAAATTTGCTCCCTGGAGTCCTGTCTTTCAACCTTATTGGTCGTGTTACCCAGCCAGCCAATAAGAGTGCGCGGTAAATGATATTGACGTCAATTAGTATGCATCCAGGACGTTGGGTTAGAGTTTCTCAGACGTTACTTAATTCTAAATCTCGTTTGGGTTGATTGAATGCCCTGTTTGTCTGTACTGCAGCGAGTCTCAGTGAGGTTGTTTTGATTTAGTTTTTCTGGAGGAGCGATGAGGATCTAGGCAGCACATTGTCAGCAGACCGCCCCTGGCTGAGTGTTTGTTTGTCGCCAGTAATGGAGTCGAGTGCTTTGCTAATGTAGCCCCAGTAATGACACAGACGATTGGGGGGTCAACCAGGGTGGGGTTGAGGAGGGAGGAAGCGCGTATCGTCTCAATCTCTTGTCATGTGTCTCTCTCTCTCTGGCTCATGTGCTTGTCTTCAGTCAGCTGATTCAATCTACCTTATCTTCACTGGTGATCTCTATACTTCAACTCATTGGCCCCTTCATCTCTTGCTGCTCTCATGCTCAGATCCTCTGGCACCATGTTATGATGAATGTGATGATTACTATGTGATTCCTGGATGTTATCCTACAGGTTAATATAACTACTGTTATTAAATATATGGATGGGTGTTATCCTACTGGTTAATATAACTACTGTTATTAAATATATGGATGGATGTTATCCTACTGGTTAATATAACTACTGTTATTAAATATATGGATGGGGGTTATCCTACTGGTTAATATAACTACTGTTATTAAATATATGGATGGATGTTATCCTACTGGTTAATATAACTACTGTTATTAAATATATGGATGGATGTTATCCTACTGGTTAATATAACTACTGTTATTAAATAGATGGATGGATGTTATCCTACTGGTTAATATAACTACTGTTATTAAATATATGGATGGATGTTATCCTACTGGTTAATATAACTACTGTTATTAAATATATGGATGGATGTTATCCTACTGGTTAATATAACTACTGTTATTAAATATATGGATGGATGTTATCCTACTGGTTAATATAACTACTGTTATTAAATATATGGATGGATGTTATCCTACTGGTTAATATAACTACTGTTATTAAATATATGGATGGATGTTATCCTACTGGTTAATATAACTACTGTTATTAAATATATGGATGGATGTTATCCTACAGGTTAATATAACTACTATTATTAAATAGATGGATGGATGTTATCCTACTGGTTAATATAACTACTGTTATTAAATATATGGATGGGGGTTATCCTACAGGTTAATATAACTACTGTTATTAAATATATGGATGGATGTTATCCTACTGGTTAATATAACTACTGTTATTAAATATATGGATGGGGGTTATCCTACAGGTTAATATAACTACTGTTATTAAATATATGGATGGGGGTTATCCTACAGGTTAATATAACTACTGTTATTAAATATATGGATGGGGGTTATCCTACAGGTTAATATAACTACTGTTATTAAATATATGGATGGATGTTATCCTACTGGTTAATATAACTACTGTTATTAAATATATGGATGGATGTTATCCTACTGGTTAATATAACTACTGTTATTAAATATATGGATGGATGTTATCCTACTGGTTAATATAACTACTGTTATTAAATAGATGGATGGATGTTATCCTACTGGTTAATATAACTACTGTTATTAAATATATGGATGGATGTTATCCTACAGGTTAATATAACTACTGTTATTAAATATATGGATGGATGTTATCCTACTGGTTAATATAACTACTGTTATTAAATATATGGATGGGGGTTATCCTACAGGTTAATATAACTACTGTTATTAAATATATGGATGGATGTTATCCTACTGGTTAATATAACTACTGTTATTAAATATATGGATGGGGGTTATCCTACAGGTTAATATAACTACTGTTATTAAATATATGGATGGATGTTATCCTACTGGTTAATATAACTACTGTTATTAAATATGGATGGATGGATGTTATCCTACTGGTTAATATAACTACTGTTATTAAATATATGGATGGGGGTTATCCTACAGGTTAATATAACTACTGTTATTAAATATATGGATGGGTTATCCTGTTATCCTACTGGTTAATATAACTACTGTTATTAAATATATGGATGGATGTTATCCTACAGGTTAATATAACTACTGTTATTAAATATATGGATGGGGGTTATCCTACAGGTTAATATAACTACTGTTATTAAATATATGGATGGATGTTATCCTACTGGTTAATATAACTACTGTTATTAAATATATGGATGGGGGTTATCCTACAGGTTAATATAACTACTGTTATTAAATATATGGATGGATGTTATCCTACTGGTTAATATAACTACTGTTATTAAATATATGGATGGGGGTTATCCTACTGGTTAATATAACTACTGTTATTAAATATATGGATGGGGGTTATCCTACAGGTTAATATAACTACTGTTATTAAATATATGGATGGATGTTATCCTACAGGTTAATATAACTACTGTTATTAAATATATGGATGGATGTTATCCTACTGGTTAATATAACTACTGTTATTAAATATATGGATGGATGTTATCCTACAGGTTAATATAACTACTGTTATTAAATATATGGATGGGGGTTATCCTACAGGTTAATATAACTACTGTTATTAAATATATGGATGGATGTTATCCTACTGGTTAATATAACTACTGTTATTAAATATATGGATGGGGGTTATCCTACAGGTTAATATAACTACTGTTATTAAATATATGGATGGATGTTATCCTACTGGTTAATATAACTACTGTTATTAAATATATGGATGGGGGTTATCCTACTGGTTAATATAACTACTGTTATTAAATATATGGATGGGGGTTATCCTACAGGTTAATATAACTACTGTTATTAAATATATGGATGGATGTTATCCTACTGGTTAATATAACTACTGTTATTAAATATATGGATGGGGGTTATCCTACAGGTTAATATAACTACTGTTATTAAATATATGGATGGGGGTTATCCTACAGGTTAATATAACTACTGTTATTAAATATATGGATGGATGTTATCCTACTGGTTAATATAACTACTGTTATTAAATATATGGATGGGGTTATCCTACAGGTTAATATAACTACTGTTATTAAATATATGGATGGATGTTATCCTACAGGTTAATATAACTACTGTTATTAAATATATGGATGGATGTTATCCTACTGGTTAATATAACTACTGTTATTAAATATATGGATGGATGTTATCCTACTGGTTAATATAACTACTGTTATTAAATATATGGATGGATGTTATCCTACAGGTTAATATAACTACTGTTATTAAATATATGGATGGATGTTATCCTACTGGTTAATATAACTACTGTTATTAAATATATGGATGGATGTTATCCTACTGGTTAATATAACTACTGTTATTAAATATATGGATGGATGTTATCCTACTGGTTAATATAACTACTGTTATTAAATATATGTATGGATGTTATCCTACAGGTTAATATAACTACTGTTATTAAATATATGGATGGATGTTATCCTACTGGTTAATATAACTACTGTTATTAAATATATGGATGGATGTTATCCTACAGGTTAATATAACTACTATTATTAAATAGATGGATGGATGTTATCCTACTGGTTAATATAACTACTGTTATTAAATATATGGATGGATGTTATCCTACTGGTTAATATAACTACTGTTATTAAATATATGGATGGATGTTATCCTACTGGTTAATATAACTACTGTTATTAAATATATGGATGGATGTTATCCTACTGGTTAATATAACTACTGTTATTAAATATATGGATGGGGGTTATCCTACTGGTTAATATAACTACTGTTATTAAATATATGGATGGATGTTATCCTACAGGTTAATATAACTACTGTTATTAAATATATGGATGGATGTTATCCTACTGGTTAATATAACTACTGTTATTAAATATATGGATGGATGTTATCCTACAGGTTAATATAACTACTATTATTAAATAGATGGATGGATGTTATCCTACTGGTTAATATAACTACTGTTATTAAATATATGGATGGGGTTATCCTACAGGTTAATATAACTACTGTTATTAAATATATGGATGGATGTTATCCTACTGGTTAATATAACTACTGTTATTAAATAGATGGATGGATGTTATCCTACTGGTTAATATAACTACTGTTATTAAATATATGGATGGGGGTTATCCTACAGGTTAATATAACTACTGTTATTAAATATATGGATGGATGTTATCCTACTGGTTAATATAACTACTGTTATTAAATATATGGATGGGGGTTATCCTACAGGTTAATATAACTACTGTTATTAAATATATGGATGGGGGTTATCCTACAGGTTAATATAACTACTGTTATTAAATATATGGATGGGGGTTATCCTACAGGTTAATATAACTACTGTTATTAAATATATGGATGGATGTTATCCTACTGGTTAATATAACTACTGTTATTAAATATATGGATGGATGTTATCCTACTGGTTAATATAACTACTGTTATTAAATAGATGGATGGATGTTATCCTACTGGTTAATATAACTACTGTTATTAAATATATGGATGGATGTTATCCTACAGGTTAATATAACTACTGTTATTAAATATATGGATGGATGTTATCCTACTGGTTAATATAACTACTGTTATTAAATATATGGATGGATGTTATCCTACTGCTTAATATAACTACTGTTATTAAATATATGGATGGGGGTTATCCTACAGGTTAATATAACTACTGTTATTAAATATATGGATGGATGTTATCCTACTGGTTAATATAACTACTGTTATTAAATATATGGATGGGGGTTATCCTACAGGTTAATATAACTACTGTTATTAAATATATGGATGGGGGTTATCCTACAGGTTAATATAACTACTGTTATTAAATATATGGATGGATGTTATCCTACTGGTTAATATAACTACTGTTATTAAATATATGGATGGGGTTATCCTACAGGTTAATATAACTACTGTTATTAAATATATGGATGGATGTTATCCTACTGGTTAATATAACTACTGTTATTAAATATATGGATGGGGGTTATCCTACAGGTTAATATAACTACTGTTATTAAATATATGGATGGATGTTATCCTACAGGTTAATATAACTACTGTTATTAAATATATGGATGGATGTTATCCTACTGGTTAATATAACTACTGTTATTAAATATATGGATGGATGTTATCCTACAGGTTAATATAACTACTGTTATTAAATATATGGATGGATGTTATCCTACAGGTTAATATAACTACTGTTATTAAATATATGGATGGATGTTATCCTACTGGTTAATATAACTACTGTTATTAAATATATGGATGGATGTTATCCTACAGGTTAATATAACTACTGTTATTAAATATATGGATGGGGGTTATCCTACAGGTTAATATAACTACTGTTATTAAATATATGGATGGATGTTATCCTACTGGTCAATATAACTACTGTTATTAAATATATGGATGGGGGTTATCCTACAGGTTAATATAACTACTGTTATTAAATATATGGATGGATGTTATCCTACTGGTTAATATAACTACTGTTATTAAATATATGGATGGGGGTTATCCTACAGGTTAATATAACTACTGTTATTAAATATATGGATGGGGGTTATCCTACAGGTTAATATAACTACTGTTATTAAATATATGGATGGATGTTATCCTACTGGTTAATATAACTACTGTTATTAAATATATGGATGGGGGTTATCCTACAGGTTAATATAACTACTGTTATTAAATATATGGATGGGGGTTATCCTACAGGTTAATATAACTACTGTTATTAAATATATGGATGGATGTTATCCTACTGGTTAATATAACTACTGTTATTAAATATATGGATGGGGGTTATCCTACAGGTTAATATAACTACTGTTATTAAATATATGGATGGATGTTATCCTACAGGTTAATATAACTACTGTTATTAAATATATGGATGGATGTTATCCTACTGGTTAATATAACTACTGTTATTAAATATATGGATGGATGTTATCCTACTGGTTAATATAACTACTGTTATTAAATATATGGATGGGGGTTATCCTACAGGTTAATATAACTACTGTTATTAAATATATGGATGGATGTTATCCTACTGGTTAATATAACTACTGTTATTAAATATATGGATGGATGTTATCCTACTGGTTAATATAACTACTGTTATTAAATATATGGATGGGGGTTATCCTACAGGTTAATATAACTACTGTTATTAAATATATGGATGGATGTTATCCTACTGGTTAATATAACTACTGTTATTAAATATATGGATGGATGTTATCCTACAGGTTAATATAACTACTGTTATTAAATATATGGATGGGGGTTATCCTACAGGTTAATATAACTACTGTTATTAAATATATGGATGGATGTTATCCTACTGGTTAATATAACTACTATTATTAAATAGATGGATGGATGTTATCCTACTGGTTAATATAACTACTGTTATTAAATATATGGATGGATGTTATCCTAATGTTCTGTCCTGTTTTTCATTTGCTGTACTTCCTGGTTTAAATTATATACTATTTTTAGAGGAATGTATTGGTTTTAGGTGGAGCTGTTTTGTTCTGCATTGTTTCTTAATAAGATAGGCCAGTGGAGTTGTAGAGGTGATAAGTTGAAGACTTCCCGAGATCACTCTCTGACACACACACGCACACAATACACGCATACACACACACACACACACACACAATACATCTTTCCATACACACACACACACACACACACACACACACACACACACTGACAGGTTTCTGCAGTGAAGGGCACGCCCTGCGTATTGTGCTATATAGCTGTGTGAGTGAATGTGTGAGAGAGGATCAAATGGTGTGTGTGTGTGTGTGTGTGTGGGTGGGTGGGTGTGAGAGAGTGTTTGTGTATATGTGTCTTATAAAGAGACAGGCATTCAGCCTTTGAAGCCAAGTTGAGTGGGCTGGTGCTGACAGCTTGTGTGTGTGTGTGTGTGTGTGTGTGTGTGTGTGTGTGTGTGTGTGTGTGTGTGTGTGTGTGTGTGTGTGTGTGTGTGTGTGTGTGTGTGTGTGTGTGTGTGTGTGTGTGTGTGTGTGTGTGTGTGTGTGTGTGTGTGTGTGTGTGTGTGTGTGTGTGTGTGTGTGTGTGTTAGTGGCAAGAACATCCACAACATGAAACAGAATAAAACATGGAAGCTGGCAGAAACACACCGGCTGGCCAGACACACACACACACACACACACACACACACACACACAATGGAGCAGCATAGATGAGCAGTCAGTGGTTCAGTGGGGATGTTCCTCCATATCAACCAGTCAAGGTCATGTGTGTTCCTGATGTCTGTATTCCTGATGTCTGTATTCCTGATGTCTGTCTTCCTGATGTCTGTATTCCTGATGTCTGTATTCCTGATGTCTGTGTTCCTGATGTCTGTGTTCCTGATGTCTGTATTCCTGATGTCTGTGTTCCTGATGTCTGTGTTTCTGATGTCTGTATTCCTGATGTCTGTGTTCCTGATGTCTGTATTCCTGATGTCTGTGTTCCTGATGTCTGTATTCCTGATGTCTGTATTCCTGATGTCTGCGTTCCTGATGTCTGCGTTCCTGATGTCTGTATTCCTGATGTCTGTATTCCTGATGTCTGCGTTCCTGATGTCTGCGTTCCTGATGTCTGTATTCCTGATGTCTGCGTTCCTGATGTCTGTATTCCTGATGTCTGTGTTCCTGATGTCTGTATTCCTGATGTCTGTGTTTCTGATGTCTGTATTCCTGATGTCTTCATCATGTCCAGCCCTCCATCTCTAGTAGACCTACACTATGTGTCTCTATTCCTAGTAGATCTGGGCCCTGCCCCAACTCACCTCTCATAATAAGTATCCTAGAAAAATGTTTATGTATTGTTTGTTTAAGTATTATATTCGAACTACAGTTATCCATGTCTTAGTTCAGTGATTTTCAAAGTGGGGGCCGCCATGGGGCGCCAGGGGGGACTCAGCAAGTTGGAAGATTTTTAAAAAAAGTTTAAACAGTAAATATCTTTATATTATTATGAGTGTTGTTATAAAATATCTTTATAATAATTTGTCGCATATGTGAAAAGTTTGGGAACCCCTGTAGTTAATGATAGTTAGTACAACTTTATATACATGTTCGTTTTTAACTATATAAATATCACGTCTGGGTCTAATCACAACGGTTTCTTGAATCATCTAAACGTCTGAAAATCTGGGCTGGTATTGTGGGCAGGATCTGGACCCCTGGTAGCCCTGGTAGCCCTGGTAGCCCTGGTACCCCTGGTACCGGCAGCAGTTCCAAATGAGACCCGAACCCTGTGTGTAACCGGTCCCTCCCTACTGTCCCTTGTCATGCAGATCCTGCGTATCTGTACGCGCTACACTCCGGACCAGGACACCATGACGTTCTCAGACGGGCTGACCCTGAACCGGACCCAGATGCA
Organism: Dallia pectoralis; assembly: GCA_029465975.1. Classification (NCBI taxonomy): domain Eukaryota; kingdom Metazoa; phylum Chordata; class Actinopteri; order Esociformes; family Umbridae; genus Dallia; species Dallia pectoralis. The sequence continues at coordinate 3,642,082 of CM055753.1, forward strand.
CAACGCCGGCTTCGGCCCGCTCACGGACCTGGTGTTCACCTTCGCCCACCAGCTGCTGCCCATCGAGATGGACGACACAGAGACGGGCCTGCTCAGTGCCATCTGTCTCATCTCCGGAGGTACACACTACATTATGGTGGCGTGGGAAATGCATTCATAAAGCCTTCATAACACAATAGAGTGGACAGAAGTACACAACACAACACAAAGACTTTTAAAGGGCAGTATGATGTGTTGGGCATCACAGTATGGTGTCCTGGACGTGGGCATCACAGTATGGTGTCCTGGACGTGGGCATCACAGTATGGTGTCCTGGACGTGGGCATCACAGTATGGTGTCCTGGACGTGGGAATCACAGTATGGTGTCCTGGACGTGGGCATCACAGTATGGTGTCCTGGACGTGGGCATCACAGTATGGTGTCCTGGACGTGGGCATCACAGTATGGTGTCCTGGATGTGGGCGTCACAGTATGGTGTCCTGGACGTGGGCATCACAGTATGGTGTCCTGGACGTGGGCATCACAGTATGGTGTCCTGGACGTGGGCATCACAGTATGGTGTCCTGGACGTGGGCATCACAGTATGGTGTCCTGGACGTGGGCATCACAGTATGGTGTCCTGGACGTGGGCATCACAGTATGGTGTCCTGGACGTGGGCATCACAGTATGGTGTCCTGGACGTGGGCATCACAGTATGGTGTCCTGGATGTGGGCGTCACAGTATGGTGTCCTGGATGTGGGCGTCACAGTATGGGCATAGATAGAGAGTTGTCAGAGACCTAGATGATGGAGTAGATTATATTTAAAGTTCTGCCTTGCAGAAAAAAAGTTGGTTTAGAAGACAAAACAAGAGAGACTGTGCTGTGTATTCACCTCATAGTCGAGCTACTTCTGATATGGTCTCACGGTCTCTCTGATATCACGGCCTCCACTGGGCATCTCTGTTACGTCTTGTAAAACACGGTGTCGGACAGAAAATGGTTGAAACACCTTCTTATGCGCCGTCGCTTAACTGAGACCTGGCAAACCGGAAAAATGTGATGACATTCAGCCGTTTAGGGATAAGGTTAGGATTATTCGTAGGGTTAGCAGTTTAGATTTCTAACGGGGGAGGCTGACATTTATTAGAAGAGACACAGCTCAGTATTACAGCATAATGCAGTTACAAATCACACACACACTCCCCAACTCTCTTCCTCTCTGGTTTTGGGATATGTCTCCGGCTGAAGTCACCAATCCCCAGTGATTTGCCACTTATTACATGCCATTGCATAATCCAGAGAGTGAAGAACTAAGTGATCAGCCCGTGAGTCTTGGTAATGTGACTCTGTTACTGGGAGGACTCAGGGTCACAAAGCAGGAGCTGGTGCTTTCAACACACTCACACACTGACACCTTGTGGTCTCCAGCGGTACTGCATTGGCTAATGTAAAAAAGAACAGTGTTGAGGGGAAAAAGTTAATTGGTCTGCTGGCTCTTGAGAACTATGCAGTAGTGAGAGAACATGCTTCTGATGTCCTTGTAATGGTCCATTGAGATTACCATTCAAGATTAAAATTGTAATCAGATTACCAATGGGGCATAAAACTAAAGCCCTAAGTGCCTGTGGGCTGGAACACACCATGAACCCATTATTGAAGTCTGTTCTACAAACACGCTGGAGGCCTAAACAGAGCAGGACCAGAACCAACCACCTAGCTCAAGGACATTGCATGCTCTTAAAAAATAATAATATTTATGACCGAAAATTGGTTTCTTGTTTCTAGGCATTTTCAAGGCATATCGTTGTTGCCAGACTTTAACATAGTACAGTCTGATGGCTGTATAGTACAGTCTGATGGCTGTATAGTACAGTCTGATGGCTGTATAGTACAGTCTGATGGCTGTATAGTACAGACTGATGGCTGTATAGTACAGTCTGATGGCTGTATAGTACAGTCTGATGGCTGTATAGTACAGTCTGATGGCTGTATAGTACAGTCTGATGGCTGTATAGTACAGTCTGATGGCTGTATAGTACAGTCTGATGGCTGTATAGTACAGTCTGATGGCTGTATAGTACAGTCTGATGGCTGTATAGTACAGTCTGATGGCTGCATAGTACAGTCTGATGGCTGCATAGTACAGTCTGATGGCTGCATAGTACAGTCTGATGGCTGCATAGTACAGTCTGATGGCTGCATAGTACAGTCTGATGGCAGCTTAAGGCAAAGACATGCATTGTGTTAAATAATTTTTAATATGTGAACAAAATATTGTTTATTCATTCAAAATTGGATTGTGTATGTTTGCCAGATCGTCAGGACCTTGAAGAGCCCTCTAAGGTAGACGAGCTCCAGGAGCCTCTGTTGGAGGCTCTGAAGATCTACGTGAGGAAGAGGAGGCCCAGCAAGCCGCACATGTTCCCCAAGACCCTGATGAAGATCACTGACCTCCGCAGCATCAGCGCAAAAGGTACAGACCAAATAAAATATAACACTGTTTTATATGACTTAATGCTCTATCACATTACGGCATGCTCTATACCACTATTTTATATGACTTAATGCTCTATCACATTACTGCATGCTCTATACCACACATTTATATGACTTAATCTATCACATTACTGCATGCTGTATACCACTATTTTATATGACTTAATGCTCTATCACATTACTGCATGCTCTATACCACACGTTTATATGACTTAATCTATCACATAGGTTTTGCAATATGTCCTTTTCTCCCTCCAGGTGCAGAGCGGGTCATCTCCCTGAAGATGGAGATTCCTGGCTCCATGCCTCCTTTGATCCAGGAGATGCTGGAGAACTCAGAGGGCCAAGATGGCCAAAGCAGTACCCAGAGCGAGGAGGACGGCAGCCCCAAGAAAGGGACCCCTAAGGGGAGTAAGGGAGGTAAACCCAAAGGGAGTAAGGGAGGTAAACCCAAGGGGGTCAACAGAGGGAAACCTAAGGGGGCAAAACCCTGTCCTGAGTCCCCAGAACCCTCAGACAGCGATGGGTCCACAACTGCCCCTGAGGAGGCGGAAGAACAGGAAGACCCTTAGGTCCCAGGTGGATCACTCACGGACTCACCTTCTCTCTCTGTCTTACATTTATTTGCACAAAACAAAAACAGAACGTAGGTTGACAGCAAAGCATGGTGGACTTACTCTCCCCTCTTAACTCTCCTTCACGGGTCTTTGGTCTCCAGGCAACCCACCACCACCACCTGTGCTTGTTCTTATGTTTTTTCTTATATATTTTTTCATTTTTTATGACATCACTAAGGCCTAAAAGGACCAGTGGTTGGTTTGTGCATAATTATTCTAAACTGATGCTCTTATTTTGGCGTTATGTCTCTGGGACTAGGGCGTGGTTGATCGAGTTTGGGTTTGACCCTGCCCGGCACGTCCACCTGTTGTACACTAAGGTCAAAGGTCGTCCACCTCAGGTCTCCTGTGTAAATTCATCCCTGCATGACGGGCTGTCCGAGTTTATTGTGTTTTCAATCTCTTTTTTATCTCTCTCCCTCCTCTCCCTTCCTCTCCCTCCTCTTCCTCCTCTCTCTCGCTCTCTCATATTATTGAAACACATTGTACATACCAATGTATGGTTAATCTCTTTGTTTCGATGGTGAATTTTGTGGTGCTTTTTTCATTGTCTGAAATATTATCGTTTGAGACAAAACAGTACATGACACGGTTTAGGCCTAAAGGTGGCCTAAAATGACCTTTAAAAATGCAGTTAAAATAGAATGTTCTGGCATATAGACAGTATGGACGTCTACTTCTTTATATTTGTTCCTATATTTAAAGCATTTTTTATATATCTGTTGACTGTTGATGTCTCGATGAGTGTACATTACATGCATCACAAAGCCAGAGTGCTCGACGTTTCTGTCTCTTATCGACAGCTGCATCTCTTCAGCTGTTTCTTCAAGAGGGGAAGTCAGACTGTAGAGGCCATAGTTATACAATGACTAGATTTAATCTAGATTTACACATACAGAATTGGATGTGTCTACTACAGATAACAGCCTGTAATGTTATGTACAGAGACTGAGACTATAAGGCTCATGAGATTTTTAGCATGATTTAAATAAGGTTCCAAGAGTAAATCATGCAGTCATAACCGGTGATGTCACTGGATGGGCGGAGCCGCGCTTACTTTAACCCAGTCTGCACCACTAATATAACCGGTGATGTCACTGGATGGGCGGAGCCGCGCTCACTTTAACCCAGCCTGCACCACTGATATAACCGGTGATGTCACTGGATGGGCGGAGCCGTGCTCACTTTAACCCAGCCTGCACCACTGATGTATTGAACGTATTTAATGATGATTTAATATGATTGTGTTTACACTTTTTCCATGTGAATTCTTGTAAAAATGTCCCACCGTTAATACTGGGGGGGGGCCGGGGGCATTCTGATTACAGTAGTTAAAACAAAGTAATATTTTTGTTGGCATAAATCTTTCAATGTATGCCTAATAGCATCTACAAGCATCTGGGTAACACAAAATGCACGTTGGTTTCTGGTTCCAGGGTTCCAACAGTGTTCTGTTCCCCAAGAAACACTACCTGCTTCTACTTACATGCAAACATAAGTGTCTTGTTTTGCCAGTAAACTACAGAGTCATGGCAATCCTTTAAACACATTATCAATGTAACAGCTTACTGGGGAAGATTGTACACTAACTAAAGATCTGTCCTTCTGCACATTGGGTTACAGCCCTCACTATGTATTCTTAGTTGTTCGGAGCATTGGTTCATCTGCAAAACCACCTTGCATTACAAATGACCCTTGACCCTTAAGATGTACAGTACGTTTAGGAAGAAAGCCTGGGAAGTGTTTATATCAGGTGCAATGGTGTCACAGAACGTTCCAGATTATATTATGCGGACATGCTTCTCTGTCATTTAGAATGGGGATTCGTGTTAGTTCTCTTATGTGTAAAATAAATCTATTTAAATATGATTATCGAAATTGGAGCCAAAATTAATACATATATATATTTCATTTAAACTGTATTCGTACTTATTAGCATTTCAGTGTATTGACATAGAACCCACAAATGTGTCACAATTTAGATTTTTTTTTATGTAATAAATAGTTAACGATAAAGATAATTTGAAGTATATAAAACAACAACAAATATGTAAATGTTTGGATAATAAGACATCTATAACTGTGAAGTTCTAGCATATTGCACCCAATTAAAGCAGCCCTGGAGCAGCAACACTCATGAGTCACATCTCCCTGATTTATATAGACAGTATATTCTGACAACAGCTGCTTTTCTTCTGCACCTGAATCAGATTACAATTTGGACACTTGTTTTAACGCTAATAGACAGATATCCACACTAAATCTAGCTACATTTATTTATTTATTTACTACATTTAGCTACATTTGAAAATCACACATAAGTGATTTCCAGTGTAGAACAGTGGCTGTACTAGAAATAACCCAAGTCTCCTCCCTTTATCACCTGTCCTAGACTGGTCTCCCTTGTGGTTGTAAGGATAAGGACAGATACGATTGTTTAATCCAATGTAGACCGTTGCCTCAACTATATTCAATAAGCACTGATTAACATAGCACTTATATAAATCTCGAACTTGTGAGTCATATGTAGCCAATACAATGTTAAGGATGATGGTAAAATACACATGTCTTCATCGCTCGTGTAGACGTAATAATCATTTGGCATAAATTGATTTGGGCGATGTGATTATTGTGTCGTCGTACCCAGAGCATCGGATGTTTTTTTATTCTGAATAGAGGCCAGAAGTTGAACCAGTCACCCAGAACCAAGGTTGGGGTTAATTCCAATAAGAATTGATTCCCGCTCCTTTTAGGAGCTGTTAACACTCACAACAAGTGCGTGTCTGCTCTGTTTCCACCTTAACACCACGTATGATGCATACATATCATAAGGGGAAAAACAAAACTGTCTCAGTTCTACCGTGTCTGAATGTGAATACGTTGTTAAGGAATCCCATGCTGTGTTAAAGGAATGCTAAATGGAACACAGTGTTTTGGCAAATTCAATGCATCTGATTGGGTATGAAAACTCGGATTCTGGTGGCTCGTTGACTGTGTGTGTGTGTGCGCGCGTGTGTGTCTCCATGACTCGAACACCTCCTTCACAAGACAGTGTGTTGTTGAGAAGTAGAGGATACAAGGCACGAAGTAAAGCCTTTTCAATGACCCTGCGGGAGTTTCTCAGCCGCATACTCCTCAAAACCTCTCCTCGTCATTTTCTTAAAACCTGTCGGAGGTGGACAGGAGGGGTGAGACCTCTGACCCTGATTCACTGGATTTTGACGAGGACACTGGGATGGGCGGCAAAGCTACACATCTGACACCTTTGCAAGAGTGTCTTTAAAGCTGAACAAACCTTCTTTCAGAACGTCTCCACCCAACTCCATTAGGGACTCACAGCGCCTTCTTTCGGCTCCTCGTGGAACCAGCTGAAAACTCAATCATTCCACAATGCTGAATTTACAATGTCGATTTCTGTTGAATGTTTTACCGATATAACTGTTAATATTTAATACTATCTCACTGCAGACATGTATTCAACGTGTGTGTGTGTGTGTGTGTGTGTGGTGTGTGTGCTTTGCATTCCAATGGCAGCTCTAAGGCAGAGCATGGCTATTCAGAGCATCATCTGAGAGCCAGCCTCTCAGGGGCATCAGCTGCTCATCCCCAAACTATTTAGGACTAAGAGATCTCAATACCTGAGTATGGGTTCATATAGGGTTCAGTACCTGAGTATGGGTTCAGTACCTGAGTATGGGTTCATATAGGGTTCGGTACCTGAGTATGGGTTCATATAGGGTTCAGTACCTGAGTATGGGTTCATATAGGGTTCAGTACCTGAGTATGGGTTCATATAGGGTTCAGTACCTGAGTATGGGTTCATATAGGGTTCAGTACCTGAGTATGGGTTCATATAGGGTTCAGTACCTGAGTATGGGTTCAGTACCTGAGTATGGGTTCATATAGGGTTCGGTACCTGAGTATGGGTTCATATAGGGTTCAGTACCTGAGTATGGGTTCATATAGGGTTCGGTACCTGAGTATGGGTTCATATAGGGTTCGGTACCTGAGTATGGGTTCATATAGGGTTCGGTACCTGAGTATGGGTTCATATAGGGTTCGGTACCTGAGTATGGGTTCATATAGGGTTCGGTACCTGAGTATGGGTTCATATAGGGTTCGGTACCTGAGTACCTGAGTATGGGTTCATATAGGGTTCGGTACCTGAGTATGGGTTCATATAGGGTTCGGTACCTGAGTATGGGTTCATATAGGGTTCGGTACCTGAGTATGGGTTCATATAGGGTTCGGTACCTGAGTATGGGTTCATATAGGGTTCGGTACCTGAGTATGGGTTCATATAGGGTTCGGTACCTGAGTATGGGTTCATATAGGGTTCGGTACCTGAGTATGGGTTCATATAGGGTTCGGTACCTGAGTATGGGTTCATATAGGGTTCGGTACCTGAGTATGGGTTCATATAGGGTTCGGTACCTGTATGGGTATGGGTTCTGAGTATGGGTTCATATAGGGTTCGGTACCTGAGTATGGGTTCATATAGGGTTCGGTACCTGAGTATGGGTTCATATAGGGTTCGGTACCTGAGTATGGGTTCATATAGGGTTCGGTACCTGAGTATGGGTTCATATAGGGTTCGGTACCTGAGTATGGGTTCATATAGGGTTCAGTACCTGAGTATGGGTTCATATTGGGTTCAGTACCTGATTATGGTTTCATATTGGGTTCAATACCTGAGTATGGGTTCATATAGGGTTCAATACCTGAGTATGGGTTCATATTGGGTTCAGTACCTGAGTATGGGTTCAAATAAATATTGTTACCCTAGTTCATTGCTGCGTTACCCTGTTTACTTACTGGAATGCCAAGCAGCTGTCAATCAACCAATCAACAGACAGCAACTTAGTCAATATTAGAATTAACTAAATAAATGGTGATCATGCTCAGGTCAGGAACAATGCAGACAGAAATAAACTGAATAGAGTATGTAAACTGATTTCATACTCTACAAGTCTTATCTGTTCTTCCTTTCTGAACATTCCAGAATATTTTGCTCTACTAAAACACTGCCCATGATCTAATTACCAATCTAGAATAAGCCAGAAAGAACAAGACTGTGAACCGCAAAAGCAGCTCTGTTGTTGTAATGTCTATTCAAAAGGTGTCTGTGTTCAAAAGCATTTACAGCGTTTTTTCACTCAAACTCTTTGTCCATCGGCAGTGACAGTGTTGTATAGTTGTTATAACGAAGAGACGTCCAATGATGTTTGAGTTTTATTAACTCTGTCTTACTGGACACGAGGGTGGGCAGAGGCTTCCTTTAGTGGTTAGGAATTTACCCAGAACCTCCTGCTTACCTGCTGAGATGTGAAAATAGGAAGTCTTTATAAGGAGCTTTTTGGTGTGAGCTTCTATCTTGTTTTGTTTTCCATTTTCAATATTGTCTCTTTGTTTGTACATTAACAATGCTTTTTATGTTCATATACTGTTTAACTTTACCATGAACTGTCCTGGCAAAGTAATAAAATATATTTATTTTAAAATACTTAACTTGTTAATGTATTCTAACTTGAACGTGTTGAACTGGTGTCTAACTCTGAAAGTATTGTGCCCCAATCATGTAGTCAAGGTGAGGTCAATTAAGGAAATCACAGTCGGACAGAAAACCCAGTGGCCAGATAATAATTTACATTTCATTCGTTTACTTCCAAGTTCATGTTCAAAAAGGTACATTGTCTCTTTTTTACTTTTTAACAATTAAAATGTGCTGAAGCACCGCATTCCTAACTTCTAAAAGCTGCTTAGGACAAATACAGAACATGGTAATAATAAAAAAACAATTGTATGTATAATAAAAGTGTAAAACACCTACACAGTAGAAAGCATTGAACGTCACCATTAAAAGAAAAACAAATGAAAGAGGAAGGGAAATGTACAAAAGTCTGCGGGACACAGCACAGGGGAATTTCCACAAGCATGTGTCTGTGGTCCTAGTTGAATACTTCAAAACCTCCCAGTTACCCTCCCATTATTCAAATAATCACTGATCTTACATGACTAGTGCTGGTATACAGCCACTGCTTTCACCTATCCTACCTTTCACATATTCTCTAGGAGCAGGGAAGAATGTGGCGATGAGTCAATGGCCAATCTATCCGCTCTTGTGATCCATCGTGGTGATCACAGATTGTGATTGGATTGGTGATAACAAGGACTCGACCAATTACTTTCCAGACCTGCCGATGAAGACATGTGATTACCTCAAGGGGAGGGCGGAAGTACTTAAAGCCTTGGAAGAGTGCCGGTGTGTGGGAGGGATTCCATTGACTAGTTAAACATGTCGTACTGATCGTCGTCTGACCCGGACGCCGACTCTGCAAAGTACTTCACTTCCTTCTTGGCCCTCCCTCGGCCTGGTCGTTCCCGAGACACCACATCTGATTGGCTAAAACGGTTGGAGTCCAGATCGTCAGCGTCATCCTCGTCTGAAGTCGGGGGCTGGGTAGAGGCCACTTTCTTCGATGGCTTCTACGCAGAAAAAAGACAAACATTAGATGCTTGTAGTTACTTTTAGTTTACTTGAATTAGAATTGGGTTTCATTCAGTGACGCTTTCTCCTACCCTGCTGGCTGGGGCTTTTGCTACTTTCACATGAGCTTTCTTAGGACTGAAATCATCCTCTTCAGATCCGGACTGCTTCCTCTTCCTCCCCCGGCCTTTACCTGTACAGGTTAGGAGAAATACACCCTGGTTACATCTTGGATGTTTCGAGAACAATATTTAGTGCCTGTGGCCGGTTGCATCAGCTGCAAATAAACAAGCTGAGCCCTTTAGAGGTGAGAATACAGAATGTTAGTGTGTTAAATGTTAATAATACATCACACTTCCCAAATACAGTTTCATAACAAAACATATTGATCATTCTGAGCTCAATTGTGAGTACCTTTCAAATGTCTCTATTCCGCAAAAAGTAAATGTGTTTTGTAAATGTTATTGCTGTCTCTTTATAGTGAATGTTTAATTAATTTCAGAATAAGGCTGTAAAACAAAATGATGGGGACAGAATAGTTTCTGTAGAACTATACATTTGAAAACCTTTCTCTCATCATCATTGTGTCCCGGTTGTGTGTACTAATGTTTAATACAGTTTGTGGCATACGCCCTCACTTTCAGGGACTGGTCATAGTAGTTAATTACCAACTTGTCATATTGTGGTCACCATTTACATTGTTATTTGACATCATAATGTGGTCACCATTGATATTTTGGTTTTTGACATATTGTGGTCACCATTGATATTGTTTTCTGATATTATATTATGGTCACTATTGATATTGTTTTCTGATATTATATTATGGTCACCATTGATATTGTTTTCTGATATTATATTATGGTCACTATTGATATTGTTTTCTGATATTATATTATGGTCACCATTGATATTGTTTTCTGATATTATATTATGGTCACCATTGATATTTTGGTTTTTGACATATTGTGGTCACCATTGATATTGTTTTCTGATATTATATTATGGTCACTATTGATATTGTTTTCTGATATTATATTATGGTCACCATTGATATTGTTTTCTGATATTATATTATGGTCAGTATTGATATTGTTTTCTGATATTATATTATGGTCACCATTGATATTGTTTTCTGATATTATATTATGGTCACCATTGATATTTTGGTTTTTGACATATTGTGATCACCATTGATATTTTGGTTTTTGACATATTGTGGTCACCATTGATATTTTGGTTTTTGACATATTGTGGTCACTATTGATATTTTGGTTTTTGACATATTGTGGTCACCATTGATATTTTGGTTTTTGACATATTGTGGTCACCATTGATATTTTGGTTTTTGACATATTGTGGTCACCATTGATATTTTAGTTTTGACATATTGTGGTCACCATTGATATTTTGTTTTTTGACATATTTGTGTCACCATTGATATTTTGGTTTTTGACATATTGTGGTCACCATTGATATTTTGGTTTTTGACATATTGTGGTCACCATTGATATTTTGGTTTTTGACATATTGTGGTCACCATTGATATTTTGGTTTTTGACATATTGTGGTCACCATTGATATTTTGGTTTTTGACATATTGTGGTCACCATTGATATTTTGGTTTTTTACATATTGTGGTCACCATCCATATTGTTTTCTGATATTATATTGTGGTCACTATTGATATTATTTTCTGATATTATATTATGGTCACTATTGATATTGTTTTCTGATATTATATTATGGTCACTATTGATATTGTTTTCTGATATTATATTATGGTCACCATTGATATTTTGGTTTTTGACATATTGTGGTCACTATTGATATTGTTTTCTGATATTATATTATGGTCACTATTGATATTGTACCTTTGAGTGCTGCTGCTGGCTTTTTGGAGCTGCTGTCCGAGTCCGAGTCCCAGACGGATGTGTCCAGCTTCTGTTTTGGGACTTTGGGTGCCGGGGCTTTTCTGGGTTTGGGTGCTGCATCTGAAGGCTTTTTAGCTGCTGTGACTGACAGATACTTGTTATAAATATGGATCCTACCGCATTTCTGTTCAGTCTTACCCACCTACAGCACATCTACCCTACTACAATATGAATAACATAAGGCTGTTACAGGTATCTGAAAACATTGCCAGTTGCATTTGTGTTCCCCCTTGTGGCAGGTTTGGGTGTTACCTTTCTTAACTGGGGCAGGTTTATCAAAGGCGGAACTGCTGGAATAGGAGAGGGCCTTGTCTTCCTCATCACTGTCAAACTTGAGATTGTCTGGAAGAGAAGATCAACAAATAACCACTATGGCTAACATCTAATTTGTATTTGCACCCAATAGACAAACATGGACTTTAAAACACCAAAATGGGTAAGTCTTTTGGTTGTGGCAGTTTGTGTATTTACCACTGTCATTGCTCTTTTCTGAGGAGAAAGCTGACTTGGATGAGGAGAATATACCATCTGGTTCCTTTTTCTTCTTTGCTGGTAAAACTGTGGTGGAGGTTGTCCGTTTAGGCGGAGGAAGAATTTCTTCTTCGTCCTCGTCACTCTCCTCTTTGTACCGCTCTTTAGTCTCAGATGAAGGGGTAAAGTCATCTTTGTAGGGCCGAACTGGCGAAGATGCAGCGTCAGCCTCGTCATCATCATCATCAATATCTTCGCCGCCGTCCTCTTCCTCACTGAAGTCAAAAGTATACTTGGGCTTGGCCGCTGGGAAACAGAGATCAACAGGCATGTGTGTGAAATTCCTTGATATCACTGCAGCAGACTGATTTAACAAGGTTTTAAACAGCATGTCCTAATAGAACATTACTGGCATTAGTGAAAAGCCACAGATCCATACTAAATGACTGTAACCAATCAGTCTTGTGACTAACACGGCATTAATTCTTCTATTGCCATTCTTAAAGCTAGTTCCAACAGGTCAGCAGACACCCATGGGAGATGAGAGATCTTTTCTAACATGTACCCTACATTGGATTTTCACTGTCTAAACAATGATAGTGATGTCAGCAAGCTGCATTAGTTCTATTCTCATGGTCTGTTGTGCCCTGACATATCCCAGGTAATTAGTTCATTGACATATCCCAGGTAATTAGTTCATTGACATATCCCAGGTGATTAGTTCTTTGACATATCCCAGGTAATTAGTTCTTTGACATATCCCAGGTAATTAGTTCATTGACATATCCCAGGTGATTAGTTCATTGACATATCCCAGGTAATTAGTTCTTTGACATATCCCAGGTAATTAGTTCATTGACATATCCCAGGTAATTAGTTCATTGACATATCCCAGGTGATTAGTTCATTGACATATCCCAGGTGATTAGTTCATTGACATATCCCAGGTGATTAGTTCATTGACATATCCCAGGTGATTAGTTCATTGACATATCCCAGGTGATTAGTTCATTGACATATCCCAGGTGATTAGTTCATTGACATATCCCAGGTGATTAGTTCTTTGACATATCCCAGGTGATTAGTTCTTTGACATATCCCAGGTAATTAGTTCATTGACATATCCCAGGTGATTAGTTCATTGACATATCCCAGGTGATTAGTTCATTGACATATCCCAGGTAATTAGTTCATTGACATATCCCAGGTGATTAGTTCATTGACATATCCCAGGTGATTAGTTCATTGACATATCCCAGGTGATTAGTTCTTTGACATATCCCAGGTAATTAGTTCTTTGACATATCCCAGGTAATTAGTTCATTGACATATCCCAGGTGATTAGTTCTTTGACATATCCCAGGTAATTAGTTCATTGACATATCCCAGGTGATTAGTTCATTGACATATCCCAGGTGATTAGTTCTTTGACATATCCCAGGTGATTAGTTCTTTGACATATCCCAGGTGATTAGTTCATTGACATATCCCAGGTGATTAGTTCATTGACATATCCCAGGTGATTAGTTCATTGACATATCCCAGGTGATTAGTTCATTGACATATCCCAGGTGATTAGTTCATTGACATATCCCAGGTGATTAGTTCATTGACATATCCCAGGTAATTAGTTCTTTGACATATCCCAGATGATTAGTACCTGAGGCTCGTTGTGACTTGGAGTCTCGGGGTATGACCACAGGTTCACAGTCCTCCAGGTCGCTCTCTGACTTGGACTCATCTTCTGACCAGGGGTTACGCTTCTTCACCTTCTTACCAGCCGGTCCTTTGGGTGCAGGGGGTTTTCTGGCTCTGGGTGCACCTGTTAAAGGGAAAAGGCCCATTTAGAAAGGCTTCATTAGGGAAAATTGTTTCTCCAGTCGAGCTCATGTGTGAGGGACAATGTTTTGTCTGATGGTAACACTCTGCCTTGGGTTCACTATCTTCCTCATCTGTGTCCCCCCCCATCTGTCCCCATCGTCACACTAGAATGAACCCGTCTGAACAAAACAACAGCTCACCTGGCTCCTTCTTCTCCCGTTTGACCCTGGGGGCCTTGGGCTTTGCTGACCCCGTGGCTGGTGTGTTAGCAGAAGAGGAGTTCAGGGAGTTCTCTTCAGCTCCTCCATCTGCCCCGAGCACCCCCATATCATCATCAAACTCCATCTTCACCACCAGGTCAGCATCACCCTGAGACAACAGCAAACATATGTCATTTCAATAGCCTGAAAACACGCTAAGAAAAAACCCCAAGTGTTTGCTTTTTTTTGGTGCTCTGCAAAGTATATATTCTCAAGAATGAATCATTAACCTAAATTATCAAAATTGTACGTAAAGGACAGCATTCAGAGACAGATTAAACCGTGACAACCCATTCTGGCCCAGAGGGAAACCATCTGGATTAGGGTTTGGGTCCTTTATTTAATGGACAAATCAATATTGTAATCTACACCAGAACTGGGACAGAGTTTATGAACCCCGTACAAATGATATACAGTAGAAAATGGACAAAGCATGAAAAGTAACAAAAAAACTAAAACAGGCTTTTAAACATGATAAACACAAAGACTGGTCCGGCAAAGTGTTTCCATAATGAGGGTGGAGGCTTGGATTTCTACTTGAGTAAAATAATTAATGGCGGTCCCCCATGAACTTTAAAAAGAGAATTCCCAGTAACCAGGGACGTATAATATCAGTGATTTGTTACCTTCTTCTTCTTGGTCATCTTCTTGGAGGCGTCCGTCTTCATGGCCTGAGTGATGGTTGGAATGACCCTGCGACCATACGGTGAAGGTAATGTCTCCTCCAGGTGGAACTTCTTCACCTTGGGCTTGCCCACCTTGCCCTTCACCAGCTTGGTGCCAGTACCTGCACTCAGGTCTAAACGCTCTTGGGCCTCAATTTTCTGTAAAAAAATAAATAAATAAATCACACACAAAAACACGCCTCAGACACCTTTTTAAATGATGTAACATAAAGTCCTGGTACCAAACTGAACAGAAATCCAACTAGAATGTGACATTAAGTGGCTGTCGCAGTTGTGATTCTACTACTGATGTCATTGGCTTTGTGTGACATATTGACTTGAAACATGTTGTTTTTTGGTGTTGGTAGGTTCCCCTTTTTATTGCCCATGAGGTTCCAGCTGAAGTAGAATAATGACCACAACAACAGTCTGAAGGGTTTTGTTAAGTTGTGCTGTGCTTATTGTAAGCACATTTAACCAAGAGACCAGTAAGATCAGCCTCACAGCTGTGGAATTAAATAACAGTACTCTGTTATAAACCTGTGGCTCCACACACAGTGCCTGTAGGACTTACATCCAGCTCTTCAATGAAGACAGCCAAGTCTTCTTTCCACAGGTCCTCAGGGGACTTCCTCTGCAGCTCATTCAGATCTCCTTTCTAATGAATAACACACAGCCAGTCAGTAAATAGTGCTAGTATCCATCTGACAGGTCTATAAGGACGGTGCTAGTATCCATCTGACAGGTCTATAAGGACGGTGCTAGTATCCACCTGACAGGTCTATAAGGACGGTGCTAGTATCCATCTGACAGGTCTATAAGGACGGTGCTAGTATCCATCTGACAGGTCTATAAGGACGGAGCTAGTATCCATCTGACAGGTCTATAAGGACGGTGCTAGTATCCATCTGACAGGTCTATAAGGACGGTGCTAGTATCCATCTGACAGGTCTATAAGGACGGTGCTAGTATCCATCTGACAGGTCTATAAGGACGGTGCTAGTATCCATCTGACAGGTCTATAAGGACGGTGCTAGTATCCATCTGACAGGTCTATAAGGACGGTGCTAGTATCCATCTGACAGGTCTATAAGGACGGTGCTAGTATCCACCTGACAGGTCTATAAGGACGGTGCTAGTATCCATCTGACAGGTCTATAAGGACGGTGCTAGTATCCATCTGACAGGTCTATAAGGACGGTGCTAGTATCCATCTGACAGGTCTATAAGGACGGTGCTAGTATCCATCTGACAGGTCTATAAGGACGGTGCTAGTATCCATCTGACAGGTCTATAAGGACGGTGCTAGTATCCATCTGACAGGTCTATACGTGTCTTCCCACTCTGTCTGTTAGCTGTACCTTAAGGTCCCTTTGTCTCAGCAGCTCCTCCACCTTCTCCTTGGTCAGGCACCACAGGGACATGTTGAGGATGTAGTTGAAGTTGGGTCCTGACGTAGATCCCGAGTCCACAGAGCTGTCACTGTTGTTGCCATCACGCTCGTCATCCTCCAAAGCCTGACAGGTTGACAACAGAGGAAGAGTCATGGATGGTGGTGAGGAAGGGTCCAGTGGTCTCAGCAGGGCCTGAGGAATGGAGTGACAGGACGCTAACCTTTTCCTGTGCTTTGGTCCATGCCACCACCGGGTCTGACTCGAAGCCTTTCTGTACCAGCATCCGGATCAGATCCTTCTTAGACTTGTTCTCTGACAATCACAGAAATGCACATCAGTATCCTGGCAATAAACAGGAGAGGCGCGTGGAAATATAAAAAAAAAGGTAAATCTCTTACCGATTGTGATCTTTCCTTCAATCTTCTCCAACACAAATCGCGCCTGATTGGACAGTTTGGAAGCCTCCGCCCCCAGGCTTCCGATCAGCCAATCCTTCCTCAGCTTGTAGTATTGCAACCGTAGTTCAAAGAATTCCTTGAGGATGTCCTGGACCGAATCATACCTCTTTAGACAACCCATGTGATCAAACAAGACCTGAGAAGAGGATAGAGACTCTGACTCAGTGTGACACTTACGCTGTATTCTCGCAATCCCCAATAACACAAGAAGAAATACTGATGGGACATTAACAATATACTGTATTCTGTTGTGATAATAAACGTAACTAGGATGGAAGACAGTCTACAATACACTGAGTGTCCATGATCAGGGTCATTACAGTTGAGATATGCATGTGGTTACCATGGAGTTGCAGGTGAGGCTGGACTGTAGCTTGAACACTTTGTGTAGTCCGGCAGCCTCGGCCTGGGCCAGCTTCTCCTCAGACATACGGACCACAAACTTGACTGTTTGGTCTGTGTGGTACTCCTTATAGTCGTTAATCAGAGCCGGAGTCTTCTCTGTCCCCTGGAGCATGGGCTCCAGTACAGACTCTTTATACGCCTGGGAGACAGGAATGTGAGAGGGATGGAAGATGGAGAGATGTAGAGAGAGGGGGATGGAGAGATGTAGAGAGAGGGGGATGGAGAGATGTAGAGAGAGGGGGATGGAGAGATGTAGAGAGAGGGGGATGGAGAGATGTAGGGGGATGGAGAGATGAGAGATGTAGAGAGAGGGATGGAGAGATGTAGAGAGAGGGATGGAGAGATGTAGAGAGAGATGGAGAGATGGAGAGAGAGATGGAGAGATGTAGAGAGATGGAGAGAATTAAGTACACCAGAAAAAATAATAATAATATTAAAACATGTCAACATTAACTCATGTATGTGTATGGGATGTGTGCTGGCCTGAGAACTGGAGTACCTGTGTCCATGTGCGAACGGGAAGCTCCGTGATCTCAATGGTGTTCTTGTCTATGACAGAGACTTCTCCACTGACCATGTACTGGTTCTGGCCCAACTCATGGATCACTCCTTTGAAGTTCTTATAGCTGGGCAGCTTGAAGAGGAGACAGGAAGGAACATTGAACGGTTACTAATGGTACAAAAACATCTCGTTAAATCCTTATTCCAACCATTACTGATTAATGTATTTAAATTACAAAAGAAATGGCTTCTAGCGACATGTTAAAATGTATAGAAGTATCATTCTAGAAAATCTATGTCAGTTACATTGTAAATGACAAAGGTGTTACCTTGGGCAGAGGTTCCTGTCTGACATTTACAATGTAACTGACCCAACAGAGGTGTTACCATGGGCAGAGGTTCCTGTCTGTGTGGTCAGTTACATTGTAAATGTCAGAGGTGTTACCATGGGCAGAGGTTCCTGTCTGTGTGGTCAGTTACATTGTAAATATCAGAGGTGTTACCATGGGCGGAGGTTCCTGTCTGTGTGGTCAGTTACATTGTAAATATCAGAGGTGTTACCATGGGCAGAGGTTCCTGTCTGTGTGGTCAGTTACATTGTAAATATCAGAGGTGTTACCATGGGCGGAGGTTCCTGTCTGTTGGGTCAGTTACATTGTAAATATCAGAGGTGTTACCATGGGCAGAGGTTCCTGTCTGTGTGGTCAGTTACATTGTAAATGTCAGAGGTGTTACCATGGGCGGAGGTTCCTGTCTGTGTGGTCAGTTACATTGTAAATGTCAGAGGTGTTACCATGGGCAGAGGTTCCTGTCTGTTGGGTCAGTTACATTGTAAATATCAGAGGTGTTACCATGGGCAGAGGTTCCTGCCTGCTGAGCATTCGGATGATGTTGTGGACGATCTCTCGGTGGTCGTAGTTGGGGATCTTGCAGGCCCAGCCAGTCCCGATGCCCTCAGCCCCGTTCACCAGCACCAGGGGGATGATGGGTATGTACCACTCTGGCTCCACCTTCTGGTTGTCATCGAACAGGAACTTTAACAGGGAGGAGTCCACAGCGGGAAACAACATCTTGGCCAGGGGACTGGGGAACAGACGTTACCACATTATTAGCTAGGATATGTTTTATGACTGGTGCTCTACGTTTTCTGTGACAGCCTGTGCGCTGGTTTGACCTCTGACCCCACATGGTGTTACCTGAGCATGGTGAAAATGTAACGAGGACTGGCAGCGTCCTTGCCCCCGTTGATGCGGGTACCAAACTGCCCCAGCGGCTGCAGAATGTTCACGTTGTTGCTGCCCACAAAGTTCTGGGCCAAGTTTACGATCGTCATCAGCAAGGATTGCTGAATGAACGCACACGCACACGCACACACAGGTTAGAGCGGTATTGTTGTGGGATGTATTATTGGTTCTTTTCTTTTTATTTCCTATTGCTCTGTCAGAGTGCAGGCACCTCTCCATGATGGTAGGCTGACATCTCAGCCACTGAACCAGCCAGCTGAGCCACCTTCACTTCCCTCTTGTCATTCCTCTTCAAACAGGTGAACAGCACCTTCCTTTGACCAGGCTTCAGACCTGCACACACACATACACACACACACACACAAAGTCAAAAGATAGCAGAAGAGTACGCACCAAGTGGGTAGCGTTCTGGTCACAACAAACTTCCAGGCGTTTTACTCCCCTTTTCAAACGTCAAACCCCATTCACAACAAACCCCAACATGGAGTTACAAAAACAGACAGCCAGTGGAGGGAGTGTTTAGGTAAGTACCGTCAACTAAGGATGGGATGGATCTCTCGTTGTCCGAGTTGGAGAAGAGGATGAGCTCTTTGTTGATGAAGTCATTGTAGGACAGGTGCTTTGTAGCCGTGCCGTACAGGTATTGCTGCATGGAGGAAGAAACAATGACAGGTGGAGATGAGATGCAAATGGATAATCATCAGTGTCACATGGAATAGCTGTGTATACGGTCTCACCGGCGTCTACGGTCTCACCGGCGTCTACGGTCTCACCGGCGTCTACGGTCTCAACCGGCGTCTACGGTCTCACCGGCGTCTACGGTCTCACCGGCGTCTACGGTCTCAACCGGCGTCTACGGTCTCACCGGCGTCTACGGTCTCACCGGCGTCTACGGTCTCAACCGGCGTCTACGGTCTCAACCGGCGTCTACGGTCTCAACCGGCGTCTACGCTCTCAACCGGCGTCTACGCTCTCAACCGGCGTCTACGCTCTCAACCGGCGTCTACGCTCTCAACCGGCGTCTACGCTCTCAACCGGCGTCTACGCTCTCAACCGGCGTCTACGCTCTCAACCGGCGTCTACGCTCTCAACCGTGTCTACCAATTTACAATACTATGTTGTGTGCAGGTGTTGATGTAGAATGAAAGAGAATATGTAGAGTTAAAAATCACTCTGATGCTGTCGTCTGCTAAGCCTTAGCCTCTAATCGGATTCGCATGAGGAAACCAGCTGCTTCTGGTTAATAACAGCAAATAGAGTAATTTACTGAACGTCAACAATATAAATATGCAAATTGGTGAATATTCAGAATATTAACATTTTTATGATTTGGTTATCTGGGGGAAAACTGACTGTGTAAAAATGATCAAATGTTTGTGACTCATAGGAGCCAGCTAGAAGAGTACAGATCTGTCACACATCACAGTCCAAGTAGCTCTCAGGGCGGAGAGGTGTTTGTATGTACGTTAATAATATGTACTATTATCTTAATGTTAAATTCTCACAGTGAGCATCTCAAGAGTAAGTCAGTTCCACTCCGAGTCTCTGCTCTTACATCTACATGTGATTTGGTTAATGTAGATAGCGTCAGTACACAGGGAACCTAGTTACTTTTTTGAAGCACATGTGTGATAGGTAGCCATTAAAGACAGCTGAAGATTTAAGATAATTAACTATGCAGGCTAACACAGTCTGGATTTGAACCCAGATGATTTTTTCATGCATCCTCCCAGGTTATCACATGTCCCGCTCACCTCTGGCAGACCATGCATCCTCCCAGGTTATCACATGTCCCGCTCACCTCTGGCAGACCATGCATCCTCCCAGGTTATCACATGTCCCGCTCACCTCTGGCAGACCATGCATCCTCCCAGGTTATCACATGTCCCGCTCACCTCTGGCAGACCATGCATCCTCCCAGGTTATCACATGTCCCGCTCACCTCTGGCAGACCATGCATCCTCCCAGTTTATCACATGTCCCGCTCACCTCTGGCAGACCATGCATCCTCCCAGGTTATCACATGTCCCGCTCACCTCTGGCAGACCATGCATCCTCCCAGGTTATCACATGTCCCGCTCACCTCTGGCAGACCATGCATCCTCCCAGGTTATCACATGTCCCGCTCACCTCTGGCAGACCATGCATCCTCCCAGGTTATCACATGTCCCGCTCACCTCTGGCAGACCATGCATCCTCCCAGGTTATCACATGTCCCGCTCACCTCTGGCAGACCATGCATCCTCCTCTGTCTCCTGTCCTCCATGAAGTTAGTGAGCCATTCTTTCCTGTCATCGGTCTTCTTCTTACTGAACGCCTGAGACAGAGAACAATGGATAAAGCATTTTTTCATGCCTACAAATGTTTATCCCGTTGCCATGGCGTAGCCATTTTCTATATAATTTTCATGATCTATGTTTTTCCAGTCACCAGGGTAATAGCTGCATCGTCCTCCGTCCCGGTGTATCTGAACATGATCCGGTGTTTCTCCATGTCGGCAAAATACTCTTTGGCTTCCTTGCTTGTGCTGGTACCCAAACCTGGCAAACAAACAATCAGTCACTCAAACCATGTTGGCATTACTAAGCCAAACTAAAACATGGTATATAAGTCCGAGCACAGAAGCCAGGCTCAAAATGTCTTTAGTAATGTGAAATAGGAATGAAAAACACAAGGAATGTATGCATCTCAAAAGTTCAATAATTCCAGCAGAATTCGTTTAGAGGATTACAGTAATCTAAAGTACAAACCTTTGTAGTACTTAATGTGCCAGGTTTTAAAGTTTTCTGTCTGTTTTTTCCATTCTTCAAATTCCGGGAGACTGTAGAAAGCATAGTCTTGCTTATTTTTGTTGACCTATAGGACAGAATTCAAGACAGCAGCAGAGGTGTGTCAAGAAAATGGAACGGATGAGTAGCTCATCTGATAGAACATGGTCGCAGAAAGTGAGAGTGAACAATATGGGCACAGCTGCTCCAGTGTATAAATCTGACTTGGAGTCAGGTGTAGGAGTGGATCTTGCAAAATATTAAACGTCACAAGATTTCTTATCCAGCTGAAAAGTGTGAGGGTGAAATTTCATAAAAGCAGTCCAGTGATATTATATAGGGATGCACCGAATATTCGGCCACCGAAAATTTTCGGCCGAAAATGGCCCAAAAGGGCATTTTCGGTTTTCGGCCGAAATACTTTTATCACCGAAACAATACGGCCGAAATATTTTGTGATCTATTCGGATCCTCTGCACTTCATCGCGACTGTACTTGATCCGCGTTATAAAGACCATTACTTGGATGCAGAAATAAAGCAGCGCGCACGAGAAATGATCCAGGCGGCTATGGATGCGGAGAACCCGCGTGGAGACGGAGAAATAGCGCACCGAGCAGTAGGGCACGGAGCAGCAGCGCACGGAGATCAGAGCGCAGAAAAAAAGACTCGTCTCTCTGCACTAGATGAGGGGCATGCACCCTCGTTGTCTGATATGTTCAGTGAAATCCTGCAAGAAAGTGCCTCACATGGGCGTCGGTTTAGGGGGGGACACTGGGGACATGTCCCCAACAACATTTTAACATGACTAAATTGTCCCCACTAATATTTTAGCGAACTCCGTTATGAGTTTGTGAAGCGGTTTGGGTCAATTCCGACCGCAGAGCCGGTACGGTACTAGAAACGCCGTAATTTGATTGGCTAAAAAACCTAGGGGAGGGGAGTTATCTGACACGCTATAAGTACACAGGAGAGTGACTGAAGACTACGGTAAAGTTACCAGTGCTTTCTGTTAATACATACCCCATATGTTAGAATCTTGCAGTCACAATAAACAGTGGAAATGTTTCCTGTGTATATTTTGCTTATGTAATGTGGCCTATTTGGGATATCCCATTAGTAGGGGCGGAGTAGTGGCACCACCAGGGTCGCTACAATATATTGAATCTGACAAACAGCATTACCATCTAAAAGCAACAGGCTATTGTCTCAACTAAACGCAAAAATAATCACATTCTCAGTAAAAGTTCACTTGCCGGATGGGGGGGGAGAGATGTCCCCACCGAAGCTGAGACCAAACCTACGCCCTTGGTGGCTCATATCCATAAATGCAATGGTACTAATAATTGGCATAATTTATTTCGGTGTTTCGGTTTTCGGTCTTGGTTTCCTCTTTTTCGGTTTTCGGTTTCGGCCAAGAATTTTCATTTCGGTGCATCCCTAATATTATACCTTGCTGTTTTTTTTTTAGGTTTAATTTGTGGAATGGAGTTAAGTTAGAAGTTCACATACATCCAGTCATATATTTAGTCATTTCAATTTTTTTTTGTCATAATATGGTCTCGTCTTGTGAGCTAAGTGTATTGTCACACCCCTACTCAGCAGTATGTCTGTAATAGTTCTAAACCCCTGATAATATCTCAGTCTTACTTTGACGATGGGGGTGATGAACTCCTCCAGGAAGGTGTGTTTGAGCAGGGAAGGCCAGTTGTGATGGAAGAAGTTGATCAGCAAACCCTTGATATGGGATCCATCTTGATCCTGATAAAACAAAAAAAACACAAACAAATTATTAGCATGGATCGTTATGACATTATTTATATGGTGCCAATTCAGATTAATATTAAGAGCGTGGGATTTTGCTTTGAGCATGCATAATGTATTAAATATGTTTTAGTCATGGTATATAAACACACCAGTCAAACGTTTGCACACCCATTCACTTTATTGGGTTCTTGTGTCCACACTTTTGACTGGTGTTGTATATAACTAAGTTTGGCCATACAAATATAACAAACAGTGTAACGGGAAAACAAGTGTTGTTTTTTTTACACCTTAACACCTGGAAATAATACTAAAACAACGTCTGATTAGCAGTTAGCATCCTCCAAAGAATGTTAACGTAGTTGTATGGGTGAAAACATCAAGTTTGAGGAGAATACGTTTAGTATTGTAACATGGATCGTACAGTGGGTATCGATAAATATCATTTGTTTAAGGAGGTGACGTCCCCCTGCTCTGTCTAATCAACCCTCGGATGTTCCCACTGTGCTGGGGGATCTAGGGAGATCCAGAGAGCCCCAGGGGGATCCAGGGGGATCCAGGGGGATCCAGGGAGATCCAGGGGGATCCAGGGGGATCCAGAGAGCCCCAGGGGGATCCAGGGAGATCTAGGGGGATCCAGAGAGCCCCAGGGGGATCCAATGAGATCTAGGGGGATCCAAGGAGATCTAGGGGGATCCAGGGAGATCTAGGGGGTTCCAGGGAGATCTAGGGGGATCTAGAGAGCCCCAGGGGGATCCAGGGAGATCTAGGGGGATCCAGAGAGCCCCAGGGGGATCCAAGGAGATCTAGGGGGATCCAAGGAGATCTAGGGGGATCCAGGGAGATCTAGGGGGTTCCAGGGAGATCTAGGGGGATCTAGAGAGCCCCAGGGGGATCCAGGGAGATCTAGGGGGATCCAGAGAGCCCCAGGGGGATCCAGGGAGATCTAGGGGGATCCAGAGAGCCCCAGGGGGATCCAAGGAGATCTAGGGGGATCCAAGGAGATCTAGGGGGATCCAGGGAGATCTAGGGGGTTCCAGGGAGATCTAGGGGGATCTAGAGAGCCCCAGGGGGATCCAGGGAGATCTAGGGGGATCTAGGGGGATCCAGGGAGATCTAGGGGGATCCATGGATCGATGGCTGGGTTGGTATACTGGTGGTGCTGGTGTGACAGACACACAATCTAAGCATTGTACTTACAGTGATACTAACTAGGTAAACATTGTAAAACGGCTAATATAGTGAAGATTATGTACAGTATAATTACAGTATAATTACAGTATAACGGTTAGAAACGAGAGGGGGTTTAACATTATCTGTCAGGTTTCTGCACGACTCATGATGACACAAGTTAACCAACTCTCTATGACTGATCGACGTCATCATCTGTCACTTTGAAAGGTACACTTACACATCATTAAACTGCTCATTGGAGTTATATGGGAACCATTTAACATATGACTGACTTCCCCATTGTGGACTTCTTGCTTTTTTTTTTTTTTTTTTTTTTTTTTTTTTTTTTAGGCTGACTACTAGAACCTGAGTTGAGCGTCCAAATCAATCTAAAGGAATCTACAAAGTTTGCAGTGTCAAAATTCCAAAAGACGGCAAAAAATATATATTCATTCAATTCACTGCGATTGAACTTAAGAATTCAGTCTCTAAGTCCACCTTTCAAAACAATCCTTCATATAGATTTGGCGACGCGCTTCCATCTTTGTTACTAGTTTTTCAGAAGTGTGAAGCATCCGTTACCCAGTAAACTGCATTTGTATAGCCATAGTTATTGTCAGAATTCAGACATCACTTAATTGATGCCCGTCAGTGGTGGGAGTGATTAGGTGTTAGACCTGATCGGTCATGATCATGATCTTGCCGTAGCGCAGTGATCTCAGAGACTCTGCGTCGTCGTAGCTCTTCTTGTACTGCAGACCCACGATCTTGATGATGTTATTAATCTCTGCGTTCTCCATGATCTGACGGCGTAGAGGAGAAAGCATATGTTATTTTACCGATCTACCGTATCCATTATTTTCCATCGCACGCTTCCCTCCCGACTCTCACCTGCTTGTGTGTGGCCTCCCTTACGTTCAGGATCTTTCCCCTCAGCGGGAAGACACCGTAGCGATCTCGCCCGATGACACCGAGGCCTGACACAGCCAGGGACTTGGCCGAGTCCCCCTCCGTCAGGATCAGGGTGCATTCTGATGAGTGTTTACCACCTGGGGTTGGGAGAGAGGGGCTATTGAAAGCGCTGTGCAGAATGGGTTTGAACAACCTGGTGTTTCCCACAAACGGTAATAAGCTTGACAGGACCGATACGTCTAGCTCAGAGACTCATCCTTAATGTCATTTGTCCTGAACTAGTTTCAACGTGATTTCCTGTTATACCCGCGTCATTAGCATCGTCCAGCTTGGGGATGCCTTTGATCTTGCTGTGTTTCACTGAAGAACATTTCTTGTTCAGTTGTGTCTGAGCCTTGAACTTCACCCAGTTCAGAATACTCTCCACGATCCCACAGTTGGTCGCCTGGAAACAACAGTTCAAATGGAATATGATCATTTAATTACTGTATGCAAACCGAAGACAAAAAGTCAACAGGGAACTTTAAAAGGTTGTGTCATTTTGTTATCAGCACCAGGCAAAACCAGAAGAGGATTGTCAATCTATTGAGCCTGGCTCGCTCCTCTCTAGGCTTCTAGGCATATAGACATAAAGGCTCATAGGCTCCTAGGCATAAAGGCTTCTAGGCATAAAGGTTTCTAGGCATCTTGGCTTCTAGTTATCTAGGCATAAAGGTTTCTAGGCATCTAGTTATCTAGGCATAAAGGTTTCTAGGCATCTAGTTATCTAGGCATAAAGGTTTCTAGGCATCTAGTTATCTAGGCATAAAGGTTTCTAGGCATCTTGGCTTCTAGGCATCTTGGCTTCTAGGCATCTAGTTATCTAGGCATAAAGGCTTCTAGGCATAAAGGTTTCTAGGCATCTTGGCTTCTAGGCATAAAGGTTTCTAGGCATCTTGGCTTCTAGTTATCTAGGCATAAAGGTTTCTAGGCATCTAGTTATCTAGGCATAAAGGTTTCTAGGCATCTTGGCTTCTAGGCATCTTTGCTTCTAGGCATCTAGTTATCTAGGCATAAAGGTTTCTAGGCATCTTGGTTTCTAGGCATCTTGGCTCCTAGGCATCTTGGTTTCTAGGCACCTCTCTCTGTACTTGTTCGTCCTAGCCACCTACTGTAAAATGTTATTTCTTGCTATTCAGATCTATTGCTGGGTATCAGCGTAAGCACTTTGTAACAAGGGCTGATGAAGAAGACATTTTCAAAACTTATAATTTTATTTTGATGAAGAAACAGCATTAACAAAGTAAAATCTACGTACCGCTCTGATGAACTTCTCAGAGAGCGGGCACTTGGAACCAAAGCTCTTGGTCTGCAGGGTCATGTTTTCCTTGGTCTGGGAGTCAAACGTTGGGTTCTCGATGAGAGCATTCACAAACACCCAGATGTGGTTCTTTACCTGAACGAAATAAAAATATTGGATAACAGTTATTCTAAAACGTTACATCAGGACGCTTTTAACCAGCTCAGATACAACATAATCGTAAAGTAACAGTAACAAGTGCATAATACCATTTCTAAGACAGTCATAACTTACCTGGAACGGTTTCACTGAAACACCAGCTTTGTTCTTCTTTTTGACCACTTCTATCAGCTTTGATACAATCTGATCCACCACATAATCAATGTGTCTGCCACCCTAAAGTAAACAAACAAGCAGTGTTAAAAATAATAACTGATAATCCCCACATAATCAATGTGTCTGCCACCCTAAAGTAAATCAAACAAGCAGTGTTAAAATAATAACTGATAATCCACCACATAATCAATGTGTCTGCCACCCTAAAGTAAACAAACAAGCAGTGTTAAAAATAATAACTGATAATCCACCACATAATCAATGTGTCTGCCACCCTAAAGTAAACAAACAAGCAGTGTTAAAATAATAAACAAACAAGCAGTGTTAAAATAATAACTGATAATCCACCACATAATCAATGTGTTTCCCACCCTAAAGTAAACAAACAAGCAGTGTTAAAATAATAACTGATAATTCACCACATAATCAATGTGTCTCCCACCCTAAAGTAAACAAATAAGCAGTGTTAAAATAATAACTGATAATTCACCACATAATCAATGTGTCTCCCACCCTAAAGTAAACAAACAAGCAGTGTTAAAATAATAACTGATAATCCACCACATAATCAATGTGTTTCCCACCCTAAAGTAAACAAACAAGCAGTGTTAAAATAATAACTGATAATTCACCACATAATCAATGTGTCTCCCACCCTAAAGTAAACAAATAAGCAGTGTTAAAATAATAACTGATAATTCACCACATAATCAATGTGTCTGCCACCCTAAAGTAAACAAACAAGCAGTGTTAAAATAATAACTGATAATCCACCACATAATCAATGTGTCTGCCACCCTAAAGTAAACAAACAAGCAGTGTTAAAATAATAACTGATAATCCACCACATAATCAATGTGTTTCCCACCCTAAAGTAAACAAACAAGCAGTGTTAAAAATAATAACTGATAATCCCCACATAATCAATGTGTCTGCCACCCTAAAGTAAACAAATAAGCAGTGTTAAAAATAATAACTGATAATCCCCACATAATCAATGTGTCTCCCACCCTAAAGTAAACAAACAAGCAGTGTTAAAATAATAACTGATAATCCACCACATAATCAATGTGTTTCCCACCCTAAAGTAAACAAACAAGCAGTGTTAAAATAATAACTGATAATTCACCACATAATCAATGTGTCTCCCACCCTAAAGTAAACAAATAAGCAGTGTTAAAATAATAACTGATAATTCACCACATAATCAATGTGTCTCCCACCCTAAAGTAAACAAATAAGCAGTGTTAAAAATAAAACGTGCCTGATGCACGTCATTTAAAGAAAGAAAACACATTGATTTTCCATTTTGGCTATGCAGTAAAAATGCCAATTGTGTCCGTCCCAGTATATTCATACATAAAATAAGGCTTAGCTTCTTTTCAATATACCTCGGCTGGTCAAGTCTTGTATGTTTTTGTATTGTTACAGACATGGCGTTCTCCGTCTGTGTAGCGGGGGGGGAGGTGGTACCTTAGTGGTGGCGATGCTGTTCACAAAGCTGATCTGCTGGAATCCCTTCTCGCTCATGGTGAGACACACCTCCCAGCGCTCGTTGACGGACTCGTTGACCACCTTCAGGGCCACGCCCACCTCATCCACCTTGTCCTTCACATACAGGTCCACGTAGCTGCGGAACCCGTTAACCTGGGAGGACAGAAGGTTGGGAAAAGTTCACTCCCAGGGTCTCCAACACTTCAGCGTTACATGCTATGTCCGGCTAGATGGAGAAAGACTTACGGGGAGCTTCTTTCCGTTCAGCATGACCCTGACGCCTTTGCAGGAACCAGCGATGTCGTAGGCCCTCCTGGTGAGCAGGGCCATGATGTCCTTGTCCAGCTTCTCCATCTTGAACTTGGACAGGTCCGGCTGGAAGGTCACACATGTGAAATCCTCCCCCTCAAAGAACTTGATCTTGGGCTCGCTTGTCTTGGACATGTTGTTCTGCCACGTCTACAGAAGGTGAGAGGGGAAGACATTCTTCACATGTCAGGGAAAACAGAAATTAACTCCAGGGTGTATTCTGAAATTCCTATAACATCACGGAGATATGATGAGTTAATGAAAAGCCTGTTTAAAAACAGTTTGAAATCATTCATTTGGTAATCATTCCTGTGATATACAGCTACAGGACCACATCTAATAACAATATCTAATTTAAGGAAAATAATGTACATCCCACCAAAATCACCTCATCAGTGTCGACACCTGAGGCCATATCCAACAGTAAAAATAGACTCCCCCATACAAGCTACACCCAAGAAAACACCAAGAGGTTTCCAACTGTTTTAACACCGCTCACTGTTTCCTTTCTGACTGACTGAACTGATGTCATCCACGCTCGCCATTCGCCTGGTACCTGTGTGAAGCTGTGTTTGTACTCACTGGCTCACCTATCACCTGGTGCGTACATGTGTGAAGCTGTGTTTGTACTCACTGGCTCACCTATCACCTGGTGCGTACCTGTGTGAAGCTGTGTTTGTACTCACTGGCTCACCTATCACCTGGTGCGTACCTGTGTGAAGCTGTGTTTGTACTCACTGGCTCACCTATCACCTGGTGCGTACATGTGTGAAGCTGTGTTTGTACTCACTGGCTCACCTATCACCTGGTTCATACCTGTGTGAAGCTGTGTTTGTACTCACTGGCTCACCTATCACCTGGTGCGTACATGTGTGAAGCTGTGTTTGTACTCACTGGCTCACCTATCACCTGGTTCATACCTGTGTGAAGCTGTGTTTGTACTCACTGGCTCACCTATCACCTGGTGCGTACCTGTGTGAAGCTGTGTTTGTACTCACTGGCTCACCTATCACCTGGTGCATACCTGTGTGAAGCTGTGTTTGTACTCACTGGCTCACCTATCACCTGGTGCGTACCTGTTTGAAGCTGTGTTTGTACTCTTTGCAGGCGGTTTCCACAGTGAACTTTGTGCTGAAGATGTTGCAGAGTTTAGCACCGTAGCCATTCCTTCCACCTAGACAGAAAGCAATAAAGAGACATGTTAAATGGTGTAGTCATCCTAAATATATGTGTGTATGCTGTGTTTTCATATGTGGAGAAATAGTCCTTAGATAAACTGTCACACCAGTGATGTGTTACTAAACACAAATAAAAACTATTGAGATGAGATAAAAACGCTTTCTAATCAACACCGAATTAATCGGCGTTTCCTTCAAAATGACGTAATCACCTGTGACTTTCTTCTGGTCATCGTCATAGTTACTGGAGGTGAGAAGGTGCCCAAAGATTAAAGCTGGGACGTACATCTTCTCATCTTTGTGCTCCACCACAGGGATTCCTTTGCCATTGTTCCAGATGGTGATGGTGTTGGAATCACTGAAGGAGGGTGATGAGATAAACAATAAAGGTCAAAGTTCACAGGCGAGACAGAGTCATCATGGCCCTACTTCATCAGTTGGACTTAGCTTCAGTCATCCTTACGTGCTAATTTCCATTCAGTTCAATAATCCTCAAACATGCAGATCAGTTTGACAAGCAAACAACCTTTTGCCAGAAGGCTTTTCTCTCCAGTGGATTTTGAGCTATAACTTTAAAAATACTGTGCAGCAATGTAGACCAACTTCAACTTGTCATGATGTAAGCTCTGGTAAGGTACTCAAACATGATATAAACCAATATCAATCCTAAACCTTGAGAGAGGAGAGAATAAAAGGATGATAGACACAGAGAAACAGAGCCTAACATAATATGATGTCAGAGTATAAGGGAGCAATATTAATATGCTGCAGGGAAAACACAGACAGTCACTCTGAAGGACACTCAGTTTATGGATGCCGTGTCAAATATGAGAGAATGTAAAATGAGCTCCCAGAGATACAACAGTCACTCTATCACCCTGTCACTCTCTCTCCTCCATATCACCCTGTCACTCTCTCCTCCACATATCACCCTGTCACTCTCTCCTCCACATATCACCCTGTCACTCTCTCCTCCACACATCACCCTGTCACTCTCACCTCCACACATCACCCTGTCACTCTCTTCTCCACACATCACCCTGTCACTCTCTTCTCCACACATCACCCTGTCACTTTCTCCTCCACATATCACCCTGTCACTCTCTCCTCCACACATCACCCTGTCACTCTCCTCCATATCACCCTGTCACTCTCTCCTCCACACATCACCCTGTCACTCTCTCCTCCACACATCACCCTGTCACTCTCTTCTCCACACATCACCCTGTCACTTTCTCCTCCACATATCACCCTGTCACAACAATCTCTAAACTTGATTTTTCATTTCTTAGAACTCATTTTAATGTGGTTGAGTTAGCTTGGTTTCGACACCGTAAACCCAGCTTCAATGCATTCTGGGAAGTGTAGTGAAGCCCTCATATTCACAGTCATTTGAGGGCTCCCATGCCGAAGGATGAAGTGTGCAGCGTATTGGTGAAAGGGGCGGTACTGAAGTCATCTGACATTTCCAACACGACAGACAACTGAAATGTGTCAACTCTTACTCCTGTTTTGTCCTAAGCAGTTATTCTAAGCAGTGTACACACTACACAGCAGGGCTTCTGGGCTCAAAATAGACTGTACCTATTGTTGACAATGATTGATGATTGACAACAGCTTACTGTGTACTCACGGATCAATGGAGATCTTGATGGTAGTCATGTACTTATCCCTCTGTTTGTTGTCTGCTGCATTGACTGTGGATTAGAGAGGAGCACGTCTAAATGAAACGCAGACCGCAGGGATTCAACGAAGCAGATATCATCTAAATTGAAAATATATTCGGTACTCGCATTTTCAGTCAGAACAAAGACATGACGCCTGGCCAATGAAATCCCAGACAACAACGTTTTTCATGTCAGTCAAATCTCCTCTGTTAGTGTGTAATTCCAGAGACAGTGTGGGTACGGCTCAACTCCCTGCTATCATTACGGCATCGTAATCCTCAACAGCAAACAGCTTAACTAATACATTGTGCAGAGACCTCGAATGCAGACTTCTCACATCCACACTCCTCCTCAAAATGAAATAGACCTCCCCATCCAATTTGTTTTGAGTAGGTGGCTAGGAAAGGACACAAGAACCATGCAACATATCTTCCCCATAGTCCTCCATTCAGAACGACAGATTTCCTTTAGATCGCTCAATTATAAAGCAATGTCAGGAGTGCGAGGTGAGCAACTAAATACGCAGCAATGCACCCACTTGTACCTTTTGAGTAAGTGCAATAACAGGGCTTTTTGTAATACATAAGTTGACTATAGTTGTGTTTTACAACAAATGCATTAGATTTCACTGTAATAGTTGCATACTGTCCATTTGTACAACAATTTTAATGTACACCTGTCTGGCTACTACAGATGTGAACAAGCTGGTAGTTATATCAAAAACAATTACTGTTTACAGACAGACAATGTCAAGGATGACGGCCTCGTGACTGAGAATATTTGCCTATTTTAACACAACACAGCACATTTCCTTTCTGTGGTCGGCCTGCAGAAATTGACAAACTGTCTACTTATTCTTATTTGCAGCAGAGGTCATTTTAATCATATACAGTAGATAGACTGAATCGAAAGAAAGCCTTCGGTTAATATTGTTAACAGAGTGTGGTTTCAGAGACGTGCAAATTATCACAACATTTCTCTCTCACACATTGTGGTAACGACACCCTTTTTAAGCAGGTTGTCAGCCTCTGGCTTTAAAAGCGGCATTTATTTTCCAATCACCATTGGATTTCAAGGAGAATTGAAATGTAGGCTTGTAATCTACTTTGAAGATCTACAATCAATCTAGGAAGCCAGTTACATAGCTAACAAGTTGGATGTCCTTTTGCAAATGGCCTCAATATAAACATGGTGGGATTATAAGAAGAGAGAAGGCAAGAGAGGACAAATTATTTAAACCGGCCTGGAGCAGGGAGGTTAATTACAAGCAAGGCACCGCTAAAATACATCAATGTGAGCCTGGGGTGGCCCGGCAGTCTTGGCCGCTGCCCCTAATTAAATAATATACCCCGCTGCCTCTGATGCACATATACTCCGCTGCCTCTGATGCACATATACTCCGCTGCCTCTGATGCACATATACTCCGCTGCCTCTGATGCACATATACGCCGCTGCCTCTGATGCACATATACTCCGCTGTCTCTGATGCACATATACTCCGCTGCCTCTGATGCACATATACGCCGCTCCCTCTGATGCACATATACACCGCTGCCTTTACTGCACATATACGCCGCTGCCTCTACTGCACATATACGCCGATGCCTCTGATGCACATACGCTGCTGCCTCGGATGCACATATACTCCGCTGCCTCTGATGCACATATACTCCGCTGCCTCTGATGCACATATACTCCGCTGCCTCTGATGCACATATACGCCGCTGCCTCTACTGCACATATACTCCGATGCCTCTGATGCACATACGCTGCTGCCTCGGATGCACATATACTCCGCTGCCTCTGATGCACATATACTCCGCTGCCTCTACTGCACATATACGCTGCTCCCTCTGATGCACATATACACCGCTGCATTTACTGCACATATACGCCGCTGCCTCTACTGCACATATACGCCACTGCCTCTACTGCACATATACTCCGAAGCCTCTGATGCACATACGCTGCTGCCTCGGATGCACATACTCCGCTGCCTCTACTGCACATATACTCCGCTGCCTCTACTGCACATATACTCCGCTGCCTCTACTGCACATATACTCCGCTGCCTCTACTGCACATATACGCCGATGCCTCTAACGCACATATACAAAAATAATAAAGCATGAAAATGCACAAAACAAAAAAACAATACATTCAATGCGTTATAAACACCCAAAAGGAATGTAGCCTAGGACAGACAGTGAAGAAATGCACCAAAGTTTCTCATAATCTAAGATGTAGCCTTCAGTCAGAAGATATTGTTTCCTTCTCTGATTTGGTTGCTATGTTTGTTCTATAAGCATTTCTATAATTTTTCTTTAGGAATAAGCATTTAATTTAGCTCATTTATTCTTTGGTTAGTACTGACACCCTTGAATCTTTAAAAAAAAAGAGATAAATGGTCTTACCAAGAATTTCATCAAAGATTTTGTATAAGCCAGGAACATAAGTGATTTCTCGTAGATTCATCCCAAGGTCTTCATCAAAAACCCACATTTGCTGGAAAGGATCAAATAGACATGTATTTTAACCAAACCATGTACTGTACATAGACCACAAACAAAAAGTGAACTGGCAAATAGGTCACGTTTGTCTGTTATATCAGGTGTTTGCTTGTCAGATCTAGATATCAAAAAACGGGTGTTGTGGTTACAAAAGTGTCTGGGCACAGTAGGCACACAATAACCCACTAATTTCTGCAGTACATTGTTATTATTATATTATATGCACAGTATTATTCTGCAGGAAAACATTATGCACCCCACTGACCAAATAGACATGAGTCATGACCTACCTGAGTGACAGGCTCCACAGAGCCAATGTAGGTGTCTGGTCTCAGAAGGATGTGCTCTAGCTGGGTCTTCTTTTGGTACACCCGCTCCACGGACAACTTATCCCCCTTCTTCTTGGCACCACCGCCTCCTCCCTCCGCCTTGCCCCCGTCACCCCTTCCATTAGCCGCTGCTGCTGCGGCCGCTGCCTCCTCCTCCCTCTTTTTGGCAGCATTCTTCTTATCAAAGAGGGTCTGGTATTAGACACATGTACACAGCTTAGTTAAAAGAAGACACTATGATGTATTGAAGGTGTGTATCTGCAGACACAGGCATCTGACTAAGTCGCCTGGAAGGTTAACTTTTTAAGACAATTGATCTTAAGTGCACGAGCCTTGGTTACCTATGAAAAACGTGGGATTGGACATAGGACAAGTGTTTGTTCCAAAACAGAAAGATAGCACACGATACAGGTCAAGAGCACAATTTAAACAGCGCCCTTGAAAATTAAATATATGTTGTCATAAACAGTTAACACAAATTACACTGTGCAATAACAATGAGTTTAACTCAATCACATTCCATAGTCACCTGTGGACCTGTACACCAGTTTCCTAATTCCTCATTTAAATGTATATAAGCAAAATACCCTCACCATACACATTATCAAGTTTGCAACAAATTACATTACGATTCACCATCATTCATGGCAATATATCTAACATCCAAAACATGACAATTTCCCTCACATGATAGTCTACCATTTTAAGGGATCTGCTTACATAGTAAAATAAAATAATTTAAAATATATGACGTCATCTTTAGGTTTTTAAAAACGGAGTCAGCTCTCCATACAATCGTTCTGTTCATGACTATAAGTGATGAGGACAGGTAATCGAACGAACCCAACCTATGACTGGCACGTTATCTCCAATGGCTAAATTTCCATCAATGAAAGGCATCCAATCATGCATAATTTTTCTAAACAGAATATGGCTACACAACCGGCAGATAGGACCTCCGCCTTAAATGCTCAAGATGCACAGAACAACCCGGCGTGACCTCGCGTCTCCCGTACAGCCAGCTGCTCCATTGTCTATATTCAGTGTGCCAGTCGGGTGACAAACTAACTATGCTGCTGCCTCTTCCAGCTGGCAAAATGTCGTGAAGAAAATATTCGCCCAAATGTTTTGGTTAGCTATGACTAACGTTATGTTTTACAGTAAATATTCCATATTTACCGGGGCTACAAGTTAAATATGCAACGTGACTATCAATCACACAGTTGACGTGTATTGCAACAAAGAACTTTTTCTGCCGAATTGGTCAACTAGCTCAATCACCAAATGGCCCCATATTGTCAAGATAACAATAAACACTGTACATCTTCTCACGTCGCTGGGCCTCTCTTCCGTGGCGGTATTCGCGCTAGGCAACCATAGCAGTGGCCAAATACATATACATGTTGGTTCATAGTATATTATGCGCATGTTAAGCGGGCGGCACTAGCTATAGCCGTTAGCCAGTTAGCATCATCACTGGCCGTTTTAGAATGTCTGTGGAATTAAGTCGCTCGTGCATCCTGACCAACGCACGCGACACAGTAACAATACAGCAACTTACCACCCAGGTAAGACCCCCGCTCCCAGCTGCGCCGTTGGACATCTTCCTTTTGTGTTTCCCGAAATGTTCGCGATGCTATTTAGCGGATAAAATATGCGGTCCCGCATACAATACAGTCCATAAACTCAAAATTATATCTCAGTTAATGGACTCCATTAGGAATTGTTTTTTATTGTAAGTTTCCGTTTTAGTCCAAGTTGAAAAATGGCTGTCAAAGTTGCTCCAGAGATGAGGGACTGTATCGCGGCTATTGTTAAAATCGACAAGCGGTGGCAGGACTGGCTAGGCCTAAACTCTTCCACAAAGCATTCGTGCCCACTTGCTAAGATGTATAAATTACTGTACAATATCCAAACGTTAAATATTTAATGTAGTATAAAATGAACTGCAATGGAGTATAAATAAAATGGCTTTAAAATACGGTAGTAATTCAATACCAAAAATTTCATTCAAAATAAAAACACCGCCGCCTGCCACCGTCCGGCTCGAGTCGGCGACAATCCCGTCCTCGCTTTCCGAGGCGCCGGTACTTCAGCCAATGAAGTAATACGGGAACCAACATGAACTTGCAATTTGTAACCGGTAGATGGTGGTAGAAACACATCAATTGCACTACCCAAGACATCCATGTAAAATGGAGAATATCAAGACTTTACTAAAATCAATGAATATGAAAAATAACTTGAATATACATTCAACGTATTGAAACTAGGACACATTTGTCGTAACATCTAGATTTCAGCATGGTGCTTAATTGTACAACAAAGGAATTCATGAATTCAATGAACATTAACTGATAACTGTGCCCGACTTGTCAATGGTTCCATGGAATTTAAGTACAGATTTCAGTTATGCAAGCAACAATTACCCAATCATACAGTCAATTATTGTTGCCTTCCACAAATGAAAAGTAAAACAAATAAAATGACAGTATGGTGAACACCCTAAAAGAATAAAACATGGGCAATATAAAAAATTATATTGTCAGATTACATGGCTATCCATCCTGTACACATATCACCAAACTACAGTATTCCTGTTTCATAAGAACCAAGCATCACATTGATATAGTATACCTCTGTGGTTTGCAACCTTTTTTGGTTACTTTACCACCAGCTGAATTTCGCTTGGTACTGAGTACCCCTGAAGTATTCCCCTTGCGTGCCATTTACCAGTAGGTCTACAGTCTGGATTGTTCACAACAACCCCCTGTGGGTTGACTAAGTGACCCCAGGAGTCCTAGTACCCTTGGTTGGGAACCACTGCCATGACTACACACAACTTTAGTGCATTCAAGGTGGTTATTTTGAGCAAGGCACAGCACAGAACTGCTGATCTACAAATCTTGTACATCCCAAAACAACTTGACATGATTACATAACCAAGAATAATGAATTAATAGTGTCTTGCAAAGACTCAATTCAACACACACACACATCTTTATCATCAAGCGTCGTCCTCATTCATCTCGACAATGATTTCCAACGAGGAATCCTCTGGCTCCTTTAAACTCTGTCGGAACAGTTGGGAGTGTTGCCATGACTCCCCATCTCCCCCGGCTAGCTCCGCCTCTACAACCAGCTCAGTGGACCCAGAAAGAACCGGAACCATATGAATCTGTCCATCTGCAAGCATGACAACACATACATTTATTTTTAAACCTCTTAGTAAATGTTATGCGTAAAAACGTATACAGTGAAATGGTTAGACGTCTACCGAATCCAAACAATAAATATCAGACATAAAATCTATCCATCTAGCCGTAATCCATCCATATCCACCTCCTGAGAACTCTGTCGTGTACTGCCCTGACTGCAGACTCCAGCGGACGGTTCCAGAGTGAAAGGTTTGGCTGCATGCGCGGACTGTGACAGTCTTTATGGTCATCCCAGCAGAAGCACAGTCCAATTTCCAACTGATCTTTCCCAACAAGGAGCCGGCTGTACGAGCTAAATACACCTGAGAGAACAGGAAGCACATTTAATAGCAGTAAAAAGTATACACGAGGAAACACTTACAGATGATATGCATATCTTCTATCAAATCTACTTCTATAAAAACCAAAGTTTAATAGAAAAAGGCAACTTTTTTATCATAAGAAACGTTTATAAAGTCATGCTTTTGGATTAAAACAAACCATCTGCCAGTCATTCTCAAGCTTCCTGAACACTGACTCTTTCCTCCACACAGCCTTATCCCAGCCTTGAATGACTTCATTATCACTGAACACCCTCCAGTAGCGGTCCTTGGTGGAGCTGTAGCGCAGGTGGAATACTTTCCGACTCTTCTCCTTCTCAGTCGGAACAAACACAAACTCTGCTGAAGCAACCTGGAGGAACACAGGACCATTCATTTAAAAAAGCTGTTGTTCCACCAAAGGCAATTGCTCCCATCTGTCTAGAAAGACCCTTACAGTTCCAAATAATTGCAATGCTAATGAAGATAAAAATGAAATAACAAAACAGGCATTTGGAGCTTTAAAGAAAGTAACCACACTCATGTGTCAGTAACACAGCTGTCCATCTCACCGATGAGTCAGTGGCTGGTCCAGTCTCCCCACGAGCGGCCCTCCAGGCCAGGGAGCCGGAGTTACGTCCCCCCAGCTCACCCTGTTTAGGTGTCTTG
The DNA here is from genome assembly GCA_029465975.1 of Dallia pectoralis. Lineage (NCBI taxonomy): Eukaryota > Metazoa > Chordata > Actinopteri > Esociformes > Umbridae > Dallia > Dallia pectoralis. The sequence continues at coordinate 3,680,722 of CM055753.1, forward strand.
GGAGATATAAACTCTACCAGCTCGACAAGAAGCCTCTCTAACAGCTCCTTCTTCCTCTCAGCACTCAGAGACTTCTGCCTCTAAAAAAACACAATATAAGGATTGAAAATGTGATATTTTGACAGACATCCTGGATTACTTGATCTACAAATATATGTTTAAGTCAGCGTGATGGGCCTCTTCAAATATGATTATGCCATGTTTACAATGAATTATTGTGCTCTGCTCTACATAAATCTCATCAACATACATGGTCATAAACCATTATACCGTTTGGCCAGGAAGTAAATTATCTATGCTTAAGTGAATTTACCACATCATTGAGCCCATTGATGGTGTGTAGCAGCCAGGGCTCCTGGACCTTGTTTCGTCTAGACAGAACCTCTGGGTGTTTACAGGAATATCTCCAGGTCACATCCACCACCTAAAATAAAATAAACACACATTCAGAGAATACCACCAGCCACATCTAGAGACATTTCCCCACGGGAACACCTATCCCATATCAGTCTATTAGTGTTAAGAGTTCTCCCTCACCTGGTCTTTGGAGAAAGCCAGAATGTATGCTAGTTTCTTGCCCCAGCCAATTTCATAGAGCAGCGGTTTGTCACAGGTGTTCTCACAGGAGTCACAGTGCAGCCAGCGGCGCTGAGAATCAGAGTACACCTCTGTCCAAACATGGTCTGGGACAGGACAAGAGAACATGTCAATAACACATGTGCCCAACATCACTTACAGAGAGAAATCGCCAGCACGTCAATAGAAATAATCCAGTAAACATCTAAAGTAAAAACAGTGAATTGAAAATAAGTCATACAGAATCATGTTGAGAGACTATGTCCCCCTTAACTTTTAGGATGTCCAGTAACTGTCTTATCATTAACATTCATGAAGTAACCAACGACAACCCTGTCTAAGTTGCTGCCTCCGATACACAGCAAGGTTCTGAAACTTTCCCAGTGATGTTTCAGCAACCCCCCCACCCCTTACATTTTTCCACAACTTCTGAAATCTTTCTTTGAAAAAACTGAAATACTAATGGACAGATTGTTACTGTACCTGTGCTGTCCCAGATATACCTGGCCTCTAGGCCCATGGCCCTGCAGCATAGGGTGAAACAGTTGGCCCACTCCCCACAGCGCCCTCTCCTGCTCTCCAGCAGCTTCTCAGGGTCATTGTATCTGCAGAGGATGCACGCATGTTTTGTATAATAGTGGCTACAGATTAGGTTTTTCACACCCCTCTCCTGTCCTGCAAAAGGCATTTTCCGATAGCCGATGTTTCTCTGCTAATTGTTTTGCCTTAGATTCAGAGTGGTAAGATAATACACAGATGTGAACTGAAAGCTCTGACAATCAGCGCAATGGACAAAGCAGATCTCATGAGCATGAGCGCAGGAATCTCATTATCACCAGCTACAAAAACACACATTCCATAAAGGTCATTGAATAAGTCATTTGGGTAGCAAGATCTACAACCTTGGCATTGCTAGTACAGTAACTTTACTAAAGTTGCAACGTAGGAACATATTCCAGTTGTATTTAATTAATGGTGAAATATTTGGGGAAACACTGACTCAATAAACCCACCTGGGGAATCTGGTAGAGTGGTTACAGGCCTGGCAGTAATGGTTCTCGACCCTCCCGGCTCCCCATCGAAGGTCCTCGGTGGATGGGGTCAGTGAGCCCGAGGACCGAGTCTGACCCCCACAGCGACAACAGGGCAGGCAGTCTACCCATGAGAAGAAGTCGTTCTTAAACCAGCGGAGCAGCTCCAGGACCAGCAGGTCCTGTTCACTCAGGTTGCAATCTGAAGACCAGGAAGAGAAAAGCGATAGGTATACAGAAATGCAGTTTGGAGGCACGAACACTTTAGACGTAGATTGGCAATGCACATTTCAACAGTTCTCTGACACGCTCAAAATCCCATTTGGAATTGTTGATGCTTACTGGATTTCAGCTTTTGGTAGGTGAGGTAGAAGCATCGTTTCAGTTGTCTCTTAACGATAATAGTTGAACTGGTTTAACCTGAACATTCTTTCCTAGCAACCGGCAGTAGCTCGGTTATAAATAGTACGATATAACTGCAGTGCAGTAACGAACCAGTCTCTTACATGCAAAGCCCCATCCACAAACAACCAATGAACAACAGGTCCACCTAAATAAAAATTAACATTTTTAGCTGGTAAATTTTTTTTGCAACAAAGCACCTCAAATGTTAGCAATCGCTGGGCAAAACTGATTGACACAGGGTGACGATGTTACCTGGATCTTCCGCTTTTGCCTGTTGTAGCTTCTCTTTGGCTGCGTCGGTCATTTGCTGGTGTGGAATAACACCAAGAGCTTTATGCTGTAGCTCAGAACTCTCATACAACAATGCATGTTGGAAGTTAGACTGGAGCGTGGTCAGGAAGCTCATCCTGCTTTCCTGTTGAATAGAACAGATAGAGAAAGCAAACAAGGGGGTCAACAGAGGGATATGGATAAAAAGGTGACATATTTTACTGACAAGGGGGGGTGTGTCAGAAAAACATTATCTTGAGCACAAAACTGAATCTTTACCAAGGATGGTGCTGGTGATGGAGCTGGTCTTGCAGGCAGACTGGTAGTACCAGGCTGAACCAGGGTGGGGGGTCTTGAGGCCGAGCCAGTGGACACTGCTGGGACATGGGCTTCGGCAGAAACCTGTTGAAGCTGTCCTGAACTAAGTCTCCGGTCCCTCTCTGCAGCAATTGACTCCCGGATTCTCCTCAGCTGGTCAACAGAGGCTGACTTGGGAAACACCAGGTGAGTTTCCGCCTGAGGAGAGAGGCATCCATTAAAATGAATCGAAAAAAACGAAGCTACTCGCATTTTCTGTTATGCTACCCTTTTAAAAAGAGATTAACTCTGTGCTGATATTTCAATGTCATCCTCAAATGACAGATGCATTTAGAACAACGATGATTTCAGTATTTTGCAACCCTTTTAGCGACTGGCAAAAACCGCAGCTACCCATCACAAAGGTTCACAAGAAACATACAACATGGCACAATGCTAAATTGTAAAATACCACTTCAGAATAAACACACAACTAATTACATTTGATATAAAAAGAGCGCCACACAACACACAATACAAATGTCATTCAAGTCTAGTTTCACGGTCATCTTTGAACAAACAAGTCTGATTACATGTTAAAACATCCACAGCACTGACATCCACCAAAAATCTCACAAGCCTTCCAGTAGTAGGCATTCACATCTAAACTAATTAATTAAAAACATAACAAAAATATATGACAGCTTAAAAACGCTTTTTCCGACCCTCGAACTAGGATTTAGACCCATTCATTCTCCTTAAATCTCCTAAAATCCATGCAAAACAAAAGCTTTTGTCAACAGAGCCCCTATAACACTCACCACTGATCTTAACACTCTATTAAACTGTTCCACGTTGCACACAACATCAGACCCTGTAGTACCAGCTATACTGGTCCCTCATGCGGAAATCAAGTCTTTACCTCTACTCACAATGTCCTACATTCCTAAAGTAAACATATTCCTGGACGTCATTCTTTTCATTTCACTCATGCCAATGACTGGAACCAGGCCTGCAATTAGTATCTAAACTCTACCTACAAACAATACCCCATGATGCAAAATTAAAAGCAAGGTTGTAAAAATAAGTGATGGTTGTACTGAATTTCACACAGATGAATTTACATAACATGCATCTGTGCTAATGGCAATGACTGAAAGTACTAACTAACACTTCTAGTTTTTATTACCTTATAACCTCAGATGGTGACCAAGAATCCACCATATCTGTTTATTTGTATCACTTTCTGTAGAGCAAGTTAAGCTTCGGTTGTGGGGGTAAACAGATAAAACACCCCTGATAACATGTCCTTTAGAAAAAGCTTATATGTCATAGCTGAACATTAGATGATGGAATGGATATTTAGGAATTTAACACATTTAAGCGTGTACAAAGACAAAACGTTAAGCATGCATTTTCTTTCTTTAACCATGAGCTTTGATTATGGCAGAAACCTACCTCCTCAAAGCCCATCTCAAAGAGACACTCCACTGCCCCTTTGATAGGCAAGAGTTTGGTGGAAAATGTGGCGTTACCGAGTCGAATCGACTTGTATTTGTCTTCATTGGGATTCCTGCAAAGTCGTCAGATTAAATTGTATTGATGGTCAGAGCATTGCATTTAACATGACATACATGAGAGGAATATAATTGGCATCTAGTCATTTGATTTCCTTGTTACTTTTTTAGCTTCCCCTGACTGTACAATTTGACAGGCATCATTGTTTATCTAGGGGGAAATCCTGATTTTAGTGTGCTACAGTGCAATGTCACTTCCGCATGAGCCTCATGAAAAGGCATTGGTCGATGACATCTATGATGTACACGTAAGACATTCAGGGTATGGATGTAATGTCCGTTTCTGTTAAAAAAACGAAAGTATATCAAACATGCGTAAGCTAACAGGATAATTCAGATCGGATTTGGTAGCTAGACTAGCAAGCTAGCTAACTCTGTCCACCAACGCCGGCTGGCTACAGGGAAAACACTATTCAGTAACACACGTTACCTTAAAATGTTATCTGCGTAAGTGATTAACAACTTCGCCACGTCTAGAAACACTTCATTGGAGTTTTCGCATAGTGTTGAGACTCCTTGGGATCCAGCCATATCTCCCCTCTACTACTAGTTGTGCTTCAGCCCTCTATCTAGTCAAACAGCGCCTTTCACAGCAGCTAGCAAAGATGGTGGAAATAAATAGAGAGTCACGACTAAGACAGTTCACTCATGCTGTTTACTATTGAAATAACCCTCTTTTGAAATCGTGTTATGTATTTGCTATATCACATGTATTATATATATATATTTTTAAACTACGCAAAAACGGTACAACAACTCCTGAATAATCGACTGCGCGTAACCAGGAACAAGTTGTGTGTCTCGCTCTTTTTCCCATCTCTGTTGCTCTGTAACAATCTCAAGTAAATAAATAGCTGCCTTTGCGATGCCTTAACAAATCACAAAACATTCACACTTCACAACACAATATGCCAACGTTACCAAAAATGCCATATTCTGTATTTCTTCTTAGACTTCCCTTTGTCTTTAATTGTATTTTTTTGTGTACTTTACGTTTGATTGTGGAATAGGGACAGGCAATTGGATAGTATACCCTGAGTTAAATAAACCTAGTTGTATTGACGTGTGTGTGACACTCATTTGAGTAATGTCATAGTCGTTATTACTCGAGTTATATTTAATAGCTCCCACCAGGTAAGTGGCAAATACTTAATTGCTGTAGAGATTTATTTCGTAGTTTGACGAATTGCAATTAATGTGCCATGGCATGTGCGTTGGTTAGTGATCATTGAGAGGGACACAGACCAAGTCCAGAAGCATCATTTTGCAACTAGGTGGTTGTAATAAGCTTGTGTCTCACAGCCGCTGCTTCTGTAGTGATATTAGTTTTTGTTGTGCCTCTATAAAACAATATATGTTTCTTTCCAGCACATTTTACACAGACCAACAAAACCACAGTATGGCTTCATCACGTTGGCCTAAGTTGCTGTTAATATCACATCAAAGCAACCAAACACTTCTCAGAAAGGCCACCTGTATTTGTTCAACATGCCCAAATATGAGACATTACACAGTCAAAAACCAGTCCAGAAGAAGAGTAGCAATTACTGGAATAGGACTTGTCACTCCTCTCGGGACAGGAACTTCTCAACCCTGGGACCGACTGATTCGTGGGGACAGTGGTATAGTCGCCCTTGATTCTGAGACCTATAAGACAATCCCCTGTAAAGTAGCAGCCCTGGTGCCCCGTGGAGATGAAGACGGCCAGTTCAATGATGAGAAATTTGCCACCCGTGGAGAGATTAACAGCATGTCACCAGCCACTGTTATGGCTCTTAGTGCTGCCCAGCTGGCGCTGGTGGATTCTGGGTGGTATCCCAGCAGCGTCGAGGAGCAGTTGAGCACGGGTGTGGCGGTGGGGATGGGCATGGTTTCTCTGGAGGAGATTGCTAAGACCTCAGTCATCTTCCAGGAAAAAGGCTACAGTAAGGTTAGATGTGGGGTTCGAAGTAGTTGTTGAATGGTTGCTAGGTGTGTCCTGTAGTAGGTTTCAATGTTGAGATTGCAAAAATACATGACCAGTTCCCTTTAAATTCTAGAATAGACTTAATAAAAGTTGACCTATGTTTCTATTCTAGGTCAGCCCCTTCTTTGTGCCTCGTATCCTGGTCAATATGGCTGCCGGTCACATTAGCATAAAGCACAGACTGAAAGGCCCCAACCATGCTGTGTCCACTGCCTGCACCACGGGGGCCCATGCCCTTGGTGATGCATCTAGATTCATCGCCCACGGAGACGCTATTGCCATGGTAGCAGGCGGGACAGAGGCGTGTGTCGGTCCTCTGTCCATCACAGGATTTGCCAGGGCAAGGTGAGCCAGAAAAACAGAATTATTTTCTAGGTGCTATGGTTGTTGACGTAGAACGTTCTGTCCTTTTATCAGTGTGCAGTATTTAAACATTATATATAAATATGTATACACTCCATTGGGTACACATTTTTAACTGCTCGTCAACACAAATATCTTATCATCCAATCACGTGGCAGCAACTCAATGCATTTAGGTATGTATACATGGTCAAGGGGATTTGCTGGAGTTCAAACCAAGCATCGGTAATGGGAAGAAAGGTGACGTGGTTGTTGGTGCCAGGTGAGCTGGTTTGAGTATTCACGAAAGTGCTGATCTAATGGGATTTTCTCGCACAGCCATGATCTCTAGGGTTTACAGAGAATGGTCCAAACAAGAGAGAATTTCTAATGAGCGGCGGTTCTCATGGGTAAAAATGCCGCGTGGCTGCACATTTCAGTTTATAATGACTGCTACGTGTATGTATCGGTTTGCACCGGCAGGGCCCTTAGCACCCGCTGGAATGATCAGCCCAGACTGGCGTCGAGACCCTTTCACCCGGAGAGGGATGGCTTTGTGATGGGTGAAGGAGCTGCAGTGGTGCTCCTGGAAGAGTGGGAGCATGCTGTGGGGAGAGGTGCCCGGGTTTATGCTGAGGTGCTGGGGTACGGGCTGTCTGGGGACGCCAGTCACATTACAGCCCCAACTGCTGACGGAGACGGAGCCTTCAGGTGATAGGAATGGATTGGTATCGTCTCATGTACTGCAGCATGTAGCATCGTTACCATAAGTGACATATCTTTAATTTTAACTGCATTAAAAAGGCGTATCATAGTGTCAGAAATGGACTAGACATGCGTAAACAAGGTCATTTAAGTCATAACTTTATCCAATTTTTTTATCGTCAAGCTGGTCATTATTTTAAATGGGCTCATTAACATACATACGGAAGTGATTCTATTTTTTCTGAGCAGCTTCATTCTTTCGTTCTCCCAGATGCATGTCTGCAGCACTTAAAGACGCCGGTGTGAAACCCTCAGACGTGACGTATGTCAACGCACATGCCACCTCCACACCACTAGGGGACGCTGCAGAGAATGCTGCACTCAAGAGACTCTTCCGGGAGCACACCGGTGCCTTAGCCGTGTCCTCTACCAAGGGAGCCACAGGGCATCTCCTTGGGGCCGCCGGGGCCCTTGAGGCCGCTTTTACTGCTCTGGCCTGCTATCACAGCACTTTGCCACCCACCCTCAACCTGGACCGAACAGAACCGGAGTTTGACCTGAACTATGTGCCGTGTGTGTCACAGTTGTGGAAGCACGAGGGCAGACGGGTGGCTCTCACTAACTCTTTTGGATTTGGTGGTACTAATGCCTCGCTGTGTCTGGCCAGTGTCTGAATAGGTTGGCTGGAGGATTAACTTTCTGCTTGTGTATATTTTGATTCCTTCCACAATTTATTCATCGTAACCTAGGATCTAGGTTTGAAAACATTTTTTACATTATGTTGGGATGTTACAATAACAATTTAAAGACTATTTTCATGGAATTTGAATCAATGTCTGCATAATGAACCTTCAAAATGTTAAAACTGACTTAGCATACTTACATTACCAGTAGTGTTTTGATTTGACACCAGCAGGGGGTGCTGTCTCACATAAAGCATATGATATTGAGGTTAACATAGGCAAGTCAGCTTCAGTCCAGTAGTACACATTTGGCTGGTAATTTCCCCTGATATACCACTGTTGTTTATTGACAGAAGATTTTAATGTTTTCAATAATCCCCTCCAGCTCTGTCTCTCTTCTTGAAACTGCTCATTGTTTGTTGAAATAAGCCACATGTGTATCCACTGGTATTTTTCTTGGAAATATATCTATTTTAGACTCAAGCAGTTTTCTTGCTACAGATTAAAAAGCTTTGTTCAGGACTGAAAAGAGCTTTGAATGTAGAGATGCCAGGCCGTGTTTGGTCTGTGGGTAAACAACAAGGTGGCAGGACCCGAAACAAGACCTTTTATAGCGATGTTGTACAGGGGGAGGTTTAAGTGGGGACATGGGCACTCTATTCTCCCTACCAAAATACTACTGACCTGGGTCTCTAAAAGGAGTTCACTATATAGCCTATTGGGTGCTATTGAGGAAAAACTCATTATCTCAGGGGAGACGTAAAGGTAATGGAGGAGACATGTCCCACAGGAGACCAGGAATACAAGCGTTTCCATTAGGTCCTCTCCCTCCTCAACTCAACACCAGTCCTACAATGTGGAAAGGCAACAATCCGAGCTGCCGGCTGTTCTGTGGAGACGTAATGATTGTGAACGAGGAATTGGAAAGGTGATACGTGGATCTTTTGTCCTCTTTGTATTCCTACTGGGTCCCTGAATGTAAGCTGCTGAGTCTGACCAGTTGACATGGTTTGAATGGAATTGAACAATAAAAGCAGAACACTTGCCTGTTGCCACAAGACAATTTTCGGATTTACAGTGCATTACAATTACTAAAGCATCTAAGACAATATAAACCTATAAAGGGCATTTACTAAAGTTAGTGTAGTGGGCTTGCAAAACTGTGCAGGGGTTTCAAAATACATGTAGTGGGTGTTAGGATCCTAAAGGTTCATGAATGTAGGGTGGAGCTTGTATAACTAATGTGCTGAATGCTCCGACAGAACATTTCACGAGTGCAGAACATTTCACGAGTGCAGAACATTACACCAGTGCAGAACATTTCACCAGTGCAGAACATTACACCAGTGCAGAACATTTCACCAGTGCAGAACATTTCACCAGTGCAGAACATTTCACCAGTGCAGAACATTACACCAGTGCAGAACATTACACCAGTGCAGAACATTACACCAGTGCAGAACATTACACCAGTGCAGAACATTTCACCAGTGCACAACATTTCACCAGTGCACAACTTTCTTAATTCTACATAATATAATTGAATCTTCAGTCAACTGACCTCAGAGTTATGACCTCTTGATTGACTTAACAAATCAGCAGATCTCGCTCAAATACATTTGAGTATGTATTCCAATGTCTTGTTACGCTGATGGCATTATAAAGATGTTTTTCATGCTTCGCTGTAAATGTCATGGTTCCTATTTAAATTTGCCAATGTGGAAGTTTTGTTCCAGCATTGGATCTTGTGCCAGCCTGTCGACAAGCACCTCTAAAAGCAGAACATTGTATTCAGACAACAATCAAAGCTAAATACAAATTCTTGAGAACTTGAAGAATTTAAAGGAAATTAGCAGAGTTCCTGATGCTTTTCTGAAGTCTTTGAAGCGTAGTGATGAAAATGAATCTAATATAGTTAAGTTCATTCAAGTGAAGTCACAACTGGATTGAATAGCAGACACATTACCTGAAACTGACTAGCCTGATGAAGTACTAGGGGTTGTCTTTTTCACAAGGCCATTTATAGATATTAAGTTTTACTAACTCTTACAGGATGTAATCTTCCACTAATGAATACATCAATTATTAATTCATTTTATAACCTGAAATTATTTGACATAGATAAATGAGACGGGACATTTCTTTCTGCTAAGACAGGGTATCCCTAATCTTTCTTAACCCGTTGTTTAAATAATTTTTTGTTGATGGCAAGTTGGTTGTGGAAATTTCATATATCATGTAAAATACACAGAGGAAGAGAGTCTCAATGAACGTCATACCTCTCGTAGTCAAAAGACAAAAGTGCTTCAAAGTTGACTTGATTTATTTATTAAGAGACGCCAATGGTGCATTGACATGATAGCAACAATAGATTGGTGTGATTAAAAATGGAAACACTTCGATTTTGGATCTTCCTTTTTTTTATTTCTACTTTCTTATCCTCAGAATCACAAATAACTTATCGAACACCTCTCTTGAAGGCAATATTTTGTCTTCTTTTGTTGTTTAACTGTGAGAGTTGCATTACGTTTTTTTTTGCCGTTTAGTGCGTGGAATTTGAGACACGTTTACTTTCTTTTTATTCTTTTTTATAAACTAAAGGCTTCCATCTATGTAAAGATTTGACAGGAGTGGCCCTGCCTTCCCACCTTATGGAAAGACGCCCACATTTATATATTGCACAGGTGTTAAAACATTGATAGCGATAGAGAAAAGACTACGAGTATGTAAATGCTGTGTCATACAGAACATCCCTGAGAGGCAATCATCTACAGTTAAGGGCTCTTCTAATGATCTGCTGGTGAACCCCCTCTCTCCCACCCCCTGTCACAACCCTCGAGATAAATTTCCCCTCACCACCCCTTAACCTGTCAATATGGCCACTAGACCAAGAACCATATCAGGCCAGGGACTTTTGATTCCTATTAATGATGACTGATTTGATTCATGTTTTTTTTCTCTTCTTTTTTCCGCTCCCTCCATGCTTTCCAATTAGAAGACATCCAAGCTGAATTATGCTCACCATGGCAACAGAGTCGGCATGTATTCCCTTTGATATCAGGCCGAGTCGACCGACCGTCCCTTAGGAGAGCAGCGGGGTTTAGCTTCTCTACTGACTGCTCTGTTCTCCAATCACAGACCCAGAATCATCGCTCAACATAAAAGGGACCTAACAAATGAATCTCTGACAACCAAAACTACGCAGGGTGGTTTTTAGTAATCTTCTAAAAGACATCCACAGGGGTCTCCACTAGAAATTGACAAACAACTAGAAGTACATAGAAATTAAAGTTGGTGTGATGCTATCCAAATTGCCCTGAGGAAATGGAAACTTAGTAAGAAACCGTCACCCACTCAGAACAGGGAGTACACAAAGAACCAAAGAATATGATAGATAGCTTTGTATCAGAACCTCTTATATTTCATGCCGTCTAAAACACTGCATCAGCATCTCTTGTTATGTTTCAGGTTAGGCAGAACAGGTCAAACCAATTAGGCCTAACAAAGTGACTCCAATCACATGCCAATGTCTCAGACAAACCTCAAAATCAATCTCAAAATGGAAGCAAACTAAATGGAAGCAAACTACATTCTGTAACCAAACAGATGTACACAAGCAAAAATTTGAGTGGGTCCTTAGTGAATTTGTTCCATAGAAAGTAATCATGTACGGGATAATATATTGACATGGTGATTGACCAGACGGCAGTTGAAAACAGTGGATCCAAAGGTGCGGTATGGAATAATGACCAAAACATTGTTCAATTCATACACACACACACTTCTCAAAGGCCCTTGATTGCAGGATGTACACACACACACATATATTAACATTCTCTCTAATTCCCTGATACGTTTCTATCCTGTCATCACAGCAACACAGATCAACCAGTATAAACTGAGGAGCTGAGTAAACACTACCTAATTAATCCAACACAAGCCCAGCCTCAGTGAACTAGACAACCTGATTGAGTAATTGCTTTTGTTTGCATATGCTCGCTCACACACACACACGCACGCACACATGCACGCACACACACACACACACGCACACGCACATTTAGTTATGGCAGGCCTCAGTCCTTCCCATGCCTTCCCCATACTCTCCACTATTTCTTCTTCCTCAGACTGCTAATGACAACCTCCTATTGTGCTCCGTTAAAAATATGCTGTGGGATCCTGAGCCCTTTAAATGTTGGGACCACGGCGCGCTGTTGGAGGGCTTAGTAGACAGAAAGCGGCATCCATTTAGGCTCATGAGCACCATTTTCACAATAACAGGCTGAATAAACACATGACCACAGTGCATCTTTAAGTGGCATTAATATCAGAGGGACAAGGTTAAATCAACAGTGTTTATTGTTGCTGAAGAGGTTCGCCTACACAAAGAGCATGAAAGCAATGTGCTGTTGACCACAAACATCTGTGGATCATCCTCACCCATCAATGATCTTCAACTGTGAAGTGTAAAAACATCAAATGTCTCTTCAATGTTTTCTCCGCCTGTTACAGGCTGCACTTCTAAACTGCACTTCTAGACTGCTAGAGCATCTGGGTGGTGCATCTAGATGGTGCATCTGGACGGTGCATCTGGGTCTGTGCATCTGGGCGGTGCATCTGGGCGGTGCATCTGGGTTGTGCATCTAGATGGTGCATCTGGACGGTGCATCTGGATCTGTGCATCTGGGCGGTGTATCTGGGTGGTGCATCTGGGTGGTGCATCTGGGCGGTGCATCTAGATGGTGCATCTGGGCGGTGCATCTAGATTGTGCATCTGGGTGGTGCATCTGGGTGGTGTATCTGGGTGGTGCATCTAGATTGTGCATCTGGGCGTATGTATCTGGGTGGTGCATCTAGATTGTGCATCTGGGCGTATGTATCTGGGTGGTACATCTAGATTGTGCATCTGGGTGGTGCATCTGGGCGGTGCATCTGGGCGGTGCATCTGGGAGGTGCATCTGGGCGGTGCATCTGGGCGGTGCATCTGGGTGGTGTATCTGGGTGGTGCATCTAGATTGTGCATGTGGACGGTGCATCTGGGCGGTGCATCTGGGCGGTGCATCTGGGCGGTGCATCTGGGCGGTGCATCTGGGAGGTGCATCTGGGAGGTGCATCTGGGCAATGCATCTGGGCGGTGCATCTGGGTGGTGTATCTGGGTGGTGCATCTAGATTGTGCATGTGGACGGTGCATCTGGGTGGTGCATCTGGACGGTGCATCTGGGCGGTGCATCTGGGCGGTGCATCTGGGTGGTGCATCTGGGCGGTGCATTTGGGCGGTGCATCTGGGAGGTGCATCTAGATTGTGCATCTAGATTGTGCATCTGGGTGGTGCATCTGGGTGGTGTATCTGGGTGGTGCATCTAGATTGTGCATCTGGGCGTATGTATCTGGGTGGTGCATCTGGGTGGTGCATCTAGATTGTGCATGTGGACGGTGCATCTGGGCGGTGCATCTGGGCGGTGCATCTGGGTGGTGCATCTGGCCGGTGCATTTGGGCGGTGCATCTGGGAGGTGCACACCTCACCAACCTCCGTAGGGCTTTACAATCACATGTGTTGAAGTTGCCATTAGATGCCTGAGGGTATAGAGGAACTGATGTTCCTTTTTTACCACAGTTTGTCTGACAAGTTGAAGTAGTAATATGTTCAGTAATATGAATTCAAAGAAACTTTAAGCTTATGCACATCGCATCGTGTAAATGTATAATCAAGATGTCTGGCTTCTGTTTGTGTTCTGGGGTCTGTTATTTATGTTCATGTTGCCAGATGGTTTCCTAACCTGTAGATATATACAGACATGTTTATGCTGCTGAGATAGAGACACACTGTAAATCAGCACTATGGGGACACTGATATTTTAACAGCTGTACTGACAACAATTTAGAAATGGATGTAAACTTGGAAAAATTAATTTCAGCAAAACTAAGGACTTGTTCTCGCTAAGAGTGCAGAGACGAGGTTGAGCACATTCACCCTTTATCTTGTTCATGATGACACAAAGAACCCCCCCCCCCGACAGAAACCTTGGTATCATTTGGGGTTCAAACCTCTGATGTTGGGCGTATGAGAGTCATTTTTCCATCTATGTAACAGCATCAGGATATTGTGTTTTCTATTTTGGATACAGGATACCTTCTGCATGTTCTGGTAATCTCTGTGCTTCACCAGAGTTGACAGGTATTCCAGTTAGGCCCCTGTCTCAACTCCAGACGATCCAGAACGCAGCTGACAGGATAATCTCTCAAACTTAACAAAAAAACTGCCTCGACCCTGTTTAATTCAGCCTCCACGAGCTGCCTTTTTAATGTAGGAGCTAATTCAGGATTCGTATGCTCACCTTCAGGGTGACAGCCCTTAGTACATGTGCCAACTTGAGAACTATTCCCCAGCCCACACCCACCAACGGTTGGAGAGGTTGTGAGCGGTTGGAGGGGTTGTGGACGGTTGGAGAGATTGTGAAAGGTTGGAGAGGTTGTGAACGGTTGGAGGGGTTGTGAGCGGTTGGAGGGGTTGTGAACGGTTGGAGGGGTTGTGAACGGTTGGAGGGGTTGTGAACGATTGGAGAGGTTGTGAACGGTTGGAGAGGTTGTGAACGATTGGAGAGGTTGTGAACGGTTGGAGAGGTTGTGAACGGTTGGAGAGGTTGTGAACGGTTGGAGGGGTTGTGAGCGGTTGGAGGGGTTGTGAACGGTTGGAGGGGTTGTGAACGGTTGGAGGGGTTGTGAACGGTTGGAGAGATTGTGAGCGGTTGGAGGGGTTGTGAACGGTTGGAGGGGTTGTGAACGGTTGGAGAGATTGTGAGCGGTTGGAGGGGTTGTGAATAAAGAGAGATTACACAAATATGCATTATAATATTCCCTACAGAGGAATCTTGGAGTTCCTGTGGACGAATGGTTAGATTAATGTCCTCACCCCAGTTAGCGGCTCTCTAAATTGGCTAGAAGGAATTTGCACTAAATAACTTATTGACCAATATATCTTCAGAGTTCAAGAGAATAAGCCCGATTGATGTTGAAAAGGTTATTTATGCTCAGACCTGAATTTAATCGCTGATTGTACTGATAGATTATGCACATATAACTAACATTATACACATCTAGCCCTGAAATATATTCTGTTCATTACACAAGTCCCAGACTGCAGTAGCCAAAGTTGTAAATTATTTTTGTCAGGATAACGCTGATATCTGTAAAGGTTGTATTTAGACTTGTATTTAATAAATGAGAAAACCTGGCTTGGAAAATACATTCTACTTGTAATAAAGAGAATATGAGAATATTTTAAAGCCCTGAGCCTTGGAGAACCTTGCGGGGGACTTGCCGTCCAAGGAAGAAAAAGCAAAAGAGAGGCAACGCTAATTGTTTTCAAAACCTTTGTTGCAATAAGACATAAAACCCCAGTCGAGGCAAATACTTTATTTTCAGCTGTTTCGTAATCCTCTCCACTTGTTTCTCTATTCAGTGCTGTTTTCATTTTCCAACACCTATAGGGTTACATAAGGTGAATCACTCCTTAAATACACCATCCTGTAAGGCTTGTTCCTCAGTCAAAAAGTAAATCTAACTATGATGAGATGTGCACACAGTGACAGGTCGTTCTCCCTATAATGCTTCATATCAGGTAAACTTTACATAAGCAGGTACATCTCACAACATCAGGCAGAACCTATATGCCTTAGTTATGTACAAAGGTACAAAGGAGCGTCATTCTGATTTGATCAGTGTAAATGTAAGAGAAACACAATGACATCAAAGTCATCACTAAACATAACGTATCTCTGTGTATGTCATTACCTAGTCAGAACAACACCTAAACATAATTGGTGGAGATACCTATGCCCTCCAATGCATATTTCGCCAAGCTGTTTAGTTACACTCGTGACTCAACCTGGGTGAATTTCTTGGTACGTTTTCTACCAACCAGCCAACACATTAATAAACGTACAGACACTCAACCTACCAGACGGAGGTTTACTGGAGCGTGAGGAGAGAAGGCAGCCATATTCAACATCCTGCCCTTTTCCCTGAGGACGGCGCTGTGCCAATTTGCACTGCCCTCTGTGGGGACCCCCTACCCCATCCCCCCCACACCCCCCTGACCACTTTGGCTTTTTAATGCTAGCACTATTAACTGTGGATTACTCAGCTCTGTGTCATTGAACACCCATAGCCAACATCCTCTCCTGTGACCTCCTACTCCCTCTATTGCTCCTCAACCCCTCTCCTCAGAATACACATCTCCCACCCTCTCTCCCACCCTCTCTCCCACCCTCTTCTTCCCTCCTTTTCTCCCACCCTCTCATCTTACTTCTCACTCCCCCCTTTTCTTCCACCCTCTCTTCTCCCCTTTTCTCCCACCCTCGTCTTCTTCCCTTTTCTCCCACCCTCTCTTCCACCCTCGTCTTCTCCCCTTTTCTTCCATCCTCTCTTCCTACTTCTCACTCCCCCCTTTTCTCCCTCCCTCTCTTCCACCCTCGTCTTCCCCCCTTTTCTCCCACCCTCTCTCCCACCCTCGTCTTCTCCCCTTTTCTCCCACCCTCGTCTTCTCCCCTTTTCTCCCTCCCTCTCTTCCACCCTCGTCTTCTCCCCTTTTCTCCCACCCTCGTCTTCTCCCCTTTTCTCCCTCCCTCTCTTCCACCCTCGTCTTCCCCCCTTTTCTTCCATCCTCTCTTCCTACTTCTCACTCCCCCCTTTTCTCCCACCCTCTCTTCCACCCTCGTCTTCTCCCCTTTTCTTCCATCCTCTCTTCCTACTTCTCACTCCCCCCTTTTCTCCCTCCCTCTCTTCCACCCTCGTCTTCCCCCCTTTTCTTCCACCCTCTCTTCTTACTTCTCACTCCCCGATCGCCTACATGAAATTGACTGAGGCAGATCCGACGGCACACAGAGGGTTGGTCCATTCATACACAGTCACTGGCTGATTGTAGCTTGTACCACACAGCTCAACATTGAATGCATGAAAGAATATCAATATTGAATGATAAAAGACAAGAATTAGGGATGTAGTGAAGACGAGATGATAGATGGTCGAGGAATGGAAGAAGGAATGAATGCAAGGAGGGACAAACGGATGAATGAAGTGAAGGTAGGGTCAAGGAAAGGATGGATGAAAGGAGTGAGCTGAATAAGTGCCCCCCCTTCAATACAAAATCCTGCTCCTGGCAGAAGTCCAGAAAGGGACAATTGTCACATAGAAACGTAACACAGCTCATACACAACTCTACACAGACAGGCAGACAGAAACACAACAGACAGAAACACATTGTGACACTGCAAATTACCTACAATCCAGTTATGTTCCCAAGGTCAGTGGTTCTCTTCATCATGTACCAGACAGACAGACGGGGACAAAGACATTTGAAAGGATATGCTACAGTGGCAGTGGCCACTTCTCTAATACTCTGCTAGTCCACGTAGGGCACTAATATTGACCAGAGTCTAAAAAGAAGAGTGTCATTTGGGACAATGCCACTGACTCAATCTGATGAGGCCCACTGCCGAGGCTGTGATACCAAAGCAGAATGGTAATAATCGTATTTACCGGGTTGAGATAGCACTCTGCCAAGCCGATCAGGAAGATGGATACAAAAAGGCCCCAAAAACGTTTAAATGTGAATTCAATTTGATTTTCATTCTCACTAATGGAGTGGACGTGGTCTGTTTAAAGCAATGTGGTCTCGCATGTTTTCTATTTCATTAGTTAAGTTCTGTCTAAACACTTAAAAGGCTAGCTTTCAGGCTTTCAGGGGATTTGTATAGATTGGATTTGTTGATTTCAGCTGTGCACACATTGGCTAAAACAAGTTTTCTTCTGTCATTGTTAGACAGCATACATATATATATATTGCTATGGCCATGTAATTCATCTTAACAGGAGTGCTGCATTGCGTTATGGTCTATGAGTGTAGTAACCATTTGCCCATCACATTAAGACTGGCATTAGATGCCCTGGCGACGTACACCAGCTTGAGATATGGTTTTTTTTTGTGTTGCATCCCGGTTACTTTACAACAGACTCACTCACCAAAGTAATCCTCTTGTTGACAGTTTGGCACGTGTGCTAATATGGACTGTCCATGTGAGAGAGAGAGAAAAAGTTCAGCATCACCAGTTCCAGAAATTTGTGTTAGAAGTTCCAAAGTTCACAGTGCACTAACATATACACATACATACACATTCCACACACATTTAAACAGACTGAGCACAGAAGAGTGGCTAGATTGTGAATTTGAATGCTTGGATAACCATGTCTCTTGCCATCTGAGCCAAGACTCTATATCAGCACTTTTTTGGGCAAATTCTAATCTCTCACTCCATTCACTGTGCGTATGTGATTGTGTACACTTCCGCTTCTATATTCATTTGAGTGAAGAACACTCATAGCTGTACGAGCAAACCTACAGAAACTATCTCCTTTATCATGAATTCCAGAAGGTATTTAAAAAATAGGGGTTCATAGAATATTATTAGAATATATATATATAATGAAAAATAGAGCATAAAGGCACTTGTATTTAATGAAACAATAGTTTTCCAACCCGCTCCACAGTCATCATTAAGCAAATAACGCAATAGATCATGGAGACACTATTACCCTAACCTACTAACGAGTTGACATCTGTTTAATCGCTCAATTACCCATCGGTGATTTCCTATTGATTTATGGTATTAGTTCACGGACAAAAGTGGATTGAGGACAAAGGACCCATTTTTTTTTACTTCTAAGTACAATGTAAAATTGACTATAGGAAATAAACTGTTCAATGACAATAAAGTTGAATCTAATATAATTTCACTGCCTGGTGCAAATCCTGAACTCCCCTTTCAAGGGAAATGAAGACTGAAGCCTTAAACAGAAAGCACCCTACCTCTCATCTAGAAATAATTATGGATTTAACACAAAAACATTGTGCTTTTTTAGTTGGAGCAATATTCCAATTGAAAAATGTATTGATTAAGCCAGTAAAAGCAAACTGCTTACTGGCTGGAAATAGTCATCAACTTAGTGTGCAAATAACCATTACAAAATATAACCATTAAAGGATGTAAAGGGAAATTGATTATGTCACTGAAGCAGCTCATTGGATGATTTGTGACTGGTTGATTGACCTAATGAAGTGGCAAGAGTGAAAGCATCCCCCCCGAGGGGCAGTTCTGCTTTACTGGGTCTGACAACAGAAGGGGTCGACCAATCAACTTATTGTAATTAACGATGGCCGTTGCGTTGTTTATGTTCAAACCAGAAGTCACATCACAGGCTGTGTTTCAAGTACAGTTTTTCCCCACCTAGGGTTGTGGTCTATATTAATTTGAGCAATAATACTATGTTAAGCTCTAAATGACTAGAGGACTGTCGCATGTTAATAGCTGGCTATTTATTTTGACATTTGGGGGTAATTTAAGGCGGAGCAGAAGGGATTCTGGGAAACATGCTCTAGTGATTGCATCAAATATGAAGACCGGCATTTGCCTCAGGTTTATGTTGCTATTGTGAAGATTGAAGACGTCTATAGACTCCCGTGTCATGAATGTCATCCTAAACCGAGCCCCTGGTTGCCTGGCTAGGCTTTGACTTAACTCAGAAATCACTCGATGCCACCTGTTGTCCCGACCTCAAGGAATTAGGGTCACTTGTCATGGCCAGAGTTGGGTGTCCCACTAGAAATGTTCATGTGGATGTCTGTGTCCCTTTTCAAAAGCATTCAGGGGATGAGCGGCTGTTTGTTAGGGAGGTCCTGTTTGGCTGCCAGGCTGCTGGACAAGACGGCCCTGACCTGGATTTGAGAAAATCCAAACGATGTTACAGAGTTCCTTTCTGATTCCCCTGTCATGAGAGACAGACTGTTATGAAAGCTTTACAATACAGATTCAAATTACTCAGGAACATCAACAATACAACAAGTGCTTTGTTAAATGTTCATTTCCATATTTGGTATGTTATCAGCAAGGTAGTCAATGCGTGAAGACAGAGTAAGGGCGACTGGAATCAGAAAATGAAACTCTCACACATCTACGGGAATGACACTTAATGCTACAGCTAGGATTTTGTTTCTAATTGTAGAAATTTAAAGAATAATCTTAAAAGTATCTATTTGTTCAGCTTCTTGAACATCTGATTTTTGGGCCTATACCTTGCGAAACACGTTATTCCGTTTATTTAAAAATAAATCAGATTTAATTCATTCACATTTGTCTAAACACTTATACATTTTCTGTCTGGTTACCTAGAAACTAGGGTTGACTAAAATTATAATTTGGCTACTCAATCTCTCCTCAAAAGTATCCTAACAGAGAAAGAGATAAGAAAGATTTTAGCATTTTCATCAATGTCTATAACCGAAAAATGCAATATGTTTTATACAGTTGACTGATTTAATAAGGTTTATTGCATAGCTCCAGATAGAGAGTTGGGGACATAACATATGTCCAAATTCAGGGGGTATGTATTTAGTTTAACAAGCGTATACATATCAAATATGTCCTATATTTATTTTATTTCAACAAGTGTATTGAATAATTTAGAAGAAGCTATAACACTTGGGTAAAGCTATAACACTTGGGTGAAGCTATAACACTTGGCTAAAGCTATAACACTTGGGTAAAGCTATAACACTTGGGTGAAGCTATAACACTTGGGTGAAGCTATAACACTTGGGTGAAGCTATAACACTTGGGTGAAGCTATAACACTTGGGTAAAGCTATAACACTTGGGTAAAGCTATAACACTTGGGTAAAGCTATAACACTTGGGTGAAGCTATAACACTTGGGTGAAGCTATAACACTTGGGTGAAGCTATAACACTTGGGTGAAGCTATAACACTTGGGTGAAGCTATTACACTTTGGTGAAGCTATTTTGGTGAAGCTATAACACTTGGGTGAAGCTATAACACTTGGGTGAAGCTATAACACTTGGGTGAAGCTATAACACTTGGGTGAAGGTGAAGCTTGGGTGAAGCTATATAACACTTGGGTGAAGCTATAACACTTGGGTGAAGCTATAACACTTGGGTGAAGCTATAACACTTGGGTAAAGCTATAACACTTGGGTGAAGCTATAACACTTGGGTAAAGCTATAACACTTGGGTAAAGCTATAACACTTGGGTGAAGCTATAACACTTGGGTGAAGCTATAACACTTGGGTGAAGCTATAACACTTGGGTGAAGCTATAACACTTGGGTGAAGCTATAACACTTGGGTGAAGCTATAACACTTGGGTGAAGCTATAACACTTGGGTGAAGCTATAACACTTGGGTGAAGCTATTACACTTTGGTGAAGCTATTACACTTGGGAGAGGCTATAACACTTGGGTAAAGCTATAACACTTGGGTGAAGCTATAACACTTGGGTAAAGCTATAACACTTGGGTGAAGCTATAACACTTGGGTGAAGCTATAACACTTGGATGAAGCTATAACACTTGGGTGAAGCTATAACACTTGGGTGAAGCTATTACACTTTGGTGAAGCTATTACACTTGGGAGAGGCTATAACACTTGGGTAAAGCTATAACACTTGGGTGAAGCTATAACACTTGGGTAAAGCTATAACACTTGGGTGAAGCTATAACACTTGGGTGAAGCTATAACACTTGGATGAAGCTATAACACTTGGGTGAAGCTATAACACTTGGTTGAAGCTATAACACTTGGGTAAAGCTATAACACTTGGGTAAAGCTATAACACTTGGGTAAAGCTATAACACTTGGGTGAAGCTATAACACTTGGGTGAAGCTATTACACTTGGGTAAAGCTATAACACTTGGGTGAAGCTATAACACTTGGGTGAAGCTATAACACTTGGGTGAAGCTATAACACTTGGGTGAAGCTATAACACTTGGGTGAAGCTATAACACTTGGGTGAAGCTATTACACTTTGGTGAAGCTATTACACTTGGGAGAGGCTATAACACTTGGGTAAAGCTATAACACTTGGGTGAAGCTATAACACTTGGGTAAAGCTATAACACTTGGGTGAAGCTATAACACTTGGGTGAAGCTATAACACTTGGATGAAGCTATAACACTTGGATGAAGCTATAACACTTGGGTGAAGCTATAACACTTGGGCAAGTCACCAGTGTCTGTCTGTCTGTCTGCCGCGTGCACTCCTTCATCCCCGTGCGCGCTCCGGGTGCTTCTTGGAGAACCCCTCCCTTGGTCTGGTCGAGCTCAGTCACACTCCTCTCAAATGTTCGAACGCTGAGCGTCTAGAAGCGATTACACAAATGTGATTTACAGCTGCGTGCGGCTTCTCCGGCATCTTTGACGAGCATATGATGCTCCGTCAGAGGAATGAGAGATCTGGAGCGATCCGGTAGGAATGACAACGTCTGGAGACGAGCGACTGGTTGTTTTGGTTGCAGCAGGTGAATATTGATACATTATGTCGCCTGTTGCTCCGTAGCTCTAATCCACGCACACGCACACGCACGTCTGCAACATGAGCACATTTTAATACTGGATTTATACCCATCTCTTTTGTTGGTGAGTGTTTCTCAGCACAAGGAATTAAATGATGTGATGTGGTGGTCGTACATCCATGTTATGTGTTATTTAAATATAATATACCTACTGTAGGATACACGTTATAAATGGGTGTTGTGACTGTGACTGTTCAATTTTATGATTCACAGCTACATCAATGTAGTCAAATATTAGGTATGTCGAATGGATAGATTAAAAATTAATTATAATGCCATTATTGGATTGTTGCGATGCCATTGCTGTTATATTGTTAGAAACTTGGTCGTTGTCCCTATTTAGACAAAGGGATTTTTATTACATAGATATCGTTTTACTTTACATCACGCCGATATTAAACACTTTTATATTGGCATATGTTTTTTTCTATGTGGGAAACTAAAGCTGCGCGCTGGTCAATAAGGGGATCCGGGAACACCGCACGGCGCATTGGGGGTCTGGAGGGCGCAGGGTTGCGCTCAGTGCGCGCATTGGTGGTCTGGACGGCGTAGGGTTGCGCTCAGTACGCGCATTATACCTGGGTGACAATCAGAAGCAGACATTTATTTACAGCCGGGTGTCTTAATGTGCAAACGGTCTGGCGGTCAGTTCATGATATTTCAGTGATATCCTACCTGCATAGATCTGGGGTTAACCAAAATGCACACATTTTGACGTGCTGGCTACCAAAAAAATGTCATGTTTAGGCCTTGAAGTTTTTGCAAACGTTGACGACTCACATATCAGCAGCTAAGATGCCAGATGAACATAATATAGAGTGCATGCGACATGTTTGTCTGGGAAAGGCCATGGTATATGCCCTCCATTACAATTGCAGGCCATTTTACTGCAGGAATAACTTGCCTATTATTATTTGCTTAGGCCCATTTCTATGGTAATTAGTCGTCCCTCATGGCAGCTCAAGATCATTTGCACAAATACTTAATCATAATGTTAATTTGATTAAAACAAAATGCCCTAAGTGATGTGGGGCTACACGGGAGTCAATACAATACAGTCAGTTAATCTAGATCTAATTATGTTTACCAAATATGCGCCATATTCTCTAGGTAGTGCTCTTTTCAAAAGAAGTGCACTAACCTTCAGATTCACATGTATTTGTGTGCATCCTTAAAGGCACTCAATTGCAGAAGGAAATTCTGTATATGGACTTGAGTGCCTTTAAGGATGCACACTAATAAATGTTTCACGTAGGGATTATGCTAACCCATAAAAATGGCCACAACAGGAACATTAAAAATAATAGCCCAGTCCAACCGTAATATTAAGAATAGTGTACAAAATGCTTTTCTATATATAAGAAGGGATTGGAGAAGTTCAATTGTTGTGCCTCGAATTCGAATGATAGCACCCATCCTGTTGAATCTAAGTAACAGTATAATAACTACAGTAACTGTATAACAACTACAGTAACAGCATAATAACTACAGTAACTGTATAACAACTACAGTAACAGCATAATAACTACAGTAACTGTATAACAACTACAGTAACAGCATAATAACTACAGTAACTGTATAACAACTACAGTAACAGTCTAATAACTACAGTAACAGTACAACAACTACAGTAACAGTACAATAACTACAGTAACAGTATAATAACTACAGTAACAGTATAATAACTACAGTAACTGTATAATAACTACAGTAACAGCATAATAACTACAGTAACTGTATAACAACTACAGTAACAGCATAATAACTACAGTAACTGTATAACAACTACAGTAACAGTCTAATAACTACAGTAACAGTACAACAACTACAGTAACAGTATAATAACTACAGTAACTGTATAACAACTACAGTAACAGCATAATAACTACAGTAACTGTATAACAACTACAGTAACAGTCTAATAACTACAGTAACAGTACAACAACTACAGTAACAGTATAATAACTACAGTAACTGTATAATAACTACAGTAACAGCATAATAACTACAGTAACTGTATAACAACTACAGTAACAGCATAATAACTACAGTAACTGTATAACAACTACAGTAACAGTCTAATAACTACAGTAACAGTACAACAACTACAGTAACAGTATAATAACTACAGTAACTGTATAACAACTACAGTAACAGCATAATAACTACAGTAACTGTATAACAACTACAGTAACAGCATAATAACTACAGTAACTGTATAACAACTACAGTAACAGTCTAATAACTACAGTAACAGTACAACAACTACAGTAACAGTACAATAACTACAGTAACAGTATAATAACTACAGTAACAGTACAATAACTACAGTAACAGTACAATAACTACAGTAACTGTATAATAACTACAGCAACAGTATAATAACTACAGTAACAGAACAGTACAAAAACTACAGTAACAGTACAATAACTACAGTAACAGCATAATAACTACAGTAACTGTATAACAACTACAGTAACAGTCTAATAACTACAGTAACAGTACAACAACTACAGTAACAGTACAATAACTACAGTAACAGTATAATAACTACAGTAACAGTACAATAACTACAGTAACAGTACAATAACTACAGTAACTGTATAATAACTACAGCAACAGTATAATAACTACAGTAACAGAACAGTACAAAAACTACAGTAACAGTACAATAACTACAGTAACAGTATAATAACTACAGTAACAGCAGTGATGTTTTAGTGTTGTTGTAATTGTTTGTTCTTCATTCATTCATCTTCAGATTGACAGTTTTTGGGTTTTAATGGATTTTAAATTGTATTAAAGATGGAACATTCATTGCTAGAAACATTTTTGGATGTATTTAGACCTCTTCACGGACAATTTGTTGTTTTACAGACATGATTTATAATAGTTAAAATATAATTTACATTATTTTTGTCATGGTATTCCACACAAATATCGACAATGACAAAGCAAAGCCTTTAATCACTCTTCAGATGTCTCTTGGACTAGATCGGAGTCTGAGGTCAATTCAGTTAAGTGGACTTGATTCACAAAGACATTCACCGGTCTATATAAGTACTCATACTTAATGGTGCTCGTCAAACCAAAAACCAAGCTAAGTATGGAATTCTTAATACAGACTTCAGAGATTGTGTCAAAGCAATCATTTTGAGATGTAAGAAGTTTGCGACCATCAAGACTTTTGCCATAAGTGTCAGTTCGGATAAACTGTGTGACCTGGCAAGAAGGGGCTCGGTCAGGGAGGTGACCAAGTACTCGGCTAATGTAACTTTACCTCAGAGTTGGTATTGATGGGATTACTATCGCTTACTATCTCTGCAGCACTCCATTAAGGTGGCCTTGATGGTGGAGTGGCTAGATGGCATGTAATAATGCTGCCTGATGTTCTCTAAGGACTGATTAGCCAAAAATAAACAGTTAATGCTTGCCCTAAGTTGAAGCAAAGTGGTGGGAGCATCATGCTCTGGGGCTGGTTGTTGACGGCAAAGACTGGGAGACTTGTCTCTTGACTGGCCTTTGACCAATTAATCTGCTTCTAACATTGTTCCCCCTGCCTGCCCTGTTTCTACGCCCTTGTATTTAGGCATATCAATGAAGACTCAAAGCTGTGATCGTGCTTCTACAAAGTACTGAATAAAGGGTCTGAAACTCATGTACATATCATGGAAGATCAGTCATAGCATCCGTACATTGTTTACCTTGTCACCTCTAGGTTGTTTTTTATCTCCATGGAAGTAATCATGTAAGCCCTTATAGGCAGAGAAAAACAAGGGGAGAAATTATTGAGCAGTCAGTACATACCCTAAGTGCTATTTACCAAGCACATCCATGATTGTAATTGATTGGGAGCAAATCCCAGTTCCACAACGTGCCAGACTGATTGCAAAATGATTTAGTTGCGAAGATTTGCAAATCAGAGTTTTGACATGACCGAATTGGCTCTTTTTTCACTAATGGTAAAAAAAAGAAAAGGTTGTGTTGTTCTTTATACTGAATCCAGATCCCAACCCTGATATGCATATGATACATTGATGACACGATAATTGGTAGAACATTTTCATTAACCACAGTGTTAGCCACTTAGCCTCTAATAAGGATATAAAGACCCAACGTAAAAAGGGACATTCAATTACACTTTGCCGTATCTGAACGATATGGCAATCGTGTCTTCCTTGATTTATAAAAATACATTTTAAGTGGCGGCATTATACGAAACGCTTGTAGCCTCTCTGCAAAATCAGGCTTCGTGCCTAGTGGTTAGCAGATTGTGGTCACATTTACATATCAATTAGATTTCACCCAATATGGAATTCAACGGTGGCCTTTTTAGCACCCCGTGTGAAAACACTAACACAGCAAGGAGACCAGTGACAGGACATTACGGCAACACCAGGAGAAGTCTGCCAGGTCATTACTCTGAAATAACTGTTCGGTGTGATATTATGAATTCAGTCAGTCAGCCTCACAGCTCACATGACTCCCGGAGACACTTACAGTAGTAAATATGTTCCCCTCCAAGGGTCTCTGAGGATGATGGATTGAAATCTTTTGTCACCGTGGATACCAACTGTCACCTGTTTTGACAATTTTCTTCTCGCGAACTGCATGCGTTTCATTTGCTTTCTGTTGATGGTGGCACTGAGAATTATTCCATAAAAATGCAGTCCAGCCCTAAAACAACAACCTAAGCCTATAGTTGTGGACCACTGCAAGCTTCCATTTTCTTTGGAGTTAGGCAGTGTAAACACATTGATACATGTGTTAACTCACCTAATGTTGTTAAGAAATGAATTAAAAGTAGGACAAAAACTAGCATTTCTTATTCCAAGCTTTTTGCCACTGTATTAGTGGCTCTAGCTATGTTAATATTCAGAGGAAACACACAGCGCAAAATTAAAGTGTTTCCATAATTTACCATTTGTTTTCGTTTTGGCAATGCTGTGTGTTTAACAGAAACTGTTGGGGTCAATCCTTTTTTGCAGTTTTTTAAAGGTTTTTCTATTAAGTTAATTGAAATTCAAATTGATAATTTGCTTGATTGGATGTGTTTATATGACATCTAGCATGCCTAATGAATGTATGGCAGTTTAGCCATTTGCATCCACTACTTCACTAGAAGTCTGATTAATCTCTGGATACCATTTTTATGCCTTTGCGTTGTATGGTACTTGCCAACTAACATTTGCATATTTACTAACTGTCTTAAGTGTTATATCTGCAAAGCAAGTATTCCTTTAACATGTTGTTTTGACGTTTCATTCTGATAAAGATTTTGGAAATTGCAGTGGTGGTTTTGATTAATTCCAAAATAATTTCCTCCTTTGCCTGTGTTATTAAATATACTATATGCTAGAGTGAATTCAATTATAATCCCCAGAAGGACAAATTATAGAGGTTATTAAAATACAAAAGAAATACTGCTTGACAACTTTACGTTATAAACAGTTTTCAGGCAATTTGTTTTCTTTAGTAAGAGATGGGTGATGCTTGCTTCTCCTGGAGACATTTTATTTAAAATACTTTGAACTTCTTTTAATTCAATATAAGCAGATTCCACCTGGGTGGGGGGGGAAGGGAGTTGGTCGACATTTTATTTCAATTCATGGGTTGATTTGTATAATCTCCAGGTTGGTGTCTGGTGTCTTTTTTTCCGTGTTTCAACATGGAATTGGATTGCAATTTGCAATACATGGTCGGCACTCTCGGCTGGCAAACCATTGCGTCTGTGCCTTTTAATTAAAGCCCAATCTGTAACTCCAGCAGCCTGATTGTGCCATATCAATTTGAGCCTCACAATATGTGGCTAATTGAAATGACCAGCAGGCAGTCTAACATATATTGTTTTGAACCACACATTTACAGTGCAACAGAAAAGCACAAGTGGTAGCAGATTCAGCAATATGCCAGCCTGACTGAATAAAAAAACACAACTGATAGAATACTATAGCCATTAAACAGACCAATATTGGCTTTTAAGCGCGTGAGGCGGTCTAAACAGATTAATCTAGTTCTTGGGGTCTGTGACGATGTCAATATGGACCAATCTGGGCTTCTAGGCCAATGAGGTTGTCAATATGGTCCAATCTAGGCCTCTAGGTTTGTGAGGGTGTTAATATGGACCAATCTGGGCCTCTAGGTTTGTGAGGTTGTCAATATGGACCAATCTGGGCCTCTAGGTCTGTGAGGTTGTCAATATGGACCAATCTGGGCCTCTAGGTCTGTGAGGTTGTCAATATGGACCAATCTGGGCCTCCAGGTTTGTGAGGGTGTCAATATGGACCAATCTGGGCCTCTAGGCCTGTGAGGTTGTCAATATGGACCAATCTGGGCCTCTAGGTTTGTGAGGGTGTCAATATGGACCAATCTGGGTCTCTAGGTCTGTGCGGGTGTCAATATGGACCAATCTGGGCCTCTAGGTCTGTGAGGTTGTCAATATGGACCAATCTGGGCCTCTAGGTTTGTGAGGGTGTCAATATGGACCAATCTGGGCCTCTAGGTCTGTGAGGTTGTCAATATGGACAAATCTGGGCCTCTAGGTTTGTGAGGTTGTCAATATGGACCAATCTGGGCCTCTAGGTCTGTGAGGGTGTCAAAATGGGCCTCTAGGCTTGTGAGTGTGTCAATACAGATTAATCTGGTTCTCCAGGCCTGTGAGGCTGTCTATACAGAGCAACGTGTCTGTCAGCTGCATCTGGCGCTCCTGGGGTAGATTGATCCTGAGACAAATCAGAGTCTTCCCCCAACATATAATGTTTTCTCGGTTGTGTCTGTGGGCTGTGTTTGGTGCTGCTAGTTGTTCTGGTCCTTAATCTCTGTCTCTCTCTCTCTACATAACTCTCTGCTTTTCTGTTCTAATTTTTTTATCCACTAAGGTGGCTGACCTACACAATGCAGAGGTTATCATATACAAATTATATTATTCTGTTTCTGGAGATCAGCAGTTCTTTCACCCATGTAGTGTATGGGTAGTTTTAATAAGTACTGCATTCTAGATCAAAATCGAAGGGCAGTGAAAACGAGTGAGTCTATGTGATGGTAGACACATTTATTTCAGCATATAACCCTTATCTGGTGTGGTCAGTAATTGGATTGGATCAATAGCTCAGAAAGATTTGACTAACATAATTTAGCATTCATTTTTTGACAGCTATGGGAAACGTACAAGATAGGCTCAAGGTATATTGAGAACACCCCTATGTCTGAATACAGCGGCTGTTTGTGACTGGAAATAGTTCAATTCTGCCGTTAGATTCAGGTAGAGTTGTATGTCCCCAAAATAAATTCCAGACATTCATCTTGTCCGATTTTTGCTTTTGTTCCTTTCTGTTTGTTCCGAAAAGGTGGAAAGGTGTATGGTTGGATGTGAAATACCCGTTTTAATGTGTCATTACATTTGGACAGGGGAAGAAGAGAGTTAAGTGCGAAGAGTTAAGTCATGATAAAACCGTCCAGTCACTAAATGTCCAAAACCATATTTCCTATTGGCTGTGGTTAAATTAGATGCTCTCTGGAAAACACAGATGGCTTTTAACGGGTGCGCTGCATTAGCATGACACCCACTAGCATGACCCACTAGCATGACCCACTAGCATGACACACTACCATTACAGACTAGCATGAGCCACAAGCATCACCCACTAGAATGACACACTAGCATGAAAAACTAGCATGACACACTAGCATGACACACTAGCATGACACACTAGCATGACCCACTAGCATGACACACTAGCATGACACACTAGCATGAGCCACAAGCATGACCCACTAGCATGACACACTAGCATGACACACTAGCATGACACACTAGCATGAGCCACAAGCATGACCCACTAGCATGAAACACTAGCATGACCCACTAGCATGACACACAAGCATGACACACAAGCATGACACACAAGCATGACACACTAGCATGACACACTAGCATGACCTATGGAATGTTGTACTTCAGAGCAGCAATGTCATTACTGGTACATGATTAGTGATCTGTCTCGCTAGTTACTCACCAGAACGATTGGTGTCGCACCTCGGGCCTGGTTCTGCATCGGTATCACCGTTTCATGGGCTGATTCATTTGGATCATTTTAGTGGCTCACAGGATGAACCAAATCACTTGAATCCGTTTGCCGCTTGCAGAATTTTTTATACAGACATAGTGTGACTAGGCTTAACTTTACCGCAGCTTCTGCCATAGAAACCAGGGTATGGCTTTGTGTTTGTGCTTGTTCCTTTACAATGTAGAGAACCTCTGATCTCTCTCTGAAATTGCAAAACCAGGAGCTATTTTATCGGGCTGGAACATTTTCTGATGGGTATTCGCAGGATCCTTCGAGGGGTGATAACGAATGATTATAATAATGGTGGAAGATAATACTGAAAATCTTTTCAAATAAGACACATAAATAAGTAAATAGTTTGTCATAGGATATAGATGGTCTGCTGTATGGATTGGAATAGATTCAGTAATTCTCACAAAATAACTATTTGTGGACATTGTGCCAAAATTGTATTTTCCATTAAGGTTTGTCAATGGTTTGCTTGTTTAGAAAAGATTTGGAAGTGAGTAAATAGACAGTCTGCCCTGATTTATAAGGTCAGTTACTGCTCACTCATTATGTTTTCACTCCTACTGGGAGACTACAATTAGCATTGCACGTCAAAGCTGGCAAAGTAGATGTTTCATTGGCGGTTACTGTGAATAAGTTCTTAACGCGTATCTATAAATAACTGTGAGATTCTATTTTTAGATGAATGTGGCACTCCTGTTTTGTCTTCAATCAAAACAAGTCCACTCTGTAAAAAGGTTCCAGTACGTAATCTCTACACAGTTTTTACATTGTTTTTTATGCTTCTTTCCATCTGATTTTAGGTGTCAATACAGCATGAGTTCAACTGGGGTTAGGCTCTGCTAGGCCTGAACGAAGCGGGACAGGTGGTGAAGGCTGGTCACTACAGTATGGAGTGTATAGTATGAGTCGTGGCTGGTCTGTCGATCCTCGGCTCGGTGCAGTGGTGTGGTGTCCCTGTCCCTTGGCGGCATGCTGAGGGCTGGTGGTCACCACCAGTATGACTCCTCTGGACCTGTGGCTCTCCCGCTCCATACCCATGTGCCTGCTCCTCCAGAGCCTGGTCCTCATGGCCTTGTGCTTCCCCTCTGCCTCCATGTGTCCCAGGGGCTGCGTCTGCCAGCGGGCACGCCCCGACCCGGGCCTTCACCTCGGACCGGGACCCCTGGGGTTCCTCCTCGGCCTCAACGTCACCTGCACCGGGTCCCGGCTCAAAGAGATTCCCCCAGACCTGCCGCCGGACACCGCTCTGCTCCGCCTCGACCACAACCAGATCATGGCCGTCCCAGAACACGCCTTCCGGGGCCTGAGGCTGCTCCGGGAGCTGAACCTGTCCCACAACGCCGTGGAGACACTTGGGGAGGGCGCCTTCAGTGGCGTGGAGGCCACACTGCAGGTCCTTGACCTCTCGCATAACCGGATCACGAGCGTGCACAAGGACGCCTTTGCCCGTCTGGTAGCGCGGGTCCTGGTGGACGACAACCCCTGGCACTGTGACTGCACCCTGCAGCAGGCCCTGGGCGGCATGGCCCACAACCACGAGGCGGCTGCACGGGTCCTGTGCCGGAGCTCCGAGCTCCAGGAGCAGGAGGGCCGCAATTTCCTGGCGGTGGACACAGACCTTTGTAACCTGGCAAAGAGGACCACGGACTATGCCATGCTGGTAACAATGTTTGGCTGGTTCGCCATGGTGATCTCCTACGTGGTTTATTACGTACGGCAGAACCAGGAGGACGCCCGGCGACACCTGGAGTACCTCAAGTCGCTTCCCAGCAAACCTGTCAAGCCCAACGAGGTGGAGGATATCAGCACTGTGGTGTGACATGAGATTATCGATACTGGACACCAGGGTCACAGTCAACTCTGAATTGAGTTGGCAAATTAATATCACATTTCAATTGAATTTCAATTGGCCACACCCCACAGGCAGTAGAATTTGATTAATTGAAATTCAATGGAATGTACATGTTTATTTTTACATAATGTATGGTTACCAACACTATGTTTAACAGGCTCTTAAAACATAGTGTGTTGTGGAAATATTATTGCCTAAAATAAATTATTTAATTATTTTATTTACATGAAATTTTAAACAAAGAAATACAAATTCCAGATGCATCAAAGACTCTAGAATGCAATGTTGAATTTCGTTAAATTGATTTAAAATTAATTGCACTTAATTTATCTCAAATTTAATTTACATTTTAATTATTATTATTGAACAATACCGGACAATTGTCATTTCGTAAACTGAGAACTTCAGCCACATATTTAGAAAATCGATTGAGTGTTTGGCGCTGTTCAAAACTCATACTGGAGCATCTTCTCTTTTGTTCACATTGTATCCCAGACATCAAGATGAACATATGAATAGCCATCATCTGTTTTCTTTCGTTCTAGAGTTCCAGTGTACACCCAGTCTTTGTTTCACAAAAAGTATTTATTTTTTTTAAAACACGTAATAGTAGAAATGCTTTTATCAAATGTAAAGCATTTTTGCATGGAGCCAAACATGCGCAAACATAGACAACGGCAGCTAGTTGCGCTATAGACAACTGAATGGTATTGTCTATGGTTGTTCCACTGACGGCATTCACTGAAATCTGCCCTGAGAGTGTTCATAGTCTCTTTTTTACATTTTGTTAGGCGGATTCGTGTTTTTAAAGCCAAGCCTTTAATTCCTTAGATGCCACTGGTCCGATTTTGCCTATAATGGGTTTGATGGTGTGTCCTGTCATAGAGATCTGCCATATCCAAAATGACACCAATTTGTCAGGCAGGAGTTCTAGTAATTAACGGAAATGTGTTAGTCACGCACAACATCCAATTGGCCCACTTAATTTAATCGATTTGAAATTGTGAATTTATATTGACATCATCATTGTCGACCGACTTATTACTGGTGTGCTGCTGTAAAAAGACTAACACATTTCTTCCGTCTTTCTGTCACGTTACCGTACTGTATGGTCTTGTTGTTTATAAACTGCCAAGTTGGACCATTGCATCTTAGTAGATTTGTGATGGTCAGATAACGTAGCACAATGGTTTTGGGCAGATATCAAATCAGATGACCCGCAAAGAGTCATGGGATTTGTGTACGTGTTATGTGATTTACCAGTAATTCCACACAAACGTTTCTATTTCCGTGTTAACACTAAATAATGTACAACACCACATGTCCGACAGCATCCAGCAACAATAAAGTTCATATGTTTTTTCTACAAAAAACATTTGCTATGGTTTTGTATTACTCGTGTCTATGCTTCCTAAACTAGAAAAAATATTAATTAAATATTAGAAATGTGTCTCACACAAAGCTCCCTGTCAGCCTACACCGTCGTTCACAAATTTGGGGTCACTGAGAAATCATTTTATTCCTTGAAAACACAGAAATTTGTTTAAATCATAAATAAAGTCAATGAAAATGTTTTATTGGAATAATAATTGTGTCCTTCGAAATTTTGCTTTTGACAAAGAATCCACCATTTGTAATAATTAAAGCCTTAGGCATTCTTGTTGACATTTCTCCCACCAGTTGAGTTAGCTGGATGGACGCTTCCTACGCCAAGTGATACCAATACAATACAAGGTTGAGATTCTATTATAGACAGAACATCTACTCGCTTGCTTCATCTCCAGGGGTCAGAAAAAAATGTCTTCTGTTTGTCTAAACAGACTTGGTGAATAAACCAGATTCTGATTCTAACGTTCTGCACCGTAATTCTGATCAGTGTGTTATTTTAATGCACGAAAATCTGCTTTTCTTTCAAAAACAAGTAAATGTTAAAGTGACCCCTAATTTCTCAACAGAAGTAATAGGCAGGGAAAAAGTCTGTGTCACAAATGGCACCTTATGCGCACCTTAAAGCCCTGCCCCTCCTCCGGCCGTCATCACAAACCTGGCGATGGAAGACTGTAATTATTTAAACCCAAACATCTCCTCTCCATTCAGCCCTGCACGCAGCATTTTGAATGCAGAACGGTGCATGCATCATTTAACTTGCATTTAATAACGCTGTGTGTATAGTAATATCCACAGCCGAGTGGGATGAGTAAATTGCAGCTGTCATGTGTTCAAATGGCTTTCACTGCCATCAGAGCCACTACGGTTGAGTTAAACATACCCACAGAGAGGAAGATAAAGAGAAGGAAAGTAGGAGATAGAGAGGGAGAGGAAAATTAGATAAAAGCCTCTATCCATATTCAGATATGATGAGATGTGTTTTAGAAAAGGAATGTTTACGCAGTTGAGTTTCAATTATATGACGAGCGCAGGTAGTTAAAATAGTGAATAAAAGCGGAGGCTATAGCCTCAACGGGAATTAAACTATGTATATAGGAACATTGTTGTTATATGTGAGAAGGACATTGAAATCCCTTTAAATTGTGATGTTGTGTTTCTGTACAGCCATTTCTCCTCTGGCAGGGCCATGAGTTCATGTTCCATGTATTTGGGAATGGGTCAGGAGATGCGACAGTCTTTCAATGCATGTCCTTTACTGCAAACGGAGGAAGCACCCTGTAGCCAAGCCAAGGACTGTGGAAGAATATTTAAGTGCCTGAAATTCTTCTTTTACATGTTCGCGTTCTCATCGAAACCAAATAATTTGAAATTCAGAGTCGATTTTTGGACATTAAAGAAAATAATCCCTGCTTTTCACAGTGAAATGTTTGTGTTTTGAAGTCAGTTCATTTCCAGGATAGTGTACAGAACCAAGACAAAAGGACACTCTGCATCGTTTGCTTTGAAAAAGTGTCAGGGTTCGGCTCTCAAGCCGACAGAGGACACAAGCGCAGAGAACTTGTTTTTACAATGGGTTTTATTCATCCAGGACAGGCAAGACAGGCACAAGAACTGGGAACTTGAATTAACAAAACACAAAATCAGACAGAGGAAACTCATACACAAGGAACATAAACCAGAACGTGCAAATAACCCGGTATACATAAAACCCAACCCATCAACAACAAAACTGAATGTTCACATTACCAACTCTAACTTGGTCTAAACAACATGCAAACACTCCTGCATTAAATCATAACAGCACAACTAAAATCCTAAACACCACATACCTTGAATTAATGTCCCGACACTAAACAACTGATAAGCACAGAACTAAATAGGGACACTAATGAAAACCTGAACCCAGGTGTGGGAAAAACTCAGGTGTCTAGAATGTCTGTGATTACTCCCTCTCTCTGCTGGTCGGGGGAGTGCCAACTCCCGCATAGAGAGGGACAGAGGGAGGGAACCATGACAGTACCCCCTCCCCCACGACCGCCACTGGGCGGTCCAAGCGGCCCCCCCGGTCTCCGCCGATCATAGTCCTGAACCAGACCGGGAAGTAGACTCAGTGACGGGGAGGCGGTAGAGGAGGTGGGGAGGGAAGGAGGCGACAATGAGTCACAGGCTACGGGGCAGGACAGATAGAACTGGTCTCGGGCAGGGCAGAGAGAACTGGTCTTGGGCAGGGCAGAACTAAGCGACCCCAGAAGCCCCCAGGGAGAGGACAGATCACGGAACGGGTTTAGAGGCCGTACCGGTGATGACGGGTCAGGAAGCCGGACTGGCTGAGGGGGAGCGGAGGCCCGGACAGGCGGATGCGGGTCAGGCGGCCGGACGGGCGTAGGCGGAGCGGAGGCTCGTACGGGCGGAAGAGGGTCAGGAGGAGGCGGGCGTCACGGGCGGAAGAGGGTCACGAGGCCGGCCCGGAGGAAGCGGGTCAGGAGGCCGCGCCCGGAGGAAGCGGGTCAGGAGGCCGCAGGTGGCCGCGCCGGAGGCACGGGGGTCAGGAGGCCGCGCCGGAGGGCACGGGTCAGGAGGCCGCGCCGGAGGACACGGGGGTCAGGTGGCCGCGCCGGAGGACACGAGGTCAGGTGGCCGCGCCGGAGGACACGGGTCAGGTGGCCGCGCCGGAGGACAGGGAATAGTCTTAGCCCGGGAACAGGCTTAGGCAGGGTGACGGCCTCGAGGACAAGACGGGGCTCGGGCTGGGGACGGACACTGGCTCGGGCTGGGGACGGACACTGGCTCGGGCTGGGGACGGACACTGGCTGGGCTGGGGGGGAGTGAGCTCAGGGACACTGGGGAGTGAGCTCAGGGACGGGAGTGAGCTCAGGGACGGGAGTGAGCTCAGGGACGGGAGTGAGCTCAGGGACGGGAGTGAGCTCAGGGGACGGAGTGAGCTCAGGGACGGGAGTGAGCTCAGGGACGGAGTGAGTGAGGCTCAGGGACGGGAGTGAGCTCAGGGGACTGGGGGAGGCTCAGGGAGGGGAGTGAGCTCAGAGGGGACTGGGGAGGCTCAGAGGGGACTGGGGCAGGCTCAGAGGGGACTGGGGCAGGCTCAGAGGGGACTGGGGCAGGCTCAGAGGGGACTGGGGCAGGCTCAGAGGGGACTGGGGCAGGCTCAGAGGGGACTGGGGCAGGCTCAGAGGGGACTGGGGCAGGCTCAGAGGGGACTGGGGCAGGCTCAGAGGGGACTGGGGCAGGCTCAGAGGGGACTGGGGCAGGCTCAGAGGGGACTGGGGCAGGCTCAGAGGGGACTGGGGCAGGCTCAGAGGGGACTGGGGCAGGCTCAGAGGGGACTGGGGCAGGCTCAGAGGGGACTGGGGCAGGCTCAGGGACTGGGGCAGGCTCAGAGGGGACTGGGGCAGGCTCAGAGGGGACTGGGGCAGGCTCAGAGGGGACTGGGGCAGGCTCAGAGGGGACTGGGGCAGGCTCAGAGGGGACTGGGGCAGGCTCAGAGGGGACTGGGGCAGGCTCAGAGGGGACTGGGGCAGGCTCAGAGGGGACTGGGGCAGGCTCAGACTGGGGACTCAGGGGGGGCAGGCTCAGAGGGGACTGGGGCAGGCTCAGAGGGGACTGGGGCAGGCTCAGAGGGGACTGGGGCAGGCTCAGAGGGGACTGGGGCAGGCTCAGAGGGGACTGGGGCAGGCTCAGAGGGGACTGGGGCAGGCTCAGAGGGGACTGGGGCAGGCTCAGAGGGGACTGGGGCAGGCTCAGAGGGGACTGGGGCAGGCTCAGAGGGGACTGGGGCAGGCTCAGAGGGGACTGGGGCAGGCTCAGAGGGGACTGGGGCAGGCTCAGAGGGGACTGGGGCAGGCTCAGAGGGGACTGGGACAGGCTCTAGAACAGGAGACCCAGACTCAAAGGGGAAGAAGAGACCCAGACGTGGGCAAAACAGTCAGTCTGGTCTCGGACAGGACAGAAAGTCTGGTCTCGGTCAAGACAGGGGACCCAGTCTCGGGCAACACAGATAGACTGGTCTCGGGCAAGGGGACTCGGACAGGCTCAAAAGGGACTTGGACTGGCTCCGAAACAGGGACCTGGAGGAGGTGTGGTGCCCGGCAGAACAACCGTGGCAATAGGTAGTCCAGAGCCGGACGAGAAAGCTCCCCCTTGTAATCCTTCCATGCGAAGAACTCGCTGTAACACCTCTCTTCCTCCTCCTCGTCAACTCCTGTCTCCTTCATCCAGACCATTAAGTCAATGAGGACCTCCCAGTCCTTCCGTAGTGCCTCGTCTATGGCCAGGAGTGCCTGAGAGGGAACTGGTGTGGTGGACTGAACGGAGACCGATCTCTGGGCCAGGGATTGGACGCCATCTCAAACTGCTGGGCGGCAGCCATCTTCAGCTGCTGGGCGGCAGCCATCTTCAGCTGCGGGGCGGCAGCCATCTTCAGCTGCGGGCGGCAGCCATCTTCAGCTGCGGGGCGGCAGCCATCTTCAGCTGCGGCAGGGCGGCAGCCATCTTCAGCTGCGGGGCGGCAGCCAGCTGCGGGGCGGCAGCCATCTTTAGCTGCGGGGCGGCAGCCATCTTCAGCTGCAGGGCGGCAACCTTCTTTAGCTGCGGGGCGGCAGCCCTTCTTAGCTGCGGGGGAGTTGATGATCGAACAACTGGAGGCAACGCGGATGCCAGCCGGAGGATGTAGGAATCCCAGCCATATTTCTCCTCCGGGTACTCCTCCTCCGACTCAGAATAGATTGTCTCTCTCCCATTCCGCACTGCTCCGTAGTCTGCGGGTATCCAGACAGGCGGTGGAGCAGATGGTCGTGGAGGGAGAGGTGGTCCAGGTCGTATCGCGCGCCGGCGATAACAAGACGGTATCTCGACAGGCTGTTCATCTGCCCATGAACAGACCTTCTTTCTCCGCTGCGTCCTTGATGGTCGGGACATACTGTCAGGGTTCGGCTCTCAAGCCGACAGAGGACACAAGCGCAGAGAACTTGTTTTTACAATGGGTTTTATTCATCCAGGACAGGCAAGACAGGCACAAGAACTGGGAACTTGAATTAACAAAACACAAAATCAGACAGAGGAAACTCATACACAAGGAACATAAACCAGAACGTGCAAATAACCCGGTATACATAAAACCCAACCCATCAACAACAAAACTGAATGTTCACATTACCAACTCTAACTTGGTCTAAACAACATGCAAACACTCCTGCATTAAATCATAACAGCACAACTAAAATCCTAAACACCACATACCTTGAATTAATGTCCCGACACTAAACAACTGATAAGCACAGAACTAAATAGGGACACTAATGAAAACCTGAACCCAGGTGTGGGAAAAACTCAGGTGTCTAGAATGTCTGTGATTACTCCCTCTCTCTGCTGGTCGGGGGAGTGCCAACTCCCGCATAGAGAGGGACAGAGGGAGGGAACCATGACAAAAAGTTCCTATTAGTGAAAAAGACTTTGATATTCTACTTTTCCACTGTCATGTTGAAATTAAGGAAGAAATGTGAAGGAAGCTAAAACAGAGAATGTTGTCTTCTCTGCCTGTCTGTTTGGTTTTTATTTTCTGATGCTTTGGAATCTCATAATACAGAAGACCTAGCACTGATTCAGCAATCCATACATTGTAAAGGCATGTTATAAAAGGAAATAAAGTAAATATTGAGTCCTGATGTGATTTGTATTGTATTTCATTTAGAATGGGACAGTCCTCAGGTTTGGCCTTCTACAGATTAACAGGTGAGGAGTGTCAATGTCACACCACTAGTATCAATCGCACATATATCGCACACGTTTAATGCAAACAAAATACTTTGGTTTTAATAATGAACTTAAGTATCCATACAATATATTAATTTGCATTTGAAACACATGTCCTTATTTACACTTTTTTGTTTTAAGTATTTACGTTGTGAAGCACACAAAAAATATCTCAGATGTGAACTTAAGAGAACGTCAAAGAAACTTGAAAGATACTGAGAACTGTTTCTAGAGGAGTTTGGGTTAAAAGAAAATCCTTCGTGAGAGTTTTAATTATTTATCATTTTGTATATAAAACCATTTGGTTTCTGGGAAGACTGCTTCAGATATTAGAATGGCCAAGGCAAGTCAGCAATTCTGCTGAAAATTGTAGACGTTTCAGACAAATAACATGTCACATTTGGCTTCTATAAGTCTGTAGGTCAAGGAATACATAAGTTATTATTTTTAATGAGCAGTTTGAAGGGCAAGACAATGAAGTAAAGCAGTGGTTCTCAAACCTCTACTCAAGTACACTCATGTGTTTGACAATTTAGTTGTAGCACTGAATGTACACCTGTTTAACTAATTTAGTGATTATTGATATAGATGAGGCCTGCCATCAGATGTAGGAAAGGAAGACACTACCACTACGACTCTCGTCTAACATTTTTTTTGAGGTTGTTTTTTAGGGATTTGTCTATGAAAGTAAATGTTTGGTTTATGTAATGTGTTCAGACTCTATTGAAGAAATTGCTTGTTGATTTATCACCTTTATGAGCTTTAACATTTGAAAGGGACAGAACTTTTCAATCCAGGCAAATTGGTCTCCCTATACCAGAATATCTGAACAAACTAAACAAACTATTTTCATTCATCCTTTAGTGATCTGTTGCACGTCATTAGTTGATTTCACAATGACAAATATGTACCCTGCGATAAAATCAGAAATTGCCTGTTTTGAACCAACAAAATAGCCATCTCTTCAAGCAAACAAAAAGACAAAAGTAAATATGACCAGAAAATCAAAAGTCAACATAAAATAGCCAATAACTAGATTGATGGCTTCAATTCCAATGCCATCTTTATACGTAGAGACAGAAGGGCCCCTTTTGACCTGAGATGAGTGTGTGATATGGAGGCAAGAATATGTGTCTGTCTGGGGAATTGAGAGGGTTTGGTGAATGGCTTGTTCAAATGTAATTGTGGCTGCATGCAGAAGGAGATGGAGCCAGTACACATGCTTAAGGGATTCTGAATTTCTCCAATTAACTCAAATCAAGCCAGGTTCTGAAAAAACTAAATTATAATATGACTTAGTTGCCTAGACAACTAGCTTACCAATGTCTCTCCAACTCCCAGAGCAAAATGTATGAATTGTTAGATGAATTGTACTTGAGCCTTTAATAAGCGGTGCCACACGGCACAGTGAGAATGTGTGTAAGTTGCTTCCATGTAACTTAATTTAAAGGGAGATTTGAAGAGACAGGGACAAAAGCAACGTTACAACATAAATACCCAAGTATAACACTGCTACAAAAATAGTGCAAATTGAGAGTATCGTTATTGCATGCTTTGATCAGTAAACCTAGAAGACATGCTTCACTGCTCAGAAAGTTTATTTAGTTATTCAATGATAAGTGCTCATGTACTGAGGTCTCCCACTGACACCAGTACATGAATGCATTGGATTTAAGGGGACATTAATGTAATTCCCATGATAGATAGTATCAGAAATCACACAACAATAAAAATATTAAAAATATCTTCCTGATCAGCCTGGTCCTATGCTGAAACATGCATACTGTAGCTAAGCCTCAATCATTGTCAAGGAGTACTGAGTGTAAATTTGATTGACAATTGTAATACTGAAAAGAGTTCACTAATTGCTCACATTTGGCGTTAGTCTGAATGACCAGGTTAAGGTCATGGCGACCTCCCCGGGAATCATCACCTTAACGTGGTGGAGAGGTTTGTGTGCCCCTATGAACCTGAGGGCTGGGTTGTCTGGAGCTTCATGCTCCTGGTAGGGTTTCCCAAGGCAAAGTGGTCTCAGGCGAGGGGCCAGACTAAGAATGGTTCACCAAGACCCCATGAAAAATCGAGGGAAAAGGATCGAGACCCTGCCTGGAGGAAGCCCAG
Source organism: Dallia pectoralis (assembly GCA_029465975.1). Classification (NCBI taxonomy): domain Eukaryota; kingdom Metazoa; phylum Chordata; class Actinopteri; order Esociformes; family Umbridae; genus Dallia; species Dallia pectoralis. Next base: position 3,722,206 of record CM055753.1, read on the forward strand.
GGCCCCCGTCTGGAGCCAGGCCCAGACGGCGGGCTCGAAAGCGAGCGTCTGGTGGCCGGGTTTGCCACGGAGCCCGGCCGGGCACAGCCCGAACGAGATACGTGGCATCTCTCTCCTCTCCATCCTGTGGGCCCACCACTCACAGGAACAACCGCAGGGGTCGGGTGCGCTGTCATATGGGTGACAGTGAAGGTGGGGGGTCTCGACGGATCAGACCCGGGCGGCAGAAGCTTGCTTTGGGGACGTGGAACGTCACCTCACTGGGGGAAGGAGCCAGAACTTGTGCGTGAGGTGGAGCGATACCAGTTGGATCTGGTGGGACTTACCTCTACGCACAACCGTGGCTCTGGAACCTTACCCCTGGATAGGGGTTGGACTCTGTTCTTCTCTGGAGTTGCCCAGGGTGAGAGGCGGCGGGCTGGTGTGGGGATACTCACGAGCCCACGTCTGAGCACGGCGGTGTTGGAGTTTACCCCGGTGGATGAGAGGTTTGCCTCCCTACGCCTAAGGGTGGTGGGGGAAAACTCTGACTGTTGTTTGTGCTTATGCACCAAACAGCAGTTCGGAGTATTCAGCCTTCTTGGAGACCCTGAAGGGAGTCCTATATAGGGCTCCAGTAGGGGACTCCATCATTCTGCTGGGAGACTTCAACGCACATGTGGGCAACGATGGAGACACCTGGAGAGGCGTGATTGGGAGGAACGGCCTCCCTGATCTAAACCCGAGCGGTCGTTTGTTATTGGACTTCTGTGCTAGTCATGGATTGTCTATAACAAACACCATGTTCGAACATAAGGAGGCGCATAAGTGTACATGGTACCAGAGCACCCTAGGCCGAAGGTCAATGATCGATTTTGTGATCGTATCGGCTGATCTAAGGCCGCATGTTTTGGACACTCGGGTGAAGAGAGGGGCAGAGCTGTCAACTGATCACCATCTGGTAGTGAGTTGGATCAGAGGGTGGGGAAAGACTTTGGACAGACCAGGTAAGCCCAAACGGGTGGTGCGGGTGAACTGGGAACGTCTGGAGGAGGCCCCTGTCCGAAAGATCTTCAACTCACACCTCCGGCGGAGCTTTTCAGGCATCCCTGTGGAGGTTGGGGGCATTGAACCTGAGTGGGCAATGTTCAAAGCTTCTATTGCTGAAGCTGCGGCGGTGAGCTGTGGTCTCAAGGTCCTAGGTGCCTCAAGGGGTGGTAACCCTAGAACACCGTGGTGGACCACGGTGGTCAGGGAAGCTGTCCGACTGAAGAAGGAGGCCTTCAGGGATATGCTAGCCCTGGGGACTCCGGAGGCAGTTGCAGGGTACCGACAGGCCCGAGCTGCAGCCGCTGCCGTGTCAGAGGCAAAGCAGCGGGTGTGGGAGAAGTTTGGAGAAGCTATGGAGAAGGACTTTCGGTCGGCACCAAAATGCTTCTGGAAAACCGTTCGGCACCTCAGAAGGGGAAAACGGGAACCATCCAAGCTGTGTACAGTAAGGATGGGACACTGTTGACCTCAACTGATGATGTGATCGGGCGCTGGAAAGAGCATTTTGAGGAGCTCCTGAATCCGACCTACACGCCCTCTAGTACAGAGGCAGAGCTGGAGGCTGATGGAGGGTCATCGTCAGTTTCCCTGGGGGAAGTCGCTGAGGTAGTCAAACAACTCCACAGTGGCAAAGCCCCAGGGACTGATGAGATTCGTCCAGAAATGCTAAAAGCTTTGGGTGGGGAAGGGCTGTCTTGGTTGACACGCCTCTTCAACATTGCATGGAAGTCTGGGACAGTGCCAGAGGAGTGGCAGACCGGGGTGGTGGTTCCCCTCTTTAAAAGGGGGACCAGAGAGTGTGTGCCAATTACAGAGGTATCACACTCCTCAGCCTCCCTAAAGGTACTCCAAAGTGCTGGAAAGGAGGGTTCGGCCAATAGTCGAACCTCAGATTGAAGAGGAACAATGCGGTTTTTGTCCTGGCCGGGGAACCACGGACCAGCTCTTTACTCTCGCAAGGATCCTGGAGGGGGCCTGGGAGTATGCCCATCCAGTCTACATGTGTTTTGTGGATCTGGAGAAGGCGTATGACCGGGTACCCCGGGATCTTTGTGGGAGGTGCTGCGGGAGTATGGGGTGAGGGGGTCTCTTCTCAGGGCCATCCAATCTCTGTACGCTCAAAGCATGAGCTGTGTCCGTGTCCTCGGCAGTAAGTCGGATTCGTTCCCGGTGGGGGTTGGCCTCCGCCAGGCCTGCGCTTTGTCACCAATCCTGTTTGTAATATTCATGGACAGGATATCAAGGCGTAGTCATGGGGGGGAGGGGTTCCCGTTCGGTGGGCTAATGGTCACATCACTGCTTTTTGCGGATGATGTGGTCCTGATGGCCTCATCGGTCGGTGACCTTCAGCACTCACTGGATCGGTTCGCAGCCGAGTGTGAAGCGGCTGGGATGAGGGTTAGCACCTCTAAATCTGAGGCCATGACTCTCAGCAGGAAACCGGTGGAGTGCCTACTCCGGGTAGGGAATGAGTCCTTACTCCAAGTGAAGGAGTTCAAGTACCTCGGGGTCCTGTTCGCGAGTGAGGGAACAATGGAGCGGGAGTTTGGTCGGAGGATCGGAGCAGCGGGGGCGGTGTTGCATTCGCTTCACCGCACCGTTGTGACGAAAAGAGAGCTGAGCCGAAAGGCAAAGCTCTCGATCTACCGGTCAATCTTTGTTCCTACCCTCACCTATGGTCATGAAAGCTGGGTCATGACCGAAAGAACGAGATCGCGGGTACAAGCGGCCGAAATGGGTTTTCTCAGAAAGGTGGCTGGCCTCTCCCTTAGGGATAGGGTGAGAAGCTCAGTCATCCGAGAGGAACTCGGAGTAGAGCCGCTGCTCCTTTGCATAGAAAGGAGCCAGTTGAGGTGGTTCGGGCATCTTGTACAAATGCCACCTGGGCGCATCCCTAGAGAGGTGTTCCAGGCACGTCCAGCTGGGAGGAGACCTCGGGGAAGACCCAGGACTAGGTGGAGAGATTATATCTCCACACTGGCCTGGGAACGCCTCGGGATTCCCCAGTCAGAGCTGGCTAATGTTGCCCGGGAAAGGGAAGTTTGGGGTCCCCTGCTAGAGCTGCTACCCCCGCGACCCGACCCCGGATAAGCGGTTGAAGATGAGATGAGAGATGAGGTCATGGCGAGGCAGCAGGTTTATAGCATCAAAACACAGACAGAGATGAGACCAAAAACACAACCAGGCGGTTAACGCAGGCCATGCACTGACTAAAACTATATATACACACGTTGAATATCTGTAACGTGTGCACATTTACTTCAGGAGTTTTTCGTGAGGGAGCTCCATACGTTATCTGTCTCGTTGTATATCTCAGCAGCAGCCATACCGATGTGTGCTGGTTAAACCGGCAGTTATCCCATTTAATGATTTCCCCTGGGACGAGCCTCATCTTGACTCCACAACGTCAAAGTCATTGAATGTGATCTTCGATATAATTGAGGTAAATCATTTTATGTTAATACACATGGCTTTTCTTATGGCAGCCTTTTATAAGGACTCCGTCTACCAGCCTTCTATATGAAATTTATGGTTTGTCAGACTGAGACTAAAAATGCATATCGACAATCTTTTTTGTTGTTTTTGAGTCAGAATAAACGTAATCTCGTTTTAGTGAAGTGTCCCCAGACATGTTTCCAACCTGACAGACTGAGAAGCTATTTTCTCACTACAATAATTTCTACCCGCATTATTTGGCACTTTTCTTATAACCAGCCATTAAAAGGGAATTAGCACATAGCATTCAAATACTCTTAATTAAACATCTGATTCCGGATTGGGTAATCAGAAATTGTGTTTATTACAAAAGAGTCCATATCTCTGTTTTTAATAATGTCACATTTGTCTTGCATATTGTTGACTAGTCTGGTCTTGTTGATCAACAAGGTGACCGACTCTGTTCATTATCGAATATTTTTTTTTTCATTTTCTTTCTCTACATCTCTGTTTTACCTCCCTATCACCCCAATATCACCCCAATTCTCCTCTGATATCCCCCCAATCCTCTCCTACTATCGTCCCTTCATTTAAAGTAGACACAATTAATACCCAACACATTAATTACCAGAACACAATTACCGGGCAACAGTACACATCGTCTGAGAACAGGTGGCACTGTAATTCACACTGTTGTGATTTGTCAACCTCTCTCAGAGTGCCACACACAGGCACACGCAGGCACACAGAGTCAGTGATGAAGGATGGACAGAATGTCCAGGGTCACAGTCCAGCTTGCTCAGGTTGCACAATCCACCAGGGGGGGAGATGGCAGTAGTGAGTCCCGTCAACTGGCAGCCATGACACGTCATCGGTCCTCAGGCATGTTCTTTTCTCTTTCTCTCCAGTAATTGTCAAGCACGAAAAAAAAAATAAACTGGTACTTTAAACTTTGAATACTTTATTCAGCCGCACAACTAACAACATTTCCGTATTACATTACATAGTAAAAATACTACGTTAATTTATACTGTATCTCCATTAATTTCCATAAAGTTACAGTTTCCGCGGATCACGTTGTATCACAGAGAGGCTTATCCTTCCAGAGGACTCCAGCCAGGGGGAAGATATGTTAAACGTTCCCTTCATACAGTTAAATTGGTCCCCTTTGACACTCTACTTCTCGCTGTGAGCAATGTTCAGTTTTATCAAGACGAAATTAACACTCAACACAAAGTGTAATTGGGGCCCGGGCAGTGACCCGCGGCACTCTAGCACTTTATAATGTATTACTTATGGCAGGCCTGTTAAGGCACATTTTGAGGTGCATTCTGGTATTGTGGAAAAAGCCGTAAGAGCCAAAACTATTTCGTTTACTCAGAAGCGCTGAGAAATGGTTAAGTGATTGGTTGGCTCAAACAAAAACCATCAATGTGACTTCAGCCTGGATTAAGGTCAAATCGAAGAAGACCAGATATAGCTTTTTACACTTTCAGAGAGTTTTTTGTTGATGTTTTTGTTGGCTACATGTACACACATACAGCTGGCTACATCTACACATACCGCTGGCTACATGTACACATACCGCTGGCTACATGTACACATACCGCTGGCTACATGTACACACATACCGCTGGCTACATGTACACACATACCGCTGCCTACATGAACACACATACCGCTGGCTACATGTACACACATACCGCTGGCTACATGTACACATACCGCTGGCTACATGTACACATACCGCTGGCTACATGTACACATACCGCTGGCTACATGTACACACATACCGCTGGCTACATGTACACACATACCCGTGGCTACATGTACACACATACCGCTGCCTAGATGTACACACATACCGCTGCCTAGATGTACACACATACCGCTGGCTACATGTACACACATACCGCTGGCTACATGTACACACATACAGCTGCCTACATGAACACACATACCGCTGGCTACATGTACACATACCGCTGGCTACATGTACACACATACCGCTGGCTACATGTACACACATACCACTGGCTACATGTACACACATACAGCTGCCTACATGTACACACATACTGCTGCCTACATGAACACACATACCACTGGCTACATGTACACACATACCGCTGGCTACATGTACACACATACCGCTGGCTACATGTACACACATACCGCTGCCTACATGAACACACATACCGCTGGCTACATGTACACACATACCGCTGGCTACATGTACACATACCGCTGGCTACATGTACACATACCGCTGGCTACATGTACACACATACCGCTGGCTACATGTACACACATACCGCTGGCTACATGTACACACATACCGCTGCCTAGATGTACACACATACCGCTGGCTACATGTACACACATACCGCTGGCTACATGTACACATACCGCTGGCTACATGTACACACATACCGCTGGCTACATGTACATACATACAGCTGCCTACATGAACACACATACCGCTGGCTACATGTACACATACCGCTGGCTACATGTACACATACCGCTGGCTACATGTACACATACCGCTGGCTACATGTACACATATCGCTGGCTACATGTACACACATACCGCTGGCTACATGTACACATATCGCTGGCTACATGTACACACATACCGCTGGCTACATGTACACATACCGCTGGCTACATGTACACACATACCGCTGGCTACATGTACATACATACCACTGGCTACATGTACACATACCGCTGGCTACATGTACACACATACAGCTGGCTACATGTACACACATACCACTGGCTACATGTACACACATACAGCTGCCTACATGTACACACATACTGCTGCCTACATGAACACACATACCACTGGCTACATGTACACACATACCGCTGGCTACATGTACACACATACTGCTGCCTACATGAACACACATACCGCTGGCTACATGTACACACATACCGCTGGCTACATGTACAAACATACCACTGGCTACATGTACACATACCGCTGGCTACATGTACAAACATACATGTACACACTGGCTACATGTACACATATCGCTGGCTACATGTACACACATACCGCTGCCTACATGAACACACATACCGCTGGCTACATGTACACACATACCGCTGGCTACATGTACAAACATACCACTGGCTACATGTACACCGCTGCCTAGATGTACACACATACCGCTGGCTACATGTACACACATACCGCTGGCTACATGTACACACATACAGCTGCCTACATGAACACACATACCGCTGGCTACATGTACACATACCGCTGGCTACATGTACACACATACCGCTGGCTACATGTACACACATACCACTGGCTACATGTACACACATACCGCTGGCTACATGTACACACATACAGCTGCCTACATGAACACACATACCGCTGGCTACATGTACACATACCGCTGGCTACATGTACACACATACCGCTGGCTACATGTACACACATACCACTGGCTACATGTACACACATACAGCTGCCTACATGTACACACATACTGCTGCCTACATGAACACACATACCACTGGCTACATGTACACACATACCGCTAGCTACATGTACACACATACCACTGGCTACATGTACACACATACCGCTGCCTACATGAACACACATACCGCTGGCTACATGTACACACATACCGCTGGCTACATGTACACATACCGCTGGCTACATGTACACATACCGCTGGCTACATGTACACACATACCGCTGGCTACATGTACACACATACCGCTGGCTACATGTACACACATACCGCTGCCTAGATGTACACACATACCGCTGGCTACATGTACACACATACCGCTGGCTACATGTACACACATACAGCTGCCTACATGAACACACATACCGCTGGCTACATGTACACATACCGCTGGCTACATGTACACATACCGCTGGCTACATGTACACATACCGCTGGCTACATGTACACATATCGCTGGCTACATGTACACACATACCGCTGGCTACATGTACACATATCGCTGGCTACATGTACACACATACCGCTGGCTACATGTACACATACCGCTGGCTACATGTACACACATACCGCTGGCTACATGTACATACATACCACTGGCTACATGTACACATACCGCTGGCTACATGTACACACATACAGCTGGCTACATGTACACACATACCACTGGCTACATGTACACACATACAGCTGCCTACATGTACACACATACTGCTGCCTACATGAACACACATACCACTGGCTACATGTACACACATACCGCTGGCTACATGTACACACATACTGCTGCCTACATGAACACACATACCGCTGGCTACATGTACACACATACCGCTGGCTACATGTACAAACATACCACTGGCTACATGTACACATACCGCTGGCTACATGTACACATACCGCTGGCTACATGTACACATATCGCTGGCTACATGTACACACATACCGCTGGCTACATGTACACACATACCGCTGCCTACATGTACACATATCGCTGGCTACATGTACACACATACCGCTGGCTACATGTACACATACCGCTGGCTACATGTACACACATACCGCTGGCTACATGTACACACATACCGCTGGCTACATGTACACATACCGCTGGCTACATGTACACACATACAGCTGCCTACATGAACACACATATCGCTGCCTACATGAACACACATATCGCTGGCTACATGTACACACATACCGCTGGCTACATGTACACACATACCGCTGGCTACATGTACACACATACCGCTGGCTACATGAACACACATACCGCTGGCTACATGTACACACATACCGCTGGCTACATGTACACACATACCGCTGGCTACATGTACACACATACCGCTGGCTACATGTCAATAAAGCATTTAAAAAAGATTGCCCAGTGTTGGTTTTCTGTTAATTGGAGAATTGAATTTGTATTCTAACTATATTTTAACTACATTATGGGAAAATAACAGCAAAAACAGCTTGAGTTAGACTGATAAATGACTACCGTCCATGTGGAAATGTCACACATTTAATTGGAGCGACTGTCAGTTACAGAGACATACTCATAAATCATAAATGATCTAATCTGAGATTATCAATTGTTATTATTAGACGTGTAATAGCAGAGCGCTTACTGAGACATAATAGTAGATCTAATGCTTTTACACATTATGGTGAGTCTAATTGTGGAAACGTAAGCCTTTCTCAAACCTGAATATAAAACTTGGTAATTTTCCTCTGGTCCATCTCCAGTCAGCTGTGAATATTGGTGGTTAAAACCCCTGAGGTCCTATTGCTTAGATGGAAGGAAATCACCTGATTATTAACCTGATACAGTTGTTGCTACCCACAAAAACACATTATTTATAGTTCTATGCCTTTACTAGGTCATGGGATTGAATATTTCAGCAGGGCTTCTAGCATTTCATAACTGGAGTTATGGAATTATTGTTGTTGTAACGTTCGGGAATATGATTTGGGAAAATGTATAGACAATTTTGATACTTCCTGAAAGCAAAGTTCATGTTATATGGTAAGACAACCATCGCTAGCAATCGAGTATATGTAGAAAATCCACAGACATTTAATAGCATTTAATAACAAAATGTAAATGGAATAGGGGGGTTTTTGCTGACTCTGTCGGCTGAACAGGAGGTCCTTAATTCAGTGCTTGTCATACACAACAAGAAAATCACAGGTACTGATATGTTAGCCCAGGCTAATAGGTTACCGAGTATTTCGGGAGCTCTAACACATGTATTTATTCACATTTATTTATGCATCACCTTCTGTACTCACATCTTATCATATCATATCTGTTATACCTAAGTTGGCTGGGAATCACATCTAGATGGGCTAGAAGTGGTAGACATCTAGATGGGCTAGAAGTGCTAGACATCTAGATGGGCTAGAAGTGGTAGACACCTAGATGGGCTAGAAGTGCTAGACACCTAGATGGGCTAGAAGTGCTAGACATCTAGATGGGCTAGAAGTGGTAGACACCTAGATGGGCTAGAAGTGCTAGACACCTAGATGGGCTAGAAGTGCTAGACACCTAGATGGGCTAGAAGTGCTAGACACCTAGATGGGCTAGAAGTGCTAGACACCTAGATGGGCTAGAAGTGCTAGACACCTAGATGGGCTAGAAGTGGTAGACACCTAGATGGGCTAGAAGTGGTAGACACCTAGATGGGCTAGAAGTGCTAGACATCTAGATGGGCTAGAAGTGGTAGACACCTAGATGGGCTAGAAGTGCTAGACACCTAGATGGGCTAGAAGTGGTAGACATCTAGATGGGCTAGAAGTGCTAGACACCTAGATGGGCTAGAAGTGGTAGACATCTAGATGGGCTAGAAGTGCTAGACATCTAGATGGGCTAGAAGTGGTAGACACCTAGATGGGCTAGAAGTGCTAGACATCTAGATGGGCTAGAAGTGGTAGACACCTAGATGGGCTAGAAGTGCTAGACACCTAGATGGGCTAGAAGTGGTAGACATCTAGATGGGCTAGAAGTGGTAGACACCTAGATGGGCTAGAAGTGCTAGACACCTAGATGGGCTAGAAGTGGTAGACATCTAGATGGGCTAGAAGTGCTAGACACCTAGATGGGCTAGAAGTGGTAGACATCTAGATGGGCTAGAAGTGCTAGACACCTAGATGGGCTAGAAGTGGTAGACATCTAGATGGGCTGCTTTTGAATATTTTTCCCCACACTCACAAAATAGCATCAAGAGCGATCACAAATATTTGTTTATGTTTTAGTGCCTTTCAGACATTTGAAATTTCTTATCATTTATCTTTCAATTGTCAATTGAGATTGTTTTTCGGAGTGTATGTTTAATTTCTATTTGGCATCTGTTTTCATTGTCATAGTTATATCGATCAGCTGTAATGGTCTCAGATTTCTATTCAGATGTTAAGCTGAATCCCCATCAGGTCGTTACGCCGGAATAACCCACTCAGTTACAACACAAGTTGTGTTACACGGCTATTGGCCGCCGCAATCTAAACGTGTTCTACAGATGTTTCCGTGCTAGGTGAATAGGGCATCAACTAGCCCTCAGGATGGTCAGCTAAAGCCGCAGGCAAAACTGGCATATGGAATTATGACGAGAAAGCAACATACTATTAAGAGATGTGAATAAGCTTGTCAAATAATGTGGAAATGAAAGCCACGGGGAACTGTGTCGACAGGACTACTTCCTGCGTACGTGTGTGTGTGTGTGTGTATGTGTGTGTGTAGGTGTGTATATGTGTGTACAGTATATGTGTGTGTGTAGGTGTGTGTGTGTGTATATGTGTGTACAGTATATGTGTGTGTGTAGGTGTGTGTGTATATGTGTGTATATGTGTGTACAGTATATGTGTGTGTGTAGGTGTGTGTGTGTATATGTGTGTACAGTATATGTGTGTGTGTGTGTGTGTATGTGTGTACAGTATATGTGTGTGTATGTGTGTGTGTAGATGTGTATATGTGTGTACAGTATATGTGTGTGTGTAGGTGTGTGTGTGTGTGTATATGTGTGTACAGTATATGTGTGTGTGTAGGTGTGTGTGTATATGTGTGTATATGTGTGTACAGTATATGTGTGTGTGTAGGTGTGTGTGTGTACATGTGTGTACAGTATATGTGTGTGTGTGTGTATATGTGTGTACAGTATATGTGTGTGTGTGTGTGTGTAGGTGTGTATATGTGTGTACAGTATATGTGTGTGTGTAGGTGTGTGTGTGTGTGTATATGTGTGTACAGTATATGTGTGTGTGTAGGTGTGTGTGTGTGTAGGTGTGTATATGTGTGTACAGTATATGTGTGTGTGTAGGTGTGTGTGTGTGTATATGTGTGTACAGTATATGTGTGTGTGTAGGTGTGTGTGTATATGTGTGTATATGTGTGTACAGTATATGTGTGTGTGGTAGGTGTGTGTGTGTATATGTGTGTACAGTATATGTGTGTGTGTGTAGGTGTGTGTGTGTTTATATGTGTGTACAGTATATGTGTGTGTGTAGGTGTGTGTATATGTGTGTACAGTATATGTGTGTGTGTAGGTGTGTGTGTGTGTGTATATGTGTGTACAGTATATGTGTGTGTGTAGGTGTGTGTGTATATGTGTGTACAGTATATGTGTGTGTAGGTGTGTGTATGTGTGTATATGTGTGTACAGTATATGTGTGTGTGTAGGTGTGTGTGTGTGTATATGTGTGTACAGTATATGTGTGTGTGTGTGTAGGTGTGTGTATGTGTGTATATGTGAGTACAGTATATGTGTGTGTGTAGGTGTGTGTGTGTGTGTGTGTGTATATGTGTGTACAGTATATGTGTGTGTGTAGGTGTGTGTGTATGTGCAGTCAGGATGTCTCTTCTCCAGCTTATCAGGGAGCAACAGCCAGAGCTCAGTACAGCTGAGTCAGCCTTGCAGAGTCGTAACATGAACCTGCATGCATTTATAGACAGGTGTAAACACAGGTCTGAACAGGTGATTACAAACCAGCTAAAACCAAGTATTACTCTTCCTAGGAAACCTGCTTTGGATTTTATTTAGACCAAGATGAATAAACATTGTAACCGCTTACCAGTAAATTCTCAGGTCGTTGAAAGACACATATTGCGTGCTCCACACAACAGCACGTTGGGTGAACTATATGTTAATCAGGAACCAGGAAACCTACAGCCGTTTTTCTGCCATTCTTGATCCTTTTAATCATATCAAAGCAGACCCGGGATGCTATAAATTCATGCCACCACCCATGGTCTGAAAACGCTATCACAGAAAAGATTACATTACAGGAGAAATGACCTTTTCAAAATCAGCAACTCAATTAAATTGACCCGATTACATGCTGCGTAATATTACGCTGACTACGTACTGTAGCTCAGAGGAAGAACTGCAACTGGTAACCTCACACACACACACCTCAGAATATGTGGAAATCACTGAATTACTATGTGATTGTGATGTGTGCATTTGACAAATGTGCTTTTGATGTACGCATTGAACATATGTGTTGGTGATGTACGCATTGAACATATGTGTTGGTGATGTACGCATTGAACATGATGTGATAGTGATGTATGCATTGAACATATGTGATAGTGATGTATGCATTTAACAGATGTGATAGTGATGTATGCATTGAACATATGTGATGGTGATGTATGCATTGAACATACGTGATAGTGATGTATGCATTGAACATATGTGATAGTGATGTATGCATTGAACATATGTGATAGTGATGTATGCATTGAACATATGTGATAGTGATGTACGCATTGAACATATGTGATAGTGATGTATGCATTGAACATATGTGATAGTGATGTATGCATTGAACATACGTGATAGTGATGTATGCATTGAACATATGTGATAGTGATGTACGCATTGAACATATGTGATAGTGATGTATGCATTGAACATATGTGTTGGTGATGTATGCATTGAACATATGTGATAGTGATGTACGCATTGAACATTGAACATACGTGATAGTGATGTGTGCATTGACCATACGTGATAGTGATGTGTGCATTGACCATACGTGATAGTGATGTATGCATTGAACATATGTGATAGTGATGTACGCATTGAACAAATGTTATAGTGATGTATGCATTGAACATATGTGATAGTGATGTATGCATTGAACATATGTGTTGGTGATGTATGCATTGAACATATGTGATAGTGATGTATGCATTGACCATACGTGATAGTGATGTGTGCATTGACCATACGTGATAGTGATGTGTGCATTGACCATACGTGATAGTGATGTGTGCATTGACCATACGTGATAGTGATGTGTGCATTGACCATACGTGATAGTGATGTGTGCATTGACCATACGTGATAGTGATGTATGTATGGCACACACATGTAGTGATGCTGTTTTCAACCTTTTTTCCACACAATCCTCCCTTTTTTCCCTCCATCTTGCCTGGTTTCTCACACCCTCTTATGTTTATCTTCATAGGTGTCAGAGTTGGCACTCTCGTGGTGCTGCAGGAGACAGCAACCATGCAGAGGACAATGGCCATTCCTATAAACATGATGGAATACTGAGAAATGTAAGATATTTGATGTCGGTAAAAAATAGATGTATTTGGTAGTTTTGTAAAGAAGAGTGTCTAAGGTAAGTTGGGATTTGTCAAGTTCTGTTATTAGGTTCTGGTGGTACTATGAATGGGTCTGCCTCTTTTCTTTCTAGGAACTTGTATCCTTTGGGAAATTCTCTAGGAGATCCATAATAGGGTAATTTGACCAAATCTATTGAAGCAGCTTCCACGTTTAGGCTTTCACTGCTAATTGATTTTTTAAGTTTGTGTTTCACATTTTCAAGCCAAAGCCCAATCTGCCTTGGTCTCTGTTGTTTTCCTTCTGAATAACATTAACATGGTCAAACATCTCAAATATGGAGAATGCCGATTCCTCTCCTGTCTCTTTACTGGCTCTAACAATGTTTCGGACAGCGAAACATTGTCCTTCTTTCCATGTGGACAAGACTACGGTATTTATTTCATTTTGCTTGTTTTAGTCTGTCGATCATTAGTTTCTAGACTGACTTGAAGATCTATTTTCATTCAGAGAGGATGAATATGTAAATTCAGCCTGAGAGTGAGTGCCACTGTCTGTCGTTTTGCTTTCATGTGTGATTTCAGCAGCTTGTTAACAGAGTAGCGATAACACATCACAACTAGTCCGACAGAAGGATTTGGCAGGCCGTTGGCACAAAGATGGATAGAGGTCTGTCCGAAGTAACAAGTCTTTCGCCTCAGATCTGAATTGCCATTGCAGTTATTGCCACGTGCTGATTTCTTTGTTTTGTTTGTGTTATAATGTGCTTTGAATGACGTTCGTGGCTAATTGTTTTTCAGTGATTGTTATATGATCTCATTAAGATTGTAAATGTCTTACATTTGAGAGTTTATCCAGTAGGTCTACAGCGCTTCCAATAGCCTAGCCAACCAGGCGACAAAGATACAGCCACGCTGGAAGTGAAGACATTTATTAAATCCAATTAGCAGAGCACTAGCATATGGGCATGCTTGGCAAGATGGCCACTGTTGATAGTGATATTATCATACTACCGATTGACATCTTGCCAATTGAGTTGGGTTTTTACACCCATTTTGTGTATGTAATGTAGTCTGTCTACATCCACGTTACAGGCTGGTCATCCATGCCAACGAGAGACAGCAAGCAAAGTAGCTTCTGGGACTTTAACAGCTAATGGGAATAAAAAGAATCAATAGTGGGCTATTATTATAGCTCTCTTTGGGGGCACTTTCAATTATGCATATTCTTACTGTCCTTTCTCCCCTTTTGTTCCTTATTGAACTGAAATACCTGGTAAACTAAGGGTCAAAACAACTCTAAAATGGGCCCTTCAAAAATCAAATTCTTGTCACGAGTGGTGAACCTTTTGTTTCCACTTTGGGCCTTTAGTGGGGTGCACACGGCGTCTTGCGGTTGGGTGGTTTGTTTAGATTGAGCACAGCCGGTGGTAGTTCATCAGTTGGGCTATTTCGTTTCCTGGAGATATTGTCATTTTAGACTTGTTGTTATATTTTAGTATGTCGCATGTAGCGCATTCATATTTCATGTTTAGCGTAGGTATTCCATTCGTTGTTTGTTGCTTCTTTTAATATGACCACCGTGATACCAGCTCTGCATAATGATGTCACGGCTTGGGTGAGTGTAGCAGAAACCAGACGCAAAGATTTGGTCACGTTTGTGCGTATTTATCAAATGAAAACAAACAAACACCGAACGGAAAATGTGAACATTGTAATGACACATACCAAAATTCAAGAAATCAGTGGGCCAACTAAAATAAAACACGGGGGGTGAAGATCTAATGTCCTCAACCGCTGTTAAAAAATGAGTTCAGCAACTCCCTAGTTAAAGAAAATAAACATCGTCCCATACTTTTCACCTCTTAACAGTCTAATAAAGCAAAGTATATTTGTAACTAAAGTTGTCATTGAAACAATGTTTGTCTACCCCCAAAATGTCTACTTCAAGCAGCATCTGGTCTTCTAACCAGGGTGTCAATAATCTTAGTCCACTGAGGACATCTAGTGGGGTAAGAGGGTATTGGGACACTTATATAAGTTTGTCACCTGAATCTGATGTGGTTGATTAGAGTGGAAAAGCAGGTTTAGATTTGGTGATTCTGAAAAACACTGGTTCTTGGTGGACGCTTAGGGATATTGTCAATATGTCAGGTTCCTTTGTAGACTATTTAGGTACAGTGTTAATGTCACATGTTGCTGTTTTTCAGTATTTAGAAAGTCACTACATCCAATTCATCACAATTTTATATAAAAACTGGGTACATGTTTCCGCGGTTTACGATTTGTTTTCATTTAAAATAACCGTTTCTAAACGGAGGATCGCGCAATACGCTTGGATTATCCTGCACTACACCTGATTGTGACACAGAGGACACCAGCAATTCATTTATGCTGCTTTGCTGCTTCGTGAAGATTTTAGGTTGCAATAACACCAGATAAGTTGATATAATGAGTAAAGCCCAACTGCTTGCACAAGATTTAATGATTACAGTAAAAGAATGCAGAAGTGCAGACTTCTTCCCTGTTTTAATAAAAATCATTATTTAATTTATTTCGTAGCAATTGTCTAACAGTATAATAAAGTACATTCAAAAGTAGATAATGTTTGTTTGTTGCCACATCTAGAGTGTATGCTCCACAACCATAGAGAGATGGCATTTCAGTTCAGTTATTAGTGGAAATTTTATCAGTGAATTTGAGAACCTTGTCTGCAATAAATGTCTATTTCACCCTTTTTCCAGAATCTCCGCACCCCACTCTGATGTATTACTGCTGGTGATACCTCTCCTCCTTGGTAATTTTGCATCACCCGTGGACATTTCCAGCCACTCGTCACAGTGGTGGTCAGCTTGGAGCTATTAAAGAGCACGTTAGAAAGCTGCGACACCGGAAAGCTGTGAACCACCACAGGAATCTAGAAGCCATGTCTTTCCGGAGCTATCTATTTGAATACTCCCTGGGTTGCCTGACTTCAATAATTAATCAAGTTCGCCCATCCTTGAAAAGCATTATAGTACAGCGCACACAGGTTCAGACATATCTCAGCTGAATTGACAAAGCGGTCCATGAAAATCAGCGTATAATTGTGTGTTACCGTCTCATACGAACTAGCCATTCGTGTCTGCCAACCTACTGTCGCCTGGAAAACAACACATGAAAGTAGCCCGAGTCTCCACAGGGAAAAAGTCAGAGAGTGGATGAAACAAAAAAACTCCCTCCGATGAAAATCAATAATGACAACGGGACTGTTTTATGTCCAACTCGTGGAAACTTCAAAGCCATTGAGGCTGACGGCACCGAGTACATGAAAGCCAACAAGCTGCCGCAGTCCTAGAAACATGTATTCAGACAAAGAAGTGTTGCGTGTGATGGCAACAAAAACTGTCCATAATCCTCACGGCAAAACAATGGCTGCTTATGAAAACACCTGTATATTACCATACAATGGTAACAACAAAAAAATTTGCCCACACTTTTTAAGTTGCCACTTTCAAGGGATCGACTCGAGTAAACTCTTGCTTTGATGTTAAAAAGGACAAGAACAAAATTAAGACAGACACAAAAGCAGGCAGACAGACAGGCGGACAGACACAAAGGTATGCAGTCAGACCAAACAGTCAGATGCAGTCAGACCAAACATTGAGGTGCTAAAGAAGACAAGACTTGCTAGTCTGTTGCTGAATCATAATGACAGATCTATTGGGGACAAATACAGAAACTGTCATACATAGCAGTGCCATAATTAACGTTCTTCCAATTAGTGCCAACTGCAAAACAACACAGTGTAGCTAAATGCTACAATGTTAAAACACTACAGTTAACAAATAATAAATTATTTGTTATTTACTTAGTGGCTGGATAGCACAGTCCAGCAAATGACAGTCAAAGTTAAAGCAAGGAGCAAGCTAACGATAGATGACCAATGCTGAGCTGAACATGTTTGCTAACCTATCAGAGTGTGTCTTCAGATGCCTGAAAATAGGACGTGTAGTTAATTAGTTCATCTCAGCACATATTTTGCATTAAGTGCTCCTTTTGTTTGGGCCTTGCCGCTGTAGTTAACATGTTTGTTGTCCTCACTCACGTGAGTCCGCGCAGCAGGTACGTTACGTATTATGTAGAAGGTCATAGGTTACAGAGGGAGGGGAATAATATTCAGCTCATCAGACATTTCCTAAAAATACAGATTGTTCACGGGTCCCGCATCTGAAGTCCGAGTCAAGTCTGAAGTCTTTCGAGGACGAGTCTCAAGTCAAGTCTGAAGTCATTGTGTGTGACTTGAGTCCAAGTCTCAAACACAAGTCCCCATCTCTGGCTGACATACACAACTGCAGACAGGCTTACATACACAAAGACAAACAGGCTGACATACACAAAGACGAACAGGCTGACATACACAAAGATGAACAGGCTGACATACACAACTGCAGACAGGCTGACATACACAAAGACGAACAGGCTGACATACACAAAGAAGAACAGGCTGACATACACAAAGACAAACAAGTTGACATACACAAAGGTAAACAAGCTGACATACACAAATGCAAACAGGCTGACATACACAACTGCAGACAGCCTGACATACACAAGGGCAAACAGGTTGACATACACAACTGCAGACAGGCTGACATACACAACTCCAGACAGGTTGACATACACAACTGCAGACAGGCTGACATACACAACTCCAGACAGGTTGACATACACAACTGCAGACAGGCTGACATACACAACTGCAGACAGGCTGACATACACAACTGCAGACAGGCTGATATACACAAAGGCAAACAGGCTGACATACACAAAAGTTGCAAACAGGCTGACATACACAAAGGATATACACAAAGGCAAACAGGTTGACATACACAACTGCAGACAGGCTGACATACACAAGGGCAAACAGGTTGACATACACAACTGCAGACAGGCTGACATACACAACTGCAGACAGGCTGACATACACAACCTTTTTTCACAGAAATCAAAGTTATTCCTTACACTCTTATATTTATGCTCTGCCTTATTTCTGACAAATACATGTTCATGCTTACCTTTATCAAGGATGCCAAGAAGCAAATATTTGGATACATATTTCATTAATTATTGTTTAGAGAAAGATTTTCTTTGTCAAAGAGTGCATGAATAAATTTGCTATTCAGTTGATATTTATTATGATGATTCTTTTTTAAGAGTTTCAAAAGAGGACCATTACTCAAGGTAATGGTATTTCTAATCACAGAGTCAAAATATAAATTAATCAGTTAGAAAATATCAAAGAAGAAACATTCCAAACAAATGTTTTCCCAACTTTGAAAACAAATATTTCTTACTTGAAAAAGGACTGTCCTGTTTTTCAAGAATACCTTAATGCATAGCATTACAGGCCTTTGAGTAAGACAATTAGATAAGAAAGAATGCAGGCATGCAGACAAACAGACAAACAAACAGACAGATGTGTCTTAATGAGTAGTATTATTGGTCTATCATTTCCAGTACCAAACCCCCAGGCTACAGCTTATTCAAATGAATCTTCTCAGAAGGCACAGTGTGGTTTCATTCCCCTACAGCCTTATGCTTGCATAATAAGCAGACTGTAGCATGTAGCTCTCAGTGTTTGGGTTACTGATGGGTTCCTGAGGAGAACGTGTCATGCTCTGTCTGTAGTGTTCCTGTACATTTAAACACTGTGGGATGGTGAAGGATTTGGACACACACATTTAAACACGTGTGTAGTTATACACACACACACACGCACACACACACACACACACACACCTAGCTAACACAGATCCAGTGGGTATCTCTTTTCTGTGAGAGCTGTGAGTTTTCTTACCTTAGCCTCCCTAATTAGCTATGTCTCTATTGCTGAACATTTAGTTTCTTACTGCTCAAGTGGCTGCTACACTCCATGGGAAGTTCCTGAAGAGTATGTTAAATGCCTCCCTAAACCTTTAACTCTGACACACTCCACTTATATGTTGCCGTTAATTTACTAAAATGTTGTAAAAATAGTTTGAACCCAATTGTCAGTGTATTATTCTTCTTTCAAAGTACTGGAGAAAAAACACAGTTCTAATGGCAATAAGGTAACTCATGTACCTCCCTGTGTTGTCTCATGCATAAGACCAGCTCCTAGCTGTGGTGTTTTGGTCATAGACTGCAACCACTCTATAAACATGCAGGAGTGTAACGCTTACCATCCAGGCAGTTGAAGAGGATGAAAAAGATGCTCCTATTTAGCTGTGAGGAGGTTAGCGCAACCCTGTAAATAGCATTCAGATGGTTTGGAACTGCTTTGTAAGTGGATGATATTGTGGAGCCATTACCATTATTGTTGCCCCTTAGTCTGACTATGAATGAGTGTTGACTTTATGACTCAGACATAAACACTCTAGATTTGATTTTTACTGCCAAAACCGCCGCTGTTTACTCTCATAAAAATACAGATTACATTACTGTACATAGTTGGATTTGATTTCACCAGGCACCAACACTGCCCCCTTGTGTTCAGATCATGTCTAAAAGGAATACCGTCTTGAATCAATCAACATATTGTATATGAACATGCCTGGGTGTCTGTCATGGGCAATTATAGTGTTTGATAATGCAAGTGAAAAATACAGTAGTACTGCCCTGGTACATTTGTCTACAGTATGCTATACCGAACATTACGTTACTGGGCAGAAATGTCATTTTTCGCCCTCTTTACAATAATAGACTCAACCTTTTCAAAAATTCGTTAGAGAATGTGTTCCTCAGGTCTGCTTCCAAACCATCAATAATAATAATCAGAGAAAAAGCTCTTGCTCATATGGGTCATTGTTTGCTCAACCAAGATGCACCAACGTGTCATGAAAGCTCATGACTACACCTATCTTCCAGTTACCTCACTCAACACAAGGAGTTGTCGGGTGGCTACAATCTGGACAGTTCTGGGCCAATTTGCAACAGGCTTTGTGGCTTTTCATTACGGCATGACCATGGAATGAACTGGGTTACAGTGGCACAGCTGAATCACAGACCACCGCTCTAGTCAGGAAGCCTATAAAGGCATCATCAACCCAAAACACTATGGGACTGGCATTACTCCAATGCTTCCATTAATGTTTATTATGTGTGAGTCTTCTGAAAGGGAGATTGCAGGTTGCTTGACTTGGTGACATCTCGGAAGATCTTGTTGCGTTCACACGCTGGTGCGGGTCCCATGTAGCCTACTTAGGAGGAGCATGGCTCTTGAGAACTATGGGGTTTATGGCCATGGGGGAGGGGGGGCTTTACCATCTGCATGCACTCACTACTTCAAGTCATTCTGCATGACTGCTAAACGAGCGACTGTTAAATATCTTAACGGAGACATATGCACAGTTTTAATTACCAGCATAAATACAAGACAAGTGAGCAGAGTGCCCGAGATAGTTTCCATTTAAACTTTATATTATATTACCTTTCATTGACGTGTAGTCTACTCATAATCCCTTTAGACTCACACAGTACCCCACCTAAGCCAGCTGGACCAGCTATACTATTCCAATTCCGTTCTGTAAGGACGGAGTTGTGATATTATTTGAATTATGTCTTGTAAACGTTTATGGCTGGATTTTACACAGTGCACCTTCACATGTACATGTGTGTAAAGCTGGCCGCGCATTATTCCCTGTGAGAGTTTCTCTTGTATATATATGTAGGCCCTATATAGCCATTAGATGGCATTATTGGTCATGTTATCAAACCCATGATATTACAACTAATCCTAATGGGCAGACCGTTGGCCAAATCATTGAGAACCATACGGTTAGTGTAGGTCTACTGCAATCCTGCTCATGTATCAGTAAACAAATCTTAATAAAATCAAGATAACAAAAAGTGGAACCTGTTGAACTTCATCATTAAACTCACCCTCTCCTCACTCATCCTAAAATCTCGCGATACTTAGTCTCATCTCGTTATTCACGGAGGGTGCCGTACATACGCATTTTTTCTTTTCTCCACAACGTTGAACCGACCGCGTACACACATATTGGACGTTATTGCCATTCCGTGAAAGAAGTTGCGTACGACTTTTGTATTTGTTTCGTGGTCTTTCGTGGTGACTTGCTAAACGGTAATGTCGACCGGTGAGCGAGCGGTTAGTGAGGCGCCTGCCGTTGGCAACAACATCATGGGTGAGTTCCTGCGATAATATAATGCTTTAACTGCTGCTACGGTTTGAGTTTCTGTGTGTCATTGAATTTGTTCATAAAAACATCTGTCAGAATAGTCTAGATGAAATAGAATAAATAACTGACACGTACAAGTAACTGGATAATTCATTGCTTTGGGGAAAACCTCGGACACCACTTGAAAATGACCGCGAGTATTGTGGCATTTCCTGTTTGTTTTTTTCATGTGTAAAGAAGTGGGTTTGGGTTTGCTCCTGGCTCGTACTGTCCGATAACTATGGTCCTATCCGAAACGGTATTAGATATTAGATAGTGGGTACTGTCCGATAACTATCCCCCTATCCGATACGGTATTAGATTGTAGATTTTAGATAGTGGGTTTGCTCCTGGCACGTACTGTCGGTATATGCTCGTATCCGAAACGAGAACTGTATTAGTTGGTAGATAGGCAACATTGTCTAGCTAGTTACTCGTAAGTTGTACCAATAAGATACTCTAAACTAAGATAGGTTGAATTCAAATGAGAGTTGCATGGAGACTGTGTAAATACAGCGACTGTAACTGTAATTTCAGTTGTAACTAATGTTTTACAGATCAGAGGCCAGGTGTGTGTGATTTGTTGGGCCACCCCAAAGTATCAGTAGAGGCTGATGAGACCTTAACTGAATTAACTTGCTACAGTAGATTCCCCACAACTGTATTTGTATTGAATTCTACTAACTAAAGTAGATAGTAGCTATAGAAATAGAAGAGTTGATTAATAACGCCTCTTTGACATAATGAAAGGCGGCTAATTTAAACTCCTCTACAGGTAGCCACCTACTGTATGTGTTAATTTTCTGTTGACATTATGGTCTTCATTGGGTAAAAAACGGCAAACTTACTTGTTTATAATTCCTTATATATAACTTACATAAGTTGAACTATTTTAAAATGGGTTGAAAATAAGGTAAATTTAATGGAAAAGTAATAATGGAGAGAACCTGTAACAAACCTTTAGGTAAACAATAATCTGACTTGTGTTTACCCCTAAAAAATGAATAAAAAAGCCAGTCCATGTGATGGTTCACATGAGAGAGAGAGAGACTTGCTGTTATCACATGGTGGTGGGTTCGCTGACGGAGAATGAAGTGACTGCCTGCCAGCAATTCTTGGATTGCACTTTTTATCACAAATATTGGTTTGAACATTTTTGTTTTGATGTTGTTATCCAACTGAGCGTTCCACTCAATGCATTCATTATCATATACCAATAAAATGTGCCGTGGTTATGAGATTGCTGACCCGTTAAGCCCAAACCAATTTGACTCTAAAATTCCTTTTGAGTGCTATTATTTAATTTGCTTGCAAGTGATGTAATTTTTGTGAAAAAGAGAAGCACTTCTTCTGCGTTGCCCTTTGTCAGGCATTTAAAAAATGTAATTGGCTTTGATGGGTCAGATTGGTTAGAGCTTATCCAATCACTAATGACTTTGTTTTGTACAACACCATGTGTTTTGACATCCCCCACAAACAACTTGAATAATAGAAGTATCAGCCAAGTAGTGTGTCATCAGGCAAAATGTTTCCGACATGTCACTTTTTGTATTGGTACTGCATTTTTGGACAGATGTACCCTACGCACTACAAAACAAGCCTTTAGTGATTTGCCAATCTGTGTTGGTCTGTTATCGACAATGGGAAAGGAAAATGAATCCAGTGAGTGTAGCATATAGCCTAGTGTGCCCTGGGAATGCCAGGATGTTGGATGACACAGCTGAATCAGCCCCTTGTTTAGGTGTGCATAAAAATCCCTGATTAATTCACTGACTATAGTGTGCCTGTTTAGTTCCTGTTGAAGATTTAAAAACATTGGATTGGTATAAGAAATAAGGTAGACACTCATGCACAGTAAATATACCGGTAGATGAACGTGTTAGGTAAAATAAAATAACTTCAAATGTTAAAATGTTGTTACAGCTCATTTGAATCATACAGACAATGGCTTGATAATTGGTAGATTGGGGTGTGATTCGGGTGTGCTAGCTCTGATACATCTAATATGCAGAACAGGTTAGAGAACAACTGATGAACAACTGGTCTTTCTCTGTTTCTTTTCTTTCTCCACGGCATTAGAGAGATGTCATCAGCTCATTGGCTTTTAATAACCGATTTTCACAGTAGTTGTCCTACCCCAAACCTTCACTTATAACATACATAACCACCCAAGCCGCTTCAGGATGTTATTCATCAGTCACTCTGCTCTGTATAACTATTGTCACATACACAGTGTGACCGTCACTGTTTTTTTGGGACTTCTCATGTGTGGCTGAAGCGATTTCCTCAGCTGACACCACAAATGAGTAGCGAATGCTGATGTTGAGCCACATTGATCTTGCGTTTTTCCGGGAGGTACTTATTTGGCATGTGCATCCTCGTGGAGGGTTTCCTCATAGCTGTGCGTTGCCATAACGGGACTTAATGGGCTATCACACCTGTGGTTACATGGGTAATTCCTCACCAGCCAGCAAGTGCTGAGAAGAGGAATGCTTATTGTGCAAAAACAAGAAACATTAATTTCTTTGTCATGGACACAGGGATGTACATTTTAGACTCTCTTATAAAATAGAATAAAATTGAACTGGAATGATGGCTGAGACATCTTCTGCCTCTTCCTGACTTATATCTCAGCAGAAATGTATTAAAAGAAGTCAAGATGTTTTTTAAGACAACACCCGTGACACTTCAAATACTGTTGTCAGGTTTGCGTCCACCCCTGGCTGGGTTCACTGCCAGGATTGGCTCTGTGCGCTCTGTGGAGAACATCGGATGTTCACCTCAACCTTTACACACAATGTCTGACACAAGCCAACAGACCTCCAGGAAATGTGCTTGTAGGCCTCCTCTTCTACTCATGTCTCCACGTGCCTTACAAATGCTCTTGAGAGCACGTTACAATCTGTTCCCAGTCGCACTGGTATGATCTTTTCAGGTAGACTAGATTGTGGGTAAACTGCCGCGTTGCGGTGGGACCTGACTGCCTCAGACTGAGGTTAGGAGGCGTGTTCAGTCAACATTACAGCAGGGCCTGGCACACAGCACATTGGTCTAGCACCGGGCCTGGCACACAGCACATTGGTCTAGCACAGGGCCTGGCACACAGCACATTGGTCTAGCACCGGGCCTAGCACACAGCACATTGGTCTAGCACAGGGCCTAGCACACAGCACATTGGTCTAGCACACAGCACATTGGTCTAGCACAGGGCCTGGCACACAGCACATTGGTCTAGCACAGGGCCTGGCACACAGCACATTGGTCTAGCACAGGGCCTGGCACACAGCACATTGGTCTAGCACAGGGCCTGGCACACAGCACATTGGTCTAGCACAGGGCCTGGCACACAGCACATTGGTCTAGCACTGGGCCTAGCACACAGCACATTGGTCTAGCACAGGGCCTGGCACACAGCACATTGGTCTAGCACTGTGCCTGGCACACAGCACATTGGTCTAGCACCGGGCCTAGCACACAGCACATTGGTCAAGCACCGGGCCTAGCACACAGCACATTGGTCTAGCACCGGGCCTAGCACACAGCACATTGGTGTTCGCGAGAGGACACCACGTAGAGAACGCTGCTCTATTCTGGTTCAGCATGTCTGACCCCTCCCACGACCTTCCTGCTATGTCACTGTCATTACCACAGACATGTGTCTGTAATACTGCATTGTTCTGCATGTCTGACTGTTGGTCTTCCATGCTGTTCAGTATTGTCAGGAACAACACATTTACTGTTGTTTCTGAATACTCTTACACACTGTGTAAAAGTAGGAAGACAGTTTGAGTGTGGTTTACAGTGTCAGGCTGATTCAATGACAACGGCTGATAGAATATGAATATTTAAATTGAATTTAACAATATTCAAAAATATATTCAACTTAGTAACTGATCAACTAAATGACTTTCCAGCTTTCCGGCTTTTTCCAAATAACTTAATGCATTAGTTTATCTTAAGACATCCTCTGAACTTTTTTCGCGCTCATATCCAGACCAACTTGCAGGAGCAATTATGATTACCCTTCGTGCTCAAGAAAAGAATATATGACAAGTCTGTACTGGGCAAAATGGGTACGCAAAGGTAGTCTTAAAGCCCATTGGTGTTTTAATTGAAATACCTGTTCAGGTGGTCCATCCTGTCGGTTTACCGGCAGAGAGATCTTTATAAAAAGCCTCCTATTGCTGTGTATTATTTGCTATTTACATGCCGTCATGGCTCTTGCAGACGGAAACTGTGTAAAACAAAATAACCGATTTATTCTCGGGCTTTATTGTGTTCTTCGGACACAATATCGTTGATGAACTAATTTGTCTTTTTAACGGATCGATTGTATTTCTCTTTTATGGTGTGATGCTCCGCCGGGCTAACATGAACTGTCAATCATCCTGGAACTCCTCCTCATCCATCACAACCTCATCCATCACAACCTCATCCATCATCATCATGATCTGCACACTCTCCAAACCAGCAGTAAGTATTATTCACACTAATTAAATGGTATAGGTTATTTTTTTTAGGCTATAATCAGAATACCAATAAATGCAGATGTTTAGGAATATTCACGCGATTTCCATCAAACTGGATAAGAAATGTAAAGGTTTATAAAATACTTCTCAGAATATTAAATTGTATAGACCTAGGGACATTATTATCGTTGTCATATTGGCATAAAATCGGCATTGCGCATTAAAAAAAAAATACATTTAGTACTTGATTCGCCGCATTGCTTTAAATTTCCCAAGGAGTCAGTATTATTTATTTATTATGAAGCATTTCGGATGAGCTGCCTTGTCAACACTGGGATTTAAATCAGAAGCCTTTTGTGTTATTAGCACAATATTTATTTCAAGTGTACTTAGCCCCTGATATGTCATTATATACTTAAGCAATAAGACATGGTTGGACAGGGACAATATGCATCACAGAGAAAAAGATCAATGGTTGATGGTAATTTGTTTTCTGATGTAGCAACAGAAGCTCCTAGAAGGCTACGTGGGTTTTGCCAATCTGCCCAACCAAGTTTACAGAAAGTCTGTCAAGAGAGGCTTCGAGTTCACTCTCATGGTCGTGGGTGAGTTGAAATCTATGTTACCATTTTATTTTCCTGACTTTTCTAGGGAAAAAACTCGCTGGATTCCATCTGGGAAAATTAATATTTTACTGCTGTTTTGTATTATGGTATGCATGAGAGTCAATGTTGTGTGCCAAATTCCATGTTATTCTTTTTCTAGCACTACTTTGGCTCCAGTGGGAAGCAGCATGTTATGTTAGGCTGTCATTTGGGACAAAGTCTCTGTCGGTGTAATAAATGTGGATATATAGTATAGCCTGTTGCCGGGCTACAAAATATGATCATGTGACCATTCCGACAGTGTTTAGTTTTTCAGGCCATTACATTGTCATTCCATCGTGCTGGCGTGATTCCACTATGCATCAGTGACACTTTATGTTCTGTTGGGATGTGTGTGTGTGTGCGCGTGCATGTACATTGTTTATGTTGAGTGTGTGCCGGTTGGATTATAGGTGGGAGGTTTCCCATATTTTCATTGATGCTGCCAAAGTTGGTGTCTGAACAGCTGAAAAGAGGAAGAGGGGAAAAAAGAAAGAATGTCAAGAAAAGGAAGGGAGGGTAAAGAGGGTGTAGGATATAACAATGTTATATATTGGCCATTCTTCACTCCACTCTGTCCTCTCTGTTCCACAAGTCCAGCCCAGAGGTACCTAACCTAGTTTTACAGGAAATGGCTGCGAACAATCTGGTGAGGTCATATCCTGGCCCTGTGGAAGGAAGCCTCTTGAGTTAGCCATTGCCCATCTACCTCAGAGCTAAGAAATTAGGTGGGGGAGGAGGAAGAGGAGAACTCCTGTCTGGCATTCCAGACCCTCTCCAGTCTGTCTGTGTAGGAGCAACATTTAAGTGATCCGCCCTGGAGTTTCCCCACTGCTGCGCTCACAGGAAAAATCTGGTTAAGGGGTAATGTTGTCTGGAGCATGTAATTAGAACTGCAGTGTAATTGGTGAAGCTCACGTCGTGCTGCAGGAGATCCAGAGTCAGATTGGAGTTCCTGTTGTTTACTCTGCTGTTCTGCTGTGACGGGCGTGCGCTCCTCTGGACGTGCGCTCCTCTGGACGTGCGCTCCTCTGGACGTGCGCTCCTCTGGACGTGCGCTCCTCTGGACGTGCGTGTGCGCTCCTCTGGACGTGTGTGTGCGCTCCTCTGGACGTGTAGATGTGCTTCCAAGCAAATGGAAAGAAAGTAAAAGTGGGCTGCAGCGTTCAGCCTTTTACGTTTATCTGTAAAAGTAAACATTTGCTGACAGTTGAGTTTGTTTTTTAGGGATTAACCTGGAATGACTACAGCAGCCAGCCTCCATGTCATTTAACTGACATCCTTATTCAGAGGGACCTCAGTCCCCTCACATACAGTATAGATGAAGCCAGAACACCATGGTCGCCTCCGTTTCACTGATGAGCACTATGGGAGATTTATTGACCAAAGACAAGACCGCTGTTTAATTTCCCAAAAGACAGCACTGTTCAGAGGACAATGTGCCGTTCACTACCCTTCATTTAAAGTAAGGTGGAGGATACAGGTGCTATGCTGCTTAGTTTCTTTTTAATATAAATGTTTTTATTGGATTTTTCCATTTGCCCTATTTGACGGGAATTGATTTTAGACATTTCAATGCAACCTCTCCCCCACCAACGTTTAATTTGACCACTCAGTGTGTTTTCTGCCCCATCTCTCTGCAGAATAAGGCAGAACCACTATTAACTGTACCCCCACCCCCAATCCAAGCCAACTCCTGCTTCCAGTCCTATCCCTTTTTCCTTGCATGCAGAGCAGGGGAAGTTCCTCTGAATAAGCCCCTATGGTTTACACAGCTGCTGGAAATTTCCTTTAAAGGAAGTATGTTGCTGGCCGGGTTGAAGAAGGCAGCTTGTGGTGACGGACCAGAGGGCTTCACTAAAAGGGGCCAGGGACACAGTGGTTCTCCATTCTGGTGAAGAAGGGCCAGGTAGAGCTTCGCTAAAAGGGACCAGGGACACAGTGGTTTTTTAGTCTGGTGGCAAGTCAACGCTACTTTCCAGGTTTAGGTCACATAAACCAGCAGAGAATCCAGTTCTAACTGGACTATTTCACTCTGGTCTGCTGTCTGATCTGCCATGTGGTCACTCACACTGTTGGTTTTTATTTGTTTTATAGCGGCGGCACATGTTAAGTGTCTTTCAGACTTCTTCGGTACATCGTTTACCTGAAATGTCGACATAACATCTTTTAACTAACACTTCTGGGTAAATAAATCAGAAATAACATCAGCCAATTACCTGCCACTATTTCATACCGGCGATTCGGGAAATGATGCAATGAGGGCATCCAAGCTAGGTTAAAGACAAGCTATGAAGCCTCGGCTGGCTAATGTAGAGTGGTCTGAACAAGCTTTGTGGATTCAATCTCAGGAGTGCCCACTTGACTTTCACTTGCAATGTGAATTAAGTTGTATATACACACACACACACACACGCACACACGCACACATGCCAACGTATAAAGTGGCCCTCAAATCCCTATAGTGACTACAAACAAGTGTCAGCCTGGTTCCTTTCCATCCATTATTACTGCTCCATATAGAGCATCTTGAATTTCCTTCCATTATTACTGCTCCATATAGAGCATGTTGACTTCCCTTTCCATCCATTATTACTGCTCCATATAGAGCATGTTGACTTCCCTTTCCATCCATTATTACTGCTCCATATAGAGCATGTTGACTTCCCTTTCCATCCATTATTACTGCTCCATATAGAGCATGTTGACTTCCCTTTCCATCCATTATTACTGCTCCATATAGAGCATGTTGACTTCCCTTTCCATCCATTATTACTGCTCCATATAGAGCATGTTGACTTCCCTTTCCATCCATTATTACTGCTCCATATAGAGCATGTTGACTTCCCTTTCCATCCATTATTACTGCTCCATATAGAGCATGTTGACTTTCCTTTCCATCCATTATTACTGCTCCATATAGAGCATCCGGACCTCCTGATCTTGTAGAAGCCCACAAGGCCCTTAGACAGCAAGACACAACTTGTATGTTAATAAAAACCTTAATCGTTTCCCACTCTTTCTCCTTCCTTCTCCTCTTTCTCCTTCCTTCTCCTCTTTCTCCTTCCTTCTCCTCTTTCTCCTTCCTTCTCTTTCTCCTTCCTTCTCTTTCTCCTTCCTTCCTTCCCTTTCTCTCTGTTGTGGTCCTCCCAGTCCTCCACTAGATCGTTGTCTGGACCAGATTCAGACAGACATTACCCTGTATCCGCTTGGGCCTGCCATGTACTGTCAGCTCTTCTAGTTTCCCTAATGCCAGTAGACATTTTTAAGACATAGTTCACCCTGCTGTTTTCACAAGACCACAGCGTGTCCACAATCCCAGCCGAGTTTATTCTCCACCCAGCCTTCTGTGAGACAAGCCCTGAATTAGCCAAGAAGGAATATCCCCATGGTTCCTCATGAGACCGCTGGAACCATTCTGTTGAGCCCTGGCCCATGGTATTTACACTGTGTTAAGTGTTGTGTCAGTGTGGTTCTAGTCCTGGCCCATGGTATTTACACTGTGTTAAGTGTTGGGTCAGTGTGGTTCTAGTCCTTGCCCATGGTATTTACTCTGTGTTAAGTGTTGGGTCAGTGTGGTTCTAGTCCTGGCCCATGGTATTTACTCTGTGTTAAGTGTTGGGTCAGTGTGGTTCTAGTGCTGGCCCATAGTATTTACACTGTGTTAAGTGTTGGGTCAGTGTGGTTCTAGTCCTGGCCCATAGTATTTACACTGTGTTAAGTGTTGGGTCAGTGTGGTTCTAGCCCTGGCCCATAGTATTTACACTGTGTTGAGAGTGTTGGGTCAGTGTGGTTCTAGCCCTGACCCATAGTATTTACACTGTGTTGAGAGTGTTGGGTCAGTGTGGTTCTAGTCCTGGCCCATAGTATTTACACTGTGTTAAGTGTTGTGTCAGTGTGGTTCTAGTCCTGGCCCATGGTATTTACACTGTGTTAAGTGTTGGGTCAGTGTGGTTCTAGTCCTGGCCCATGGTATTTACTCTGTGTTAAGTGTTGGGTCAGTGTGGTTCTAGTGCTGGCCCATAGTATTTACACTGTGTTAAGTGTTGGGTCAGTGTGGTTCTAGTCCTGGCCCATAGTATTTACACTGTGTTAAGTGTTGGGTCAGTGTGGTTCTAGCCCTGGCCCATAGTATTTACACTGTGTTAAGTGTTGGGTCAGTGTGGTTCTAGTCCTGGCCCACGGTATTTACACTGTGTTGGGTCAGTGTGGTTCTAGCCCTGGCCCATAGTATTTACACTGTGTTAAGTGTTGGGTCAGTGTGGTTCTAGCCCTGGCCCATAGTATTTACACTGTGTTGGGTCAGTGTGGTTCCAGCCCTGTCCCATAGTATTTACACTGTGTTGGGTCAGTGTGGTTCTAGCCCTGGCCCATAGTATTTACACTGTGTTAAGTGTTGGGTCAGTGTGGTTCTAGCCCTGGCCCATAGTATTTACACTGTGTTAAGTGTTGGGTCAGTGTGGTTCTAGCCCTGGCCCATAGTATTTACACTGTGTTGGGTCAGTGTGGTTCTAGCCCTGGCCCATAGTATTTACACTGTGTTGGGTCAGTGTGGTTCTAGCCCTGGCCCATAGTATTTACACTGTGTTGGGTCAGTGTGGTTCTAGCCCTGACCCATAGTATTTACACTGTGTTAAGAGTGTTGGGTCAGTGTGGTTCTAGCCCTGACCCATAGTATTTACACTGTGTTAAGAGTGTTGGGTCAGTGTGGTTCTAGCCCTGACCCATAGTATTTACACTGTGTTGAGGAGTGTTGGGTCAGTGTGGTTCTAGCCCTGGCCCATAGTATTTACACTGTGTTAAGTGTTGGGTCAGTGTGGTTCTAGCCCTGGCCCATAGTATTTACACTGTGTTGGGTCAGTGTGGTTCTAGCCCTGACCCATAGTATTTACACTGTGTTGGGTCAGTGTGGTTCTAGTCCTGACCCATAGTATTTACACTGTGTTGAGAGTGTTGGGTCAGTGTGGTTCTAGCCCTGACCCATAGTATTTACACTGTGTTGAGAGTGTTGGGTCAGTGTGGTTCTAGCCCTGACCCATAGTATTTACACTGTGTTGAGAGTGTTGGGTCAGTGTGGTTCTAGCCCTGACCCATAGTATTTACACTGTGTTGAGAGTGTTGGGTCAGTGTGGTTCTAGCCCTGACCCATAGTATTTACACTGTGTTGAGAGTGTTGGGTCAGTGTGGTTCTAGCCCTGACCCATAGTATTTACACTGTGTTGAGAGTGTTGGGTCAGTGTGGTTCTAGCCCTGACCCATAGTATTTACACTGTGTTGAGAGTGTTGGGTCAGTGTGGTTCTATCCCTGACCCATAGTATTTACACTGTGTTAAGTGTTGGGTCAGTGTGGTTCTAGCCCTGGCCCATAGTATTTACACTGTGTTGGGTCAGTGTGGTTCTAGCCCTGGCCCATAGTATTTACACTGTGTTGAGAGTGTTGGGTCAGTGTGGTTCTAGCCCTGGCCCATAGTATTTACACTGTGTGGAGAGTGTTGGGTCAGTGTGGTTCTAGCCCTGACCCATAGTATTTACACTGTGTTGAGAGTGTTGGGTCAGTGTGGTTCTAGCCCTGACCCATAGTATTTACACTGTGTTAAGTGTTGGGTCAGTGTGGTTCTAGCCCTGGCCCATAGTATTTACACTGTGTTAAGAGTGTTGGGTCAGTGTGGTTCTAGCCCTGGCCCATAGTATTTACACTGTGTTGGGTCTGGTTCTAGCCCTGGCCCATAGTATTTACACTGTGTTGGGTCAGTGTGGTTAGTATTTACACTGTGTTGGGTCAGTGTGGTTCTAGCCCTGGCCCATAGTATTTACACTGTGTTGGGTCAGTGTGGTTCTAGCCCTGGCCCATAGTATTTACACTGTGTTGGGTCAGTGTGGTTCTAGCCCTGACCCATAGTATTTACACTGTTACACTGTGAGTGTTGGGTCAGTGTGGTTCTAGCCCTGACCCATAGTATTTACACTGTGTTGGGTCAGTGTGGGTCAGTGTGGTTCTGGGTCCCTGGACCCATAGTATTTACACTGTGTTAAGAGTGTTGGGTCAGTGTGGTTCTAGCCCTGACCCTAGTATTTACACTGTGTTGGGTCTGTTCTAGTCCCCATAGTATTTACACTGTGTTAAGACTGTTGGGTCAGTGTGGTTCTATCCCTGACCCATAGTATTTACACTGTGTTAAGGGTGTTGGGTCAGTGTGGTTCTAGCCCTGACCCATAGTATTTACACTGTGTTGGGTCAGTGTGGTTCTAGCCCTGACCCATAGTATTTACACTGTGTTGGGTCAGTGTGGTTCTAGCCCTGACCCATAGTATTTACACTGTGTTGGGTCAGAGTGGTTCTAGCCCTGGCCCATAGTATTTACACTGTGTTAAGTGTTGGGTCAGTGTGGTTCTAGCCCTGACCCATAGTATTTACACTGTGTTGTTGGGTCAGTGTGTTCTAGCCCTGGTCAGTGTGTCAGTGTGGTTCTAGCCCTGGCCCATAGTATTTACACTGTGTTAAGTGTTGGGTCAGTGTGGTTCTAGCCCTGACCCATAGTATTTACACTGTGTTGAGAGTGTTGGGTCAGTGTGGTTCTAGCCCTGACCCATAGTATTTACACTGTGTTGAGAGTGTTGGGTCAGTGTGGTTCTAGCCCTGACCCATAGTATTTACACTGTGTTGGGTCAGTGTGGTTCTAGCCCTGGCCCATAGTATTTACACTGTGTTGAGAGTGTTGGGTCAGTGTGGTTCTAGCCCTGACCCATAGTATTTGTGGTGGAGGACACAGAAGTTTCTCTCCCCAGTCGAAGCGTTCCATAGCTGCTATATTTGTAGCAGTGGTTGGCCTTTGGAAGCTTGTCTTCGCTGCTCTTCTGAAGGTCAGGATCAACAATGTGCAGTGGGAACATTTACACACACACACGCAGTAACAGTGTGGTCTGATCCTCTGTGCCAACCACAGCATGTGTCCTTAGCCACGCCCCCTCTATCACACTGTTGTCTTTGTTCTACTCATCTCACTGTTGCTATGTCGACTGTTCATAGTGTTCTCTTACTTAAACATAAAAACACACCTGGAATTCTTCTCTTAAAATCTGACAGAGGTGCAGCCTATTTACTCATTTCAGGGCGTACTATAGAACGATGGTAAAGGAAATGTGTATTGAAATTACTTGTTAGCATTGGGGGGGGGCTGAATAGTGTCTAAACTGATGTTCAGCCAGTGCTGTATCCGAGACAAATTCACTGAATCTGCTTAGATTTATTAAATTAGAATTGACAGAGAGGAAAGATCTTCAGCCGTCGTCTGTCTCTCTCCTCTTGATTGCATGTCGGGTTTATTTCCAGTTGGGAGAAATGTTGAATGCAAAACATTTTAAGCATTCATAACAGTTGGTGCGAATCCACATCTGCAGATTTGTATCACGTTGCGAGTCAGTGTGCTGAAAAAGACAGATATTACAGAAACCAGTAGAACATGAAAACCTTTTAATTTATTCCCCGTTTTGCTTTCTCCATTTTTTTCTCTAGGCGAATCTGGTTTGGGAAAGTCTACGCTGATAAACTCCCTCTTTCTGACCGATTTATATTCCCCTGAATACCCGGGCCCCTCTCACAGAATCAAGAAGACCGTACAGGTAAACCCCAGTACATATGTGTCTTTACTCATGGATTATTGCAAAGGGAACCGGAGGTTGAAACACAAACAGTCGTGTGCTCAATGTGTTCTGCTTACACCATCGCTTCCAGTTTCTTTTCAACAAAATAGTAGTTTCTGACTAGGAATGCTGCTTTATTCCTGGTTAACTATAGCAGATGAGTTGTCTGAAGCCCTCATTCCTCTGATAGAAAATGACCTGTTCTGTTTCTAGAAGGTTCATATTTCATGTCGTGAGTAGGGTGCGCCATATTGCCAAAATGTGATGTTGCCATATTGATCATAAATATGGCACTTTTGATATTTTTAAAGATATATAAAAAACAAAATTGGTTATTGTATCAAAATAAATGAACAAATCAGAACAATGACTTTTCCTACAACACAAGGGCATATTTCAACTGGCAGTTATATTGTACTGGTACAACATGAATTAATAAATTAATTAAGACCATGGTGGTTGGTTTGTTGATGGGGACTGTGTATTAGTCCAGCCTGATTAGGGATCAATCTTAGGAATCAGTTTACATCCACAGAAGGGATTAACAACTTAACCAGCACATTATGGCAGGATTTATGAGACACACACACACACATCACACTCATATTATACTCATACTCATTTCACACTCACACTCATACTCATGTCATACACTCATACTCACACTCATATCATACTCATCTCACACTCATATCATACTCATATAACACTCATACTCATGTCATACTCACACTCATACTCACATTCATATCATACTTGTATCACACTCATACTCGTATCATACTCACACTCATATCACACTCATATCATACTCATATCACACTCATACTCGTATCATACTCACACTCATATCATACTCACACTCATATCATACTCGTATCATACTCACACTCATATCATACTCACACTCATATCATACTCGTATCATACTCACACTCATATCATACTCACACTCATATCATACTCATATCGTAGTCATACTCATCTCGTACTCATATCTGGCTTTTTTGTTTAGAGGAGTGGGTTGTTGTAGGAATAATGGATTGTTGTACACACCTGCTAAATAGTGTGGTTCATAACGCTCGTATTGGAAGTGGCTGACTAGACCAAACTGTGTTCACTGCTTCATCTCAGCCCTCTATATACTATTTACATAATGAATACATCATGAAAACACCGTTTTATCTGAATTAGACACTACCACTGCTCGTCCTGTTCACACCCCTATGGACCATCAGTGTCACCAGTAACCAGGGGAACAGAAGACACTACCACTGCCTGTCCTGTTCACACCCCTATGGACCATTAGTGTCACCAGTAACCAGGGGAACAGAGAGAGACACTACCACTGATATCTCAATTACTCAGATCCAATGAATCCTAGTAAATCTCCCTGTTTTAGCTGAGCCTTTTCATGTCCTGAACCACAGAACCCTGGGATTTGACTAGTCATGTAGTCTGAATTACAAGATCTGCCCTGTAGTGGGATTTGACCAGTCATGTAGTCTGAATGAGAATATCTGCCCTGTAGTGGGATTTGACCAGTCATGTAGTCTGAATTAGAAGATCTGCCCTGTAGAGTTGATAGCTAAAATCAGTTCTCTAACCTCCTACACCAATGTTTGGGTCATTGTGTGTGAACTTCACAGAAATTGAACGCGTAGCTAAAATCACACAGTCAGACTCGTAAAGTAAAGCAGATCATTTGTTGTGCATAGTCTGAACGGTAAACATGACTATGGTTTTATACATTAGGGGGAAACGTTTGTTAGGGGGAATATAATTTTTAATCCATCAGCTAAGTGTCTTCTTTCAGGGGGAGTTGATATCCAGACAAAGAGAGGCTGGGGGCTTCTGCTTTACTGAGGAATGTGCAGGAGGCAGAACTTTACTAGCGTAGCATATAAAGTCACCCAGTGAATCACTATGTCATGAATTGGCAATGTACAGTAAAATGTCAAAGGATTAAGTGACGTGGCGCTCAAGTTCACACCCAAAATGCGCTACATATTTGCCAGACCGTGCCTAGCATTTTTGTAGTGGGTAAGCGTTGGAAAATAACAAGCTGTTATTATGACACGTCATAATCTGTAATTGTGCAGGTGTGTGTGTGTGTGTGTGTGTGTGTGTGTGTGTGTGTGTGTGTGTGTGTGTGTGTGTGTGTGTGTGTGTGTGTGTGTGTGTGTGTGTGTGTGTGTGTGTGTGTGTGTGTGTGTGTGTGTGTGTGTGTGTGTGTGTGTGTGTGTGTGTGTGTGTGTGTGTGTGTGTGTGTGTGTGTGTGTGTGTGTGTGTGTGTGTGTGTGTGTGTGTGTGTGTGTGTATAATGATGTGGGTCAGGCGTGTGAGCTTTAAGGATCAGGTTGGGATGGAACTGGCTGCTCACAGAAGTGCAGCCAAGACATATCTGGAATGGATGAATGAGTTTCCTGGCAGACTGAACACACACCCACACTGTTGTTAAATCTCAACTGGCTAATTGTTGATCCCATTTCTAAGTGTCAAGTATGGTCTCCAGGCCAATTAGTGGTGTGTGTTTTCTCGTCACGTGATTGGCTGTACGCACCAGACGGACAGTTTACTGTGATAATTGATGAGACTGTTTAAACATGGGTATCTATGAAAGCTGGGCTCCATGTCAGTGATGAGCGTTCACACACAGTTCAGTTCATCATCACATAAACACAGCTCAACCTTGTGATGGGTGATCAGTCAGGTTTTCCTACCTGCCCGTGTGTTGTAATGCCTGTGGATTTCTGTCTGTTCAGCTGTCAGGTGACTAATCAGGATGTTTTTGTCTTTCGTTTTTTTCTGGTGCTCACTGGTCCCATTTCTTACCACGGCTTCAGTAGGTGTTCAGGGAGGGACTTAAGTAAGGAAAGGAAAGAAAAAGGCCTGTGATGGAAACTGACTAGAGCAAAGTGGTTGTATCTGATTCCATTTGTCTATTTTAGTGCCAGTTACTCACTTAGTTTATTTACAGACTGCTGTGAC
Organism: Dallia pectoralis; assembly: GCA_029465975.1. Taxonomy (NCBI): domain Eukaryota; kingdom Metazoa; phylum Chordata; class Actinopteri; order Esociformes; family Umbridae; genus Dallia; species Dallia pectoralis. The sequence goes on from CM055753.1 coordinate 3,759,694, forward strand.
AGACCGTAAATAAGACATATGTTATGATTACTATATTAGGAGTGGGTTTTTAATTCTGTGTCGTTCTGTGTCGTACCGGGGGGGTGCACCACTACCTTCACACGTGGATGTTAAACTACTGGGCCTGAGTGTTTCTACTCTCACCCTTACCCATCATACCCGTTGATAAGGAAGTAGTCAGTCATAACAGGAAGTAGTATTAACGGTTCGTTTTGAAGGTGACATCTTATCAGTGGTTTGATCGTTTCTCTGGTCAGGAAATCGGAAACCCTCTCTACTTTCTTTCAGGCGCCATGATATGAATGACAACTAATTTGTAGTTTAAGCAAGTTTATCAGAACAGTGATTAATGTTTTCTTGCTAGTGACAAACACTGAAAACTTTCGCAGGTTAGCCATTGTTGACAGAGTTCATGGTCTGTTGACAGAGTAGACGACCAGTACCCGTAAGGTTGTCAGATAAACTTGTCACGTTGGGTGTCCTAGACGTCAGCTCTGTTGTTCTCTCTCTGAGTTAGACAGTTAAAACTAACTGCTTCCAGGTTATCTGTGTAAATGAGAATGTGTTCTTAGTCAATTAAATGAAAAAAGACTCATCCAAAATCAAATCATTTATAAAAACATCTTTCAGAGAAAGATAAGGCCCATTTTTGCGCTCCTCCCTTTGCCTTTAAAAGTCATCCCGTTTGTGTGATCTAATGCCAATAGAAACATAGCTCCTCCCCTCTGACGCCTGGCTGTGTGTGGTAGTCCATCTGTCTTACAGGAGACCCAGGCTTCTGCTGACTGGTTCCTTCTGGTGTGAAGGAACTGATCTACAGTCAATCCAAGATGGTGCCGTCGATGGATGCCACGACTCTAAGCTGCGCGCTTATGTTCGTTTTTTGTGTGTATAAAATCAGTGTATTGTGACAATTTTCAGATTCTTATCCATTACTTATGGCCTCTTGCTGAGTGTTTTTTTTTTTTTTTTTTTTTCTCTATTGGCACTGTTCATGTACATTTAAAAAATGTTTGTTCTAAATGCTGCAGCTATGGGTCAGAACAAATTCCTTGTATGTGAAAACGGACTTGGCGAATAAACGTGATTCCGATACGGTGTTAATCTCCAGTAAGCCCAAACAACACACTGCCCAATTCTCACGGAGCCACATCCAATCTGTTTACATGTGTTAAATGCCGTTAAACACTTTTAAACAAGATTAGAGAGAGTTAGGGCAGTTTGTCTGCCTCTGTGGGATTTGTGTGTCTTGGTTTTCGTCTTCTCAGATTTTGTTGTCTCCAGTCTAGTATTTCCAATGGTTTCAAAGGTGATTCCCTTGTCTGTGTTTGGATATCAGGATTGGAGAGCTAATGGATCTATGTTTATACTAGAGAACGAGGAGAAGACGAGATGATTGGAGCCCCTCCCATCAGGAACCACAAACCAATGAGATTGAACGTGTCTCTGGTGTTGTTTGTTTCCTAGTCTAGCCAGAGGGATTTGGCGAAACCCGGTGGAATGCTTTGTTTGGGGAACTGTTCCATCATGATTCCATTTAGATCTGTTTGGTTGTCTGACAGAAACCTCAGTGATTAATCGGTGAACTCGGATTTAACGACTTTGTTTGCCTTAGCTTGATTAAATGCGGTATGAATAAACTCAAGACAATGTAACAAATGTGGATCCTCCAAACTCCCCCCAAACGAGTGTACCGAAGGGCGAACAAAAAGTTGTATGTCTACGCAAGCAACCTTTTGTTCCCGGTGTCTGGCGTGCCCGGTGTGTGTCTGGCGTGCCCGGTGTGTGTCTGGCGTGCCCGGTGTGTGTCTGGCGTGCCCGGTGTGTGTCTGGCGTGCCCGGTGTGTGTCTGGCGTGCCCGGTGTGTGTCTGGCGTGCCCGGTGTGTGTCTGGCGTGCCCGGTGTGTGTCTGGCGTGCCCGGTGTGTGTCTGGCGTGCCCGGTGTGTGCCCGGTGTGTGTCCGGCGTGCCCGGTGTGTGTTCGGCGTGCCCGGTGTGTGTCCGGCGTGCCCGGTGTGTGTCCGGCGTGCCCGGTGTGTGTCCGGCGTGCCTGGTGTGTGTCCGGCGTGCCCGGTGTGTGCCCGGTGTGTGTCCGGCGTGCCCGGTGTGTGCCCGGTGTGTGTCCGGCGTGCCCGGTGTGTCTCCCTCTTTTGATCCTTCCCTAAATCAGAATGGAACAAGTCACCTTCTCTAAGAGAGACGAGGAGGGTGGGAGTTAGTGAGGGTGGGAGTGGTTAAGACGGGGGTGGGAGTGGTTAAGACGGGGGTGGGAAGGAGAGATTTAATGAGTCTGTTTGCAGATCCGTTCCTGTTGATTTGGCACTCTTCCTCTCCTCTTCCTTCCATTGCAGTCTTTACTACCCTGCAACTCATTCCAGACTGGGAGTGGTCTCTAACACCATGTCAGTTTTGATTGGCTATTCAACATCACACACTAGCACCTCCCATTCTTTTCACCGTAAGAATGCATAATGTTGAACTGCATGAATGAAATCAGTTTTATGAAATGTTAATGTTCATCATATAGGCTATGATGGAGTCTGGGTGTATCTGGAGCCAGTTTAGTTTTAATTAATTAAATGTTAATGTCCCTCATATAGGCTATGAAGGAGTCTGGGTGTATCTGGAGCCAGTTTAGTTTTAATTAATTAAATGTTAATGTTCATCATATAGGCTATGATGGAGTCTGGGTTAGGGGTGGGCGATATGGGAAAAATATCATATCACGATTTTTTCAGGAAAAATCACGATTCACGATTTTATCACGATTCTTTTTCATGTTGCTTTTTAAGACTATTTTGCTAATTACTGAGCTGCAATACAAGCAAATTATATCTCCATTTAAAGAATATAGCGTTACAAGGTAACAAAACATAAAAGGGAAAAAAAATTAAAGTAGCATATTTTAATCACGTGTATATTTAAAGGAAGTGCAATGGTGCAAAGAAGCACCTTCATTCTCATCCGCAGCTTCACCATCCATTCACTGTGTAACCTGCCATCCATCTACAGCATCAGATGATCTACTGTGTTATCATCCTGAATTAAATGAATTGTGAATTATGCAGTAAAACATTTTACTAAAATAGTATGTAGCCTATTTATTGTCTTATGTAGCCATACAATACAAAATTAAAACCATGATTTTAAAATGCACAGGCTATGATATTTAAATTTCTAAAGATCGAATAAATTAAAATCAATCAAACTGTATGTCCTATTTTGATGTAATAAATGCTAAAACATTTTAGATCACAAGCGACGCGCAATCAAATGATTTGCGCATGATTGGCCGTATATATTGCAACACAGACTGTTGAAATAAAAACATTAGGCTACAGTGTATAATTTGATCATTTACATTTGTAAAATGTATTATAGTAATTACAGCCCAGTAACTAAGGCACTATAGACAATGAAACACGTATTTTACAACACAGTTTGTATATTGGTCACGGTCGGGTATATTCTGCTGTTACCCGGTAGATACATTAATCAATTTCGTTTTATATTTTCGTTCTGTTTATTTAGTAAAACATATATTTCTTTATAAACGTAGGCCTACCTCTTTTTCTAGTTCATTCAAATTCAACCAAGCCAATCAATCTATTATCTATGTATATCTCGCAGCTTTTGTCTGCCTGAGCAGGACACGCATACTAACCGGTTGCACTGCGCAGAGTGTTCATTAGTGATGTTATGAGTGCACATGAGACCGCAGCAAATTAATCGGTTACATATATCCAGTTTCATATAGATCGGACCAAAACGCGTCAAGTTTCATGTAGACCAGACCAAAACGCGTCAAGTTTCATGTAGACCAGACCAAAACGCATCCAGTTTTATATAGACCAGACCAAAACGGACCCAGTTTCATAAAGACCAGACCAAAACGGTGTCCAATATAGATCGGACCAAAACGAGATCAGACCAAAACGCATCCAGTTTCTGAAAACGGGACAAGGTAAAATGCACGTATTTAGGAAAAGTCATGGAAGAACGAGGCTGTAGCTTTTCAACATTATATATTTATTTTAATTACTAACTGCAACGCCCGCGGGCATGGGCTGTTGGCGCTTCTAGTGTTAACACGCTGACATCTAGCGCACCGCGCATTGCATGTTGATACGTAGCTGAAAAAACGCCATAGATCTGCATCTAATTGAACGTGCACTGGAGCGCGATTCTACGATATTTCCGAAAAAGTGAATCGTGGAGACATTTTAATCGTCCACGATTAAATATCGTCATATCGCACACCCCTAGTCTGGGTGTATTTGGAGCCAGCTAGTTTTAATTAATTAATTGTTAATGTTCATCATATAGGCTCTGATGGAGTATGGGTGTATCTGGAGCCAGTTTAGTTTTTCACTTGTACAACATTATCTTGGGAGTAAGGGAAATGGGCATACTGGCTGGAGGGAGGACAGGTAGAATGACCTGCTAACATGCTGTTAGGAACATCTTCCTCCACTAGTAGCCATCTGCAGCTGGGGTTGGGGTCAGAGGTTAAGTCAACATGATTTCATTGCAGTGTGCATTTTAATGGATTGTCTGAAATGCATGGGAAGATCATTAAGGTCAGAGCTGTAAAAGCAGCCCTACACACACACACACACACACTGGAATGAACAGCTGTGTATATGAGGGTCCGTGTTTCCACACACACACAGACCATAAAGAATCTCTCCAGTGCTGTGGTTGTCTGTGTCTGGGGTGAGGAGGCTGGCAGACATGTGTCCTCACTCTGTGTCTGGGGTGAGGAGGCTGGCAGACATGTGTCCTCACTCTGTGTCTGGGGTGAGGAGGCTGGCAGACATGTGTCCTCACTCTGTGTCTGGGGTGAGGAGGCTGGCAGACATGTGTCCTCACTCTGTGTCTGGGGTGAGGAGGCTGGCAGACATGTGTCCTCACTCTGTGTCTGGGGTGAGGAGGCTGGCAGACATGTGTCCTCACTCTGTGTCCTCCCTCTGTGTCTGGGGTGAGGAGGCTGACTGATGTGTCCTCGATGCTGACGATAAAAATGGCTTTGCTGATTCCAGCGCTAACGACTGATTGATTGAGCTTCTCTGGCTGACCGACTGTTGGCGATTCACTGCCTGAGTATAACATTCTTTCAAACCATGCAACCAGACTGGTCTTTGGTTGGAGCTTGTGAGCATACTCACGTACGCGCACGCTCACACACACACACACACACACGTACGCGCACGCTCACACACACACACACACGTACACGCTCACACATGCATACGCACACACACATGCACACACTCATATACATGCACACAAACGCTCAGAGACAGACTTACAGAGGAAGTCATGACCAATGCTTTATCATTTTTGAAGACTGTGTCTATTTCTCTGCATGGTTGTCTGGAGTGGAACCCTCCTGCTGCTGAATCAAGTCTTTAATAAACATGCCTAATAAAACGATTTCAGTTGCATGTCTGAGAGGATGTCTGTAGATGAACTGATAAGAAATAAACATCAGACATCTGCTTTTAATTTTCTCTCTGCTTAGTCAGCCAGTTAGTCTAAATGCTCTCATTATTTTGGATTTTACTAGAATCCCTGTCAGCTTCTGCCAAAAACAGCAGATAATCTACCCGGGGTCCAAGATCAGATCGGAACAGGACAGAACACAGAGGAATACAGTGCTAATATAGAACATTTGAAATTACTAAACATTAATAGACTACATACACCCATATTTTCTGCCTAAGGAATCTGAATTAAATGTCATACGAATATAGATAATAATGCAATTCAGTGCTCTACTTTGATAAAAATCAGAATCAGGTTTATTCGCCAAGTCTGTTTAGACACACAAGGAATTTGTTCTGACCCCTAGCTGCAGCATTTAGGACACATTTTAAAATGTACACGAACAGTGCAAACAGAGCAAAACGCATAACATCAACAGTATGACAAGAGACCATGCCTAGTTGGCACATGTAATGGGTAAATGTAGAATGTTTTTATGTATCTGTTCTGTATAGAGCAAATGAGAAATGTCTAGTGTGAGCAAATTGCTAAGAAAAGAAAAAGAGCAATGTCCAGGTTTTGGTCTTGATTGAGCTCAGCCGTCTGCCAGAGGAGAGAGTTCTGAATAGTCCGTTACCCGGATGGGAGGGGTCTGCCCCCATCTTTGCTGCCCGCCTCAGTGACCTAGCTTTGAACAGTTCTTTGAGGGACGTAAGCTTACATCCGATGGTTCGCTCCGCAGAGTGGTCTTTCTTATTGATGGAGGTGATGTTTAGCTCCCACTTGAGGTCCTGGACGATGGTGTTGCCCAGGAAGCGAAATGATTCCACTGTGACTGTCAACGGATTGTTCCCCTATAGACCACTGCTCTTTGCCGAAACAGTTTTTTTTTCTTGTTTCAAGTTATTTTTATTGGACACATCCAACAGAACTATCAGAGGTTACAGAGATTACCAGAATGTTGTTTTGTCTAAGGGGTTGTTTGAGTTACTTGAGAGCTCAGTTTGGCAAACAGTCATAGTGACCTTGATCTGTTTCTGATGGGCAACACCTCAACCCAGTCAACTTAACCTAGTTATTCACAGATCCTACCACACAGCTCACCCTATATCATTCATCCATATTAACACATTCCACCACACAGCTCACCCTATATCATTCATCCATATTAACACATTCCACCACACAGCTCACCCTATATCATTCATCCATATTAACACATTCCACCACACAGCTCAGCCTATATCATTCATCCATATTAACACATTCCACCACACAGCTCACCCTATATCATTCATCCATATTAACACATTCCACCACACAGCTCACCCTATATCATTCATCCATATTAACACATTCCACCACACAGCTCACCCTATATCATTCATCCATATTAACACATTCCACCACACAGCTCACCCTATATCATTCATCCATATTAACACATTCCACCACACAGCTCACCCTATATCATTCATCCATATTAACACATTCCACCACACAGCTCACCCTATATCATTCATCCATATTAACACATTCCACCACACAGCTCAACCTATGTCATTCATCCATATTAACACATTCCACCACACAGCTCAGCCTATATCATTCATCCATATTAACACATTCCACCACACAGCTCACGCTATATCATTCATCCATATTAACACATTCCACCACACAGCTCACGCTATATCATTCATCCATATTAACACATTCCACCACACAGCTCACGCTATATCATTCATCCATATTAACACATTCCACCACACAGCTCACCCTATATCATTCATCCATATTAACACATTCCACCACACAGCTCACGCTATATCATTCATCCATATTAACACATTCCACCACACAGCTCACGCTATATCATTCATCCATATTAACACATTCCACCACACAGCTCAGCCTATATCATTCATCCATATTAACACATTCCACCACACAGCTCACCCTATATCATTCATCCATATTAACACATTCCACCACACAGCTCACCCTATATCATTCATCCATATTAACACATTCCACCACACAGCTCACCCTATATCATTCATCCATATTAACACATTCCACCACACAGCTCAGCCTATATCATTCATCCATATTAACACATTCCACCACACAGCTCAGCCTATATCATTCATCCATATTAACACATTCCACCACACAGCTCACCCTATATCATTCATCCATATTAACACATTCCACCACACAGCTCAGCCTATATCATTCATCCATATTAACACATTCCACCACACAGCTCAGCCTATATCATTCATCCATATTAACACATTCCACCACAGCTCACGCTATATCATTCATCCATATTAACACATTCCACCACACAGCTCACGCTATATCATTCATCCATATTAACACATTCCACCACACAGCTCAGCCTATATCATTCATCCATATTAACACATTCCACCACACAGCTCACGCTATATCATTCATCCATATTAACACATTCCACCACACAGCTCACGCTATATCATTCATCCATATTAACACATTCCACCACACAGCTCACGCTATATCATTCATCCATATTAACACATTCCACCACACAGCTCACCCTATATCATTCATCCATATTAACACATTCCACCACACAGCTCACCCTATATCATTCATCCATATTAACACATTCCACCACACAGCTCACGCTATATCATTCATCCATATTAACACATTCCACCACACAGCTCACCCTATATCATTCAAAATGCTTCAAACATAAAGAACCCCATGTAGGTTTGAGGGTACCATTTGTGGCACAAATCATTTAACCACCAAACAAGCAGCTGTAGAGCCTGCCCTGGCAGGAAACACCTCATAATGTCCCAAGTTAGCTTTCACAAGCTTTGCTTTCACGACGGGTAACACTGTTCTCTCAGATTTTCCTAGATTGTTATTGTCGCTCTGGCCTTAACCAGCTTGACGTTCACCTACCAAAACACAGTTGTTTTGTTTTTACAACCCGCCTCCGACTGTCCGACCTACCTTCTTTTAGTGGTCTACCTAAATCTGCTCCCAGGGCGTTGCTCTGCGTGAGCTTGGCTAGGGGGTGGCCAGCCTAAAGTAGGCCTGTGTGGGCAGAAAACCTTTAGCCGGGCCAACGGGTGGGTGAGGGGAGGGCAGCTGGTTCCCAGCCACAAACCACAGCATTCTGGGGTGCTGGCTGAATGGAAGGGGACTGCTCAGTTTCACTTTTGGGATTCTTAAATCAAATGGTCTGATGTTTAGGCTGATGTTTGGGCTCACGCATCATAACATCACAAGATATTAAAACTATGATATATATCAGCATGAAGCGAAACAAATCTTTGGTTAAGGTGCTTTTTATCAGGAGCTACATCAGGTTGTAACTTGTCACACGGTATGCATGCATTGAGATATAGTGGTAGTTATTGTGTATTGTGTTTGTATTACTGCCAAAGTAGAGTTTGTCTAGCTCTACTTTGAACCAGAGGCTGAGAGACAGACAGGCAGGCTGAGAGACAGACAGGCAGGCTGAGAGACAGACAGGCAGGCAGGCTGAGAGACAGACAGGCAGGCAGGCTGAGAGACAGACAGACAGGCAGGCTGAGAGACAGACAGACAGGCAGGCTGAGAGACAGACAGACAGGCAGGCTGAGAGACAGACAGACAGGCAGGCTGAGAGACAGACAGGCAGGCTGGCAGGCTGAGAGACAGGCAGGCAGGCTGAGAGACAGGCAGGCAGGCTGAGAGACAGGCAGGCAGGCTGAGAGACAGGCAGGCAGGCTGAGAGACAGGCTGAGAGACAGGCAGGCAGGCTGAGAGAGACAGGCTGAGAGGCAGGCAGGCTGAGAGGCAGGCAGGCAGGCTGAGAGAGACAGGCAGGCAGGCTGAGAGAGGCAGGCAGGCAGGCTGAGAGACAGGCTGAGAGAGGCAGGCAGGCAGGCTGAGAGACAGGCTGAGAGACAGGCAGGCAGGCTGAGAGACAGGGTGAGAGACAGGCAGGCAGGCTGAGAGACAGGCTGAGAGACAGGCAGGCAGGCTGAGAGACAGGCAGGCAGGCTGAGAGACAGGCAGGCAGGCTGAGAGACAGGCAGGCAGGCTGAGACAGACAGGCAGGCAGGCAGGCTGAGAGACAGACAGGCAGGCAGGCAGGCTGAGAGACAGACAGGCAGGCTGAGAGACAGACAGGCAGGCTGAGAGACAGACAGGCAGGCTGAGAGACAGACAGGCAGGCTGAGAGACAGACAGGCAGGCTGAGAGACAGACAGACAGGCAGGCTGAGAGACAGACTGACAGGCAGGCTGAGAGACAGACAGACAGGCAGGCTGAGAGACAGACAGACAGGCAGGCTGAGAGACAGACAGGCAGGCAGGCTGATAGACTCAGCCCTGCAGGTTACATCTCTCTGGTTAGCTAATCACAACTCTCATATTTGTTTTTCATCAAGGCTTCTGTGGATTGTTGAAATCACTCACTAGATGACTGTATAAAACCCAGACCATTCCTGTCAGCTAGTAACAAGTTATTAACAAAGTATTCCTTTTTGTCTGTCACAATGCTCGTACATGTTCACATGCTAATACGCCACACATGATGGGTCATTTATTTCTTTGCTAATTAGGCGTAACACTTGTCTTCCTGTTCTCTACACTTCCCAGGTGGAACAGTCTAAGGTACTGGTAAAGGAAGGCGGAGTCCAGCTGCTCCTCACCATCGTGGACACGCCTGGTTTCGGTGACGCTGTGGACAACAGCAACTGGTACGTTTGGCTTGTCCCATATCGCTCCATCTGAATGTGTGTCTTCTGTCTGAACGGAGAGTTTTACCTGACGTTCAATCATGTTTGTTCAATCCTGTAGCTGGCAGCCGGTCATCGATTACATTGACAGTAAGTTTGAGGACTATCTCAACTCAGAGTCCCGGGTCAACAGACGGCAGATGCCTGACAACCGAGTCCACTGCTGCCTCTACTTCATCGCCCCCTCTGGACATGGGTAGGTACTGCACCTAGAATTACCTGCATGCTGAAACTGTGCTATAACACTGAGTCATTAGTTAAAGAATGCAGTGGACATTCCCTCTGTCATATCTGAGTTTTCCACTGAGACTCAAGGCTTGTAAGGCTGTTCCTTAACCAGGAAGACCAACATCAGGGTCTGGTATCTCAGTGGTAGAGAACATGGAGGAGTTGGTAGCTCAGTGGTAGAGTGCATGCTTTCTATGTATCATGCCTTGGGTTCAATCCCCAGCTTCTCCCCAGGTCGCTGTTGCAAATTTGTTCTCAATCGGTTTATGATTAAATTAAATAAAAAAATCATCTATCAGATGAGAGAACTCATATCCTCCTGGTTTTAGTGATGAGGGAAAAACTGATGTGTAACCGAAGACAGTTAGCAGCTCATTGGCCCTAATGCCCTGGACTGGAGTCGATCTGTCACTCTGTATTTAAGCCTATCTGGTCCAACTCTCTACCCCCAACTGTCAGCTAAGAGGCCCCCCGGGGACAACGGCTAATCTGTCCTGGGGGGTTCGCTGTCCGAGCCTCAGTTCCTTCGCCATCTTGGCTCTGGTGTTCGTACTTTGCTCTGCTCCACACACAGCTGTCTCTGCTGTTCCACGACACCCCCTCTGCCGGGCTGCTCTGTGCTTCCCTGAACAAAAGGCTCATCAGACAGGCCAGCTCCCTCCCCAATCCGGATGCCAGATCTCCCCAGTGTCTTGGCTCCCGGTGTCTCTGTATCTCTGATTGAGTTATTGTTCTGGTGTCTATGTGCCTGGCCTGGCTGTCTGTGGTCATTCAGAAGAACCGGCAGTGTACGTATGGCTGTGTTCACTGTTAACATCTGTTCCTGCCTCTCTGTCCCCTCCAGAACTCTAATAGCAGCACTGCTAATAACATTCAACCTTGTGGGGGCTATTTGTTGGTGCTTTTGTTTGTACAGGGTTAGTAGAGTGAAGGTTTAAAGGGTTAAAGTGGTTATGGTTTGGGGGAAATAACCTGTGTGTGTGTGTGTGCGTGTGCGTGTGCGTGTGCGTGTGCGTGCGTGCGTGCGTGCGTGTGCTGATATTTCAAAATGAAATCTAACTCTCTAGACATGTATCTAGCCACATTCTTCCAAGCATACCAAGCCAGGCCAGAGACTTTCTGCATACTGTTTAGCTCTGTTTGTCCCACATGTCCTTCAACCAACTGACTGGCTCTGTAAGACTGGATGAAATCCCATCATAACCTTGATCAGAACAGAAGAATCATGCGCTTCTCAGTTGATTTACTATGTTTTGGCCTCGGCCAAATGAGCAGGTTCAGCTGCAATGGAGAAAACATGCTGGATTTTCTTTGGGCCCTGAGGTCAGGTCCTGGGAACAGGAGGTGTTCTCCGTCACCCTCGGGTGTAGAACCAACAAGCTCAGCATGGCCATTCATTCCCTCTGTTAAATTTAAGTCAATTAAAATTTATTAAAATTCAAAACCTGTTTTTCTTTCTCTCTTCCATCTTCCTCTTCTGCCTTCCACCCTCTCTGCACTCTGTCCTTCTCTCTGTTTCTCTCTCTCTGTGTTTCTCTCTCTCTGTGTTTCTCTCTGTGTTTCTCTCTCTGTTTCTCTCTCTGTCTCTCTCTGTCTCTCTCTGTCTCTCTCTGTCTCTCTCTGTCTGTCTCTCTCTCTCTCTCTCTCTCTCTCTCTCTCTCTCTCTCTCTCTCTCTCTCTCTCTCTCTCTGTTTCTCTCTCTCTCTTTCTCACCAGATTGAAGCCTCTTGATATAGAGTTCATGAAACGGTTACATGAAAAAGTGAACATTATTCCCCTCATCGCAAAAGCCGACACCATGACTCCCGAGGAGTGCCAACAGTTCAAGAAACAGGTGCGCCTCCTCCTCTCCTCTGTCTTAGCTCTTTTTCTCTCTCTGTCTGTCCCTGCACTGCTCCTCTCCCTCCCTCTCTCTCCATCCCTCCCTCCCTCTCTCCCTCTCTCTATCTCTCCCTCTCTCCCTCTCTCTCTCTCTCTCCTCTGTAGATGCTTAATGTGACTGAGGATGTGTGAAAGTGAGCACATTGTCCTGGTCATGTTCTATCGATTGACCCTTTTTCATGAACCACTATTGATGTCTGTGACTCACTGGCCTATATGGACATTTACAGGTCATTTAGCAGATGCTCTGATCCACATTACAGACGTTTTCAAAACTTTTTGTCCCGGCCCCCTTGGAATTTGAACCCGCAACCCTGGAGTTAGATCATCTGAGCGACACAGAAACTAGATCTACTACTATGTTTTCTCCTTACAAAACACAGATTTTCTCCTTAACACACTGTTCAATAAATCTGAAAATAGGAAATGTCTCTGTCTATGGGTTCTGAGTCTGTACTATTTTAAGAGCTTCCTGGTTTTATTATATGATCTGTATCAATATTCAGAATATAGTGACACTCGTGTTTCATTTTAGTTCATTTATCTTTTGTAACAACTAGTGTAGGTATTTGGGTTAGATGATAGTGTTTGAGTTTTCTCATGGTAGAAATCAGCTGGTGTTCCTGGTTGGCCAACTGCTTTAAAGGGTCACTTGTCTGGGCTGTTGTGTTTGCATAAGAATGCCAAAGTGTGGAAAATAAGTGCTGCCCTACAGACTAGGTTAGAGGCATTTATATAGGCACCAGGAATACTGTGTCCACACAGGCAAATAATTTAGTTTAGTTCATATCAGTGTTTCTCTGACGGAATGCTTTAACTGTTGGAGAATTTATGGTATGTCTAAAAATCCAGATCAACTGGTAGTCTGTCGCTAACTTCTTTCTTTTTCTCCCCCATCTCTTTCTCCCCCTCTCTTTCTCCCCCTCACTTTCTCCCCCATCTCTTTCTCACCCATCTCTTTTCGTCTCTCTCTTCCCCCCTTTCTCTTTCCCCTGCTCTTTCTCTAGATCATGCGAGAGATCACAGAGCACAAAATCAAGATCTACGAGTTCCCAGAGACAGACGACGAGGAAGAGAACAAGATAGTGAAGAAGATCAAGGTTTGTGTTTGTAGCTACTGCTGACGAGGCAGATTTGTTGCGTTTGGTCGGGCTGTGACGCGGGTCCACTCCTCCCCATGCAGGACCGCCTACCGCTGGCCGTTGTCGGGAGCAACACCATCATTGTGGTCAACGAGAAGCGGGTTCGAGGGAGGCAGTACCCCTGGGGCGTGGCGGAAGGTGAGGGTTCCAGGTTATTGGATATTAGAACCAAGGGTTCTCCTTGATATCCATGGGATTGACCTTTAAAGCTGATATGACCTAGGGGATAACGCACTACTATACTCCTCTAGCTTCGGTGGGTTCTGTGGGTTCTGTCGGGCTGGGGGAAGTGCAAGTTTTGGTCACGTTTGGCGTGAAACGCCAGTTCTGCTCTAACTCCGTATTTGTTTCACTGCCAGAAGGCCGTCTACATTTATCTACCATTCATGTATAATCAGGGTGAATTCTGTGGCCCGGTGTCCAACACTTGACAGATGTATTGACTCATGTTGTCTCTGACCCTGTGACCCCTGTGTCTGGAGTCATGCGTGTCTTCCCGTCTGACCAGATACGCCAGTCTGCTGAAGGTTAACACTATCTGTCTGCTGGTGACATCATGGCCACGGAATGTTCTGGAACAAGCCTTACAGTTCCGTTCTCAGAGAAAGTTTTCTACACCCAAGTAGTAGCAGACTGGTGTATTAGGCTCTGCAGGATATGACTTTTCACTTCTCTTTGAAGCTCAACAGACAGGAAGCTGTACGTGTGCTTTAGCAAGACTTGCAATATCTTGGTGACCGCTAAAACCTTTTTGCATCCATCCGACTGAGAGAATCGTGAGCACTGGAATGAAACACTCAGAGGGTGTGAACGTAAATTATGACTGGTTCTCTGTTTAACACGTTTTCCTTTCATTACCTTTTTCAACCTCCTCTGCAGAACTCACACATGCTTTATACGACACAGAGACACATTGGACATCCTCTTCTTGTCACTATGTACCCAAGTTTTAAATGGTTGTCAGTTACTCTGGAATCGACTGCGAAGTAGACGTGTATAAGTGGAGATCCTCTGTAATCCTTCTGATCGCAGGCCTCAGGTCACACACACACACACACACGTGAATATACCTTAAACCTCAGACCTCCAGTCACCTGAACTCTATTCTGCCTGAGTAGATAGACAGATTAGTCCCTCTTGAACTCTGCCGTTCATTATAGATACAACTCTTTATCTCTGTCAGTCGCCTTTAATGAAGCATGTCAGAGTGTGTACGTCTGTGTGTGTACGTCTGTGTGTGTACGTGTACGTGTGTGTGTGTGTGTGTGTGTGTGTGTGTGGGTACGTGTGTACGTGTGTACGTGTGTGTGTGTGTGTGTGTGTGGGTGTGTGTACGTGTGTACGTGTGTACGTGTGTGTGTGTACGTGTGTGTGTGTGTGTACGTGTGTGTGTACGTGTGTGTGTACGTGTGTGTGTACGTGTACGTGTGTGTGTACGTGTACGTGTGTGTGTGTGTGTGTGTGTGTGTACGTGTGTGTGTGTGTACGTGTGTGTGTGTGGGTACGTGTGTACAAGTATGTGTGTTACTACTGAAATACGGAAAATGTTTCTGTTACTATGTAAGTGTATAAATATAAACAGGGCGAGAAACAGGGCAGTCCTCTGCTATGTGATCTACCGCACAGCTTTCAGGCCTTAACCTCAGAGGAAATGCTATTTGCAGTGTTTGTCTGGCGCCACATTGTGGCTACAGTCAGTATAACACCCAGACATTCCTTCCTGTCTACACCCAGCGTTCTCATTCTCTTGCTCTGTGTTTGTAATCGACAGTGGAGAATGGAGAGCACTGTGACTTCACCATCCTGAGGAACATGCTTATCAGGTATACAGCAAACACACATCTGTATCAGTGGGAGACACGAGTGGAGGGCATCAGGTACAGCAAACACACATCTGTATCAGTGGGAGACACGAGTGGAGGGCATCAGGTACAGCAAACACACATCTGTATCAGTGGGAGACACGAGTGGAGGGCATCAGGTATACAGCTAACACACATCTGTATCAGTGGGAGACACGAGTGGAGGGCATCAGGTACAGCTAACACACATCTGGAGGGCATCACCACTACCTGATACTTCCTGTTTACAGGGATTTTATTGTCACCATTTCTCCAGTGTTTATGTGCGTAGTTTCACTCTAAACATTGCTATATTTGGATACCCGTTGTCTCCCTCTGAAACCGGAGCTATTCGACCTGGTGTTCACATAACAAATCCCACGCCAGATACTTTGACCCTCCTGTCAACAGTCTCGGCCTTGTTTCACCGGAACTCAAATGCGATTGAAATAAAGCTGACATTTCCTCGTTCCAGAACCCACATGCAGGACCTAAAGGACGTGACCAACAACGTCCACTATGAGAACTACCGCAGCAGGAAACTGGCGGCGGTCACCTACAACGGAGCGGACAACAATAAGAACAAAGGAGCCATGACTAAGTGAGTGGTCCTCACAGGAGGCTGGTTCTGGTTGGTGTTCCAAAGGACACATGACTAAGTGAGTGGTCCTCACAGGAGGCTGGTTCTGGTTGGTGTTCCAGAGGACACATGACTAAGTGAGTGATCCTCACAGGAGGCTGGTTCTGGTTGGTGTTCCAGAGGACACATGACTAAGTGAGTGATCCTCACAGGAGGCTGGTTCTGGTTGGTGTTCCAAAGGACACATGACTAAGTGAGTGGTCCTCACAGGAGGCTGGTTCTGGTTGGTGTTCCAAAGGACACATGACTAAGTGAGTGGTCCTCACTGGAAGCTGGTTCTGGTTGGTGTTCCAAAGGACACGTGACTAAGTGAGTGGTCCTCACAGGAGGCTGGTTCTGGTTGGTGTTCCAGAGGACACATGACTAAGTGAGTGGTCCTCACTGGAGGCTGGTTCTGGTTGGTGTTCCAAAGGACACATGACTAAGTGAGTGGCCCCACAGGAGGCTGCTTCTGGTTGGTGTTCCAAAGGACACATGACTAAGTGATTGGTCCTCACAGGAGGCTGGTTCTGGTTGGTGTTCCAAAGGACACATGACTATGTGAGTGGTCCTCACAGGAGGCTGGTTCTGGTTGGTGGTTCAGGAGACCCAGTATTAACCCAGTGTCTGTGACCCATCAACACACAGGTTCTGAGACGGGTCTAACTATCTGATAATCCAGAGCCACTGCTAATTCACAGCCGAGCACATAGAACTGTAATGTCACAGTAATCACCTCCTAGCTAATATCTCTGTAACACATGGTCTTCATCACAGTAATCACCTCCTAGCTAATATCTCTCTAACACATGGTCTTCATCACAGTAATTACCTCCTAGCTAATATCTCTCTAACACATGTTCTTCATCACAGTAATCACCTCCTAGCTAATATCTCTCTAACACATGGTCTTCATCACAGTAATCACCTCCTAGCTAATATCTCTCTAACACATGGTCTTCATCACAGTAATCACCTCCTAGCTAATATCTCTCTAACACATGGTCTTCATCACAGTAATCACCTCCTAGCTAATATCTCTCTAACACATGGTCTTCATCAAATCAGCATGTTAAATGTGTCTGTTTGTTTCTGTTTTGTTTTTTTAAAGATTTGACACAAGTGACGGCATGTAAGTGTTATTAAAGTTCTTCAAGAACCTCTCAAGTCTGCACACTTCCAATTTTCTATTTACCATTTTCCTCTCTGCCTAGCAAAGTTTTTTACGAGTTGTACAGAGACCTGCTACAATATCACCCAAATGATGATAATATTTAAGTAAAGACATTCTGACAAATCACAAGTCCTTATTGTATACTTGGCAGATTAGTCTCCAAGTAATCCAGGGGAATCCCATTTGATGTCCTGTGATTCAGCTCAGCATGTCTCTGCAAGCTTCACTCAGCATCTGCTCCGGTTAAGCTCATCTTGGTGTTAACCAACTCACATAACCTAGTGGCTTGGCTTGACTAACCCAAACACTCCCTGACCCGTGGGGCCTTCCTCTCCTCTCCCGTTCATGCGTCATTTGAGACCGATGATGAATAAAGCGTTCTGGCCCAAAGACTACAGTTTGACTGGGCAGGGGTGATGGGATTTAGGCTGAGGGTTTGTGTTTGTTTCTGCCCGGCAGGAGTCCCCTGGCCCAGATGGAGGAAGAGAGGAGAGACCATGTGGCCAAGATGAAGAAGATGGAGATGGAGATGGAGCAGGTGTTTGAGATGAAGGTCAAGGAGAAGATCCAGAAGCTCAAAGACTCTGAGCAAGAGGTAATGTAGCAACACACCATAGAACCCAACAGATGTATCTTCTGTTCTAAAGTCTGTATTTCCTCATTGTAAACCAGTGGGCAAATGGGCATAGTTCCATATTTATCAGTGCACCAAAGAGGAAGGGTGAATGTGTGTTTTAGTCCTAGATGTCATTGTACATACTTAGACACACACACACGCACATGCACACCTACTCGATACACAACCATGTAAATGGACAAACGGTCCTGTCTGCAGCTCCAGCGGCGCCATGAGCAGATGAAGAAGAACCTAGAGGCCCAACACAAGGAGCTGGAGGAGAAACGACGTCAACATGAGGAGGAGAAGAACAGCTGGGAGGCACAGCAGAGAGTGTTGGAGCAGCAGAAACTAGACTCATCCAGGTACACACACACACACACACACACACACACACACACACACACACTACTAAGAAGAACACACACATACCCCAATACCACATATATTCACACACACACACACACACACACACTAGTAAGAAGAACACACACATACCACATATATTCACACACACACACACACACACACACTACTAAGAAGAACACACACATACCCCAAATACCACATATATTCACACACACACACACACACACACACACACACTACTAAGAAAAACACACACACACACACCCCAATATCACATGTATACACACACACACACAACACTACCACACGCACACACACTACTAAGAAAAACACACACACTTACACCCCAATACCACATGTATACACACACACACACAACACTACCACGTACACACACACTAACATACGCACTTAAACAACTCTACCACACACCACTTCCCCACACACACACACACTACTAAGAAAAACACACACACTTACACCCCAATACCACATGTATACACACACACAACACTACCACACGCACGCACACACACACACACACTACTAAGAAAAACACACACACTTACACCCCAATACCACATGTATACACACACACACACAACACTACCACGTACACACACACTAACATACGCACTTACACAACTCTACCACACACCACTTCCCCACACACACACACACTACTAAGAAAAACACACACACTTACACCCCAATACCACATGTATACAAACACACACACACACACACTACTAAGAAAAACACACACACACCCCAATACCACATGTATACACACACACACAACACTACCACACACACACTACTAAGAAAAACACACACACTTACACCCCAATACCACATGTATACACACACATGCACAACACTACCACACGCACACACACACACACACACTACTAAGAAGAACACACACACTTACACCCCAATACCACATGTATACACACACACACACACAACACTACCACGTACACACACACTAACATACGCACTTACACAACTCTACCACACACCACTTCCCCACACACACACACACTACTAAGAAAAACACACACACTTACACCCCAATACCACATGTATACACACACACACAACACTACCACACGCACACACACACACACACACTACTACCCCAAACAGACACACACACACTAACATACGCACTTACACAACTCTACCACACGCCACTTCCACACACACACACACACACACACACACACTACTAAGGAAAACGTACACACTATTACCACTCACACACAAACACATGCTACTGTCACTCACACACACACCACCACCAACTATTAACAAGGAATAACACGGATTCCTGGTTTTAAGATCTCTGTCCTAATCAACCTATTATTTATGTCATTCCTTCAAACCGCCATCTTACAATAGTTCCTGTCTCTGTCTCTCACTCCACAGGACCTTGGAAAAAAACAAAAAGAAGAAGATATTTTAAAAGTATTGCAGGAACCTTGTAACAACGTACAAGTTGCCAATCTACCATTGTGGACTGTCAGTTTGTCTCTGGTCCCACAACTCCTTACTGTGTGCATGTGTGAAGGAGGATGGTGTCTGGAGTAGGTGGGTTCTGATTGGGCGACAGAGGAGGAAGACGAGGAAGAGCAGAGAGAAGAATAGATGCTCCACTATTAACCCCACTGTCACAGACATTCTCACTTCTGGAACGTGCTCCGCCACTATTATATGCCAATTTTAACTTCACGTTCTCCCCTGCACTCTTTTACGTTTTTCCTATTTTAATTTCCTGTTCTCTCCTGTTCTCCATTACTCTTTTGAAATCAGCCAGATTGTACGTGTTCTGTGGTTCACAGTTAATAAACACTTCTCTGTGTATCACACACAGAGACCTACTAAACACAGGTATGAGCTGATCCTTCCTGGAAATGTTTAGAGTTTTAACGTTCTGTCAAGAAGAGCCCCTGAAAAAGGTTCAAATGGTTAAATACAAGCAATAGCACCTATTCAGAGTAAACTCTTTTTTTGTCGCCTCTAAAGAAACTAACAGCGATTGCCATTTCATCATAAGCCAAAAATCCCTTCGTTACAGAGAGGGAAGAATTTTTTGTGTTTTTCACAAATGTTCTGAATTTATTTCCATTACTAGACTATCAACAGGTAACAGGGTTTACATGTTGTGCTAAACTCACTCAGTTCTCACTAGAATATAACCAACTCCATTGATTTGGTCCAAGTGAATGAATAATCACATTACATCTTCAGAAATGGCATCACCAGCAACTAAATAACCACGGCTTTATCGTCGTGAACCTTTGGGACATTGTATACTTCAGTTAGTCAAGACCTGATATTGAATTGATTCAATTAAGGGATGTGTCATAAAAGCAGGGTTTTGGCCCTTTCACAAATCAATTCAAATAAAAATGTGTTTTAAAGGGGACTTTCTCACACCATTAAAATTCAGTGTCACTGTAGTTCATTAAAATGTCACGGTACACAGAAGGGGACATTTCTGGATTTCTTTGTTCCTTATTCCCCCCCCTCTTGTTAGATAGCCTTGGAGACTTTCTGTGCTGTTTTGTGGGGTTCACGCCAGATGTTCAAACAGAGGAGTAATACGTGTATAATTTTCTCCAGCTTCTCATTCTCTCTGACAACTTCAGTTAAACCTTAAGGCTGAAGCTACACACCTCAGGCGTTCATTTTTTTTAGAATATACATTTTGTGTCATTTAGTTATTGCTTTTTTTTACCTCATTCCAAGTTTTTATGCTCTTCTCTCGTGTAATTTAAATTATCTAGCCGAGGACCCCTTTGTATAACTTCACTCGTGTTATTATAACGTTTCATTTATTATTGTTTTGTCTGTTTAAAATGTTTGGCTCTATTATATTGGCCTTTGTTACAGTTGTCGCTTTTTTTGTATGTGCATTGTCAATTTCCTAATTTGGTTTTAGAGGTCCGTTTGCAACGTGTACTGGATTTCACTTCATCTGATGTCTCAATGGTAATCCGTTTTTTTTTGGGATAACAGTTGGAGGAAAATGTGTTTTTTTTATCACCCTGTTTTCACACCCTTACTGTTATTGCATCCTTGTAATCGCTGCTGACTGTAAGGACTCAGGTAAAAAAAAACGATTAATTCTCTACATTAACTGTGTTCATGTACTGCATCCATGTATTTCTATTAGTTCTATTTCGTTTTTATCGTAGTCACATAATAAATGTTTGATGATACAACCCCTGTGATGTTATTGATGTATGCAGCACTAAACAGTGTTTTTCTTGAGTTAGAAGGGAATTGCAGTAGTAAGAAAACATTTTACAATTACTTTTTTGTTATCAGGCTCATGTACATGTATCCGTCCTCCTCCAGCAGGGGGCAGTCAATCCCCTTAAACTTGTTTGCACTTATTCATTTCCTCTGCTAGACTGTTATGTTATACTCCAGACTTCGTTGGGAGAGTGCTGGTTATTTTATGTTTAAATACCCATCAGGTGAAAGACAATAATGTTAAAAGGAGGTTGTTATAAACTGGAATTTTTCGGTTAAGGAAAATGATATCTTCCAGGCCCGCCAGTTAAATAATAATTATTCTTCGGAGTTGGTCAAACAAAAAGAGGGCCTTTGGACTGTGGAACACACACACCCCGAGACCCTTTCCCCTCCATTTGGATCACGCCACTGCTCCCCTGTCAGACGCTTAGGTTTGCCAACCTTTCTGATTAGTTGAAGACTTTACCTTGTCATCCAGGCAATGGGTTTATTGACCAATCCAGACAGACCTGTTATAAGGTCCGATGTTTCAGGCCACACAGTGTGGTGTTGACTGAAGACTGCAGTGTAGGTCAAACATTGGCCATTTAACTCGTAATGCTGTAGGTCAGCAAAAAAAGTAACCGAGACGAAGACGTGTCTCTCTATTGCCAGTACAGTATCTAAAGACATTCTGCGCGTCTGATTGAACTCCGAAGCATCTGTGTATTAAATGAAAATTATTGATTATTATCCATTTGACTGATTGGAGAACTAAATATTGTAATGGTTATTACAGCCTTTCAGTACATGTTTGACCTACATTGGCTAAACTCGCCATAATGCCATAATGCTGATGACTTGCATAAAGTCAAAAGTCAAAGTATTTTATTGTCATGTGTACCAAATGACTTGCATCAAACTGAACAATGAAATTCTTATGACAAGGCAAGCAACATCTACATAGTTAGAAGAACAAAAAAACAGAATAACAACAGAATATACATAGCTACAAAATATACATAATGTCGTGTGAATATGGACAGTATGCGATCCTTAAATACTGCAATAAAGTGATCTAGTGCCAGTAGTGGATACATTAGATATGTATATCAGGGTTGCTGGTTTTCACTGTTGAGTCGGTCTGCCTGGACCATCTGAGGTCATCATTGATGAACACCGAGGAACTTGAAGACAGGTACTCTCTACTTGATACACACACTCAGTCTCCATCTCCACTTGGGCGGCATGGTTCCCTGTGCAAAAGTTCACAGTTCAACATTTATCCACTTCCCCAGAGTCTGATGAACTTCAGAAAGCAGTGTGTGTCTCTGTGGCGTGTCTTTAAAACATCAGCATTGTCGCTTTCTAAGAGTCAGCCATTTAAATTGGTGCTAGACATTGCTACACTACGTCGTCAGCAGTTCTGTTTTTTTGTCTGCCCAGTCCATGGGAACTGGATCCAACCTTTGTTACGCAACACTGTACGACACGCCAATTTCACTGGGTTTCACACCACTCAGCTCCTTTCCTTAGTCCAGCACCCATGAAACGTTGCCAAATTGTGTTCCAAGCTGGTAAAACATAGGGGGGCACTTGCTAAATGCAGTCCCCTTGAATTGGCTGGCACAGTCGGTTCTGCATAATTGCTCATTTTGACAATGACCTCTTTTGTTGGTGAGCTCCCAGCGTGTGTGTGTGGTGTGTGTGTGTGTGGTGTGTTGGTGTGGATCCAACCAGACCAACAACTAAGGGAGAAGATTTGGTGCTGTGGCTATCAATGTGTTTTAGTCATTTTCTCTGTGTGAACTCAGTGGTCCCATGGCTTGGACAATGACACACACACACACACATACACAAACACACACCCATACACACACACATACACACACACACACCCATACACACACACACACACACACACACACACACACACACACATACACACACCCATACACACACACACAAATTCTGAGACCCAGACTCGCTGCATACACACTTGTTGCACATCTTACGCTGATCCGCTACATGGAGTAACACAGCAGTCACACAGCAGTTACACAGCAGTTACACAGCAGTTTCACAACAGTTACACAGCAGTCACACAGCAGTCACAACAGTGTAGTCAGACTGAACTTTGGGTTTCTGAAACCATCAAGGGATTTCAGGCCATATTTCTGTCTGTCTGCAAAAATTTCACCACCAGCGCTCTCTGCCTGCATGTCGTTCTGTAATTTCACCAGATGGATTGTCGTCTGTCTGTGTGTACCTGGGTACTAATGTGTGTACCTGGGTACTAATGTGTGTACCTGGGTACTAATGTGTGTACCTGGGTACTAATGTGTGTACCTGGGTACTAATGTGTGTACCTTGGTACTAATGTGTGTACCTGGGTACTAATGTGTGTACCTGGGTACTAATGTGTGTACCTGGGTACTAATGTGTGTACCTGGGTACTAATGTGTGTACCTGGGTACTAATGTGTGTACCTGGGTACTAATGTGTGTACCTGGGTACTAATGTGTGTACCTGGGTACTAATGTGTGTACCTGGGTACTAATGTGTGTACCCTAATGTGTGTACCTGGGTACTAATGTGTGTACCTGGGTACTAATGTGTGTACCCTGGGTACTAATGTGTGTACCTGGGTACTAATGTACCTGGGTACTAATGTGTGTACCTGGGTACTAATGTGTGTACCTGGGTACTAATGTGTGTACCTGGGTACTAATGTGTGTACCTGAGTACTAATGTGTGTACCTGGGTATTAATTTGTGTACCTGGGTACTAATGTGTGTACCTGGGTGCTAATGTGTGTACCTGGGTACTAATGTGTGTACCTTTGTACTAATGTGTGTACCTGGGTACTAATGTGTGTACCTGGGCGCTAATGTGTGTACCTGGGTACTAATGTGTGTACCTTTGTACTAATGTGTGTACCTGGGTACTAATGTGTGTACCTGGGTACTAATTTGTGTACCTGGGTACTAATGTGTGTACCTGGGTGCTAATGTGTGTACCTTTGTACTAATGTGTGTACCTGGGTACTAATGTGTGTACCTGGGTACTAATGTGTGTACCTGGGTACTAATGTACCTGGGTACTAATGTGTACCTGGGTACTAATGTGTGTACCTGGGTACTAATGTGTGTACCTGGGTACTAATGTGTGTACCTGGGTACTAATGTGTGTACCTGGGTACTAATGTGTGTACCTGGGTACTAATGTGTGTACCTGAGTACTAATGTGTGTACCTGGGTACTAATGTGTGTACCTGGGTACTAATGTGTGTACCTGGGTACTAATGTGTGTATCTGGGTGCTAATGTGTGTACCTGAGTACTAATGTGTGTACCTGGGTATTCATTTGTGTACCTGGGTACTAATGTGTGTA
Source organism: Dallia pectoralis (assembly GCA_029465975.1). Classification (NCBI taxonomy): domain Eukaryota; kingdom Metazoa; phylum Chordata; class Actinopteri; order Esociformes; family Umbridae; genus Dallia; species Dallia pectoralis. The sequence goes on from CM055753.1 coordinate 3,784,484, forward strand.
CCTGGGTGCTAATGTGTGTACCTGGGTACTAATGTGTGTACCTTTGTACTAATGTGTGTACCTGGGTACTAATGTGTGTACCTGGGTGCTAATGTGTGTACCTGGGTGCTAATGTGTGTACCTGGGTACTAATGTGTGTACCTGGGTGCTAATGTGTGTACCTGGGTACTAAGCCCCTGCCAGAATTGATCCCACAACCTCCCGGCGCTAATTCCAACTCTTAGCTTAAACAGAACTGGATTGGATTAGTGCCAAATGCACTTATTACAAAAGAAGGATTAACTGACGAAAAACCCTGGATAAACTTGTAAACGTTTTTAAAATCATATCCAAGAACTAACAGAAATGCTTTTGAATATTGCTGTTGAATATTTGAGAATATTTAACACATTTCAATGTCTTCTCAGTCAATATTTTTTTGTCACCAGACATTAAAGCATCCTGTTCTATCTTGTTTATAATGCAAATGAGATGCTAATGAAATTCGGGGAAGGAGAAAAAACAGGAGCTTAGAGCCAGAATTCTAATTACTTAGTCTGGCTTTCTATTGAACCCGGCCACAATGCAAAATGTTATGCACAACTATGACCACATTTAGCACATCTCTCATTGGTTGTTCTGTTGTCTGCATACTCATTGTGGGATGGGCCTGGATGCAGCATCACTCTCACCAAAGAAATTACATAACAAAATGTCTCACAATGCCTTATTAGCAACAGACATCAGAAAGTCCATAGGGAATGATAAACTGGATTAGGGTTTACCTGTATGTGCAGATCCATGTATTAATGTATCAGTCAAACATGTTTTATTTAAGTCTACCTCATTCATAAGGGAAGAGGGATCTAGTAAACCTCTGATTGAAATGTGGATTTTCAACAAGATCACTTTGAGTTTCGACCAGGGTACATCACTGTGAACGCACTGCTTGTTAATGATATTACCAGGTAATCAGATGAATTGTGCTTCCTTGTTTATTGACCTGTCAGAGAGAATAAATACAATATTATTAACCAAGGCTCAAGTCTTAAATGCTAATATGAGAATGTTTTCCATGTTTTTGATATTTAATAATTTGTTATTGTTTTAATTGCATTGTTTGACAGTTTATAATGCAGTCAGACATCTCAGGGGTTTTCATAGCTATATGTGCTATGTCCAGCCACTCAGCAATGTATTGTGCATAAATAAAGTTCCTAGTTGTGGTATTATAGCCATATGCCACACCTCTTTGTGCCTTTTAGATTGTCTCTGACTGTGATAAACTTATATCATACCATCAACTACTTTGTTTTATAATTTGTATCATACAGTATACTGGCCTTTTATCAAAGAATGCTTTCATTTACATGGTTAAGAAGACTTTTGGATTTAGAGAGCAACTTACTAGTGGTAGAAATGTGAAGTATCCTTGTACTGACCCCCTGTAGAATTCAAAACTGCAACCTAATTGAAAGCGCCATTGTTTCCACATATGTCTAATTTTCCATATTAACAACCCCACGGGTTATAAGAGAATACTAGGATACTTCGCAACGGTCCACAATGTTGACCTATATAGGTTTTCAATATCTCATCTCATCTCTCATCTCATCTTCAACCGCTTATCCGGGGTCGGATAATTCTAACAATTTGGTGTGTGTATGTAAAATGTATAGACTGCTGCATCCTCAAGACATATTCAAGGACACACAGCCTAAGATATCTCGACATCAACTGATTTGACAGTAAAGTTAGAGACACGCCCCCCCCGGTGTGGCGTTAGTAAGGTTAAAGACACGCCCCCCTGGTTTGCGGTTGAGACCTGCTCGCGTTCGAAGCGCGAGCGTCTGACAGTTTACCTCAGAGAGCTCACCCGTGTGGAGGGCGCCGTGGCCCGAGTGGATATTCCGTTAACGGGACATAACGAACCCCAGAAGGCTTCATGAGAAGAACGGAACGACACACACAGCGACTTAAGTATTGGAGCAGCGAGGAGAACCGAGTCAAACTGTTTTTGTGCGTAGAAAAAGACCTATATTAGTTACGTAAAAACTCAATGAAACATACCAACGGTTCATTTGTCGGTACATTAGTACAACTGTCACGTCCACAACTAACTGTCTGTGCGTTTAGGGCATGTTGTTTGTCCCTAAAAGGAGTCGATAAATAACATATTTGCCTAGTACGGCTACTTTCCCGGTTGTCTCCTGCTGCCCTGCCACCCTCGCTGCCCTTCCCGTGGTCTACCCTCTCCACGCCGGGTGGATTTGCCCGGTCAACTCAGCCGCAGCCATGGGGGGGAATCTAGGCTGCCACCGCTCCATACCGAAAGACCCGACGGATCTCAGTGCGGGCACGCGCAAGTTCAGCGCCGCGTGCAATTTCGGCCACATCCTCGTGAACCAGGAGCGGTTGAACATCAACACGGCCACGGAAGAAGAGTTGATGACTCTACCTGGGGTGAACCGCGCCGTGGCGCAAAACATCGTGAGGTACCGGGAATGCATTGCGGGCTTTAAAAAGGTGGAGGACTTGGCTCTGGTGAGCGGAATCGGCGCCGGCAAACTGGAGGTTATCCGGCTTGAAATATGTGTCTCGAGTAGGACTGGTTCGTCCCAGCACTCTCCCTCGTCGTCGCTGCGTAAAGACCTGGAGCCACACCTGTCGTGCACCGGTATGAACATCAACACCGCCACGCCGGCGCAGCTCATGAGCATCCGGGGCATCACGGACAAACTGGCGAGGAACATAGTAGAATACCGGACGGAAAACGGGCCGTTCAAAAGCATCGAAGACCTGGTGAGGGTCAACAGCATCAACTCATCTCTGTTGGACAAAATCCGCTTCCAGGTGTTCGTGGAGCGCTCCAGAACACCGTCGACCAACACCAACGGGGGGTTGACGACATGCACCACGAAATCTCAGCCGAGCCCGACGTCGTTTAGCCTCCGCAGCGAAGACCTGGACCTTCCACCCGGGGGGCCGACTCGGATGCTGTCGCTGCGGCCCAGCGTGGAACCCTCGTCGGGTATGCGGGACGGGAAGGCGGTCGTCAGGGTGGCTACCTGGAACCTCCAAAACTGCTCCTGCGAGAAAGTTAACAACCCAGGTGTCAAAGAGGTCGTGTGCATGACACTGCTGGAAAACGAGTAAGTATTTATTTGCATAATGCATATTGTGTGTTTAACATTGTTAATGTTTTTTCAGTGTGTGGTGACTCACCACCACGTGAAAAGGGCCAACAATTGCAGGACAAACATGTATTCTTAATAGTTGCACCAGTTTGTCCTAAGATACCTGCCTGTTGCGTATCACCAGAGAAAGCAGGGATCTGCAGGTACAGCAAACAATAGCTGTTGGATGATGTGGTTATAATGCTCTCAGCATTGGATCTTTATTTAACCTCTAACCTCATATTTAATACAGGTATTACAAAAACTCCTACTTTATATGACTGTGTACTTTTGTTACATGTTGTAAAATGTGATTCCCTAAATGAACACCTGCTGTACTGTACAGACTATTACTTGATATGTGTGTCGATTATGTGTGAAGTTACACGAACCCTCGCTAAGATATCAAATCATAAAGTCACCCCGTCTGCAATTAGTGGACCCAGCCTGGATCTAACCATACAGTAGACCCTGACTCTGACACACCGTGTGTCTAGTTAACTGGGTCGTCTTATACAACCCCTGGTCAGAACAGTGTGATGCAGCAGGGGGGTCTGGGATCTCCCACCCTTCAAAGGGGACACCTTCACCCACTGTACATGTGACACATTTCACAGTATGTGTGAGTACTCCAGGTCCTCACAAGCATCGTGCCACGTGGACACTCCGATCACATTGGACTGTAATGTTTTAGGATTAGGGCTTTGACTGAAACTAGTCCCAAGTCTGAAACTGACTGTGATTTTAGTACATGTCCCTGTCATGCGAATTTCAGTGCCTTTAGCCAAATCTTACATGGTGTTCCATATCCAGTCTGTCACAAGATGTCATCATCCAATATCACACTGTCCTGTCAGTCTGTCACCTTATGTTCAGTGATGTTTGAAAGAACACAGAAATCAAGATGCGTATCCATGGAGATCGTAGTCGAAGTCTGGCTTAGGGAAGTTTGGGGTAGAATTAAACCTGTGCAACTGTGACGTGCATGAAAGAGCTTTATGCGTTTTGTTTTTGTAAAACAATATGACTCGTATAGTGAAATGTAGTTAAAAAAGAATGAACCCGGTTCTTATATCCACCCTACTCTGAAACAAGTCAGGCCACTCACTCATGCAGAATTAAATGTCACGTGCAGATAAATGCTCTTCTCTGGTTTCGATGTTACATTCCTTTAGATCTTGGATATGTCCACTGGTTGACCCTCGCTTTGCCCATTCCATCAGATTGTTGGTGGGGGTTCCCCCTTACTGGGCACATGGAGGGTCCAGGAGTTTAGTAAGACAAAGGTGAAGGCGGATTGGTCAACCTGGACGACGTTCTGCGGCAGGTATTGACAAGGGTGTGTTTTCGCTTACTGCTCAGCTGTGGAGCGCCATCAACTGCAGAATGCCGGGCTGATAGCTGAGTAACACGGTGTGGGCGGGCTGGGTTGTCTTGGCCCGTCTCCAGCTAGCACGAGGAGCAGGACACTGGAGTTCAATGAACTCTGCTGCTCCGCACAGTCCTCAAAGCCCACAGAAGCAAAGGTTAAACAGACAGTCAGTCAGCTAACAGACCTACCTGTGCCCTCAGAGGAAGAGATAAGAACCCCCCCACCACCACCACCCCACCCTTGGAGTAATGTGTAATGAGTCAGCTGAGCTCCTGGTCGCCTTACCAACCAGTCCGACCAGGACTGAGATACAAGGAAGTGGCCACAGCAGGCTGCCGGCAGGACAGAGAGGAGGAGGTTACTATAGGCTAGCGTAGAGGAGGGTTAATACAGTTCAGTTGAACAGGACGCGTGTAGAATAGCACAGCTGACACACACACACACCCAGTGTCTCTGATAGCTACGCAAACAGTCTGAGATGTTGAACAGCAGCATTACCAGCAGACACCGGGGGCGCGTTGTCGCAGTGCCCCAGTGGGCCGATTGAGGAGCGGGGTTTGACTCCTGCTGGGGTCATGTCCGTGCATCAAAGAAATAAATGCATTATGTCGCAGGTTGATAAACTTGTCTTATCAGTGAGTGGTATGTGACCGAAATGCTGCATACACAGGGGTTTTGCAAGATGGTTATTGAGCCATGAAGTGGTGGAGGTCACCCGGGGCAAATTGTTTTTATGCTTCCCAACTAGCGGCAGGGGATGGTGTCTGTTGGTCGCTGTTGTGCTATAACTATATTGGAAATTGCTATTGAATCTGAAGTGTGTGCGTATGTGTGTATGTGTGCGTGAAAAGGCCAGTAACCATATAGGTCAAAGGTTACCCACATTGACATCCTTACCACTCTCTCTGGTATGTCTCCCCTGTCCACAGAGCTGTTTCCCCCAGTAGGCGACTATAAACAGCTTTCATGGCAGATTGAAACTGTAGTCGTGCCTAAAAAGCTCTCTGAAAGCCTCTTCACACTTGTCACTCTGACTTTGTCTCTCTGTGTATATCTTTTTAAACAGACTGTTTTTAACAAGCGGTGGTTCTGCTTGCGTAGCGTGTAAAGCCACAACCAAACCACTAACAAACTCCTAAAGGCCCATGTCAAACCCAGAGGACAGAGGTTTGTATTGGAGAACGTTTTGAATGTTTTCCAATGAAGTTTGTCATTAACACCCTGACTCTTATTAATCTGAATCGATCCAACCAGATAACATAAACAATGGGACTCGTATCTGAGTAGATATGATCTGATTACGGAAAATCACATCAATGTTGTCAGCTATTCTATGGCTAAACAATCAATCTCCTAAGGGTAATTATCCCATGACCATCAGCGTACCGTCTCTGGCCAAGATCTCCTGGTTCTCTTAAATAGATTACCGGTATCAGGATCAGTGTTTTCTCTAGCTTCTAATGCAAAAGCATTGTGTTGTGTGTTATTCCAAGGCCCAATACACTTGAACATTGATGTTATCCAGTCACAGGCTGGCTGACAGAAGGAAGTAGTCTTGATTTTCTAGGCAAGTGTTAGAATTAAAATGTGTTAGAGTTCAGTGAGCGTTCGCATGGTGTGTGTTGAATGCTCTGACAGCTACAGTGGTTGAGATTCACACCCCCACCCACAGACAATCTTGGCCCTGTCGGTCTGGGCTACAGCCAGTTGTTTAGGGTTAAGCTTGGGGGTTGGTGTTGGTGTCAACGCTGCCGAGCTATCACCCTGTTATGCCCTGTCCTGGTATATGACTGCCTGTCACCCTGTTATGCCCTGTCCTGGTATATGACTGCCTGTCACCCTGTTATGCCCTGTCCTGGTATATGACTGCCTGTCACCCTGTTATGCCCTGTCCTGGTATATGACTGCCTGTCACCCTGTTATGCCCTGTCCTGGTATATGACTGCCTGTCACCCTGTTATGCCCTGTCCTGGTATATGACTGCCTGTCACCCTGTTATGCCCTGTCCTGGTATATGACTGCCTGTCACCCTGTTATGCCCTGTCTTGGTATATGACTGCCTGTCACCCTGTTATGCCCTGTCCTGGTATATGACTGCCTGTCACCCTGTTATGCCCTGTCCTGGTATATGACTGCCTGTCACCCTGTTATGCCCGGTCCTGGTATATGACTGCCTGTCACCCTGTTATGCCCTGTCTTGGTATATGACTGCCTGTCACCCTGTTATGCCCTGTCCTGGTATATGACTGCCTGTCACCCTGTTATGCCCTGTCCTGGTATATGACTGCCTGTCACCCTGTTATGCCCTGTCCTGGTATATGACTGCCTGTCACCCTGTTATGCCCTGTCCTGGTATATGACTGCCTGTCACCCTGTTATGCCCTGTCCTGGTATATGACTGCCTGTCACCCTGTTATGCCCTGTCCTGGTATATGACTGCCTGTCACCCTGTTATGCCCGGTCCTGGTATATGACTGCCTGTCACCCTGGTATATGACTGCCTGTCACCCTGTTATGCCCTGTCCTGGTATATGACTGCCCGTCACCCTGGTATATGACTGCCTGTCACCCTGTTATGCCCTGTCCTGGTATATGACTGCCTGTCACCCTGTTATGCCCGGTCCTGGTATATGACTGCCTGTCACCCTGTTATGCCCGGTCCTGGTATATGACTGCCTGTCACCCTGGTATATGACTGCCTGTCACCCTGTTATGCCCGGTCCTGGTATATGACTGCCTGTCACCCTGTTATGCCCTGTCCTGGTATATATGATGAGGGTCACATCTTCACATCCCTTCAACTCACCCAACTGTCAGAAGTGTTTGCCACTACAGGGGGATGTTACATAACGGGCCCATCCATCCCACCTGAACCACCCCCCTCCAAACCACGCCCCCTCTACCTCATTTGCCCCACACCTTCTCCACACTCAGTAATACACTAGATCAAGCCTCCCGTAACACAACAACCCTCCTCACCACAGACCCACCACACTACACGCACTCTAGTGTGTGTGTGTGTGGGTGCGTGTGTGTGTTTACGTGGGTGCGTCTGATGCTGAGTGTTAAGAGCACAGAGGGAGAAGGCGTTCGTGTGGAAAATTCCATTAGCACAGCAGTTTGCGGCGGTCAGTAGGATGGAGGGTTAGTGAGTGAGCATTACCCAGAAACCAGTGCTTCTGTCAGGGCCAGGGATGGCAGTCATTAGGCCTAAAGCTCGCTAACTAATCCGTCCTGTGAGACAATAGTCAAGACCAGTTTAAACCGGTCCAAAAACAATAACAAACCTGTCTCCATGGATGGACTGTGATAGAGTGGGGTTATCTGGATAAAGATCCATATTTGGGTTATGGGGTGGATTTGATGCAGTGACACTAAATCAAACAGTGCATTGATAGGAAGTCTATGCGCAATTTTGTTATCTTTTCAAACTACAGGGGTTTGGCAAAATAACAGAAACGCATGACAATACATTTAAATCAATACCATTTGTCCTCAGAAACACTCCGGTCTTATGTGGAATGTTGTCATAATACCTAAAGTAATAATAATCTGCTGAAGAAAAGCCTCCAGTTCTTTAAGGGATGAAGGATGTGGAAATGGGAGAGACCGTTACTCTTGACAAAGCTGCAATATACGCAACAATTGTTTGGCCTCTTTGGAACTTAGTCAGTTGCCTAATATGTCTTTGTAAACTCAAATATGAAAGTGAAAATTGTCTGAGCCCTTTTATGTGTACCACATAGCAAATTGCAAAATATGACCTGATATGACCTCTGGGGCTGCGGTTGTAAATGTGTTTTAGTTCCTCCAAAGTAACAGTTTCTTTCCCTTGTTGTGTTTCCAGTGTTTAGTCCACCATTTATTATCCCATTAACAACCACCCAGATGTGTTCAGTCCACCATTTATTATCCCATTAACAACCACCCAGATGTGTTCAGTCCACCATTCATTATCCCATTAACAACCACCCAGATGTGTTTAGTCAACCATTTATTATCCCATTAACAACCACCCAGATGTGTTTAGTCAACCATTTATTATCCCATTAACAACCACCCAGATGTGTTTAGTCAACCATTTATTATCCCATTAACAACCACCCAGATGTGTTCAGTCCACCATTTATTATTCCATTAACAACCACCCAGATGTGTTTAGTCCTCCATTTATTATCTCATTAACAACCACCCAGATGTGTTTAGTCCACCATTTATTATCCCATTAACAACCACCCAGATGTGTTCAGTCCACCATTTATTATCCCATTAACAACCACCCAGATGTGTTCAGTCCACCATTTATTATCCCATTAACAACCACCCAGATGTTTTCAGTCCACCATTTATTATCTCATTAACAACCACCCAGATGTGTTTAGTCCACTGTTTATTGTCTCATTAACAAGCACCCAGATTAGCATTTATTTAAAACTTTAAATGTCTCTGTAGGCCACGTCATAATGAACACTATCAGCAGATTGCAGTTGAGAAGAGGTCCTGTTCTACATCAGCATGTTTTACACCGACCTGCACTTAAACACTTAACTCTAGTTCCCTCTGTGCCGGTTTTATTCCAATATGACCTCAGTTGTGCAGCTCAGCACCTTTAGTTAGATTTTAATTTGACACGTATACATTGTACAATAGGTTTCATACTCTGTGTTGGAATAAAATCCAGAGCAATCCTAGTAGATTTTAAAACCGTGCACCTAGTGCCAATTAAATTGTTCTCTGTTCCACTGCAGCTAAGCAGGTCCGTGGCTCATCGTTGATGCATTCCCTTTTGGTTTAGGCGCATGTTTAACTGAACTCACTGTAGAAGGTATTTTTCCAGTTTATTAATTATTGTAATTGTTTTGTGGCTTCATTCATTCCCAGCATTGCTTTTTGGTGACTTGTGGTCATGTGTTTTTTCACTGTGGCCCGGTCACATGTAATCAGAGCAGGGAGACAATGCATTTGATCCTATATCCTTTTCTCTCACTGTATTTATATAATGTCCTCTCCCATAGAATAACATATAGGATATCACTAAGTTCCACACTCACTGAAGACCCAGATGAATGCATTTCTACAGGAGCCTCTCATTGTGTGATCCTGGGGTGTTGTCATCTTCCAAGAGCGATCTGGCTCCATACCTATTTTACATTGATTGCACAGTTCCTGTTTTGCAAACAAAGACCACAAGATTTCTTTCACAACGTATAACTAATGAATTAGGGATGTTGCAGTGTTGGAGCAAATGCATCAAGGTATTTCAAGACAGCAAGCTAAAGAACTTGGCTTACACTGCTGGCTTTGGAGTGCAGCAGGGATAATTCACTTTTGATTACACTAACCACTTCAAATACTTTAATTCAGTTGGTTAATAGAAGAATTGTTATCCATATTGACCTGTACATTTTTTATTATCTACGTATTAAAAACAGGCAAATCATTTGATATTACATTGAATACACAATAACTATAACATTTGTTGTCAGGGCCCTAATGCTGCTTTTCCACTGCCGGAACTATTTTCCGAATCATGTTTATTCACCAAGTCTGTTTACACATACAAAGAATTTGTTCGGACCCTTCGCTGCAGCATATAAAACACACATTATAAAATGTACACGAACAGTGCAAACAGAGCAAAACACACAATACGAACAGTCCGACAAGAGGCCATGCCTAGTTGGCACAAAGTTTTAGCACAAACTCACAATATTAACCGGCGCAAAAATGCAGGGGAAAGCGTCAAAATATTACATTATCCATGTCCATGGCTACATCTATGTCAGGATTGCGTAGAACATGAAAAGGAACTTCAGAGATTACTTTTGGTTTGTGGTGGATAAAGCTTTCCTTCAAGTGGTTCCATATGTAGCCCAGCGGCTGGAGCATGTGATGTTTTTGTTCCAATTCCCACAGGGGGGGCAGTTTAAATAAACGCGCTCTACTGTAAGTCACTCTGGATAAAAGCATATTCTAAATAATGTAAGACTTTGAAGGTTTCTATCGGTCAATGCTGAGTGTCACATTAATATTGAACGTGTTTACAGTACAATTCACCTTCTGTAATCCTCGTAGATCTGTTTTTGTTATGGCCCCAGTGAAACAGGAAGTATGGTTGAACACTTGAGCTATAATGGCTCAAATAAACATGAGCATAAAATAAACATAAAATATCAGCGAGAACAGTCTTCAAATAGATTTGGTTCACAAACATTCCTATGGCTGCCAATAATTATTCTTCCTAAACCAAATCGCCACTCTTAATATTTGCATAGTTTGTTTAAACTGTTTATTTTAACACTTAAACCTTTTGTCCTGAATAGAAGGGAATCTATTACATTTGTATAAATAGTTTTGTTTTCACGTTAACATTAATATGCATTAGACAGACATGCATTACTGAGCAGCATGTCAGGCTGTGTAATGCTATACCTTTTGTAATGCACCAGAAGTTGTTGTTACTTGTCATTCTGTTATTCAAACGCTGACTGGAAGGAATCTGTAGAGTCAGTGAATTCAGTGCAGTACAATGTTCAAAGATCAGTCACGATTCATGGTTCAATAACTTGCTTTACTTAAATTCTCGTCAGAGTCATTTCTGTGTGTGTCTGTTTCTGTCAGTGTGTGAGACTTGCATTCAGATTGGGCACAGATCACGTCGTTCCTATCCAGCATGGGGGATAACGAGGAAAAAGACGACTAGAAAACTATTTTCAAAAGGCTCAAGCGATTCCCAGACGTATGCTATAGTCATATATAAAAGTCCAAACATACTAACTGACTAAACATTGTGACAGCGTAGTAGCGCACAAAATGCAGAGTGACATGACTCCATGAGACAAATCAATAACTTCTGCCATTTTTAATCATGCCCACTCTCATGTTAGTTCCTCCTCACTATCACATTCATTTCTGGGCTGAATACCGGAGACCGGCTGTAGTTTGTGCCGTGTCATGTGCATATGGAAACGCTAACGAATTTTCCAGTAGAAACCAGCACAAACCTCCAGGGGAACAGCAGTGTAATTACACAAACCCCATCACTTTGGTACTTATGCAGACTTCAGGCACTAATGAATGCAAAGGATATGCGACCAAATGTTAACAGTGATGACTTGATTCATTATGATGACTTGAACATTATGTTAAACTGTCCAATGTTTTTGGCGCCCCTGAAAATGTGGGGGACTTATGTGTAAATGGCGCGCTTCAACCTCATTGTCAGTGTAATCATACGAAACATGAAGTGCTAGAGTACAGAACCAAAATAACATGTCCTGGCACTGTCCAAAGAGTTAATGCTCTTAACTCTTGGTCGATGCTATAAGAGTCTTCTGATCGAAACCTCATTGAATATTTGTGGGGTAGGCAGAAGAAGAGTCCACAAGAGAGGACCATGAATCTGATAGATCGAGACTAGAGGGTTTGCATAGATTAACGGTCTCAGGTTCTTTGTGGGTTCTCCCACCTCATAACACATTTGTGAAGACTGTGCTGTTGTCTTGGCAAAGGGAGGTTCCACAAATGACTGAATACAGGCGCTGCACAAACTATGGCGTTTTTGAGAGAGATATTCACGTTAAATAATGTCATAGAATATATGCATCAATCACATTTTGTCTTGGATCAAGTTGATAAACAGCAATTACATTTTTTTATTGCACATGTTTACCAAGGGGAGACACGTTCTGGAGGTTACTTTATTTTATGAATGAATTTACCCCGTTGAAAGGCTTTTTTTTTTATAATGATCTGCTCATTGATTTGACGCAGTTGCTCCTCACAATTCTAGTTGATGTGTGTGAGCGTGTGTGAGCGTGTGTGAGCGTGTGTGAGCGTGTGTGTGTGTGCGTGTGTGAGCCTGTGTGTGAACCCACCTGCGAAGCCTGATAGTATTTCACATTTAGCTCTGCTTTTCCAGGTGTTGACCAGTCTAGCGTGAGCCCTTACATGATGCTAAATCGTTGAACGGTCCTGACTAGAACTTGGATTTGATTGGTAACATTTTCCAATGACCTAATCAGGTTTCTCTTGGGCCCACTCAGTTCTTATGGCTGAGTCAGTCAGTGAATGAGGAATGCTCCGTTTGCTCATTTCGTTAATAGCCAGCGGTGCTGTTGGATCTAAAGGACATTTGATGAAAACAAAGTGTGTGTGCAGCAGAGTTGTGCAACGGAGGACAGGAAATGGAGAGGGAGAGAGCGCACAGCTACGAGGAAGAAGAGCATGAGGAGAGAGTGGAGAGACGAAGAGGGAGAGAATAATGCTTATGCTTTGCAATTCATTTTGTTTTCGTTATTCTGTCTGGTTGGCTAAACAATGATTAGAAAGTAAACAGATAAATGTTCATGGGATTGTAAAGTCAGTTCCCCTTATGTCTGCACTAAAGTCCAAAGTCTACTCCCCACCTTCTTATCTGCATATTTTAACATGTTGTTGATATTCACTTTTCGTTACATCACATGCCGGTCCTGTTTACTAGGCCACTACTTCTGAGTCAAGGATTTGTGTATGAAGCCCTATGTAGGAGACGTGTGTGCCTTTTGAGACAGACAAATCTTCTTATGTTGGCCTGATGGTGGCGCTATAGCAAGCTCTTTAAAATGCAACATTGCTAGCTCTCAAACATCAGAGTTTGACCCAAAGTCAGGAACATGGGTACATTTGTTCCTCTAATTACAAGGAATAATTTTGTCTGAAGAACCAATTAATTATACTATGCTGGATGGACAGTAAACATATGCTTCTTGTTTTGCCTGTTTCCTCAGACCAAACAGTTGCAATGACAAACATGTATATATTCTCTGCAATTGGTGGCACAACAACCCAGTGTTGTTCTCTGCTTTTGTTTGACTATATTCAGCTGGAGGTTTGTTAACCCAAGCAGAGCTATTTCCAAAGTGACACAGATTGGGCCCTGGGGGGAAGCTGCATCAATTGTGGAGGAAGATGTGTTTACTTTTGCCCTGTTTGTTATTATGATGTTCCTAAATGGAAAAGCATGAGTCACATCACGTGATCCTGAGTCATGCAGATCCTGGATGTGGACACCCCCATACCCCCCCATACGGTTGTAGTTGCTGTTTAAATAAAGTATTTGTCTCTCCTTTATTACCAGAACTAGTGTACATCACCTGTCATATGACGAGTGACAACACCAGGACAAGCTGGGATAACACAGGTGTTTCCCCACAGTGTTTCTATGGATCCATGTCTCACACCATTTCTCTCTCTCCCTTTGTTTCTCTCTCTCTCTCTCTTTCTCTATTCCCAGCATCAGGTTACTGGCCGTCCAAGACCTGGTTGATCGGGAGGCCCTGGACAAGGTACAGTACCAGAACCCTTCACCACGACACAATGGTTCAATTCCGCTCTGTTGTTGATTCCTGTTTGTGTCCACTAGTTCATCACTAAACTATAATCTGTTAAATCGTTTTCACTGGGCAGGAACAACATGTACTGAACACTACTTATCCAGTTATGGCTTCTTATGCACAATATGATACATTTCAAAAGTCATGTTGAATAAGACAACCTGGATCATAAGTCGTGCGTAAAGTGTGAAAACTATAGAGTCAAATCTGCATATTGAACATACAAATATGTATGTTTCATTCTCCACCCCTCCACTTTTACCAAACATTTTGTGACAAGTGTTTTTGTTCTTCCAGCTCTATTGTGTTTGTACTGTAGATGCCACAGACTTCATATTGTAAAATACTACAGTATATCAGTGCAATGCAAATCATATCTGAAATGGCAACTGAAAACATGCTATTTATACACGAGGTGAATTGATATATGGAAACCATGTCATCCTCAATATATAAATGAATGTTATATTTATGTTCTATTTAAAAATGTAATGGGATCAGTTTAAAACATTCATCTCGAATTGAAACCTAATCTCTTCATAACCCCCAAAAATATACTGGAAGAAAAGTTTTAATTGTTAGGAAAAAGGGTTCAGATATGTGTTCGGCTGTTACTATTTATACTGCAGATGTGCTGGGCTAAGTGTGAAATTTCATCGGGGTGTGTGTGTGGGGGGGGCTTGTTGAGAATATTGTGCGGAGGACACGTGATAAGTTTAAATTCAATTGGAAGGTCAGAGGGTATCCTCCAGAGAGCATGAGAGAACTGCATGTAGTGCGGACATGCCCTCTCTCCCTCCCACATCTCTCCCTTGTTCTCAGGCTCTCCCTTCCTCTCTGTAGCAGGCCTGCGTGTAAACTACTTTCTAATTCCAGGCTTACATGTACTGTGTGAACCGTGAGGCCAGTCTCCTGTGCTTTCGGCACTATAAATAAGGCAGTAGTTGCTACGGTGTGTGTGTGTGAAGGGATAGAATGAGTGTTTTTACAAGTGTGAGGAGATTCAGAGTTAAGCGACACTGTCCTGGTATGCTGCACACCGCTGTTTCTCTGTTAGCGATTATTTAGGTCCTTGTTCTTTTTGGCAAGCCGTTATAGCTGTTTGTGAGAGAGAGAAAGAGAGAGAGAAGTATATGTTTGTTAAATTCTATTCAAATGATTGGAGAACATTAGTTGAAATGAGATGGTGTAGATAGAGTGTAATATACTTGCAAATGTAGATCCAGAGTGCAGTATAGTGCTGCTATTGTGTTGGGTGTTGTTTTACGGTGGCTTTGTGGTGATCGAAGGGCAACAATGGCTGGTAGCTGAGGGCCCTGTCACAGGTAACGAGTTGATCTGTACTTCCTGTCTGCCACAGAATAATATGTTGGAACGTGGTGTTCGGGTTAGGAGGGGTGGTGATCATCTTTCCAGCTTCCCTGGAGTCATGTAGGACCTTGATGGAGGACAGGTGGCAGTAGAAAACACAACTGTTTAACGAATTGCAGCAGGCTAACACTAAAATCAGTAGGACTGATGTGTGAAGCTCGGTCAGGATCGAGAACCACCACCTCCGTGATTTGGTCTGTGACAATTACCAGGTTATTCTGACTGGACCACACAGATGGTTGACACCTCCAAAGAACATGAACTCTGAGACGATGACATCAACGAGGCTGGTGAAATCAGCAGATGTCAGTAGTTTGATTGACGTTGGTGTGGATTCACGCTGACGGCAGGCATCCTTACTGTGTCCGTGCTTCGCTCCGGACTCCAAGTCTTAAATGTGCTGACCCATCTTCCTGTCTGTGAGGAAGTTAGTGATTCAATGACGTTTGAAGATGGACACATTTAGCTGGGAGAGTTTTTGCAGTAGTTTCGGCCGAGCTGAAATCCACAAACGGTTTGTTCAGGTTGTAGTTTGGGCCAATGTTAATGGCAACGTCTGCAGATGTTTCATCCGGATAAGCAAACTGCAGTGGGATGGGGGGAGACGTCAGTGAGGGGTTTGAGATTGCCAGGATGACTCACGTTAGTGCTAAAGATTTTTACAAGAAAAAGGTGACGTCTGTCCCTTTTATTTCTCTAAGCTGTACTCCTCCACATATAGTATTTTACCTCTATCTCTGCAGTACAGATGGGAAATGCATCTAGTCAAGAGGATTATTGCGATTCAAATTCTTTGGGTTGTATTAATTGCGTTCTGAAAAAATAGCAATTTAATGTAGAATCAAACCTTACCGCTCGACCCCTGTGCAAATTATTATCATATTTGTGTGTGGTAAATAGTTCAAATACATTAGATAGCGGATACAAAGGAATGGTTCATCTTTTTCATCTATGTTTTTTATGGTTGTGAAGCATTTATTCAAATTACTTAATGTGATTACATTTTAAGTCAAATTAAACAAATCTTCTAGCGTTAAGGGATAGCATTCGCCTACAATGAATAACCACGCAAATCTTATAGAATAGGCTTATTCTAGTATTTTACTATGAATCAGACAAAAAAACATGGTTCATCCAGTTTTATTGATGAACAACACTGAGCTTTTTTTTTTATAACATTCTGACAGTACCTCAGGACTTGATAAACATTACTGTTGCTACTTCCTCCAGTTTTAAGCTGAATACATATTCTCACTGAATACAGTTTCAGAACACCTGCAATTGAAATTCAATTGGCACAAAATGAAGAAGGTAACTCATTTGTTTTCAACCCTGAGGAGACATGCTTCCCACCTAGTTTGCCCTTGAAGGCTGGACTATTTATAGTAACCCGACCCAGAATGGCTCCCTGACTGGTGTTTGTGATGGGGCCCAGGGTGCTGTGCTCCACCTCTGTGTGTTTAATTGATACAGACAGCAGGATCTATCACAGACAGAGAAGGTCTCTGTCACGCCTCTTACAGGGCTTTCATGTCTTGGCCTTTAATTCATGCAGCTTATTCCACAACTCCCTGATGCTTATTCCTCAAGTGGAATTTTTTAACTTTGAATGTTGTGACAATTCCAATACTGAAATTGGCTTTTCGGGGAGCCGGTCCTATTGACCAAACACCTGAAATGTCCGTCCTGATTAGTCAAGCAAGACAGAACTGTAAAGAGATGCTTTAATGGAATAAAACGTGAACATGCATATTTTCATACTAACAGTCTACTGTATATTGGGTTGGCATGACCTGTTGGCCTGCATTTACATGAAACGATTTCTGTCCTAATCTCATCATTCTCTGTAATCTCATCTAGTGTGCTCAGCAAGTGTTGTGACATCACATGTCCATCTGTGGTGCTGCATCATGAAGAACACATTATCACACTAACAGTTTGACTTGGCCGCATTTAAATACCGCTTCCATTTTTCACTGCTTAGTCACCCCCAGAATGTGTTGCACAGTTACTGTTTTCTTCTTCTATTTTGTAGCTAAGGAACTTTCTGTGGTTTGTGTTGAATTGCTTTGAAATGACGTCCCTGTTGCTCTGAAAGGTTAGTCTCGTGATCTTATGCTCAATGACAGCGTATTTTGCGAGGTTCTAAAAAGAATTTCAGCACAGGACCCAAATTAGATGGTTTTTCTGGGTATTCAAGCTAATACAAACATGCGACTATGTGTGTGTACATTGGTACATTTCATTGCATTTATACAAATGTACAGTTTTTTACTTATCTGTGTGTTTTTTGGAGTCTCATTAAGTTGACCTAGCTGACCCTCAGCCTGGTCACTTATTAAAGGGGAATTTCACCAGAGCTCAACTGCTAAATCTGTATGAATTCTGGATTAGCAATAATGTATTTGTGTTTGTTTCAGTGAACATTTCAATTTTTACATTAACACTTTTTTTTTTACCAGTGGAAGTAATGTTTTTCCAATAAAATATTTATTTAAAAAGTCAGAATAACAGTAAAATAACAAGGAATATACTTTTTTTTAAAGATTTAAAAACACTGCTTATGTACAATGTAGAGTAGACAGATCATATCAAGGACAGCTGTAGTAAACTTGCAGTTTTATTCAACATAATGATTGTAAGCCACGGGTTTATCTCAATCGCTACTGGAGCCTCCACACAAACCAAGACAAGGCACAACAGCAGTTCCCACAATCACTGTTAGATCAGTAATAAG
This sequence comes from Dallia pectoralis, assembly GCA_029465975.1. Lineage (NCBI taxonomy): Eukaryota > Metazoa > Chordata > Actinopteri > Esociformes > Umbridae > Dallia > Dallia pectoralis. Next base: position 3,802,493 of record CM055753.1, read on the forward strand.
CAAAGGCCTGGTGGGAGAATAACTAAACATTAGAAAAATATAGATAAGGGTTTACAAGAAAAGCAATGATATTGACTTCTCATTTGTGATACTAATAACCTGCCAACGACAGATTTTCCTGTACATACACATTCAGTCAGGACTTGTGGCTTGGCACTTGAGCTGATTTAATAACCATGTGAGCCATGGCAAGCGGGAATAGCAAATCAGCGCTAAAATCAGGTGGGTCATATAGTAATTGTAGCTTTTTGATTAAAATCTTCTGATTTTAAAGTCAGAAGACAGATCTGTCAAGGTGTGAAGCAGATCTCACTCCACAGACAGCTGCTGAGGCAATCCCTGTGACTGTTCCAACCTCAGGGGCTCCGACACGCTCGGTTTAGCAGCAGTGAGGTAGGAAGCTTGTAGAAATGTCTGAGGGAGAGAATACACAGGATATGTGGGAGTTTTAAACAGGAAAAGAGGTGTGTGTGTGTGTGTGTGTGTGTGTGTGTGTGTGTGTGTGTGTGTGTGTGTGTGTGTGTGTGTGTGTGTGTGTGTGTGTGTGTGTGTGTGTGTGTGTGTGTGTGTGTGTGTGTGTGTGTGTGTGTGTGTGTGTGTGTGTGTGTGTGTGTGTGTGTGTGTGTGTGTGTGTGTGTGTGTGTGTGTGTGTGTGTGTGTGTGTGTGTGTGTGTGTGTGTGTGTGTGTGTGTGTGTGTGTGTGTGTGTGTGTGTGTGTGTGTGTGTGTGTGTGTGTGTGTGTGTGTGTGTGTGTGTGTGTGTGTGTGTGTGTGTGTGTGTGTGTGTGTGTGTGTGTGTGTGTGTGTGTGTGTGTGTGTGATTTAAATTATGTGGGTGTGATGTAACCAGCTGGCTAGTGGATGATTAGGACACTGTGTTACTCGGTTAAATGCTTGTGCTTAACAAATAAAAACCCTGATTAAATAATAGCCCTGTGGGTGTTTCACGCATGCTTGTGCCAATGCAGCATTTCTCAAACAATAAAAAGACGCAGCCTGGAAAATTCCTTTGATTCGGAATTGAATTGTGCTTTGAATCCCAATTGTCCAGACTGTCTGCTTGTCTTCAAAACGTTACTGCAGACTAGACTGACTGTACGAACTGTAACGGTGCTGGAGAAGCCTGGGAGGAAGTACCATGTGGAAGTGAAAGTAGACACACGTACACACACACACACACACTGGCTCCACTAACAACACTTCACTGAGGTATAAACTCCAGTGTGTGGTCCTGTTGTTGGTTATTGACCCGCTTAAAGGGGAAATCATTTCCAGTAGTTAGTTTAAAGTTTTAGGCCCTCTAGGATATTGCCTGTGCTTCGTGGATCCTGTTTATTCTTATATGATAAGTTGTGGCCAAGTTTCTTGTGTGTCGTCTTTAACTGCATGGTTATTAATTTGATAAACCTTATAGAGACTCACTCTGATTTGGTTATTGTCACCCATCTACAAATCACTGCCCATCTGAAAGAGTTCCCTGTTTTTCTTGTTTAATCTGACTGAGGTATATTTAGAGAACAGAATAACATGTCCCTGAACTAACTGAGCTTGCCCAACCAGAAGGGGTGAATATATCTGTAGTTTAGTTATTCATTTGTGAATCATTTGCTAAATTTAAATTTCACTAAACTTAATACGTTGTAATCCCACTTTATAATACAACAGAATAAGTCATTTATTTAGGTCAACACACACACACACACTCAGACACATTGTGCTAAAGCCTTTTTGTAAACCCACGTCTTTGGTTGATCGCTGGATTATTTACGGCTAGCTGTGGGTGTGTGGTTCCTGTGAGGAGATGCCCTCCATCCATCCTGCTATCTTCCTCGGCTTCTGTCGATCCGGTTGCCATGACGATAGTTAATACTGTTTTGTTTCTCTTCTGCCGACTAGCATTTTGAAACATTGTCATCAGTGTCATGTATTGTGGTCTACTTGGAACGGTGCCAGCCTGAGTTTGTGCCTGCATGGGGTGATTTATTGATTGTGCTTACACTGGGGATAAGTTGGATCTCTCCTCAGTTAGTGAGTGAATAAAAGCATGTGATCATCACACATACACAAATTACCTGGTGCTCAGGAGGTTGGGTGTCCATATGACATGTGGGATATACTTATAGCACAGTCGGTGTGGTATATGGCTAATATATATGCATGACGCATCGCGAAGGAGGTGATTTCTCTGTTTGGGACTAATGGTTAATGTCCAGTCAAGGAAGGAAGACAGTTATTTCTATTTCTTCTATTCTGTTGTTGCCAAAGAGTTTATAAACTTTAAGCATGTTAAAAACATTACGGGTGTCTGGGGCACTCTGAAATTACTCACAAACGGAAATACAATCACTTCCTCTCTTTTAGTCTTTCCTCAAGCTTCCATCAAGTGGTATCATTAGAGGATATGTTTCGGTTCAGTTATTTCATTTAATCTTTAAAACAGTGTTTCATACTTGCCATTAAATACCATTGAGATCAACAACACAAACGGCTAGACGCGCGAAATGCTCCCGACGTGTGTCCCGACGTGTGCCCCGACGTGTGCCCCGACGTGTGCCCCGACGTGTGCCCCGACGTGTGCCCCGACGTGTGCCCCGACGTGTGCCCCGACGTGTGCCCCGACGTGTGCCCCGACGTGTGCCCCGACGTGTGTCCCGACGTGTGCCCCGACGTGTGCCCCGACGTGTGCCCCGACGTGTGTCCCGACGTGTGCCCCGACGTGTGCCCCGACGTGTGCCCCGACGTGTGCCCCGACGTGTGTCCCGACGTGTGTCCCGACGTGTGCCCCGACGTGTGCCCCGACGTGTGACGTGTGCCCCGACGTGTGTCCCGACAGGTCATTTTTTCTTAACATCCTTTCAACTATTCTGTACAACTGTGAACGAATCGTCTTCCAGACAAGCAACCAAAGCAACTAGCTAATAGAGAAATATGAATCCCATTTACTGTGTGTTACATGGTGGGTTTAAGGGGTCGAAAATCTTGTTTTGTAAATGGGCCCAATACACACTATATATGTTGTTTAATATATGTTGTTTAATATATGTGTTTAATATTTGTGTTGCAGTTCTGCGTGGAGCTGAACCAGGGTTTGTTGGCCAGTGTTAGGAAGTGGCGAGGACCACGAGGTGTCTGGAAGAGTTCTGTCTCTGATAAACCCACAGGACTATCCAACAAGGTACAGGCTGATTACCTCTCTTCAAAAGTATTCATTTTTTTCATTTTCCTGTATTTGTTAATTCATGTATCGTCCCCGTCTTTTTACATATTGCTCTTTAACACTCTTGCTGTCTTTCTCACACCCAATCTGAATCAAACCATCCGTAGCATTACACTCTCAAACATTCTTTTTTACTCTCAAACATGACCTTTACACTCTCAAACATGACCTTAACATAAGGGCTGTTGTTAGGGACCTAACGTAGAACAATGGATCCATAATCTTGACCTTGAAGGGTTCATGGGTGATAATGTCTCCGTGAAAATGTCCCAATTCATGGGGCCCTTAGAGAATTCCTTTCTTATTTAATGAGTAATACCACTGATAATGTTTCTGAAATCTCTGGACGCACATACAGACAATAAATCAGAGAAATAGCAACACATTTACTCTTCCAAAACACCAAGGGACTACATTACTGTGTTTACCGTCAGAAGAAACCAGTCATGATATTGACCCTTGATGCTAACTTATTCCTCGTCAGTGCAGCTAGGTGTCCTGTGACAGACAATGTATGCATTTGATGTATAGTGCAGATAATGTGGAGAAGTTGTGAAAAACATAACCTTGTCGTCCCTGTCCTATTTCTAGTTCTGTGAGCCTCCCAGCCCATCAGCCTGATCCAGTCATCCTGATAGGCCTCTGCCTGTTTCTTATAGTCCTGATCCAGTCATCCTGATAGGCCTCTGCCTGTTTCTTATAGTCCTGATCCAGTCATCCCGATAGGCCTCTGCCTGTTTCTTATAGTCCTGATCCAGTCATCCCGATAGGCCTCTGCCTGTTTCTTATAGTCCTGATCCAGTCATCCTGATAGGCCTCTGCCTGTTTCTTATAGTCCTGATCCAGTCATCCCGATAGGCCTCTGCCTGTTTCTTATAGTCCTGATCCAGTCATCCTGATAGGCCTCTGCCTGTTTCTTATAGTCCTGATCCAGTCATCCTGATAGGCCTCTGCCTGTTTCTTATAGTCCTGATCCAGTCATCCCGATAGGCCTCTGCCTGTTTCTTATAGTCCTGATCCAGTCATCCTGATAGGCCTCTGCCTGTTTCTTATAGTCCTGATCCAGTCATCCTGATAGGCCTCTGCCTGTTTCTTATAGTCCTGATCCAGTCATCCCGATAGGCCTCTGCCTGTTTCTTATAGTCCTGATCCAGTCATCCTGATAGGCCTCTGCCTGTTTCTTATAGTCCTGATCCAGTCATCCTGATAGGCCTCTGCCTGTTTCTTATAGTCCTGATCCAGTCATCCTGATAGGCCTCTGCCTGTTTCTTATAGTCCTGATCCAGTCATCCTGATAGGCCTCTGCCTGTTTCTTATAGTCCTGATCCAGTCATCCCGATAGGCCTCTGCCTGTTTCTTATAGTCCTGATCCAGTCATCCCGATAGGCCTCTGCCTGTTTCTTATAGTCCTGATCCAGTCATCCCGATAGGCCTCTGCCTGTTTCTTATAGTCCTGATCCAGTCATCCTGATAGGCCTCTGCCTGTTTCTTATAGTCCTGATCCAGTCATCCTGATAGGCCTCTGCCTGTTTCTTATAGTCCTGATCCAGTCATCCTGATAGGCCTCTGCCTGTTTCTTATAGTCCTGATCCAGTCATCCTGATAGGCCTCTGCCTGTTTCTTATAGTCCTGATCCAGTCATCCTGATAGGCCTCTGCCTGTTTCTTATAGTCCTGATCCAGTCATCCTGATAGGCCTCTGCCTGTTTCTTATAGTCCTGATCCAGTCATCCTGATAGGCCTCTGCCTGTTTCTTATAGTCCTGATCCAGTCATCCTGATAGGCCTCTGCCTGTTTCTTATAGTCCTGATCCAGTCATCCCGATAGGCCTCTGCCTGTTTATTATAGTCCTGATCCAGTCATCCCGATAGGCCTCTGCCTGTTTCTTATAGTCCTGATCCAGTCATCCCGATAGGCCTCTGCCTGTTTCTTATAGTCCTGATCCAGTCATCCCGATAGGCCTCTGCCTGTTTCTTATAGTCCTGATCCAGTCATCCCGATAGGCCTCTGCCTGTTTCTTATAGTCCTGATCCAGTCATCCCGATAGGCCTCTGCCTGTTTCTTATAGTCCTGATCCAGTCATCCCGATAGGCCTCTGCCTGTTTCTTATAGTCCTGATCCAGTCATCCCGATAGGCCTCTGCCTGTTTCTTATAGTCCTGATCCAGTCATCCTGATAGGCCTCTGCCTGTTTCTTATAGTCCTGATCCAGTCATCCTGATAGGCCTCTGCCTGTTTCTTATAGTCCTGATCCAGTCATCCTGATAGGCCTCTGCCTGTTTCTTATAGTCCTGATCCAGTCATCCTGATAGGCCTCTGCCTGTTTCTTATAGTCCTGATCCAGTCATCCTGATAGGCCTCTGCCTGTTTCTTATAGTCCTGATCCAGTCATCCTGATAGGCCTCTGCCTGTTTCTTATAGTCCTGATCCAGTCATCCTGATAGGCCTCTGCCTGTTTCTTATAGTCCTGATCCAGTCATCCTGATAGGCCTCTGCCTGTTTCTTATAGTCCTGATCCAGTCATCCTGATAGGCCTCTGCCTGTTTCTTATAGTCCTGATCCAGTCATCCTGATAGGCCTCTGCCTGTTTCTTATAGTCCTGATCCAGTCATCCTGATAGGCCTCTGCCTGTTTCTGTTTCTTATAGTCCTGATCCAGTCATCCTGATAGGCCTCTGCCTGTTTCTTATAGTCCTGATCCAGTCATCCTGATAGGCCTCTGCCTGTTTGCCTTATAGTCCTGATCCAGTCATCCTGATAGGCCTCTGCCTGTTTCTTATAGTCCTGATCCAGTCATCCTGATAGGCCTCTGCCTGTTTCTTATAGTCCTGATCCAGTCATCCCGATAGGCCTCTGCCTGTTTCTTATAGTCCTGATCCAGTCATCCCGATAGGCCTCTGCCTGTTTCTTATAGTCCTGATCCAGTCATCCCGATAGGCCTCTGCCTGTTTCTTTAGTCCTGATCCAGTCATATAGTCCTGAGGCCTCTCCAGTCATCCCGATAGGCCTCTGCCTGTTTCTTATAGTCCTGATCCAGTCATCCTGATAGGCCTCTGCCTGTTTCTTATAGTCCTGATCCAGTCATCCCGATAGGCCTCTGCCTGTTTATTATAGTCCTGATCCAGTCATCCAGTCATCCTGATAGGCCTCTGCCTGTTTCTTATAGTCCTGATCCAGTCATCCCGATAGGCCTCTGCCTGTTTCTTATAGTCCTCCAGTCATCCCGATAGGCCTCTCCAGTCAGTCCCGATAGGCCTCTGCCTGTTTCTTATAGTCCTGATCCAGTCATCCTGATAGGCCTCTGCCTGTTTCTTATAGTCCTGATCCAGTCATCCCGATAGGCCTCTGCCTGTTTCTTATAGTCCTGATCCAGTCATCCCAGATAGGCCTCTGCCTGTTTCTTATAGTCCTGATCCAGTCATCCCGATAGGCCTCTGCCTGTTTCTTATAGTCCTGATCCAGTCATCCCGATAGGCCTCTGCCTGTTTCTTATAGTCCTGATCCAGTCATCCTGATAGGCCTCTGCCTGTTTCTTATAGTCCTGATCCAGTCATCCTGATAGGCCTCTGCCTGTTTCTTATAGTCCTGATCCAGTCATCCTGATAGGCCTCTGCCTGTTTCTTATAGTCCTGATCCAGTCATCCTGATAGGCCTCTGCCTGTTTCTTATAGTCCTGATCCAGTCATCCTGATAGGCCTCTGCCTGTTTCTTATAGTCCTGATCCAGTCATCCTGATAGGCCTCTGCCTGTTTCTTATAGTCCTGATCCAGTCATCCTGATAGGCCTCTGCCTGTTTCTTATAGTCCTGATCCAGTCATCCTGATAGGCCTCTGTCTGTTTCTTATAGTCCTGATCCAGTCATCCTGATAGGCCTCTGTCTGTTTCTCATAGTCCTGATCCAGTCAGCCTGCAGTTTGTCAGGAAGTTGTATCTTGGAATTAAGCTATAATTTTTCTGCTGCTGCAATGATCTGTTCCCTATAAAAACGGCCTCTATGTGTATGATTCAATTAGATTTTATAATGCCTTTTGGTGGTGTGGAGGGATGTGTGAGTTCAATTTGATTCATTGCGTGTGTGCGGTTCTGCTAGCTGCACATGGTGTAAAACGCTCCATTGACTTCCCCATATTTGTCTGGGGCTCCACTGCAGTGTCCTTGTTTCTGCCCTTTCTTATCTATGACTCCTCTGTCTTTCTGTCTCTCTGTCTCTTTCTTTCTGTTTGTCTCTTTCTGTCAGTCTTTGTTTCTGTCTGTCTGTGTCTTTCTGTCTCTGTATATATGTTTATTTTTGTCTCTTTCTTTATTTCTTACTCACTTTTGTTGTCTCTTGCTTACTAACTCACAAACGAACACATTTTCAATCTGGATTTTAAATATGACTGAAAATAGTTATTAGATAAAGCTCTGCTGTAACAAGTCATCATCTAAATGTAAATAGGCCAGACATCCCCAGCCTCTTTATATTTAGAGAAGTTTGGTGCAAAAAAAACTGAGGGCCATAGGGATAAAATAGCGGAAGGTTCACTGAAAAAGATCTTGGCTCCAGCACTGGTTTAAGGACCTTCTCTTGAATGCTTTCTAGCCTTTGGTCTCTCCTGTTTCTCATGGGAGTCAGTTATTCCTGTGACTCATTTATTCTTTTTATTTCTTCAGGGAGTCAGTTATTCAGGATTCCTGTGGGATAGCTCTTCTGGGATAGACCTGAAAAATGCGTTCATCCTGGAAAGTCCCGTTGTCAACGGTAATGGGAAACACCCACAGACCTGGCCATACCTGGCCCACTTTGTTGTAAGTTAACCAGGAGAGAATGTGTTTGACTTTAATGTATATTACTGTCATAAAATGACTGTGGCGGCATATGACTCATTTTATTGATCTCATCAGTGCTGTTATAACCATATAACACCCAGCCGGAGAGACTAACATTATTCTAATGGTTAATATGTGACTAGGTTGGATCAACAGAGTTAACCATGGTCAATGTCCACCTGAGTGCTCACTCCGTGCCTGGTGCTGGAGAGTCCAATGGGAGGAACCACAACCCTGATGAGGTCAAGGCCCGGAGGCTGATCTCCACCATCCAGAACACACTGAAAGGTCAGCATTAAGGTCATTGGACCATGAGGGTATTTTTCACTTTTTATCTTCACCTCTTTCCCTAACATTTTCTCATGTCCGCTCCCTTCATCTTCCACCCATTACCTCGTCTATATTTCTGCGCTTCCTCCTTCTTTTCTCTCTACTGCCTCCTCCTATTTGTTTTGTGTTTTATTGGATTCATTTAGATTGAGATTTTTTGTTAATGATGACCAATGCACAGCATGTACTGTGTACTGAGTTCACTCACTGATGATTCCCATGTTGACGAATAACACAGAAAAATACACTTTGCAACCATCAATTGACGATCATTGATGTTTGTGGGCCGTCCCGTCTTCCTCTTTGACCTCCGTGTGAAGAAATTAAGCTTTTTTTTCCGCCAGACTGCACATTCAACAATCGATTGCATTAAGGGCAAAGCCTCAGAGTTACTTCTAATTCAAATAATGTTAATCCGTTTTGGTGTAATCGCACAGTTGACATGCGTGTCAGGCCTCAGAGTTATTAGTCACCTTTCTGTGTTGGAATGAAGATTAAGCATTAACCTAAAGTTAAACTAAGATAATTTTTCACACACTTCTGGTGGTCTACCAACTTCCCCACAGCGCTCTATACCAGATGTACCTGCCCTACATTGGTCAGTGCCACATGCTTATTGTCCCTCTTCCTGGTTTTAGATGAGAGGGACCTGGTGGTGTTGGGGGATTTCGAAATGCCGCCCCAAAGCAGTGAGCTGGACCAGCTGAGAAAGGCAAAGCTAAGTCCCCTGGTTCCCCCCAACATGTTCACCAACATCAGCACCCGTTCCCCCCAGGGGTCACTCTGTCTGGATAACATCTGGGTCAGCAAGTCACTGAAGAAAAGATATGCTGGTAGGTCTGGTTGTGTGGATCTGTGTGCCCCTAGGGCTCAGCAGGGAACCATGTGTTTGATAATATGTGGCGTTCATACCGCTGTTGTTAGAACGATGAACACACGTCATTGGTTCACAACTGCAAGCACTTCATGCGTTGATCTGCATTAAAAGGGGTGTGTGTGAGTGCCACTGGGAATTTAATCAGGATTGCATCGTGACATGCTTTTTTTCTCCCTGGCCCTGAACCATGTGCATCTCTGTGTGTGTACGCTGCCCCCTGCAGGTCACTGCCAGGTAGTGCGGGAGGGCCTGACCAACCCCTGGATACCTGACAACTGGTCGTGGGGCGGGGTGGCGTCCGACCACTGTCCTGTCATGGCAGAGTTCTTCTTGGACATGGTACCGAAGGAGCTGAGAAACGGCGTCGCCGTGGTGGAGAGAGGAGAAAGTATGTCGAAAAATGAGCGGTGACGAGGGAGTTACAGAGAGAGACTGTTGTGGAGAGAAATGAACACCGTGGAAGTGACATTATGGCATGTCAATCTGACTTGACTTGGCACTGGACGGGATCCTGCATTGGCCTGGTTTTGCAGCGGAGCAGAGGGTGGACGAATGTGGATTGAAGCACCGAGTTTGCCTTTTTAGTTTCCTTTATCAATGTACAGTAAAGAGTATTATTTAGACACGATAATGACATTGTTTTGAAGTAATTCAAGCAGACATGCGCCAAAACCATATATATGTACTTCATGTGTACTTTATGAAATAAAAGGACTATTAATTTATTTTGTGTCAGTCTATGGATCTTGTATTGGATATGATCCTCCTGCCTGTTCAGTACAATGCCATTATATTTAAGTAAACAAAATGAATTCTGAATTTCCCGTGATTCTATTATCTTTGTGCATATGCGCTTCCTATAATAACAATAGCCTAAACTATCTGACACGTAATGGCTACCCCACCGCTGCATAGTGAAGCTTAACTGTTGAAGCCGTTTAAAGCTTCTCTATTAAATTATGTAAGCTGGCACTTTGTATGCTCCTGTGCTGTGCTTAGTGTGCTGTGTGTGTGCTTAGTGTGTGTGTGTGTGCGGGTGTCGAAAGTTAAAAGTAAGGCAACTTGACATGGAGACTTGTAACACTGACTCTCCTTTTAGACCATTGTCTGACCAGATAAACATCAGATATGGTATGCAAATGCACACACGCGCACACACACACACACACGCTACTTCAAGGGCTCACGGGGCCGAAACAGCGCAATATCTAGGCATCTTCTTTTGCCGTGCTCCTAGATGGGGGAAAATACCATTCACATCAACCAGGCTCCTCTGACAACATATTATAGTGTGTTAATATAGTTACCCTGTTGAATAGATATATGTGTATAGTATTATGTCATCCTAATAAGGTGTAAACATGACTGTGTAACAATGGCTATACAGACAGTTTTATGATTGCCTAGATTGGACTTTATTGGTAAAACCTGTAAACTTTTGTTTTCTTATAGGAACTTTGTGACACCCAAGCCAAATCAAGCTGTATACATAAAGTGTATTATTTTGGAACTACTTTAGTGCAATAAATTGTTTTAAAATAGTATGCAAGTGAGATAAAATGGACCCGCTTATTGTCTATTTTGGTTTACTTCAATGCCTTATTGGAAATGTCATTTAAGATACTTGAATACTCCGGAACTACCATCAGACTGGACATGTTGAGAACAGACCTGCTCCTCCTCTGTGCCTTTGTATCTGTCTCTCAGGTCCTTTCATCACAATATGCTGAAAAGACAACAGGAAAGTAACAGAATAATGATCTTGCTGTAATGTTCTTCGGTAATGAGAAAGATATTATTGACATTAAGGTCAAACCCTAAAAAACAGGACTCTTTTTTTATACAAGTGAACTTTTGTAACCCGTTAAATTTCACTTCCTACTCATCGTGAGCTTGTGTGTCTACTATAGTTGCAGAAGCAGGCCAGTAGCCACATTTCAGATGCCAGGGTGACGTATTCCATATATAACACTTGTAATGGTGATTTGGACGACATGAAGCTGGCGACAGATGACGCTTTTAGAAAGCCACATTGTTGTGAAGCGCTATTTGGAAACCATGCGGAAGTAAATACAGTAGACGAGATTTCATGCAAATTGAACAAAACAGACTTCAACTGAAGATCCAGAGAAATACAAGGCATATGCCATGCTTAATATTTGTATGTAAGAATGTTTTGAAACACTTCTGACCTTTACACCTGAATATAAGACATCTATTACATTTTATTAAACATTTTGTATTAATATATACATTATATAATAAATATGGTATTTATTGAAATGAAATGGTGTTTTTACAATGATACTAACACTTCTAACTTAGCATATACTCTTATCCATTAGGACACAACTTCAGTAAAGGCTAAAGTGAAAACCACCATCCTATCTGATTATTTAGATAGTATTCCACTGTTCTATAACATATATTTAGTAAACACCACCCAGATTCTATAGAGGAGTGGTTGTTCCCTTGTGAACAGAGGCCTGTTATTCAACATGTCAGTGTTTGTAAGAGTCAATGAATATGAAGACCCAGAGGAGACTGGTCTCAATATGCATCCTGGAATGAATCCAATAGACGAGGCGACTGCAACACCTTTAACCATTAAGGGTGGGGTCAGTGCTTTCGGTGCAGTACAATGTTCAAAGATCAGTCACGATTGATGGTTAAAAAACATCCCAGTGTGTGAGCATTTATAAAGGACACAGACAACTACGTTCACATCCCGGATGGGCGATAATGAAGAAAAAGACAGCTTGATGATGGGTCCAGTTTATTACGAACTCCTAGTGCTTCAGTGAACATCATAGGGCGTTAACATATACATCCCTGTTACAATAGTGAACATCATAGGGCGTTAACATATACATCCCTGTTACAATAGTGAACATCATAGGGCGTTAACATATACATCCCTGTTACAATAGTGAACATCATAGGGCGTTCACATATACATCCCTGTTACAATAGTGAACATCATAGGGCGTTCACATATACATCCCTGTTACAATAGTGAACATCATAGGGCGTTCACATATACATCCCTGTTACAATAGTGAACATCATAGGGCGTTCACATATACATCCCTGTTACAATAGTGAACATCATAGGGCGTTCACATATACATCCCTGTTACAATACATCACTAAACATTACAATAATGTTGCACAATAATTGACCGACTGGAGAAATACAACACCCATACTGTAAGACAGAGACTTTAAAAAAACACAAGGCCTATCTGTATGTGTTCAAATGCACGGAGGAGTATTCAACCAGTGTGCGTTTCAAAAGTTATCTCTAAGGAAACCAACCAGAAACAAAAAAAACATTCAAAGAAAAGCGGTTGGACAGAAGAGTTCCCATTTTAACACAATGGGGGACTGACGGTGAACTGAACTTTTGGCAGGACGTCAACAGGCCACACACATAAATGATCCTCCATCAATTCTATCAGCGCAGCATTATGCTGCTGTCTGCTATGTCATCGGGTTGTCATTTAGCATTATGCTGCTGTCTGCTATATCATCGGGTTGTCATTTAGCATTATGCTGCTGTCTGCTATGTCATCGGGTTGTCATTTAGCATTATGCTGCTGTCTGCTATGTCATCGGGTTGTCATTTAGCATTATGCTGCTGTCTGCTATGTCATCGGGTTGTCATTTAGCATTATGCTGCTGTCTGCTATGTCATCGGGTTGTCATTTAGCATTATGCTGCTGTCTGCTATGTCATCGGGTTGTCATTTAGCATTATGCTGCTGTCTGCTATGTCATTAGGTTGTCATTTAGCATCATGCTGCTGTCTGCTATGTCATCGGGTTGTCATTTTGCATTATGCTGCTGTCTGCTATGTCATCTGGTTGTCATTTAGCATTATGCTGCTGTCTGCTATGTCATTAGGTTGTCATTTAGCATTATGCTGCTGTCCGCTATGTCATCAGGTTGTCATTTTGCATTATGCTGCTGTCTGCTATGTCATTAGGTTGTCATTTAGCATCATGCTGCTGTCTGCTATGTCACTGGTTGTCATTTAGCATTATGCTGCTGTCTGCTATATCATCTGGTTGTCATTTAGCATTATGCTGCTGTCTGCTATGTCATCGGGTTGTCATTTTGCATTATGCTGCTGTCTGCTATGTCATCGGGTTGTCATTTAGCATTATGCTGCTGTCTGCTATGTCATCGGGTTGTCATTTAGCATTATGCTGCTGTCTGCTATGTCATCGGGTTGTCATTTAGCATTATGCTGCTGTCTGCTATGTCATCGGGTTGTCATTTAGCATTATGCTGCTGTCTGCTATGTCATCGGGTTGTCATTTAGCATTATGCTGCTGTCTGCTATGTCATCGGGTTGTCATTTAGCATTATGCTGCTGTCTGCTATGTCATCGGGTTGTCATTTTGCATTATGCTGCTGTCTGCTAAGTCATTAGGTTGTCATTTAGCATCATGCTGCTGTCTGCTATGTCATCTGGTTGTCATTTAGCATTATGCTGCTGTCTGCTATGTCATCGGGTTGTCATTTAGCACTATGCTGCTGTCCGCTATGTCATCAGGTTGTCATTTTGCATTATGCTGCTGTCTGCTATGTCATCGGGTTGTCATTTTCACATGACCTTTATTCCACTGCCAAATGGCACACAAGGACAGTACTGTGCTTAAAAGGGCCCATAGATCTCTCTCTCGCCTGTACATTATAGGCCCAACCTGACCAGCTCACCCTCTCGTCGTTTTATGGTTAATTCCCTGCACAACCAATGGGCCTAAAGACAAACTACTGTTAGGAACCCTTTGGTTTTGGGTACATTTGCATCACATGCCATTTTGCCTGTTAGTGATAATAACCCCGTAATGGTGACAGATTTAAGGTTGTTAGGGATTGAATCATTGATTTTAACAGCGTCTCTATAGCTCAGGTGCTCGGTCTCATGCTGGAGTGGTTCCGGTCCACATCTTTCTGGGCATGCTCAGTAGAGGAGCATTAATCCTTCCTCATGGGTATTGGGCTAATTTCATAGTTAAAGTAAGGCTTCTATAGCCATTCACATCAACATATACCTTTACACAGACCAACATTTCGGTCCGGTCGATATTGACCTATAAAAGGTGAGTTGTAGTAAACGAGTCAATATGTGTTCCTGTTCTCGTTTATGTCTCAAATGAGCAACCTGAGCTCCTTGTCGGTCAGCTGATTGACCTCCATGATCTTCTCCAGCTGCTCAGCATAGCACGCTGTGTCCTGCAGGAAGTGGGGGATCCGCACATGCTCCATCACTGCCAGGCCTTTTAATCGATCCACGTCCTTGTACGACACCTGGAATGGAAAGTGAAACAGATTGAATATTGAAATCATGCTAACGGGACTCTAGTGGTGTACCAGTCTCATTCACGGCCTCACAGTCGCGCCATTGTGGCCAGCAGTTGTGCAGCGGAGGGCACATCTTAATCTTCAACTTTAAAAACTGCTCGCAAATTGATGACAAAATTGCACGGGAGAAATTATGATGAAAAATGTATAAATCATGCTAATCTCTTGTATTTAAGAACAAACAAAAAACTAATAACACGCGAAAAAGTACAGTATCCCACAAAAGTAAGTACACCCCTCACATTTTTGTAAATATTTGATTACGATATATACCGGTAATTTCATGTGAAAACACTGAAGAAATGACACTATACTAAAATGTAAAGTAGTGAGTGTACAGCTGGTATAACAGTGTACATTTGCTCAACACACAGCCATTAATGTCTAAACCGCTAGCAGCAAAGTGGAAATGTCCAAATTAAGCCCAAAGTGTCAGTATATTGTGTGGCCACCATAATTTTCCAGAACTGTCTTAACCCTCTTGGGCATGGAGTTCACCAGAGCTTCACAGGATGCCACTGGAGTCCTCTTCCACACCTCCATGACAACATCACAGAGCTGGTGGATGTTAGAAACCTTGCGCTCCTCCACCTGCCGTTTGAGGATGCCCAACAGATGCTCATAGGGTTCAGGTCTGGAGACATGCTTGGCCAGTCCATCACCTTTACCCTCAGCTTCTTTAGCAAGGCAGTGGTCGTCTTGGAAGGGCCTTATTGCAAGTGTGCCCTCAATACAGCAACAACACAATGCCCTGATAAGAGGCACATTAGTAGAATCAGATGTGTCAGAGCAGGACAGGAACCAGGTAACGCAGACAATCTGATGTGAGACAGGCAGCATTAACAACACAACCCCCTCTGTGTGAAACACACTGTCAGTCATGTGTCATGTGTTCACTCTCTGTGCCAGAAGTCATTGTTCATCTCAGACAGAACAACATGGTTTGCTCCGCTCTCACCTCATACAGTTGTACTTATTCATCCTGGCATCTCAATTCATTTCATGTGCAAATAAGCTTTGTGGTTATGGTAAAGGGGAGAGAAGCATTCTGTGACAAGAACATCAAACATATCGCCACTGTGCATAATGTCTCCAGTGTAGTGCGAAGCCTTTGAAAAACAATATTAATGCACAAAACATCAGAATGCAGACCACAAATTAAGAAGACAGCCGTCTCATGATGATGTACGTGTAGAGGTCCAGTCTGACCCCATGTTACCCACCTTCCCCAGGGCCATGAGTAGCCGGAAGTCTATATTGTCTCTGTGTCTCAGGATCTGTAGGATTCCGTCCAGGTACACCTGATCTTTACTGAAACAACCTGAAGCATAGAAACAGCCCACTGAGATGACATCCCTATGTACTGAGACAGCAAAGTCCACATTTAATAAATCACAAAGTCAGAACACCTAAGGAAACTACAGACATCAGCAGAAGACAGAGCAACGCTGGAATGTAGATGTGTGGCGGCTTGTGTGACTGCCCTTGTGTGTGTGTCTGTGAAGGAAAACCCGCATCTGTGAGCGCTACCTGGCAGCGCCGTGTTGGTTTGTCCCCTCTTGGCTCGTACACAGTAGTCCCAGCGTGTGTTGGGGTCTTGGACGAAGCGTCCCAGGTTGTGGAACAGTTGGGAGAAGGACATGCACCCGGCCTGGTACACTGTGTAGTAGAGCAGGGCTGCCCGCCACAAGGTCGGGTCTTTACGGAACAAGACGGAGTGGATGCTGGCCAGACCCTCCT
Source organism: Dallia pectoralis (assembly GCA_029465975.1). Classification (NCBI taxonomy): domain Eukaryota; kingdom Metazoa; phylum Chordata; class Actinopteri; order Esociformes; family Umbridae; genus Dallia; species Dallia pectoralis. The sequence goes on from CM055753.1 coordinate 3,818,834, forward strand.
CAGTAGGGTTGGAAGGTCGAAGGCAGTGCTTCTTCCTGCTCAGAGCGCTATTCCACGGCTGTTGGCTGTTGTTTTTGCTCCGGAAGTAATGCGTGCCTAGGTACAGACACAGGAAATGGTCACAGTGGCTACGCTGCTTCAACAGGGTGGAGGGAGCCGTTGACAATCTACAGAAATGCTGAGCTCATCCTAGAAAAAACCAGGACAACGGTAAACATTTAATCCGTGTGAAAGGTGAAATTAGCAAATAAGCAATCTTTCCGACTTACTTAATGTCAGTACATTAAAGTGGATCTTTGGATTAATGAGTTTAATCAGTATTATTGTCATTATTATCATGTTGATTTGTGTGGCGCGACACAAGTTGCTAAGTGCTGTGGGGCTTGGCATGACTACGGCTGTGATGTACCTACGTATTACTAACACATTAAGGAACAGTCCAACACAGGCTTCACAATGGAAGACAGTAGCAGTGCTATTGAGTAAAGCAGAGAAGACTGTCCGGGTGATACATGACCTCCAGAATCAGTATTGAGTGGTCCGGAACCATGGGTTTGGCACCTAGCCTATTCTGATCAATAATCTTAAATCCTGGAGGAACTGTCTGCCTTATTTTCCCCCTGAACGACTATACAGGACGGCTGTAATACTATCACCATCCAGGGGACCAAACTAGGCCGCGTCTATAGAGGAACAGAACGGTTCCCACCAATCTCGTGCTGTAGCATTCCCTTCAGCCAGTGCTCCCGGGCCGTCGCAAGATTGATGGTCAAAGTGGGTCGGCCGTTCACCACCGTCATGGACGCTCTGGAGAGGAGGTTGTCTGTAACGTGGACCACTATCTGACAACAGAGATTTAAATAAATAAACAGTACTTGATATAGACCACTATCTGGCAAAGACACCACAAACTGGTGTCTGGTTTATCAGATACAGATTCCTGGCGGAGATGAAGCTAGCATCTGTCAACGTGGCATATCGTTTGGTTCGGTTTGTGAAAGGACTCAGATAGGCAACTGCAGAATGAGATTTGTAGTGATTCTAAGAGGGTTTGATCTATTGGTAAATGTAGATGATACATGAGGAAGTCGGCTCTGACTAAGTGGTATTTACTTCACTCCTGTGGTCAGAGCCGACAGGGCCGTCATGTGGATGTGCTTAGGGAAACAAAAACGTTTTAGCTGCGGGGCTGTTTTTGTTTCTGACTTTGGTAAAAACCTTGCTGACAATGTAGCACTTGATAGGGTTAACTTCTACCTTTCTACCCAGACATTCCTTTAGAGCAAACTCACTTCCCCCACGCAGCCCTCCTTCTCCAAGTACTTCCTGACCAGGTACCAGATCCGACTCTTGGTGAGCAAATTCCCCCCTGTGACCTGTTCGAACCTCTCGTAGTTCCCGTACTTCTTCAGGGCCAACTCCATAATACGCACTGCCTTTAAGAAAAAAACACGACACCAACTTACACACAAAACGACGCTCAAATATAATTATTGAGAGACGACCTCATACCAAGGAGTTACATTTATTTGGTAATATAACTAACACAGCCATGTTAACCGGTGAGACAAATCGATCAAATAGTCAGAGCTAAACCGTCAATAGGGCAACACAGAGTTCTCCCCTTTATATGTTCAATTAGCATGCTGGTGATTTTGGATTCAATCCAAGGACAAAATAAGAGTCCTCAACCCTCCATTCCAGTCAGAGTAGATTATTGTTGTAAATGTGCATAATATAGCTGTTTGATACGTACTAATGTGGATGGCAGCACAAACTCACAAGTCCAATTTTAACAGTACGAGACATCTCTTTCCACGTCTAACACACCGTTGTCCCCAACTGATCCATCCTAGCTGGTCTGACCGGGTTTAATGGTTGCTTTGCTGTATTGCTTTCACAGAGTGGACAGATTTACTTCAACTTAGTCCCAGAAGAATAAGAGGTTTGGCAGTGATGTGTTGTTTCGACCAGTAGCCTCTAGCTTGACCCCTGGCACCAATTGCACCTCTTGCTAAACTCGGTCGGCTCAGCAACATCCTCAGCCATTGTGGACATCGTTTAGAACTGGGCAGGTCACCTGCTCTGACCCAGGAAGTGGTCACTGTGTTGGCTGTGCCTGCCACTAACTTTATCTAGAAAGTGTTTCATAACACAAAGCTTCTTTCATTTGTCCCGAGAGTCAAAGGACACAACTCCCCCGATAAAAAGCCCCAAATTGATTAATTGTCACTGGTCTCACCTGTGTCAGAAAGCGGTCAGAGGCGTTGTTGTGCCGAGCCAACACGATCGGCGACACAGGGTTGCTGTACTCAAACTGGGGATTGTAGCTGAAGTCTGACTTGAAGAACTTAACCTTCTCCTTCTCCACGTTGTACGGCTTGATGGCCGTGAGGATGCAGAGCTTCTTGACCGAGGCATTCTCTCCTTCCAGCATCACTCCAACTCTGTGCAATGCCGGCAGTTTGTTTCGCCAGGTGTCAGGGCGGGGGTACAAGCCCATGGTGCTTCCCAGGACCGTGATGCTACGGGCCGGCTTGGATCCACAGGCCAAGCCCCCTGCGACGGAGGAAAATAGATGATGTTGGGAGGCGTGCCTGGTGTCTCCACTTCCCTCCCGACCCAGCAGTAGCTGCGTAGCAACAGACGGACGGCGGTAGTCATCGTGTGACCTTATAATGGTGGATCTCACAGTCTTCTGGGTCCTGGGGTATGAAGAGTGCTTTTGCTTTAGTCTTTCCTCCTCTTCAGCCTGAAGAATCACATTGTAGCTGCTGGTTCCTGTGGTAAACAGATCATTGAAGACGCTGGAGGACAGCTTCTCCAAGCACACCTGACTGGGGCTCACAGGGCGCTTGTCACGCACTGAGGGGCTCAAGTACTTTTTAGCGAAGCCCATCTCAACCGGCTCCATTGAGCTCAGAATGGTACTTTGTAGACCGCTCCGTCTCTGGCCAGTGGAGCCTTTCTGAAACAACAAGTGATGATAACCCAGAGCTAAGTCAGTAATGCCAACACTGCAGCTAACTTGCGGTCTTCTAAGATGAACTGTATCTAGATACACTCATCCTCTTACAGAACAAGACACAGAAGAGCTTCTACACTTTGCAGACAGTTTCGTTCCAAAGCTAGAATTCTGTCATTTCACGTTTGACGTTCACAGAACAGAGAGAGGCTTATTTCAAAGTAGAGCAAACTTCATTGGATATATATATATAAATAACCCTATTGTCATAGATTTGATAAGATGCTTTTACACAAAACAACAATAAAGTGACAGCCAGATACTGGTAAGTTGACTTTCTGGAATACAGTTAACTGTAAAGACATGCCTCGGCATATGGAGGTGTTTAGCCGAGTTGGTTTGACAGCAGCCTGGTAATGTTCTCAGTATGTAGCCTTATTAGTTGGCCAACCACCAGCATTTTTATTATAGTTAACATTAGTTCTAAAAAAGGACACTGGAATTTCAGGTAGTTATTACCTAAACTATACCTATTAACCAATCATGCTGAACCTTCTTTTTGATGCGTTTGTTTTGGTGCTTTCTGGTAAATGTGTACGCCCTAATTCTTTATTTGTTTCTTCTCTATTAGTAGGAAATTGGAGATAAACTCTAAACCAGGGAAATAATTCATTAATTATGATAGTGAATGAATGTAACATAATCTTGGGAAACTTTTACATTTTGGTTTGGCATCAGACGTTATTACATATTTAAGTTAAAAGTCTGTTTGAGTCTAAAAAAAACAGTAACCTATGGTACGGAGACTCAGATTTTGTAAGACAGAATTGTGTATCAGCATCAGAGTTAAATGCAGCAATTTGTATTGGCAAATTTCCTTCATGATTGACCACGGTACTTTGCAAACGGGTATGTTCACTGATGTTAAACGAGTCAGTTCCAGTCAGAGATGTTTACAAGTCTCAAGTTCAAATCAAGTCTCAAGTCTCTGAGCTCAAGTCCAAGTCAAGCCTCAAGTCTCTCGTGGTAATAATGAGTGTTGTATCGCCTGAAGCGTTCCATCCAGGCTGCTTAGAACACTGCAAAGCTATAAAAGAAATATAAAGCATGTAATATGCTATTATGACTCCTTTATCAATTAGTATACAGAATCAGCGTTGAATAGTTGTTTAGTATATAATCAGAGAAAATTGGCTATTGCAATATGATCAAAAACATCAAGAATGCTTTACTTTGAAGTTAAACTATATTTTGCTTTTTAACATGAATATACATTATTGACCAAACATTGAGGTGCTAAAGAAGAAAATACTCCCTTGTCTGTTGCTGAATCATAAACCTTGGTTCCTATTGGCGACAACTTAGGAAATGTTATAGCAGTGCCATAATTAACATTCTTCCAATTAGTGCAAACTCCAAAACAACACACTGTAGCTAAATGCTACAGTGTTAAAACACTACCTTATTATTAAGAATCATCTATTATTTGTCATTTACTTAGTGGCTGGATGGCACAGTCCTGTAATGTGCACTGTGTCTACAATTAATGACAGCTTATAAACTACTGTAGGTCAAAACATACCAGGTACTCTCAAACACAGTGTAACGTTAACTAACTAAAATATTAGTATAAGTATAGTAGCAAACAAACGCTCATTCATCTTTTCATAATATCCAGCTAACGACCGTAAAAAGTGAATCTCCCTAAAGCGAGGAGCAAACTAACGTTAGATAACAAATACTGAGATGAACATGTTTGCTAACCAATCAGAGTGCGTCTTCAGATGCCTGATAAAATTACATGTGGTTAAATCGTTCATCTTGATCGCCCATATTATGCATTAACTGCTCCTTTTGTTTGGACCTTGTTGAATGACGTTTTTAATGCTATATCTTATGACGAACAGCACCGACAACTGCCGCTGTAGTTAACGTGTTTGTTGTCCTCACGTCACGTGAGTCCGCGTGCGGCAGATCCGTTACGTATTACGTAGAATAGATTACGGGGGGAGGGGACTAACATGCAGCTCATCAGACATTATCTAAATATACCGATTGTTCAGGGGTCCCGCTTCTGAAGTCATTTTAGGACGAGTCTCAAGTCAAAATTGAAGTCATTGTGTGTGCGACATAACTGCGACTCGAGTCCCCATCTCTGGTTCCAGTATTTTAAAAACTGCTACTGTAGGGGCCCGTTTCAGGAAGGAGGTTTAACAAACTCTGAGTCTAACCCTGAACTCTGAGTTGATTTACCCTGAGATGGGAAACTGAGATTTCGGTTTCAGCAAAGCTGATTCGAGTTGGTTCAATCAACTCAGATTAGGTTTACTCAGTGTTAACCACGTGCACCACCACTATAGAAAGGCAGCATGAATGAAGCAATGATACTAGAATGACACTACTGTACACACACCTTCACAGACACAAACTAATGTCATACACTTTTTTTTAAGGTTTCATGTTTGCTATCACTTTCTTCACCCAATAAATATCTAAATTAGAAGTTATTTTTGCACTGTTATAATGTACATGAACAGATAATGGCTGCACCAACACCACTGATGTATTGGATGTGTGTAGATTTTCTTTCACATTTCCAGTAGAGGGCAGTCAAGCTCTAAATATAATGTAATTAAATACTTATGTGAGATTTTAATCTGACAGAAGTGGCTGCTTTGTTTTCAGTCCAGTTAAATGTTCAGTAAAAAAGAACAAAGCACATATCAGGTCCAGAGTTCTTATATTTGGGCATTGTCTTTATCTGTGTACAAATATAAAATTCACTTTGTTTTACGTTGCTCATACTTGTAGAATTAGCTGTCTAAAAACCATGGCCCAATATGACTAGACCCAGATGCTGTCCATTTAGTTAATGAGGCAGCTCCAACATATTACACTTTTTGTGTCTATATACGGAGGCCAGACTCAGTCATTAAATTCCCATGCGGATTGCAACTCATATTTTAATCAGAAAAGTGTTTAATTGCCATTGAATGTGTGAACATACAAGGAATTTACTGTGGCAGGAAGGTGCTTACATACAACATATGAATATAACAAAATAAATTATACTAAAGGGCTTAGGGGGTAGAGGGATAGTATGTACAAAAATGTGAAAATAAGTAAAAATAGGATACCGAAAAACAACAGTGCAATAGAGCATAAATGTAGTGCAAGCCAGGCAATGTGCAAAAGGAGTGGGTCAGAGTTCGAGGCTTATGTGAGATGGGTCATAGTTCAAGGCTTGTGTGCACCCCTGGCCTTGTTGAGGAGGCCAGTAGCACATGGGAAGAAACTGTTCTTGTGGCGTGAGGTTTTGGTCCTGATGGACCGAAGCCTTCTGCCGGAGGGGAGTGGATTGAACAGAGTGTCCGGGGTGAGAGGTGTCTGCCACAATCAACTAACATGAACATTTTGTTAATTCTGGTTTTGGTTAATATCATAAACAAACTCATAATCTCAAGACTGGCTTTCCCAATCATTAAGGTATTTTGGACTGGCAAGAAAGGTTGAATGGTTTAATGTGGAATTATTTCTGACTAGTTATTTAGTGACTCCCTTGTTCATTTATAGCTCTAAATTAGGAACTTTCCAAATAGATGAACACTGCAGATCACTAAGCAGTGTCTAACGAAATACCTCAATAATGTCATCACCATGGGTTGAATTTAACTCAAAGAACCACTCGAAGTCCCGTTTGCGGATTTATCGAATATTGATTCCAGTGAATCAGTGACATTTTGTAACTGCAGATATGTAGGCCTATTGTTGTAGATTACAGTGTGTCTAGCGACAGTGCATATTACATTTTGTTATACAAAGGAGAACCTAAAACGTGCATTTGTGTAGAATGATACATTATCATATATGATAATACTAAAATAATCCGATTCATCTGTGTCATATAATGTGCACATGTAAATGTGACTATGGCTTTAAGGGCATTCTGTTACGTATGCAAGCTGCGCGTTACCGGGAAGGCTCGCGCCGGATGGAAGTAAGTTTTGGGTTTTAGTTGGAGGACTTGCCTGTATGCGACTGTGTGAAGTTCAATACAAATGTTCATTGAACCCTGAGTCTCCTGTGTATATCTGAACTATTTACATGGTGTCAGAAGTGTTTGACGGACACATTGCTTCTCTAAAAAGATGGCCAAGTTTCATCCACCGGAAAGTTTTGCTTTTGATCGTCCAAATGAATGGGCTGACTGGAAACAACGTTTCCTGCGATTTCGGCTGGCCACTAAACTGAGTAAAGAGGACGGCGACGTGCAGGTCAGTTCACTGATTTATGCCATGGGACCTGAGGCTGAAAACATTTTCAAGTCTTTCACATTTGAAACGGAGGGGGATGAGGAGAAGATTGACGTTGTGTTGGGAAAATACGACGCATACTTCTATCCTAAACGCAACGTGATTCACGAGCGCGCCTGTTTTCACCAGCGATCACAGCGGCCTGGTGAGAAAGCTGAAATGTTTATCAGAGCCCTATATGAGCTATCAGAACACTGTGACTTTGGGGTAAATAAAGACGAACACATCCGCGACCGCATTGTTGTGGGCATTTTGGACAAGGACTTGTCACGTAAATTGCAGCTAATGGCTGATCTTACACTTGCCCAAACGATTACAACTGTTCGCCAGTCTGAAGAGGTTGCACTCCAAGTTCACCTGCAGGGGAGTCACATGCAGCAGTACAGGAAATTCGCGGGAGAGGATTAGGCAGAGGAAAGCCCAAGTGGAAACCTAAAAGAGAAAATTATCAAGCAGACTCAAACTGTGGAAAATGTGGAAAATTAAAACACAGCGATCCAGAAAGGTGCCCAGCCAAGAACTCCACATGCAACAAGTGTAAGAAGGTGGGTCACTGGGAAAAGAAATGTTATAGTAAAACAGTCAGAGAAGTGACAGAGACTGTTTCACAGACACCATACTTTCTGGGTGCAGTCACAAATAAAAACACAAGTGATGAACGATGGACAATAGAGTTTACAATTGGAGCAACACCGGTCAAATTTAAAATTGACACGGGTGCAGATGTAAACATAATGGGAGCAGAGGAGTTCAACAAACTAGTTCCCAACAAGAAATTGGAGCCATCTAATATCACACTGTGCAGTCCAGGTGGTCCGTTGGACTGTTTAGGAAAGTTCAAGCAAGCACAGAATATAAAAGAAATCCATACAGTTTTCCAGTATACGTCATCGATGGCCACAACGCAAACAATCTGCTAGGCAGAGCCACCGCAATGACCATGGGGCTTGTGAAACGTGTCGAGGAAGTCCACACAGCATTCGGTGAGCACGGAACACTCAAAACCGAACCTGTTAAAATCCGGTTAAGAGATAATGCTGAGCCATACGCAGTGCACACTGCTCGTCGTGTCCCGTTGCCTCTACTGCAAAAAGTAAAAGACGAATTAAAACGAATGGAGGAAAATGAGGTGATTGAGCCTGTGACGGAGCCCACTGACTGGTGCGCGCCTATGGTGCCAGTCCCAAGGAAAAATGGGAAAGTGCGCATCTGTGTTGATTTGAAGAGGTTAAACGAGACTGTAAGGAGAGAGAGGTACGTCCTTCCAACTGCTGAGGAAATTACTGCTAAACTCAGTGGCGCAACCATGTTCACGTCACTGGATGCCGCCTCCGGGTTTTGGCAGATACCTCTACACCCTGAAAGCACCAAATTAACCACCTTCATAACACCCTTTGGCCGATATGCATTTAAAAGACTCCCATTTGGAATCACAAGTGCTCCGGAAATCTTCCAACGCAAAATGACAGAGACCCTCAATGGCCTGTTGGGCGTGGCTATCTTCATGGATGATGTCCTAGTGTATGGAGATACACCAGAGCAGCACGACCAACGTCTCAGCAAGGTGCTGGAAAGGATCGAGTCAGCTGGCCTAAAGCTAAACAAAGAAAAGTGTAAGTTTAGGCAGGACCAGCTTCACTTCCTGGGTCATGTCATTGACAAATCAGGTGTAAGACCTGACCCTGAAAAAGTCAAGGCAATTCGCGAGCTCCCACCACCACAGAACGTGCAAGACCTAAAGCGTATTTTGGGCATGTTCAATTACTTGGGGAAATACATTCCAAATTTGTCTACAGAGTGTAACCCACTTTATGATCTGTTAAAGTCCAAGTCAGTATGGACGTGGGACCACTCCCAACAGGAGGCATTCCAGCAGATTAAAGACATCCTGTCCACTTCTCCAGTCCTGAAGTTCTACGATGTGAACCGGCCTACCGCTGTCTCTGCTGATGCCAGCAGTTATGGTATAGGAGGAGTGTTGATGCAGCTACATGACGAGGAATGGAAACCTGTGGCATACTGCTCACGTAGCCTGTCGGATGCCGAGACCAGATATGCACAGATAGAGAAAGAGTGTTTGGCGTGCGTCTGGGCCTGTGAGAAATTTGAAAAGTACCTGTGTGGCCTTGAGAGCTTCAAGTTAGTAACGGACCACAAACCTCTGGTGCCACTCATGAATCAGAAAGACCTAGACAAAGTGCCAATACGGTGCCAAAGACTACTCATGAGACTTATGAGATTTAAACCGATGGCCGAATATGCACCAGGGAAGACCCTAGCGGTGGCCGACACACTCTCACGGAGTCCATTACAGTCCCTGGAAACGGAGACGGAAACTCACTCAGACGTAGCATGCTATGTAGCAGCCGTTGTAGACGCCCTGCCTACATCCCCACGTAAGCTTCAGGCCATAAAGACAGCTACAGCAGCCGACAGTAACCTTCAACTGGTGTTGCAGTTCATAAAGTCAGGGTGGCCAGAGTACATAGGCCAGGTCCCAGGAGCAATCAGAGAATATTTTCCCATGAAAGCTGAATTCTCAGAGTGCGATGGGATCGTCATCAGAGGTAGCCGTATGGTGATTCCAGATGTGCTTAGAACAGACATCCTGGACCGAATACATGACGGACACCAAGGTTTGACAAAGTGTAGAGAGCGAGCCCATGCGTCCGTATGGTGGCCCAGCATCTCATCAGAAATCCAGAAAAAAGTCCAGTCTTGTCAGGTATGCCGTGAGAGGAAACCCAGCCAGCGGAAAGAACCTCTCATCTCTACCCCCCTTCCTGACCGGCCTTGGAAGAGACTTGCGATGGACCTGTGTGATCATAACAAACACACTTACCTTGTCGTGTCTGACTATTTTTCCCGTTTCCTGGAAATACTTCACCTGCCGACAACCACTGCCTCGCAGGTAATCTTGAAGTTGAAGGCAGTGTTTGCAAGATTTGGCTGTCCAGACGAGGTCGTGTCTGACAATGGGCCTCAATTTTCATGTCAGGAATTCAAAGACTTTGCAATAGAGTTTGACTTTATACACATCACTTCTAGTCCACACAACCCTCAAGGGAACGGACATGCAGAGAGAGGGGTTCAGACCGCTAAAAGAATCTTGACGCAGAAAGACCCTCTGCTTGCCCTTATGTGCTATCGGTCAACGCCTTGCACCACCACAGGCGTGAGCCCGGCAGAGCTGCTCATGGGCAGGAAGATAAAGACAACCCTTCCGACACTGGAGGCAAATCTACAGCCCCGATGGCCTGATCTGGAAACGGTCAGGACTAAGGATGCATTGGAAAAGGGGAAACAAGCATTCTACTTTAATCAGCGCCATGGAGCTAGGCCCTTGCCTTCTGTAAAGCCAGGTGATCCCGTACTCATAAAGCTGGACCATCAGAAAGCCTGGAGAACACCTGCTGTTGTCTTGGGAGACAGCACCACACCACGCTCCTTTGTCATTGAAACACCTCAGGGAGCAACTTTGAGACGCAACCGGCGTCACTTGCAGCATGTTCCTCCTGTGGCGGGAGACACTCACCCTCTAGCTCCGGATGAACTGCAGCAAGGTGCTGCCACACAGCAGCCTGACCCCACAGTCTCCACGGATGCTGCATTGCCAACCCCAAGTGTCAAACCGCCAGAAATACAGACTGGACTGCCCCACACCCGGTCTGGTAGACTGAGTAAACCTGTTGAAAGGTTAAATCTGTAAAGATGGGGATATTTTTGTTAATCTTTGGAGCCATGCACTGTGGGGAGGGAAGAAGATGATGTAAAGGAAATGTTTGTGGACTGAAAAGTTTATTTACACTGCTAAGAGTGCTTACGTTCTAATGCTCGTTTATATATTGCACAGAGTAATGTTTAATGAGTTAAGCCTACTGTTTAATCAAGTGTAGTACCGTTCAAATGTTCAGTTATAGGAACAGTCAGGATATCTTTGGGTATCCTCAGAGAAACAAAACATAAAAGGGGAGATGTCATATAATGTGCACATGTAAATGTGACTATGGCTTTAAGGGCATTCTGTTACGTATGCAAGCTGCGCGTTACCGGGAAGGCTCGCGCCGGATGGAAGTAAGTTTTGGGTTTTAGTTGGAGGACTTGCCTGTATGCGACTGTGTGAAGTTCAATACAAATGTTCATTGAACCCTGAGTCTCCTGTGTATATCTGAACTATTTACAATCTGGGTAAGTATCTGATTTATGGTTTGGTTTCGCTATAAGCGGTCTTTAAATATCCAACTGTGCTCGCAACAACGATAGAATTTTCACTTCTAGAATTTCTATGGAGATCGAATGTTTGGTTTTCTTAAGAATAACATTCCGTTCGCTAAACCATTAGTTTGCGCCGTCGCGACGAAGAGCATATTTACAAATACTATTACAAATCTTCCTTAGTTATTATTTCCTTATTTGTTATATCCTTAGTTATTAGTGACAATCCTGAAAAAACCCCGGTGGCTGCAGATGTCAAGGTGGACGACAACACTTTGCCAACTCTGCTGGCTGTGAACAATACCACTAAAACCCTGGTCATTGGGTTGGCTGACAGTGTTCATGTGGACAACATTCAAACATCCCTGGCCTCTAACTTAGACATCCTTGGCGTAAGTAAAGATTATATTAATTCTCTTTATGAATTTCCAAAGTTCCTTGAATCAAAGTTATCTTGTTGTGTATTTTGATTGAGAGTTCATCTGAAAATGTCAACAATGGTGGGTTAAATGTTACGTAAAAATTAAATATTATGTCTTCTTTGCTTCCAGTATGTTGGCGACAACTTCACTAAAATGGTGGTGGATCAGGAAGACAATAAGGACAACATGCAATATGTCACTATATCCCCAGGGGCTGAAACAGTTGTTTTTGTTACTGACACACCCAACATATCCCGGGTGGCTGAAACTGTTGTTTTTAACAACCACAACAAAACCTTGGTGGCCGAAAGTGTTGTTTTTGACAACGCCGACAAAACCCTGGTGGATGAAACAGTCATTAATGACAAAAACCCCGGTGGCTGCAAATGTCAAGGTGGACGACAACACTTTGCCAACTCTGCTGGCTGTGAACAATAACACTAAAACCCTGGTCATTGGGTTGGCTGACAGTGTTCATGTGGACAACATTCAAACATCCCTGGCCTCTAACTTTGACATCCTTGTGGTTAGAAATGAACCAGCTGACGTCCAGACTGGTGAGTTATATAATTATACATCAATTTAGAAATGTTTGTTAACTATGTAATGCTGTTTTAGTGAGATGTATCTTCTACCTTCCAGAGGATGTCATGGTCATTCATTCGAAGAAGAACAAAGTTCATCGATTCTTCAAAAGACTTTGCTGCTGCTTCAAATCTGAAGATGTCATGGAGTGAACCGGAATCAGTTATACACCTTCACACAACTTCACACACCTTCACACACATTTACACACACCTATACACACCTTTACACACCTTTACACACCTTTACACACCTTCACATACCTTTACATACCTTTACACACCTTCACACACCTTTACACACCTTCACACACCATCACACACCTTTACACACCATTACACACCTTCACACACCTTTACACCTTCTTACACCTTCACACACCTTTACACCTTCACACACCTTCTCACACCTTCACACACCTTTACACAACTTTACACATCTTCACACACACACAGACACGAACTAATGTCATGGTGTTTTCTCACTTTTTTCACCCAATAAATATCTAAAGTAGAAGTTGTTCTGCAGTGTTATAATGTTTACATGAACAGATAATGTCTGCACCAACACCACTGATGTATTGGATGTGTATAGATTTTCTTTCAAATTTCCAGTAGAGGGCAGTCAATTCATCGATTCGAAGTTGTATGAACGTTCACAAATTCTGTTGGCATTGGGTCTCGCTTTACGTGCATAGATAGTTATCTCTAATTGGCATTGACCCGATCCTATTGTAGTACTACACTTAAAATGAGTTTAGCTGGATTCAGAAGATGTGTTACCTGGGTGATTTTTCCTACTGTTGTCTAGCCAACTTCTGTTGATCTATCAATGGGCTTGTTCAAAAGGACAATACAATGTAGGATTGGATTAGGTTCAACTTTATTGTCATTGTGAACAGTACATGTACAATGAAATGCAATTCAACATCCAACCAGAACTCTTTTAAGCTCTTATCTCACCAGCTGCTACATCTGTCTGAACTTTTATGCCAAGCCCTTTTGCACAGTGGATCTTTTTCTCCTGCACTGCTCTCATACATGTATACTTCCTTGAATCACACTTTTTGTCCAGGTATGCATAAATGCTCTTTCTCCTAAAACCAAGGTCATATAATCTGTGCACACAAATGAACCTGCTAGATACACTTTAATCCTTTTACGTTCTGTATATAGACACTCCTTTGAGTTTTTATATAGTTGTTATTGCTGCTCAACTGACCTACTTTATACCTCATCCTGTACTATCTATATACTGACTCTCCACTTGAACCTGTATTGCGTTGTTATGTCCCAATGATAGTTGTGTTCTGTGTAGTTATTGTGTAAATGTATGTTGTCTTGCACATTTTTTACCTTATCTTGGCCAGGTTGTCATTGCAAATGAGAATGTATTCTCAATCGGCCTAACAGGTTAAATAAAGGTTAAAAGAAAACAGGCTATTGGAATGTAAGATTAAAAGATAAACTCAACTATAAAAATAACAATAGACACTTGCTTTGTCCTCAATTGCTTACTTCAGCAGATGGTTTTATTTATTTTTTATTGACTTTTTTTGTTAGTTGTGTGAAATGTTGTTTATGTGTGCATAATCTACTTGTATAATCAATAGCATACGTCATTTAATTTAATGCGATAAAAATGTTCGATTTGTTGAGACCAAGCCCCCAGGAAGAACGCCATCTTTAAAAGCCACCATGGGCTTAGCGGATAAGGGTGATACTGCAACCATGTGGCCCAGAAAGACTTTCCCATAGACTTGCATGGCGAAAGAAACTTCTATATTTCAGCGGATATTTTTTTTGGGGTACATCAACTTACCAGCCAAAACACTTAAAGGGTCCTTGTTTAAAACAAAACGTTTTTAACATTTTCTATTAGCCGAATCCAGAGTTATTAAACTAGGCATTACGAACGCGCATGATGCTATGGGTTGCTACGACAACACAGACACATTTTTGCTAGTGCGCATGTGTCATGGGCCAACTCGGAAGAGCCATGCTCCATGTTGGCTTTATGCGCTTTTGAGCACTCTCATTGGTCGAACTCTGTATCCAGTTCTCTTAATACATCCATGGTTGTCTCGACAGCGCCACTTTAACATCCAGTGGTTTATTATTCCGGAATCCATCTTTAACTTTATTAAATACATGTTTATTATTAATAAGAAGAAGATCTAGGACGTGCGTGCGTGTGTATCTGACTGAGCGAAGGAAAGAGAGAGTGTGTGTGTGTGTGTGTGTGTGTGTTTGTGTGGTTTATGAGTAATACGTTCATCTGATTGGCTAGACTGAGGCTGTCCGCGCCCACTATTTCTATCATTGGACGTCTCGTGAGTCCAACCGTCGGAGTCTGCGCATTGGATGCAGCGCTGAAATTCAAATTTTGAACAGATGTTGATTAGCAAAACAAGAGGACCATCGTACGTGCTAAGTAGTTAGCTGTCAGCATTAACAAATACGGAGGCAGAAAAACAACAAAAACAAGTCTGACGTTATATATTTGAGAAAGAGAAACGTTTAGGAATGGATCCGTTTACCGAAGTGAGTATATATTTTAACTTGCTCTTGCGCTGTTAACCAGCTAGCTATCGATGTTGTATGGAAGTTAGCTTTGTACTCTTATCTGGCTAAAGCGAATTTAGCTAGTTTGCTACAAAAGTCGCTAACACATGATTACATAGTACAAGCCGTTTTTATTGCGTAGATTTCTGTTGTTGTTGACAGACATGTACTCGGTGACTCATCAAGCACATATGTAACATTTATAACCTATAACCAGTCGGTAGCTACAGTTAGTACGCGAGTTAGTAACTCTCACGTGCTCTTCAAATAAGGATTCATATCTTAATTCCAATGAGAAACTGTAGGTGGCTTAATACTCATTTTGATCTATCTAGTTAAAGTTTTGCAACAACCCAGCTTATACTGCCATTTTTGTTCGCTTTTCACGCAATTACTAAATATGAATATTTCACTAATTGTTATTTCATTTCCGCATTACAATACTGTTAACGGACATAGATAACTGTCATCTTTTCAACAACGCTGCAGTAGTCACGCCCCTCCTAACGTATGAGCAGGGAGTGGAATCTGGAGAAATACACAATTCCCTTAATTGGGAATGAAATGATTCTTGTCCTCATTGACTTTTTGAATAGTTCCAACCATTGACTGCATTGCTGAATACTGCAGTGTGATGTCGATTAAGTAGCTTTAAATATAAATGATGATAACAACTCACATTTGAACTCTGTTATACCCTTAGATTCCCAACACCTTCTATGTCAAGGGACATTTCTACTCTCTAAACCTTATCAAATTTACCAAGTTATGAATCTTACTTCTACACGTTTACTAAATCCATCTAATGTCTACTAAAACTAATGGAAATATCCAGGAGTTTTCAAATCCTGTTGCCACGACATCAGAAGTTGTGCATTCCTAAGGTATGACGCCCACTTTAACAAGTTTCCCACAAAATCTGACTGGAAGGGAAAAGCAGTCCTCTAGGAATGTGTTGAGTCTTGCAAGGCTGTGGCTCATGGAAATAAATTCTGACTTCATTTTTTTCTTCTTTGGGCTGTGATGCTAGCAAGGGTTTAGTGTACACAAGGGAGGTGGCCTAAGACAAAGGCAGACTTGTAACTCCCCACACTCAGAAGTTTTAGTTGACCGTATTATATGGAATACAATGTGTTCACTATGGTGTGGCATGTCACCTATGTGTGAACTCTGTGTTGTATGTACAGTTTCATGGACTGGTTCTGTTTATTTGCCTGAGCTAAATAGAATCCAGGGAGGAAATATTATGTCATCGTTTTTAAATTATTTTTTTGCATGTTTAGAAACTCCTGGAGAGGACACGCGCTCGCAGGGAGAACCTGCAGAAGAAGATGGCAGAGAGGCCAACTGCAGCTAATAGGCAGATGGCCAAGAGAGCTAGAGAGCCTCTGGCTGAGACCTGCAACAGCCTGTCCGCAGAGCCTGTTGGTGACAAAGGCAAGGAACTCTATAACGTATTTAAATCATTAACATTTCGTAAACCCAGTGCTCCCTCTTGGGTTTACTGTAGAATATTGCGTTCTCTGTAATTTTTTATATTTAACACTCAGAGTGGTCCAACAGAGTTCAGGAAGTGGTTTAACTTCCTGCCCTTTACTTGCCAAGCTTTTTAAAAGAGGAAGCCTGACTGCTGATAGGTCTTAACTGTGAACATTTTCTGTTGAAATCAATTGTGCGGAATGTGCTTTATGATGTTTAAATATATGAAGCTATTTTAAAGCAAATTAGAACATCTGTTTGTGATCTTAACTCGTGCTGTCTTTATCACGCCAGCTCCCCACCCATCTACCAAGCCCTCTCCCTCCAAGCGGAGTCGCTCAGGAGAACTTAGCCAGCCCACCATTGTAGACGAGGAGAACAGGGAGCCTGCGATGCCTCCGCGCACTCTGACCCCTACCCTTACAAACCCCCAGACTGACAGGAAGCCCCCAGCTGGCCCTGAGAGGGTGGTGCCTCCTCTTGCCAATGCTGCCCTGTCTGAACCAAAGCTCATGGTGGCAGCACAGCTTGTCCCAGAGCAGGCCAGGCTCATGGCATGCTCTGTCACAGACACAGAAAAGGTAGCTCCAGGCCCACAGAGCACCAGGGGTGTGGCTATGGTTCCTGCTAGCCAGGATCTCCAGATGAACAGAGTGGAGCAGGTGGAGCCTTCTACCCCTACTGCCATGAAGTCTCGTCTGGCTCGACTGGCTGAAAAAATGCATTACTGGGATTCTGAGGGTAAGAACTTGAGCTGTTTCTACATGTAGTGCATCCTTGAACAACGTTTACAGAACTTATATTCTGTTTGAAACTGCAATTCATTACTACAGTTTTACATGTTTCAATTTTGTACCTGAGATTTGAGTATCTGTTTTTCTTCCCAAGATACTTCAGATGAGGTTCCTGGCATCCCAGCAGCTTTGTCCCCGGTGAAGACCCAGGCTGAGGCCCCGGTCCCCACTCCTGTCCCGTCTGCTTCCTCAGACGCTCCTCTGGGTAGAAGGGGCCGGCTGGCCAACCTTGCTGCCACCATTGGGTCCTGGGAGGATGACCTCAGCCATGCAGCCTCTTGTGGCAACAGGGGTCAAAACGAAGCCCAAGGGAAGGCTGGCAGTGCCACTACTGCTGCCCCGGCATGGAAGAGAGATGTTGGTGCTGCAGCCAAGCCCAACACTTCTGCAGTAAACCGGACACCGCTGAGTCAAGTGTCAGCTGGCAAGTCTGTTCTTGGTTCCAATCAGGTGAGGCATGATGTGTAGTAATGTTGTTATTTATACTAAGAAAACAACCTGTGAAGGTGATTTTTCGATTCAGTCAGGAAACATGACTACATTTTGTGCATTGCATGTTATGTTCTTATGCCACAAAGAACGCTACGTATTTGAGTTGGAACAACTGACTGGAACTATGTTAGCCTTCTCTATAAATCTTCGTTCCAGCCTATTTCCTAGAACCAGTATTTTGGTTTGCAATGATGGCATTCATAGCTTTAATTCTAGTTAGCCATTATGGTAAAACTAGTTAGCATATTCTATTAAAGTTATATAAAAAAATATATATAACCTTGCAACATGTATCTTGCATGTTGTGGAGCCTTCTCAAAATTGATTTATGTCCTCATTGCTTTTTAGCGGCAGCCTGTCAACTCGCCACTAAAGTCCAACAAAGCGATTCCCCCTAGTCCCCAGAAGACAGAGTTATCTGAAGCCAGACCTGCTCTACAGACTGGTAGAGGACTGCCCTCTCCTGTGGCCAGTCCTCAGAAAGGTTACCAGGGAAGAGGGTTCCCCGCTAGCCCCCAGAAAGTGACCCCTTCTTTGGCCTCGCCTGTTCGTCAAAGCCCTCTGAAGATCCAGACCCCCTCTAGAGGATTGGAGGTCACCGCCAACCCTAAGACAGAGTTCCCCCCAAAACCCTCCCGAACTGGACTGTCTGTGATGCATACACGGGAACGGTTGCCCAATGCCACCACTCCGTCCACACCCGTGCAGCAGAGAGCCACTACAGGAGCAACTGGACCCCCTGGTGAGTGAGAAGTGCTACTCAACATTGCTTTTTGTTTTACAAGACAACACATTATTCAGCGTTTCCGAACTATTGTAGGTTTTTTATACATTTTCGTCTGATTTGTTATTGCTGTGCATTTCAAACCTGGACCAGTCCACTGTCATTGTTTTCCTATAGTTACAGAATTTCCTCCTGTTTTTTTTTCAGCAGTCAAGTCATTCATGGAGCGCTTTGGGGAAAGGTGCCAGGAGCGTTCAGGCTTGAGTTCCCCTGCTACCAGCCAGGGAGCTGCCTCTCGTAACCTGGCGGCAGTGAACCATCCTGGGGAAGGACTATCTGGCCCTTCTCCTGTGGTGAGTCAGTCTGTAGCCTCTAACACCAAGAGTGTACAGGAGAGGCTGAAAGCTGCTCAGTCTGCCAACACTGCCACTGCCAATCTCACACAGAAACAGAAACTGGTATGTACTGTGTAGTACACACTACATTATTAATTTATACTTCACAATATGATGTTAGTGTTGCTTTTCAACAGCTGCTTGGGGACTAATGTAATCAATTGTTCTGTCTAAGATTAAGTTTAGTGTGTTTGACCCTAACATTTGGAATTGGAATTGATATTGTTAATTACAGGAGCGTGAGTCTGAACTGGCTCAAATTCGCAACCGCTTCAATAAAGGGAACAACCCGGGGAAGGATGAAGAGGCAGATACGCCGACTAATTCCAAGGTTGGTGAAGTGTATTTATACTGAAGCCAAACCTGTCACCAAAATATATATATATATATATATATATATATATATATATATAGCAGTTTAATGTAAAGGTTAACATGAACATGTAACGATTTATCTCAGGATCTCAATCAGCAGCCAGAGGGGAGACCAGCTGCCGTGTCTCAACCTGCCAATGAGCCAACTGATCTCCCTCAGGACCTCTTCAAACCTTCACCCAGGAAACCTAATGTGTCTGCTGTCACCAGCACTCCAACCAACAGCCCTGTGAAGAGGGTTGAGTTCTCTGTGCAGAAGCCTCTTAAGGATGACGACCACGAGGAGTCATCGGGTACTGTTTTTAATTAACTTCCTGACTATAACGCCCGGTGCATGAATGTGACATGGGCCCAGGCATAAGTCAACGTTGTGTGATCAGCTGTCTCCTGATTTGCATTGATGTCGCTGCTATAATGATATTCTCCTCTATTGCAGACAAAGAAGAGTGTCGTGAGATGAATGTGGATCAGTCTATTAACTCTGATGTGATCAACGATATCTTCGCCGGGGTTCACGATAAGAGTGAGCAGCAGAGTGATGAGGAGGAAGATGACGATGAAGAAGATCAACTGAACATCTCCTCTATGTCCATCCTGGCCCCTTTTGCTGCGACCGTGGCTGAAGTGATCAAGAGTCCAGTGAAGAAGATGATGGTGAGTTACTTCTGGTAACAATATAGGGAAACTGAGTGATCTCTTATCTATCCAGATATTGTTTACCACCGAACTGACTTCTTTATCTATATCTCCATTCCACCCAGACGTCAACGCCGGCCTGTTCGTTTAATGCTAAAAGCCAGACTCCTGGGGGTGTGTCCCGACCTAGTAAATTTCAGAGGGCTCAAATATCCAGGGAAGGGGAAGAACACCATGATCAAAACCTGCCCTACAGGTAACCCAACCCTGACCAGCTCATATCCATGTATCCAACATGGTTTACTCTTTTGTTGTTAACATAAAAGCTATATCTATGTTTCACAGAGTTCTAAAATCTGCCTAACCAGTGTCTCTATTAATTTCCCCCCTTTTCTAGTATTGATGCCTACAGGTCAACCAGGATCAAGGAAACTACAGAGCGTCCCCATGTTAAGCAGGTCATAGTCAGGAAAGAGGATGTGTCTCGTAGAGCAGCAGCAGAAGACACCCGTGACCAAGGTCACACCAGCATCAGAGAGAAGATGAAGGTCAGGGGACAAACACTTTGGCAGAACAGGAACCACTGGGTCCAGTCAGTCAACTGTCTGGACCCAGTAGTTAGCTGTGGAAACAGTG
Source organism: Dallia pectoralis (assembly GCA_029465975.1). Classification (NCBI taxonomy): domain Eukaryota; kingdom Metazoa; phylum Chordata; class Actinopteri; order Esociformes; family Umbridae; genus Dallia; species Dallia pectoralis. Next base: position 3,839,429 of record CM055753.1, read on the forward strand.
CTGTGCCACACAGGCTGACAATATGTGGGAACTGTATTTCTAAACAGGGCTGGGATCATTCCTGACTTCTGACAATCTGACCCGTCCTAGTAAATTCCAGAGGGCCAGTTCTTTATGCTTTAATGAGGTGATATCTCAGCCTCTGTTATAGTGCAAATTGTCAAACAAATTTCACAAACGGTTTGTACTTTCAGAATTGCCCGACATCACGCAAGTAAACTAGAACATCACTATTTCCCAGTTGGAGACCCCTGCCATAACCTCTATTGTGCACATCAACTGGGCATATTGGGTTTCACATTTATTCTATGTAGATTATATTGACCACTGAGGTTCTCTGATTCTTTGCAGGTTCTGACCAATGAAATGAACCTGCAGCAGATGGTGATCTCTCAGGCCAGTCAAGCCCTGAACTGCTGCACCGATGAGGAACATGGGAAAGGTTCTCAGGTGGAGGCAGAGGCTGAACGACTACTGCTCATAGCCAGTGAGTTCAACATACACCTGCATTAGTGGAGATAGACAGACACTTCTGTAATGAATAGTGTTTAGCATGTCTACTTTTACTAACTGTAAGTTACTGTACTTATCCAGAATTACTCTGGTGGAAATAATTATTTTCGTTGTGTATGTGCGATGAAAATTAAACACATCTTTTCTGACGTTTATACTTCTATTCAATGTTTGATATTGTTGACTTGAGTCAACCTGCTTTTTTGTCTCTAAAGCCATATAGGCAAGCTTTCTTACATTTAAAGCCTGCTCAGGCTGCCCTGTGCTCTTGGCTGTAGTTTACCTGGGAATCAAGTTATAAAATGAATGTAGTGTTGTCAACACATGGCTGCAATGAGTAATACACAATACAAATGTAATGACAGGCCTAGTCTTGGCCTCCCAGCAGGCGAGAGTCAAATTATATTTGCCTGTGGAATACCTTCCTGCTTTCAGCTCATGTTGGCCTATTCATATTGTCCATGAGGCTTTCTAAGTAAGACTGTGATAGTCAGAATGCTGGCTGTCCTTCTGTCTCACTGATGTTTCTTGGCTCCAGCGGAGAAGAGAGGGGCTCTGAAGGTGGAGCTGGAGCGACTGAAAGGAGTGGATCCCAGTGATCAACAGAGAGGGCAGCAGGTTGGGGACGTCTCAGCCTCCAAAGGTTCCATCTCTCTCCTTGAACTCCGGCTGCCCCTCAAGGCTGACTTTGTCTGCTCCACTGCTAGCAAGCCAGGTAAATACCCAACATATGTGACTCCGGTGTTTATCCAAACATCTGCCTTGGTATGTTTGTGGTGTCACTCACTCACATTCACGGTTTCCACTAAATGCATGTGTTTTCCAGAGTCATCCTGTCATTACTTCTTCATCATGATCCGTGCCGGAGCTGAGAACACTGTCGCGACTCCTCTGGCCAGCACACGTGACGCCATCAGCGGAGACGCCATCACCTTCACTACCAAGTTCACCATGTGAGTTGAACTACGTATTGACCAGTGCCATGTCATTGCTTGTGATTGTATCTGTCAGACCTTCTGATGTCCTCTTTCTTTTATTTAGGCCTGAAGTCTCCAACGACTTTGAAATTGATATTGAAGTTTATTGTCTAGTGAGTACTACTATTTATTTATTTTTTTTTGCTACATGGTTGTGTTATAGGGGACGTGCTTTCACATGTGATCCTGTTCTCACCATGTTATTTCTTTAGGTGCAGAAGCGTGAGGTGCACACCACTGACAAGAAGAAGAAGCAGCTCAGCAAGTCGAAGGTAGTAGAGCCTTTGGAGTTTTAGAGCCATTTGGAGCTGCCCATTAACATTATTGCATGTCTGCGTTGTCAGAAGATGTACTAGTCATTCCCAAGCGCTTGTTTTTGAAATGCTGTTCAACACAACCCTGTCATAACTCATACACAAACATTACAATAGTTTGTATTGGACCCAAGGGTTGCTCTAAACGTTATTATTTAATCAACACTAACATTCACGCTGTATATAAAGATAAGCTTGCGACTCACGATCAAGTGATATCTTTTCAGATGGTTTTGAAGGGATGTGTTAGAAGAAGTTGTCATTGTTAGTGGGTCTGCATTTATTCTTACTTTTTGTTTTAGAAGAAACATATTTAGAGAACAAATCAAAATGTTGGATTTAAAACAGAGTTCACTGCTACCAGTAGAAGGGTTCAGTGTTGGCTCAGGGTTTTTGTTCACTTTGTCCTGGTGTAGCTTCATCTGAAACAGTCACACTTTCTTTTTCCAGGCTCCCAAGAGGTTCCTTGCCATCACAGTAAGCTTTCATTCTTACCCTCCTTACAAGTGTAGGTCCTCCAGGGCATATCCAGGTCGTATTTGGCATTGTCTTTCGGATGTTTAACAGTGTCCTGGCTTTAAGTTATTTCGATCTCCCTTCTTGAATTGTAATTCATTATAAAGTACTATTGGTAGTAAATGTAACCAATCACGGATGTTAGTACATCAGCTAAACAATCGGAATGAAGCTGTTAACTGAAGCCACGGCATAATGCCTAAGCAAGTGGACTAGATGAGTCTAACTAATAAACTCTCCAGTTAGTGTGTACAGTTACATTGTAATGTGATTGACCGATCTCCTTCTATCTCTTTTCTTTGTTTCCCTTTGTAGAAGGGCAGTCAGACCCCAGGTAAAGAACTAATTCTGCTGAAGAATTTTAAAATAAAAAGATATTCATGTATATAATTTCCTTGCTATGATTTCTATGTGCTTGTTGTGGTTACAACATCACATTTCTGTCCTCAGTGGTGGCCAGTCCCGGAGGCCCTAACGCAGTCCGGACCAGTCACTTTCAACTGGTTGGGTCACTCAAGCTAACTCTAGCCTCCATTGGGAAAAACAAGTTCCCGTTGGAGAAGGTAAAGTTGAAAACTTAAATATTCTTTTACAGAACATTTTATTTCCTTATACAGCAACCTCAATCCTCTTTGTTTTGACATTTCTTTTTCCACTTTGGCTGAGCTCTACTGTATATCTACACACAACCTGTTGATAGACAAGGTTTCCAAAAAGGGGCAGGGTGAAGTTCACTACTGACAATTGGCTGAGAGGCCAGAAATGGTGCATCTCAATCTTACATGCAAACACATATATATATATATATATAATAATATATATAATGTATAAAATTATTATCATGGTTATTTTGATCAATATTGCGATTACGATTATTTATCACAATTAGTCATTAGCGCCAACATTTTTATTGCAGTTTCACATTTCAATTAAGACAACTGCTTTCACTTTCATGTTGTGCTACATTCCTGCTAATGTACAAATATTTGCAACAAAAGATGATCCCTAAAGTGCATCATCTCCTCGAAACAAAATCTAAATTAAATTGCACCCAAAACAGGCTAACTAAAAATAAATAATAAGGCCCATGCAGAGGTTGACGCTGTCCACGGGCGGGGATCAGTGAGGTAACGTTAGCTACATTCTTCTTGCCCTTCATGCATTCACCGTACTTTATTTTGTGGTGTTTTTTCACGTGATTGAACAATTTGTCTTCTAAAGCACCCTGTGCATACGATTTGTTCTTGCTTAACATCCCTTGCCCTAATTCCAAAATACTTTTAAACAGAATGATCTGTTTTCTGCGCCAGACATTAGATTTTTTCGTTTTGCTGGTATGCTCTCATGTTGCATATTAGTCTTAGGCTGTTGCTGGAGAGTCCCTGCGCACCCAGCCAAATGTATCTCTCTGGAGAGTCCCTGCGCACACAGCCAAATGTATCTCTCTGGAGAGTCCCTGCGCACACAGCCAAATGTATCTCTCTGGAGAGTGCCTGTGCACACAGCCAAATGTATCTCTCTGGAGAGTCCCTGCGCACACAGCCAAATGTATCTCCCTGGAGAGTCCCTGCGCACACAGCCAAATGTATCTCTCTGGAGAGTCCCTGCGCACACAGCCAAATGTATCTCTCTGGAGAGTCCCTGCGCACACAGCCAAATGTATCTCCCTGGAGAGTCCCTGCGCACACAGCCAAATGTATCTCTCTGGAGAGTCCCTGCGCACACAGCCAAATGTATCTCCCTGGAGAGTCCCTGCGCACACAGCCAAATGTATCTCTCTGGTGGCTGGCCGAGGAAGTTCAGGAAGCACCTGATTAAAAAGCAACTGAGTTTTCTATGAGCGGAGCACGCATTTTAAACGCCAATATCGCAGTCGATCGCGTTAATTTTATTGCGGGAAGCCAAAATTGTAATTGCGATCAATCATTAATATTGCCTATTAATTGTGCAGCCCTACAAACACTGTTCTCCTCCACTGTTTGTGTTCTTCCTCAGAGCCTTATTTACTCACACAGCTCCTCATTTTCTTTCCTTTAGATCAAATATGAAGGCAGTGAGAGAGAGCTTCTGAGAGACATGTTTCACAGCAAGGTTGCTATTTGATCCATGGCCACGTACATTTCGGGGGTTGTGTTTGTGGTGTTGTAATGGGACAAACAAGCTGGTTCTGTTGTGGCACTAACTTTAATGTCTGCCCGTGTGTGTGTTGGTACTGTGATAAGAAAAGCCAGTTGTTCTGGATGTTTTGTTTTGATATGAAATGCTTCAGGCAGGCTATCCACATCCAGATAATTATTTCCTTCTAGAAGATAACATGTACTGTTTCAATCTAATACCTGGCTAACCCGTTCTGTCTTGTCACCTGACCTTCCTTTTATTTGATGTAAGCAGCGTTTCTTTTGTGTTGTTTTAAGCAGTGGTGTTTAAAGAAATATAGGATCCTGCACTCAATGGTTTTTAGTTATTGGCTCAAGACGTTTAGTAATAGATCTTCAGTTCCACATTTTGCCTCAGTCATTATGCTGTCTAAATCACTCAAATATAACACCCCAATTGTTTTCAAGAGTTGTGATCCACTTTTAAAATTAAATGAAGGGAAACACTGGATGTAAGCACTTCCTGAATAATTTTAGTTGAGGCCAGCATGTAATAGTGTGTCCTGTTTATCTGTAGGTGCCATTCCTGTGTCCCCTGGAGGGCCACATCTGCCTGAAGTTGCAGTGTGAGGTGGGCTCCCTGGTGGAGGACAAGGGCTTCTTGGTGAGTACAGGTCACTGTGGAGATGAGTGTCTGCTATATTACTGAAATGTAAAATAGGTATAAATGTCTCATGGTGAGGGTATGTTACCCAACCCACGCTCTACCAGACACCCCTCTGTGATGTACTTTTTGTGATATCTACAGGCTTGGAAAAAACCTGCTATTATAGTGTTCATTCTGCTCTGTGGTCCATGTGCTTGAGCAGCTACTTGGGTGTTTTTAATGATCATTGCCTCTTGCGTCGTTTATCTCCTCCTCTCGCCACTCAGCAGTATTTGTATCTGCTGCTTCATCTGATCTAGTGTCTTTACTTTCATATATTTATATTGTTAATGACTTAAACATGTTACATTTTCTACAATGTATATAGCATATTTAATGTTTTGGGGGACTGTACATATCCTGATTTGAATGTCTTTTGCCAGTTATCTGTCTGTCCAGCAAAATCTATGAGGAATATCGTATTCTCCCAGAAGTCATCTGAATGGTTACATGGATAGGATGTAGTGTGGGCGTTTTTACCTTTTATTGAAACATTTTGACATACTTCAGTGTAAAATAACTTGTTCTGAAGTTACTCACCTCCATGAAGTCAGAACAGGTCTGGTCCTGTATTTAGGCTTGCCATATTTTATTGACACCCTCTAATTACTCCACACCATACCTGCTAATGCAATGCTTTTCTATACAACCCAATCTGTTAATCGACCCACCCAAGACCATTTCTCCCCTCACACTGATTAAAAAATGCCCAGTTGGTTGAGAAACCTCCCCATTTGGCAACACTGCCAATCTAAAAAAAAAATAGTTTTATCCAACTGTCACATTTGCTGGTATGTATGTGTGCAATATTGTGTTTTACCCAACCAACACACAGAGGCGTGTGAGAATAAGGAGAGGTGGGCGCCTTTATGTTTTTTTATGCAGGAATATCCCTGGTTACATAGCAGGTTTACTATTGTAACAAATGACCTCTGCAGAAATGAAACCGGTACGATCACAAACTGTTTTTCAGACCATGTTTGAAGATGTGAGTGGGTTTGGAGCGTGGCACAGGAGGTGGTGTGTCCTGTCAGGGTACTGCATCTCTTACTGGACCTACCCTGACGATGAGAAACGCAAGGTAGGACGAGGGCAAATGGTTGGGACAGTTAGTCTGTACAGTAATAAATGGCCACCATGGAATTTGGTCCTACACTTGACCATGTCGTTAAACTGCTCTGCCTTTTCCAGAATCCAATTGGTCGTCTCAACCTGGCCAACTGCACCAGTCGTAAGATAGAACCAGCCAACCGGGAGTTCTGTGCCCGGCCAAACACCTTTGAACTGATCACTGTTAGACCACAGAAAGAGGAGGACAGGGAGACGCTGGTCAGCCAGTGTAAAAACACCATGTGTGTCACCAAGTAAGTTCACGCCCACAGTTGCACAGTGTTGTTGTTGTTTGAGGTAATTACTTTGTGGTGCAGAAGTAATTTAAATATTTACTTGGTATTGTGATAAAGGAGATGTAGATCTGAATCGCGAATGGAAAGGAACACAACCTGATTATAGTCAGCTCACATTTCCATACACATGTTTTAACAGAAAATATTTGTTCCTGGTTTTAAATCCGTTGAATTGGCTGTTTGGATATTGGTACAGATTCATGTTATCAATACAGGACAATAATGTTGGAAGTAGTGAAACTGGTCTTTTATCATTCAGTATTCCATTATATTTCCTTTAAATATGTTCCCGTAAGTATTTCTGGGGATCATTGAAGGGTCAGTTAGACTCGGAATAATTACTTAACTCTATTTGTTAAATCCTTCACAGAAGTAAACAAATGTGTACTTGATACAAAAGGTAGAATTTGAATTCTAATATTGAAATACTTAATAGACCTCTTTATGTATCTGTGTAGGAACTGGCTGAGTGCCGACACCAAGGATGAGAGGAACCTGTGGATGCAGAAGCTCAACCAGATTCTGGTGGACTTGCGCATGTGGCAGCCAGACTCTTGCTACAGGCCTGTGTGAAAGCAAAGCACAAACTGCCTGACTTAACAACGTAGGGCTGATGGTCTCTAATGGGTTGTCAATATCAGAGACACGTGCAATATAGTATGAAATCAGTTGAATAAGTTTTACAGGTGGAAGGCATTTTTAGAAGGGCTTTATTGAACAGTAAAATATATATATATATACCATAAGTGTGAGAAAATAAAGCCATACTTTAGTAGGTAGTTCAGTATTGACAGGGCGGCTGGCCCTTTTACACGGTTCATGCTGACTGAATACATTTTATGCATTTCCAACATGTTAGATGGCCATACTCTTGGGGAAAGTTTTTTTTTTATCAGTTTTACCTATCTATGGTTAGGTGAGTCAGTGACACGGTGATACACAATAATTTCCTGTTTATTTGTGAATGAATACTCCACTTTCATTGTATTGGTGAATGGCATGATTGACAGCACTGTGGACCAACCGTAACACTATATCAATGTTTTTAGATTTTAGACACTGCTTTTTCCCCCAATACCCTTTCACTTCAATGCCCTGTTTTTGTGTCCTATTTGTTGGCCATCTTGGATATAGCTGCTCCTGCATTTATCATGTTGTTTACCAATATAGTGTTTTGGCTGCAGATGACACTACCAGCCAGAACGACATGCGTGCATATTGTTTGTTCTTATATCATTGTCTTTTAGCATTTTTTTATTCGAGTTTTTAATTGTTACAGCCATGGGTGTGGATTCATATTAGTATATTTTTGTTGTACAGGCAGATTCCTATTGTCATGTTATTCTTAAAGTAATACATACTAATGTCTCAAATTAGAAGGCTTGTTTTCTTTCTAGGTTTTATGCATGTGTTTGGAGAACTGAGAATATTCACGTTGAGCTTTTGCAGGGATGTTTTCGAGGAGACTTGACTACAAAATGTTTTTTCTTGTTTTATCCTATGATTTGTCCTAAGTTTCAGTCTCTACTGGAATAGTAAGCACTCCAAATATTACTCATTTATAGTAGTATTTCATGAAGATAATAATTTATTGGAACGTAATCTTGTGTGGAGATTAACAGAATGAATTTAACCCCCGTCTAAGATTTGAAGCCTGTAACCATAATGCAGGTTTGCATTTAAATTCACTAAAGTTGGGCTAACACCTCTTTAATAAAAGTAGAAATGATGGGGTTAACATGGGGTTGTTTGAACACATTGGCTTATTATATTTTGCAGGTATACATTTTTTTCTGAAATGGGTAATGAATAAATGCCGGCTTTAAACACCATTCTGTGTTTGTTTGTTTTTTCAATCTTATCAGGCTTTCAGTTTCATGTCCTTTTGACTTCAGGGCCATTATTGTGTTCAGACCAAATGGAGAGGTCCCTTTAAATATAAGTTGAGGAGCCTCGTAAATGAACTGCTTTGCAGTTACCCGCATTATTGGGCGACCCCGTTTAAATGCTCCAAGAGCTCAATACAGAAGCCATGTTCTCCGGAAGGGCAGTTACGTTTGTGCCTTCATTAAAACCTCTGCTACCTTTAATAAATGTCTCGGTGAACCAACTGACGCAACCGAACTGATGTCCCAAGTCACGCCCCTCTTGTCCAATGACACCCGCACTACATTACACTAGTAGGAGTGCGCATCCCCGACACTTGGGAGCGCAGTTGCATCATTTGCGGGTTAGGAGAAAAACTACTGATTCACTATTTGGAGTCCCAACAATAAAGGTATGCGTGCGTTTCAGTCATATTTGAATCTATCATCAATTACAAACGGTAAACTTTTAACTACACTTAAGGTTCCTCCCTGGGAACAAGTGATTTGAATTTACTAGAAATACATCCTCATTGTGTTGTATCGGGTAGTGCAATCCACATTATACATATCAGCACGTTCGTATGTAACTGAATGTCGAGCTATCAGTATGTTGATTGTATTCTGCCCAGTTTAGTCTATTTTCGTTTCACCTGACCATCCCAGCTACCCTAAATATCCTAATGTTCGTCAAGCATCGATTAGTGATCTCTTTCTTGTAGTGGTTATCATACATTGTAGCAGGTGTCATGATGAAACATAGCTACCATGTGTCAAATTGGTCTCACGGAAATACGCACGTTATTTTACGTAAATCTTAGGCAATCGAATTCATGAAGCATGTTACGTTAAACTCGGATCGGCCGCCATGGGCAGTAGTGGGCTTATTTATAATTAAATGGTGCATTAAGAATGGGCAGAAATAATCCGTTTAATGGGTGTTTTTAATATTACTTTCTTTCGATGTAACTATATTTTAAGCCTATCAATTTCCCTCGATTAAATGCCAGATGTCCCAAGTGGTACTAATTTCTGTAAGCCAGTTTAGAGGTTGCAGACAACTTTGGTGTGTGGAAGACCCCATATAATAATTTTCCGTCTTCTCTGTATGTTCTTGTGTTAATGGTTAAGGAAAAGAGACATATTTTTGTTGATATTAATAATTTGTTTACCAATATACTGACACATGTAATATTACTCTCTTGATCAGTACATATTACATTTTAGCCATTTAACTCACAATGCTATCTACAGCAAGTAGGTTTATGAGCCATGCTCAAAGGCACAGAGAAAGAGTTTACAACCTGTTAGCTTAGGCATTTGAATGAGCAAATGTTCAGCTTCTGGCCATACCCTGTAACCTCTGGCGTGTCCGCTGCCCCTCTCCCCCCCCCCTCTGGTTTTCTCTCCAGCATGTGTGGTATTTGGGCCTTGTTTGGCAGTGATGAGTGCCTGTCGGTGCAGTGCACCAGCGCTATGAAGATTGCCCACCGTGGTCCAGACGCCTTTCGCTTTGAGAATGTCAACGGCTACACTAACTGTTGCTTTGGTTTCCACCGGCTGGCCATTGTTGACCAGCTGTACGGCATGCAGCCTCTCCGCATCAAAAAGTTCCCGTATCTCTGGCTCGTCTACAACGGAGAGATCTACAACCACCAGACGGTAGGCCTAGTGGCGCCTGGGATTCACGGTATCTGGTTCAAATTAAATATTATTGCTTGGTTCAACAGATGTTAAGGTGCACCTACACCGAAGCAGTGAAATGGAATTTCGGATGCATAGATAATCAGTAATTACATCAGATTAATGTACACAGACAGTGTAGCAGGTGGTACTACTAATTATAGTTACTCCAAACTTCATCTTGCTCTCCAAGTTTTCCGTTCATTTTAGATCCTGAATAAATATTTTTCAATTTAAACTGCATTTGAAACTGTGGGCGGTATTGAATGTATCACATTTGTTGGTATATGTATTATTTGGTTGATGATTCACTTTTTTTCCACCGGAACTGTAGCCATATTGTTTTTGTATTGTGCCTGGGCTACAAGCAAGCTGGTTCACAGTTGTCTGTACGGTTCTCCTTAACTTCTCAGCTGAAGAAGGAGTTCGAGTTTACTGACTACCAGACCAAGGTGGACGGTGAGATCTTGCTTCACCTGTACGACCGCTTCGGCATTCAGAAGATGGCCTCCCTATTGGATGGAGTGTTTGCCTTCATCCTCCTGGACACAGCCAATAGGAAAGTGTTCCTCGGGAGGGATACGTATGGTGTGCGGCCCATGTTCAGACTACTGACAGACAACGGCTTCCTGGCCGTGTGCTCTGAGGCTAAAGGTGAGAAAGTAACTGTTTTAGCAAAGCGAGCGAACCACTACATATTAGCATGTGTTAGCATGTTGCTTTCATGGTTTCCTTTTTCCCAGGTTTGATTGATATTACCCACTCTATGTCTTCTCCGGCTACGATCACGCCGTTTCTCCCGGGACACTTTGAGGTGTTTGACCTGAAGCCCAGTGGAAAGGTAGAGTCTGTTCAAATGGACCGCTTCCACTGCTGCACCCAGGAGCCCAATCACGCTGTTTATGACACAGTCAAGAACCTGCACTCTGGTACACACCAACACACACTCCTGTTCAGTGTATTTGTATCATGTAATCATGACAGCTGGCATGGTTAGTCAACAGATCTAATGTTCTATCGTTTCACTAACTGTAGTAGCTGTAGTTCAATTGGAAATGGCACATCAATACTGGTTTCCCAGCCGTATGTGTTTTGTTTTTGAGGACATTGCAATGAAGCCTTTTGTCACACGAAATTCTTAAAAAATTCTACGTGTAATTAAACTTGCTGGTCTTTACCATGTCAGTTTTATGGTCCTTCCCTGTCTGGTGTAATGAAGCTAGAATATCTATGTGTTTCCTGTAGGTTTTGCCCTGGAGTCAGTGAAAAGTAACATTCGGTCTTTGTTTGAGAACGCTGTCCGAAAACGCCTCATGGCCCATAGGAGGATTGGATGTCTTCTCTCAGGTACAAATGCTAGTTTGTGTAAATATATACACTGTACATATAAATCCAAACTATTTTTTCTTGGCCGGTTTGGTGATGTCCACTTCGTATATAAGGCCATGCTTCTTTGCAGCAACTCCCACTGGACCTAAGAGTGTCAATACCATCATGAGTGTCTCCAGACAGACAAGGCTGTTATTAGTGTCTCAAGACTGTCAACGCTGTAAATCGCGTCTCCAAGTAGTCAATGCTGTTATTCACATCTCCAGACAGTCAATGCTGTTATGTGTCTCCAGATGTTGTAAGTCTCTTTAGACAGTCAATGCTGTTATTAGTGTCTCCAGACAGTCAATGCTGTTATTAGTGTCTCCAGACAGTCAATGCTGTTAGTGTCTCCAGACAGTCAATAGTGTCTCCAGACAGTCAATGCTGTTATTAGTGTCTCCAGACAGTCAATGCTGTTATATGTGTCTCTAGATGTAATAAGTGTATTCAGACAGTCATCGCTGTTATATGTGTCTCTAGATGTTATTATCTTTGATCACCCCCGTACAGTTCTAGGGGGTGTGGTCAAGATACAATACATTCCCTTGGACAGTCTGTTCTCCCACCTGGCTTCACAAAGTGGACTAAGGATACCAAGAGTGACTACATTCCAAAATAGTAGGGTCACGGTAAAGGGTCAGGAGCAGGAGAACAGGTACATATTTGGTCATAGCACAAATACAGATGCCCCAATGTTTGCCGACTCCATCAAACACTTAAAGGGAAACGGTTGTCTCTCTTTCCAGAGACACACCACCTGTCCTCCCAGGGATAGAGTCACAGCTGTGTAGAGATATCCCAATGAAAGCTATAGCTTCATTATTTCACTAAATACATTCCTCAATCAATACCCAAAAAAAGATATAACCTGTCTCCAGACAGTCAACACCGTTATAAGTACATTCAATGCCTTTTTGGTTCTCATCATACCGCTTGCTCAGTCGCTAAGTCTAGACAATAATTTTTACTCGGCATCAGGAACTGTGGATTTCTTTGTTGGTTAAAACCACTGACCTTTAACAGCCACAAGGTGTCACTAAAGCACAAAAAGAGGCAAGGCTTTTTTAATGGCACACGTGAAATCCTGAGTAAGAAATGCTTGAGATTGGTTACTTACCTAAGAACAATTACTCACATTAGATAAGCTTTTCATTTCTATTATGTTATAATGTACTTTATTTCTGTACCAGGTGGTCTGGACTCCAGTCTGGTGGCAGCTACACTGGTCAAACTGGCCAAAGAAGAGAAGTTAAAGTATCCCATCCAGACTTTTGCTATCGGAGCTGAGGACAGCCCAGACATCCTGGCTGCTCGCAAGGTGAGTGAGGTTCTCTCTAGACTCCATAGTTAATGCTTATTTACCGTCAATACCAGTAATAGCTAAATACAATATGTTACAGCTCAGCAGCCTGGGTAGTAATGACATCATCTTGGGCATGTTTTGTGTGGTTTAAATGATTGTGATGGTTAAGACCGTGTATCATTGCAGGTGGCGCTGTACATTGGCAGCGAGCACCACGAGGTGAACTTCACTCCTGAGGAGGGTCTCAAGGCAGTAGATGAGGTTATCTTTCACCTGGAGACCTATGACATCACCACCATACGCGCCTCCGTCGGTGAGTCCAAACTGACCCTGACCTGAACTTCCGTGGACCAATAGATAGGATACCACTGATGTTGAATTAATAAGATGGTTTATTTATATAATACCTACGTAGGCACTGAGCGGTTTTCTTGCACTGTCCCAAATGTTCCTATTGACCTGGTGAAATGGGGTCTGGCCAGCTTACATTCCTTGTTTAAACGTATGAATAGATAAGAGCTGATGTCAACAAGACCTGGGCAAAATATCTGTGTCAAATATGGGACTCACTGACAAGGGCTCAGAAGCCCCAGTGGACACATTGGACAGCGTTGTTTAGAGGGAGGAGGATTCACATATTTCAACTACAATTATGTAGGTGGCAGCAGAACCTTTCTAAAGATATGGGCACTGATGAGCCAAAACATTATGACCACCCAGAGGAGAAGAAGGCACACGTCAACAAATGGGTCGATTAGGTGGTCAGCGGACAATCAGTGCTTGTGGGCATCTTGTACGAGGCAGGAGAACTGGGCAGGAGTAAAGATCTGAGTGACGTTGTGAAGGACAAATTGTTTTGGCCAGATGACTGATCTTTGAAACGGCAAGGCTGGCGGGGGTGCTCCTTGGTCAGCTCCTGGTCAGGAGCAGTGGTGAGTACCTGCCAACAGTGGTCCGAGGAGGGACAAACCACAAACCGGTGATGGGTGCCCAAGGCTCATCGATGTGTGACGGAAACCTGTGGAAGTCAATTTGACAGATGCCACTATGTAAACATTGTGGCAGATCAAGTACACCTTTTCACAGGGATGGTATTCCCTGAAGTCAGAGCCCTGTTTCAGCAGGATAATGTGCCCTGCCACACTGCACACGTAGTTTGGTTTGAGAAACATGATGAAGAGTTCGTGGTGCTGCTCTGGCCTCCAAGTTCCCCAGATCTCAGTTTGTTCGAGCAGCTGTGCAAATGTGCTTTACTCAACTTACAAGACTTGAACGATCTGCTGCGGCTAGTTGCCCGATCCTAAATGACACCTTTAAAACGTCTTGTAGAGTTTATGAGTTGGCACAGTTGTGGCGACCACGTGGAGTACCAGCAGTATACAAGGCATAATGTTTCCCGTTATTCATTTTCGACAGGCATGTACCTTGTGTCAAAGTACATCTCTGAGAAGACAGACAGCGTGGTGATCTTCTCTGGAGAGGGTTCTGATGAGTTGACACAAGGATACATCTACTTCCACAAGGTAAGCCTGGGACAGAACATTATCTTTCATCCGATACACCAATTTCCATGGTCCAGACAGGGTTGCAAATGCACTTGTCAATTCAGAAAGCGCGCGTTCATTTATAACAAATAAATACAACAGGAATCAATGTCCTGGTTTGATGAACTGGAGAATGTAACGGAACTGATGGGAGTGGCTGTTTCCCTCTCCAGGCTCCCACGGCCAAAGTAGCAGCGGAGGACAGTGTTCGCCTGTTAAAGGAACTCTACCTGTTTGATGTGCTCAGAGCGGACCGTACCACTGCCGCACACGGGTTGGTCAACCTGTTTGTCTTTTATGGGCATTATTAAATCTTTGGTGGATATTCAGTATAACAACCGGTCAGTGGAGTAAACAGTCCTGAGGTTGGCTTCTCATCTCTGTCCAGTCTGGAGCTGAGAGTACCTTTCCTGGACCACAGGTTCACAGCATACTACCTCTCCCTGCCAGAGGAAATGAGACAACCTAAGGTCAGTCTCATCAGCCCTGGAACAATATCCTTAGATTTGGCCCCGTCCTCCAGATGTGGCCCCGTCCTCCAGATGTGGCCCCGTCCTCCAGATGTGGCCCCGTCCTCCAGATGTGGCCCCGTCCTCCAGATGTGGCCCCGTGCTCCAGATGTGGGCCCGTCCTCCAGATGTGGGCCCGTCCTCCAGATGTGGCCCCGTCCTCCAGATGTGGCCCCGTCCTCCAGATGTGGTCCCGTCCTCCAGATGTGGCCCCGTCCTCTAGATGTGGCCCCGTCCTCTAGATGTGGCCCCGTCCTCTAGATGTGGCCCCGTCCTCTAGATGTGGCCCGTCCTCTAGATGTGGCCCCGTCCTCTAGATGTGGCCCCGTCCTCTAGATGTGGCCCCGTCCTCTAGATGTGGCCCCGTCCTCTAGATGTGGCCCCGTCCTCTAGATGTGGCACCGTCCTCTAGATGTGGCACCGTCCTCTAGATTTGGCCCCATCCTCTAGATGTGGCACCGTCCTCTAGATTTGGCCCCATCCTCTAGATGTGGCCCCGTCCTCTAGATGTGGCCCCGTCCTCTAGATGTGGCCCCGTCCTCTAGATGTGGCACCGTCCTCTAGATGTGGCACCGTCCTCTAGATTTGGCCCCATCCTCTAGATGTGGCACCGTCCTCTAGATTTGGCCCCATCCTCTAGATGTGGCACCGTCCTCTAGATTTGGCTTTAATTAGATAATTTATTATTAAATTGGAATGTGTAGGTTGTTGTGCACGTGGGAAATAATGCTTAAGGACAGGTTCTTTTTTGAGGGGTTGCTGTAAGTACTGGATATTGAATTCAGATGGCTTGCAGGAAAATCTGTATCTCCATACAGTGCACGCAAGCCATTATACAGGGCTGTAACTCAATGAGCAAGAAATGTGTGTGTGTGTGTGCAACCAGGATGGAGTGGAGAAGTTCCTTCTCAGAGATGCATTTAAAGGTCTGAACCTGATCCCAGATGAGATCCTTTGGAGACGTAAGGAGGCTTTCAGTGATGGAATGACGTCTGTCAAGAAGTCTTGGTACAACAGCCTGCAGGACCAGATGGAGACAGAGGTGAGCGTCCGCACACACACACACACACACACACACTGTCTTTGTGGGGAACTGAATCGTAACCCAGAAATCCATATTCCCTAGCCCTAAAAACAAACCTTAGCTAAACTTAAAGTACCTAAATGTAACCCAATTGCACTCTAAACCTAATCCAGAATCTGCCTTTTCCCTGCCCAAAAAACAAAGACATGGTTCACACTAATAATGCTACCGATTTCACTACCACCCAAGGTAAACGACTCCAAGCTGGAGAAGGCGCCCAAAACCTTCCCTCATCTTCCTCCCAGAACCAAAGAGGCGTACTATTATCGCCAGGTGTTTGAGAAGCAGTACCCGGGTCGGGCCGGGTGGCTCAGCCACTACTGGATGCCCCGCTGGATCAACGCTACAGACCCCTCTGCCAGAACACTGTCCATCTACAAACCTGACAAGGACCAGTGATTCAGAACCCCATGTTTTACAATATCCAGAACGCTACGTACTACTCATGCCATTATGTCGACTCGCTCGAAGTGCTGTGCTAGTATGGATGTTGGAATATAGGTTGTGTTAGCTGCTTACAAAGAAAATTGCTATTTCATAAAATGTATATCTGGCCACTATTTGATTTAGGACTCACAATGCTCACCAGTGCTTGGGATCCATTTGTGAATGGGTTTGGAGAAATCTGCTGGTTCAGTAGGAATATTCCATACTGTAAGACTGGACTGTAATAATGGACTGGACCATCTATCTGGGATTTATTGGCTCTTTTCTTTAGACACTTTCATTAGACACCTAATATAGACCAGTATTTTTAAAGCTTAAAGCAATTGCTAAACCGTAAGATGATTTTTGTGCTCAGTTCACAGTAAATGCCTTTTTCCACCATTCGCATATTGTGAAGGTAACCAGAATGGTTAAAGTACAACCAAAAAAGGTTTTTGACTGGTACTTAAAATGACAAACAGGACAACAACTTGGGTATATTGCATAGCATTGCTTACAGTATTAGTCAATGTATGAATAACCTTAATTGAATCATGTACATGTCAACATTTTGAAGTTTTGACATTACTATAAATATCTCACAACTTGAACAACCACCAAAGTTAATATTAATTCAGACTCACTTTTATCTGTTTCGTTCATCATACTTTCCATACTGATGTCAAGAGAGTGAGAAAAATGCCTTTACTAAAGCTGCGTACAATGCTGTACTTAAAACAATTAAAGTGACAAAAACATACCAAGTACTGTAGATAATAAAGGTGTGATGTGTTGTTCACGTGGATACACCAAAAGACGAAACATACCAAGTAGTTATTAAAGGTGTGATGTGTTGTTCAAGTGGATACACCAAAAGGCAAAACAAACCAAGTACTGTAGTTAATAAAAGTGTGATGTATTGTTCAAGTGGATACACCAAAAGGCAAAACAGACCAAGTGCAGTAGAAATATACGGTACTTAGGGATGTTGTCTGATACGTTCTCTTCACTGGGATTCGTTATTCTCAAGGACCAATTTAAAAAAAGACCATGACATTTCTTGTGTGTGTGTGTCGCTTGCATAAGTATGTGTCATTGAGATAACAACAGAGTGTTTAACAGATTGAATATAATTCCGGAATCTGCGTCGATCCTCTGGAGTGTGATTGAATTGTTTTTACCAAGACATCACACAACTATAGTGTAATGGGATGGATAACTATGTTGCATTGGCAGCTCTTCACCTTCTTCATGATCCATTTAGACGGAAATCAATTATGCTTTACATCTCTGAATTGCATTACGGTCTGTAACCACATGTTTTTCGTTCTAACTCGCGGATTTCACAAAGCACAAAAGCGTGGTCGGTACCCATCGTGACAGATAATTGTATCGTTTGTGTGTCCTCATATTACAGAAATCATACTAGTGATGTGGCTATACTAAGATTAGTGTGTGGGATTGGGAGGCATTCTTCATATATATCATATGTGTCTATGGAGAACAAGAATCTACAGGTTTTTGCTCTCATCTTAATTGTTCTTGATTGATTAAATAGGTCACTAATTGGTTAGGTTCTTCTCTCAACAGGTTTGTTTTGAACTGGGAACTAATTTAAAGGAAAACCCGGCATACACTATGCCCTCTGTGGAATGGGTTTGACACCTTTTATACATTTGTAAGGCTGTCTGATACCCCAAATGTCCACAGGAGGTCCCATCAGAAACTTTCACGATTTATATATTAACCTTAGGAAATTAGGAATTAAAGTTCCACCAATAAAGAAAATAGTTTTAATATGTAAAGCCACAATCACACACGTATCCTGTCATGTTCTGCCATACATGTTGGTTTTATAAATATGACAGATGAAATTACAGTCACTTGAAATGAGCACACGCCCTGATAGGGCAGAACGCGTGTGTGTGTGTGTGTGAGTGTGTGTGTGTGTGTGTGTTGTGTGTGTGTGCGTGCGTGCGTGCGTGCGTGCGTGCGCGTGTGTGTGTGTGTTTTATTTACAGCACAATCAGTTGTGATTTAAACAGTTATGAGGCACTTGACAGTGGAATTGGCAGTGCAGTTATCTACATACCCTGGGGTAGAGCCTTGCATTTAGGGTTAATGACAACAGTATTTCTAATAGTACCGGGTCCAGGACAGAGACATGTTTCTCTAAAGTACATTTAGGGTATCAGAAGATCTAAAGTTCCTAAAATGTACTCCAAATGTCAGTTTTTTTCAACAACTTTTAATTAAGTGGTTCTGGTTAAATCCTGTTCATGATTATTCTTCTAATTCAGACTTTTGTCTGAGATGTCTGGAAAACCTCATCTAAAACCAAACCTAAAATATTGCAATCCTATACAGAAAATCATCCTGAATAATAATTGTATGCCCTCTTCCATTGACATACATAATTGGCAGTCAGGTACAATACAGGCACATCACCGTGATGTGAAAACAGACATTTTATTACAGAAGGCTTACAATAAGTTTGACCAGTTATAAATATTTTTGGATAAAATAAAACTCAGTGGCTCAGACAACACTTCCAATCTTCGGACGGAATGCCTGGATAAGAAGCGGACGAATGGCAGGAGACTGCAAAGACTGAGGACCAATCTGTTAACGGCGCTTGTAGTTTTGTTGTGCTCTCCATTCATATGAATCTATAGTTGAAAAGAAAGCTTGTAAATGACACATTTACGCACATCGTCACCCTCGACTTGCCCCGTTAGAAGGAAGCTGTGACAGCTGGCCCTTACCAGGTTCATCCTGGCTCCTCTTGCCCATCAGTCCAACAAAAGAGTTTATTTTATGCCCTGAAAAAGCAAGAGGAAGAAAGAAACGTTTCACCTTGTAACAGACAATGACGCAAAGTATTTCAGCGCATAATGTTCAACCACGAAAGGTCCTCCAGTAACAACCAACATTGTTGACACCTCAGAGATACATCGTTACTGTATCGATCCGTTACATCTGGCCTTCCACTCACGTCTTTAGTGTCAATTGAGGGACTGACTATTTGCCCTTGACCCCGTGATTGATGGATTGTGTTTAGTAAGTGAGGCTTGTGGCTTTTCCCTGGGGGACTCCGGAGGCACGTCCAGAGAGGACATAATTGCGTCACTGGCGGACTGGAGTCTCTGTCAGCTTTTGTCAATCACCCTAATGGAGTACCGTGAAAGAGGTGAGCGACTGGGGATATTGGAAGCGTGCGTGTGTGCATTTTGCAAGCGTCCAGAGGATTCCCCAGCTGTAAAGTGCTTTAATATTCTATCATAGATTACTGTGGAAGCATATTTATCGTAATTGGGTGATGACGTCATGGGCAACTCAGGTGCAGTCTAGATTGATTCACACTATGTCAGTCACTTTTTCCTCTGTTCCCTCCTGACCGTGTACATGTCTGGCCCAGGACTTGGTTTTATAAACTGTGTCTGTGTCTATTAAAATATACAAATCAAATATGTTCTGTATAGCATACTTTACACACAGTATAGATTATATGATACAGTTTGTGAAAATGGAAGGGTAAGATGCTTGGGTCCATCTTTCCATCATCAGCGTAACCAATCGAATTAAAATAATTTATGTCCTTGGCGCCTTGATTCAAGGACTCTCTCTCTCCTTTCTCTCGTTCTCTCCCACTCCCGTCCGGGTTTCTCCTACTCTCTAATGATGAATGATATGGGCAGTATAGTGTTCGTGACATTATTCAGGACTTGACGCTTCCAGTGTCGGATGTGAGAATTCGATTGAAAATGCCTTAATTAGACCTCGGGTATGGAGGAACACCTTAATTGCTTAATTTGACCATATGTCTCTCACTCACACACACACACATTAAAACCATTCTATCTGTCTATGTGGATGGAGACTAGGAGACGACACGATGGCAATATTTGAGGAGGAGACCACTCCCTCTAACCTTCACCCGTCCTACTCGTGCCGTAATGACGTCATCGAACGTCATTACTTATCACACCGTGTCCAGTGTATTGGCCTCAGAGTGTTTCCCAAACATGCCTGTCTGATATATTCAGTCTGCCCACGCCCAATCAGCCCAGCTCATCCCCTTTCCCCCTACAACATGTCAGAATTAGTTAATTTATATAGGCTATAATACATTGAATGAAGTGTATAACTTACTTTTCCGGGTTATCTGGGCATTTGCTGATGGAAGAAACGGGGAACATTTTAAATCAGTGAAGTTCTATAGTTACAGCATATAATGTAATTTATTTTTGGCATTGAATTTGTGAACTGGTTAATAACGCGAATGTAGGTTGTAGGTATATTTATATTTATAAATTAGATTTCAATTCAATAAATGGAAAAGTGTCTTATTGAGTTTGATGGATGGGGCATGCCGAGGCGCTATAAGCACACTTCTTACCGGAGGAGCGTTTCCCCATAAGGCCAAAGAACTGGTGCGGTCGCGGTTTGCGCGTCATTCTCCGCAGTATCTCTCTGAACGGGTCAGACGACAGCCACTCGTCCTGCACAAGGAAGGACATCCAATAAAGGCAACATCAGACTATAGTTTAGGAGCAAGACATATACTACAGGAGCATATATACTCTGCCGAAAATACCACAGCACACGATATAATGTCGCATAGAAATCAATATGAGAAAATCAATATAGGAACTTATATCCGACTTTATTTCTAATCTATCAGAGTTCTATTTATAGAGTGGGAAGAGTATAACCGCTAATTGATCTGCGCGCAGAGTGGCCATCCGTTTTCCAAGACTTATTCCCACACCGGTTGGTTCCATCCTTAACTGAATAGCGGCTGGTACGCGGCAATAATTATCTACAATATCAGATCAATGTTCCCAATCTGACTGCAGTACATAAGGATGGTTGCAGAGCCCCTCTGAGACTTAATTGGCAGGCACCCAACACGCAATGTAACAGTGAAAACGTGCGCTACATGCCAATGTATATCAGTCTGGGGCAACAGAAAAGATCCTTATATGCTCACTGACATATTATTTCACCCGATATATATACTTTGTGTTGCCGGTTGCACAAGTTTATTCTTTATGGGCCTACATCTGTAATTTGGCAAATTAATGCTCAAAACTCTGTTAACAACATAATTGTAATCGAACACACTGGCAACATAAATTACATACAAATAGTTTAAAATGCATTATAACACTTTCATCAATGAAAAAAATATGGGTATCTTTTTCTTTAATTCGTTATTCTAACAAGAACATAATATTGTCTTTAAAATGTTGAACAGTGCCTACCGTCAATTCATTGTTTGTCCAATAATCGAGATCTTCTTTTGGACCAATTTCTTCACAAAGAACGTGGGCAAAAGCAAGAAAAGCTACTACAAGCGGTAGAAGTAATTTCATGATGCACCAATCTGTTGAGCGCAACTATTTCACCCTACAGGTTTTCTTTCGATTTTCAAAAGTAAAAAAAAAATATTAAACTGAATTTGAATGGTTTTATTCCCCCTCTCTATTGCCCTTTGGGCAGCTTGATTTTACTCTTGTGGGAACTGGTATCCTTTCCTCCCCAATAAAGAACCCTATGCGTGCGCAAATGTAGGTCCCTTCCTTGGTTCCAACCTCCTATTCTCTGTCTCACTCCACTCCTCTGCCTCTCCTTCGCTTTGGTCCTGTTGCGTGACAACTCAGTGGTTGTGCACTAGGTTATATAGCGAGGGATAAGAGGCTGACAGCTGATCTTAAATCGCTTTAAATCAATTAAGCAAATGCATGACAGGTACGTCCTCTGTGCCGTGTGATGACTAACATCCGCCGAGATATTTTGCATCTGCCGATATTGCTACTTAAAATGTTCCCCCTTGTGATCCACTTCGCTTGTTGTTCCCCTTTTAGGACTGGATCGAATGGAGTTCATCCTGTGACGCACAGGGGTTGAAGGCTTCTGCATGGGCCCGAATCTGGAATCTAGAAATTATTCACAAATAAATAATGTATCTGATTGAATCTTATTTATCAGTGGAACGTTTTTCGTAAAAATCTTGCATAAAAATGTAGTTTGAAAACATTTTACTTTGTAATCTGAAGGACAATTTCAATGTAGGTAAATGAAAATGTTATATTTGAATTGCTAAGTCAATATAATGGAATTACAGCGGTCTCAAATTTAATCTGTTCCATGAGAGAGTACATTTTTGCATCTTATGCGAAACTTCCATTTTCAATGCCTTTGATCCATACCCAAATAGTCTAAAATAGAAACATGCTTAATAATCAAAAGTTGAGACAGTATAGAAAGAGGTATTGAATTTTGGAGGGGTTTGCCTGGAGGTGTCGGACCCTTTTGAGGTTGAGTGGAGGTAGACTCGTTTAGCAGATAGATGTTGGCTGTGAAGAGACACTGAAACTGACAACACGCAGTTCACAATGTCCACGCAGTTCAACGAGTGCTTGACAACTCAAGTGCCTTTATCCCAGTCACAATGGACTCTGTTGATTTAATAATGTGGTATACAGAAACATGCTAATGTTATTCAACAGTGAAATAACACGAGACGTACATCTTGTCAATATCTAAAGCATAGACATTGTTACAGTCATGTACATATGTTTAGTAGCCTGTGCATTGATGAATATAAGGTAGTTCCATCACATACACACACACGCACGCACGCACGCACGCACGCACGCACGCACGCACGCACGCACACACACACACACACACACACACACACACACACACACACACACACACACACACACACACACACACACACACACACACACACACACACACACACACACACACACACACACACACACACACACACACACACACACACAGACTCATGACAATTGTCGGAAAACTGAAGATATTATTAGCTATGGGTGTATTATACAGAGGACTATGGTATAGGATGGGAGTATTATACAGAGAACTATGTTATAGAATGGGAGTATTATACAGAGGAATATGTTATAGGATGGGAGTATTATACAGAGAACTATGTTATAGAATGGGAGTATTATACAGAGGACTATGTTATAGGATGGGAGTATTATACAGAGAACTATGTTATAGAATGGGAGTATTATACAGAGGACTATGTTATAGGATGGGAGTATTATACAGAGGACTATGTTATAGAATGGGAGTATTATACAGACGACTATGTTATAGAATGGGAGTATTATACAGAGGACTATGTTATAGAATGGGAGTATTATACAGAGGGAGTATTATACAGAGGACTATGTTATAGAATGGGAGTATTATACAGAGAACTATGTTATAGGATGGGAGTATTATACAGAGGACTATGTTATAGAATGGGAGTATTATACAGAGGACTATGGTATATAATGGGAGTATTACACAGAGGACTATGTTATAGGATGTGAGTATTATACAGAGGGAGTATTACACAGAGGACTATGATATATAATGGGAGTATTACACAGAGGACTATGATATATAATGGGAGTACTATACAGAGGACTATGTTATAGGATGTGAGAATTATACAGAGGGAGTATTACACAGAGGACTATGGTATATAATGGGAGTATTACTCAGAGGACTATGGTATATAATGGGAGTATTACACAGAGGACTATGATATAGAATGGGAGTATTATACAGAGGACTATGTTATAGGATGTGAGTATTATACAGAGGGAGTATTACACAGAGGACTATGGTATATAATGGGAGTATTACACAGAGGACTATGGTATATAATGGGAGTATTACACAGAGGACTATGATATAGAATGGGAGTATTATACAGAGGGAGTATTACACAGAGGACTATGATATATAATGGGAGTATTATACAGAGGACTATGATATAGGATGGGAGTATTATACAGAGGACTATGGTATATAATGGGAGTATTACACAGAGGACTATGATATAGGATGTGAGTATTATACAGAGGACTATGGTATATAATGGGAGTATTATACAGAGGACTATGATATAGGATGGGAGTATTATACAGAGGACTATGCTATATAATGGGAGTATTATACAGAGGACTATGATATAGGATGGGAGTATTATACAGAGGACTATGGTATATAATGGGAGTATTACACAGAGGACTATGATATAGGATGGGAGTATTATACAGAGGACTATGATATATAATGGGAGTATTATACAGAGGACTATGATATAGGATGGGAGTATTATACAGAGGACTATGGTATATAATGGGAGTATTACACAGAGGACTATGTTATAGAATGGGAGTATTACACAGAGGACTATGGTATATAATGGGAGTATTACACAGAGGACTATGGTATATAATGGGAGTATTACACAGAGGACTATGGTATATAATGGGAGTATTACACAGAGGACTATGTTATAGAATGGGAGTATTACACAGAGGACTATGGTATATAATGGGAGTATTACACAGAGGACTATGGTATATAATGGGAGTATTATACAGAGGACTATGTTATAGGATGGGAGTATTATACAGAGGGAGTATTACACAGAGGACTATGATATATAATGGGAGTATTACACAGAGGACTATGTTATATGATGGGAGTATTACACAGAGGACTATGGTATATAATGGGAGTATTACACAGAGGCCTATGATATAGGATGGGAGTATTATACAGAGGACTATGATATATAATGGGAGTATTATACAGAGGACTATGATATAGGATGGGAGTATTATACAGAGGACTATGGTATATAATGGGAGTATTACACAGAGGACTATGTTATAGAATGGGAGTATTACACAGAGGACTATGGTATATAATGGGAGTATTACACAGAGGACTATGGTATATAATGGGAGTATTACACAGAGGACTATGGTATATAATGGGAGTATTACACAGAGGACTATGTTATAGAATGGGAGTATTACACAGAGGACTATGGTATATAATGGGAGTATTACACAGAGGACTATGGTATATAATGGGAGTATTATACAGAGGACTATGTTATAGGATGGGAGTATTATACAGAGGGAGTATTACACAGAGGACTATGATATATAATGGGAGTATTACACAGAGGACTATGTTATATAATGGGAGTATTACACAGAGGACTATGATATATAATGGGAGTATTACACAGAGGACTATGATATATAATGGGAGTATTACACAGAGGACTATGTTATATAATGGGAGTATTACACAGAGGACTATGATATATAATGGGAGTATTACACAGAGGACTATGATATAGAATGGGAGTATTATACAGAGGGAGTATTACACAGAGGACTATGGTATATAATGGGAGTATTACACAGAGGACTATGATATATAATGGGAGTATTACACAGAGGACTATGATATAGAATGGGAGTATTATACAGAGGGAGTATTATACAGAGGACTATGTTATAGGATGTGAGTATTAGTATTAGTAGTATTAGTAGTATTGACAAAACCATTAATTTACATATCCTGTCATGGGATCTGTGGTCACCAAGACACATAAGACAGAAATAATTCATCCTCACATCTAAAAATGATAATTAAATTAACAAGAGGGGAAAGGGAAGTGAGAAAGAGGGGCAGGGAAGAGGAAAAGAAACGAGAAGGGTTTGAGTGAGGGAGCGAGAGAAGGGGAGGTTGGGGAAAGAGCTATGAAATCAAAAGGAGCAGGCATCCTGTGAGAGAATAAAGAACAGAAGAAGGATTAAAGGGAAAGCCAGAGGATGAGAGAGAAGACGCAAGTGAGAAAGTAAGAGTGAATTAGAGATGCGAGAGGCAGGAGGGCTATTGATTTAGAGGGGGTGAGAGAAGGGGGGGGGCAGGGGTGGAGGAGAGAAGGAGATAGGGAGGTAGAGGAAGAGGTAGGTGGTAGAGGAAGAGATAGGAGGATGTAGAGGAGGAGATAGAAGGAGGTAGAGGAGGAGATGGAGAGGTAGAGGAAGAGGTAGGTGGTAGAGGAAGAGATAGGAGGAGGTAGAGGAGGAGATGGAGAGGTAGAGGAAGAGGTAGGTGGTAGAGGAAGAGATAGGAGGAGGTAGAGGAGGAGATGGAGAGGTAGAGGAAGAGGTAGGTGGTAGAGGAAGAGATAGGAGGAGGTAGAGGAGGAGATGGAGAGGTAGAGGAAGAGATAGGAGGAGGTAGAGGAGAAGATACGGAGTAGAGGAGGAGATAGGAGGATGTAGAGGAAGAGATAGGAGGAGGTAGAGGAGGAGATGGAGAGGTAGAGGAAGAGGTAGGTGGTAGAGGAAGAGATAGGAGGAGGTAGAGGAGGAGATGGAGAGGTAGAGGAAGAGGTAGGTGGTAGAGGAAGAGATAGGAGGATGTAGAGGAGGAGATAGAAGGAGGTAGAGGAGGAGATGGAGAGGTAGAGGAAGAGGTAGGTGGTAGAGGAAGAGATAGGAGGAGGTAGAGGAAGAGGTAGGTGGTAGAGGAAGAGATAGGAGGATGTAGAGGAAGAGATAGGAGGATGTAGAGGAGGAGATAGAAGGAGGTAGAGGAGGAGATGGAGAGGTAGAGGAAGAGGTAGGTGGTAGAGGAAGAGATAGGAGGAGGTAGAGGAAGAGGTAGGTGGTAGAGGAAGAGATAGGAGGATGTAGAGGAAGAGATAGGAGGAGGTAGAGGAGGAGATAGAAGGAGGTAGAGGAGGAGATGGAGAGGTAGAGGAAGAGGTAGGTGGTAGAGGAAGAGATAGGAGGAGGTAGAGGAAGAGGTAGGTGGTAGAGGAAGAGATAGGAGGATGTAGAGGAAGAGATAGGAGGAGGTAGAGGAGGAGATAGGAGGAGGTAGAGGAAGAGGTAGGTGGTAGAGGAAGAGATAGGGGGAGAAAGGGGCGGTAGGGGTAAAGGGGTAGGGAAGGAGGGAGAGTGAGCGGAGGTGGAGAGGGAGTGTCTGACAGTGAGATGGAGTGGGGGAAGGTGAAGTTAGAGGAGTATTAACGTAATGTAGCAGGCATAAAATTAACATCTGAGCGTTGTTCCAACAGCCTTTATACATACAAAAACAGTAGAAGGTTGAAGACAACAGTGTCCCAGTCTTGGTTTAAAAGGTACCCCACAGAAGGTGAGGAAGATGTGTGGGAAGGATGAAGAGGAAACGGAAGGGCTGGTCAGCAGGTAGGTGAGGCTGAAGGAGGCTGTCATAGTCTTCATCAGTAGAGCTGTGGAGATACAATGGAACCATATGTCAGCAAATGACAGACGGCCAGGGAAGGTACTTTCCACTCCATGGTGATAATATAATTAGCCTGACCCCCAGTAGGTATCACTCAACTTAATGTCACTATACACATCTACATAAGACGCCCCTAGACCGAAGGGCCTGTAGTGTTTCCAGTGTCCCCAGAGTTTCCAGTGTTTCCAGTGTCTCCAGTGTCCTCAGAGTTTCCAGTGTCTCCAGAGTTTCCAGTGTCTCCAGAGTTTCCAGTGTCCCCAGTGTCTCCAGTGTCTCCAGTGTCTCCAGTGTCCACAGTGTCCCCAGAGTTTCCAGTGTCTCCAGTGTCTCCAGTGTCCCCAGAGTTTCCAGTGTCTCCAGAGTTTCCAGTGTCTCCAGAGTTTCCAGTGTCTCCAGTGTCCCCAGAGTTTCCAGTGTCTCCAGAGTTTCCAGTGTCTCCAGAGTCCCCAGTGTCCCCAGTGTCCCCAGTGTCCCCAGAGTCCCCAGTGTCCCCAGTGTCCCCAGTGTCCCCAGAGTCCCCAGTGTCCCCAGAGTTTCCAGTGTCTCCAGTGTCCACAGTGTCCCCAGTGTCCCCAGTGTCTCCAGAGTTTCCAGTGTCCCCAGTGTCCCCAGAGTTTCCAGTGTCTCCAGTGTCTCCAGTGTCCCCAGTGTTCCCATTGTCTCCTGTGTTTGGGCTTCTATTATTCAACATGATGCTCTCTCTTCCATTTTATCTTTCTCTCTTTTTCTTTTTTGAGTCTTTCTCTTTCTTTCTGTCCCTTTGACTCTTCTCTATCTCTTTGTCTTTCTCTTTCCTTTTCAAAGACAATCCTGGCTGAGATCTGAATGTTTTTCGTACTGAAAGTATCAAAGGGTTTGAATTGCCTAGCGGAATTCCATTGTTATTCAAAATTGTAATCAACAACTTAACCTTTCGGAGGCAGATACAAACAGATGGTAAACAAACGTTGATTTGTGTGTGGATATTTGGACATATCCCAAATTTCCTGAGATAATGATTTGGCAAGGAAGACCGAATTTTTAAAATGCTAGGCCTTAGAGCGTCGGCAAATGTAGAACAGAGAACAAGAACATCGTTCGTACATAAATAATTGTTTGGTTACAAACTTGAACAGGAAAAAAATTCACCTGTTTAATAAAATAGTTGAAATATGAAAAAGCGAGCTGAACATTTCCCTTCACTATATGCATAAACCTTCTACAGGGGTATTAAGGTGTATGGTTTTAGGCCATGATGACATGCAAACAGTAACTGCACAGAGGCTGATGTTTGCATTGTCAGGTCAGTTCCAGTGGCTGCCACCTGTGTACATAACCTGGTTTTCCCATATAACCATTTGGGAATTGAAATGCATTCAGCCGCCAAGTATCCGATATACTAACGGATGTGTCCCAAATGGCTGCCTATTTGCAAGTGCCCTACTTCTAAACAGAGTCCATTGGGTCCTGGTCAAACGTAGCACACCACAGGGAGAGGAGTGGGACGCCATTTTGGATTCAGTCTAACCAGTCACAGTGGGGAACTCCTCTCTCCATTCATATTTGTGGTCTACTCTGTCACTCGATTCATTTGGACAGTGCGGAACAATGAGTATGAGGAAGATGATCGATGCCGGTGTTTTGTTTAGTCACGACAGGATCAGGAGGTTTTTCTTAAGACGGATCAATTTTTAACATTTTAAGTTGACCAGCTACACCAGGGTAGAGGTCAGACTACATTGTGTTGTTGTACTGTCTTTTAAGCAGTATCCATTGGGTGAGTTTTTATTCATGGAGGACGTTTTTATTCACGTGGTGAGTTAATGATAATCATGGTCGGTGAGCACAGGTGACATCATACCCAAATATATTTAAATATATTTATTTATATGGTTGTAAGAAGCTTATTTGGATTGTTCACAACAGAATTGAGCCCCAAATCAGAAAACCCATGCCCAACTTTAACTCTAATTCCTATCCCCGACCGAAAAGCTATTTCTGTGTTAATTCATTTTCATGATATAACCAATCCTCTGTTTTCAGGTTGCCAAAATCGTCTGCCCACAGGAATAGTGGGGATGGATGGCACAGCAAGGTGGTTAGAGACGGAGAGCTAGTGCTGTTCGACACCTCCTAGACTTGGCAAGCCTGGCCATTGCCCGCATGAGACTCTCCACTGACAGTCTAAGCAGCCCGGCCGCCTAAATTAAAAGCACTCTTCTAATATCAACACTGCCATCAGTTACTGAGGGGAATATTGCCCTGAGCAAATCGCCAGCCAAAAACCTCTGGGATGATTTATTTACGTAAGCAGACACCTCAGGCGGACGTGCTGGCGAATAAGCAAACCGGGAGGAGTCATATCCCAGAGGGTGTTGGGAGATTATGAACAGTATATTGGTTCCAGTAAATGCCAGAAAACCCGAATAATAACAATATTTTTGTTGATGCTCTCAAAAGCTACAGGTGCAATAAGATACTTGGTTGTTTCTGTGTCATGGT
This sequence comes from Dallia pectoralis, assembly GCA_029465975.1. Classification (NCBI taxonomy): domain Eukaryota; kingdom Metazoa; phylum Chordata; class Actinopteri; order Esociformes; family Umbridae; genus Dallia; species Dallia pectoralis. The sequence goes on from CM055753.1 coordinate 3,869,362, forward strand.
CACAGAGGGCTCACTGGACCAACTATTCTAAATGTTGTTTTAAAAGAAACGCTCCTCTCATTGATTGGTATTCCTTAAGCGCGTGAAAAAGGCATTATAAATGTCAAACATGACCAGCACAGTTGTTGGAAGTGTTCATTGCAGCTATTAAAGTATATCAGATGTTTGAACAGGATGTTACCGGTGATGTCAAACTATTTTCATGTGCAGCCTTGCGTCTATTGGGTTTTGTTTTTTCCCTTTGGTTCAAACGTATTATGGTGTGGAGAGTTTGAACTTAATTCATCAATCCAGAACAGGATAAGGCTTGAAAACCCACAGGCATTCGCTCATCAGCGTTTCTGTTCTGTAGAGTTCTCTCTAAAGTGAATGAACTGATAATAATTAGCTGGGTGAAACTGTAAATGAGGTTTGTCACACACCGGGGTTGGACAGAAAACCTAGAGGACAGTAACTCTTTAGGAAAATGCTTGGACAGCTTCGCGCTACACCCTAAAATTACATCAGCACAAATTTGAGTTACAAATCAAAAAGCCGAAGGGGCCTTCTGCTATAGTGAACTGCTACATAACTGCAAACATAAAGGTGCATTATTACAAATGCACTGCATCAAAGTACTTGTTTATCATAAGTGTGTTCAATGTTCTCATTTATGCTGGCTTTCAACCGATCAGCTTTCAGAACTCAAACCAGTTTGTATTATATTCTTGTCATGCTCACACAAGTCTCACTATTGGTGTGTTTCAGAGCTGTGTATTTCTGAGCTGTGTATTTCAGAGCTGTGTATTTCTGAGCTGTGTATTTCAGAGCTGTGCTTTTCTGAGCTCTGTATTTCAGAGCTGTGTATTTCTGAACTGTGTATTTCTGAGCTGTGTATTTCAGAGATGTATAATTCAGAGATGTGTATTTCAGAGCTGTATAAATTAGAGATGTGTATTTCAGAGCTGTGTATTTCTGACCTCCTGACACACTCGTCTTAGATGTTTCCACAAATCCAAGATACAAACTTCCAGGTCCTGGAGCGTGTGTGAATAATTCCGGAGTGAAATTGAATATTCATTAAACAGGAACAGGCAGGTATTAAATTGCCCTCCAGGCCATGTTAGGAGGTTTGGGAGCAATAACGTTTTTATGTCTCTCATTAGCTTTACAACCGGTATTAATAACCAGTATCAATAAGTTAATGTAAGAAAGAAACAGTGCTTTATAATTCCACATTTAAAAAAGGACTTTGATCAGGAAGACTTCAGCTATGCCTGAAACTATGTATATATATTTTATCATTATTTTATTTTGCTCAGATACAGTGCCTGCATTTGTCAATCATTAATTTAACTGACCATTACATTGTACTGTCTCGAAATTGTAAGCAATGTCCCCATGCCAAAAGATGTATAAGGTGCACCTGATGTGGCTCTGTGGTACTGAAGGGGAGACTTGTTAAAACTTGTACCAGACCCAGACGTCAGCAGTTACTGTCAGAAAGACATGGGATATGCTGACTCACCCCATAGAGAGGAAGAGAGGGAGAGAGATAACGAGTAAAAGAGAGAGAGAAAGACGAGGGGGTGATATAGAGTAGAGTCGTGAGGATGGTGACAGTACGGGGCGTGGCAGTGAGTGTGTATGTGTGTGTGTGTGTGTGTGTGTGTGTGTTGCAGGGTAGAATTAACGTATGAAACAAGAGAAAAGATTGTGTTCTGGTTGTCAAGCTAGTCCACATGTGTCTTCTTTCTTCTGTCTATTTGCAAAAGGTCCTGCAAAAAAGGTTCTTTAGAGTGAATCTGATTTGCTAATTTGCTTTACTTTGTTCGTTATGCATTATTTGTTTGTCTGTGGATACTGTACACAATATCATATACTAAAATATAGAGTTATCCATCTTGGCTCTGATTTCATTCGCGTGCTCTTTATGCAAATTAGTTTAAGTGAGCTGGATAAGCAATTCCCAACATGGCTGTCCTCTCTTTTCTCTGAAACTTTGACAAGGTAACCCAATTCACAGATTAGCTGTCATTGTGAATCTGTCGCAGGACTGCTTGATTGCTTTACTAAATATGTAAATTATACCAAGTTTTAGGGAGTTCTTCTGAGATAAATTTGACGGCCTGAATAGTTGGTCCCCAGTGAGACGTTTGGTCTATATTTTAGGCATTTAGAAATAATCCGTTTTGCTGTGCCAATATAAATTTCAAGGTGATTCTGCCCATGAAATTCTGATAGGACAGTTGGACATTTTAGCTAAACAAACCATGTCACCGTAACTACACTGTGCTTACAATAGCTCGACAAAATGGCTACGTATTTCATCATTTTTCTATACAAAACCCCCACCCTAAATGTTTAAACCTGTAGGTTATTCAAAGATGCTTTTGTTTGAGAATCTAGTTGTCAAAGCCCATTAATTTCACCACAAGTTAAGGCCTATATTTAACACAGGACTCCTCTCTGTTCCATTGTCTTCCCTGTAATTACACAGCAATTATGTGCTGCTTGATGTACTCTTGCTCTCTTATTCACTGTGATGATTTCGTGTTCATAAGACTGTAGAGTCATTGGCTAATATACAGTATTATCCATAGTACATAATATAGAGTATAATGGAACACGTCACATGTGGAACGTTGTGATGGGTTTCTATCTGTTGTTCTGTTGGGCACACAGTTGCTGTCAACAGATACTGGCTGTTATGTACACCATGGAGCCGTAGATTCATGTTAGAACAGACTGAGATGTAAGATGATATTAGAACAGACTGAGATGTAGATTGATTTTAAAACAGACTGGGATGTAGAATGATGTTAAAACAGACTGGGATGTAGAATGATGTTAAAACAGACTGAGATGTAGATTGATGTTAAAACAGACTGGGATGTAGAATGATGTTAAAACAGACTGGGATGTAGAATGATGTTAAAACAGACTGGGATGTAGAATGATGTTAAAACAGACTGGGATGTAGAATGATGTTAAAACAGACTGGGATGTAGAATGATGTTAAAACAGACTGGGATGTAGATTGATGGAGGTAGAGATTGTGCAGTTGAATGTTATAGCTAAGAATGTGAAGCTTGTTTAACCTTCTTTGTCCCAAGTAACAATTACTCATTCTTAAAGCCATGTTTTGAATAGTTGGAGATGTCATGTCCTTGAACTGTTATTTTATTTTCTACGAGTCTCTTGCCTGCATTCATGTTTTTCAATTATCTAAACTAAAGAAAATCTATTTATTTGCTGATACAACTGGCATCAGCGAATAGTTCCTTCTCGTAATGACGACATTCCGTGGAGGTTAATGCAATCTAGAGCCTCGTAATGTTATTTTCAACCAAACTAAACCTCTGATAGACACCTGTTTAAGAGATAATCACAAAACCCTCTTTACTCTCCAAGGTAAACGACTTGACCTTTCTCAACCACTCATAAAGTAAAGGGCGAGGTGAGAACATGTCCTTCAATCCAGGTACAACAGGAGGATATCCTGACAAGTGTCCAGAATGACGTCCACAGATTCATTCAACATGGGGAAACATCATTTGTAATACTTAATACATTGAGACATTACATTGCAGGGAATTGCTTTGAGACATATTTGTATCTCCCTTCAGTTAGATGTCTCCCACTGTATTGTCCATGACACACTGCCAGATCTGGCCTTTCGGGAGCCCTAAGCTAAATGGGATTTGGGACCCACGGTCCCCTAGCGATCAGTGGCTCACTAGCGGTCGGAGGCCCTAAGCGACCGTTTATGTCGCTTATATCTAGAACTGGCCCTGCCATGACATTGTTTCATTTCAATTATTGGAAGATGAATGCCTGTTTGTTGTAGAAATACAGTGCAGTGTCCGTCTGATTCTTTTGAATATGCCTATGAAAGGCTTTCAACTATTGCATAGAATACGATGATTTCCGTTCTGAATGGAACAGCTTTGCAGAATTTGCTGTTATATTCACCTTTTGAAGATGCCTACAGAGGTCCTGAAATTCCAAATTGTTAAAGGATCCAAGCTATCTAAATATTGAAATAATTCCATATGTTAACTTCAGAGAAGTAAAAAAATGGTAAAGAAAATAATTCTGTAAGATATATACACTAGACCTAAATTGGTGAAATCTGAGAACACATGATAAATCAAGAGTGTTTTAAGATGTTTCTCTGAGGATCACAGCATCCATGTTGGAATAAAGTTCATAACCAGTGCAGTATTGCGGTTAGACAGTCTGACGAGTAACAGAATGGTTAAAGTAGATGTCCAAACCGATTTGCCAAAACTGTAGTTCGTTAAAATGAAATCCCTGTGGTTGAAAATGATTTGGATTGGAAACTACTGGTAAGCACACACACACACACACACACACACACACACACACACACACACACACACACAGACACACAGACACACAGACACAGACACACACACACACACACACACACACACACTGTTTCTGTCAACAAAAATGTCATGTCTTCCTTTATTAGTCTGGTTTACTATATTTACTGTAGAGTATTTTACCACCTTACTGTATTGGCTGATTCATCTCAGTTCTTCTGTTTTTACTGTGTCTACAGACACAATTTAATGAACAGATTTTTCCACTGACCAAACCGTACATGGTAGAATATTAAGATGCTAAATAATTTAAAAGATACATCTAAAGAAAAGTTGCCTGTCAAGTTTGCTGTGCACCTCTGTGCTCTCTGAGTCAACCATCTATAGTTATCCCTAAAGGTGCCACACACACACACACACACACACACACACACACACACACACACACACACACACACACACACACACACACACACACACACACACACACACACACACACACACACACACACACACACACAGCGACTAGTAAAGAAACACAACAGCCCTGTCATTCATCGTACTCACATTGCTATTCACCTGTGCTATAGTTTATGGGTATCGATCGTGATGTGACCTCTTCTCATCTCTTTAATTAAAGCTTTCGTTAAGTGATGGATGGCTGTTGTAAATTCAGATTTGTCTCGATTAAAAGGGTGAAAGGGGGAGACTGTGAAGAGATTCAGCTTCAGATGCAAGTGACAGATTGAACAACATGTACACTACTAATTAACAGTTTGGGAAACGGTTTGGAAATGTCCTCGTTTTCCATGAAAACATCCATGAAATGTGTTTGAAAGGAAAATATAGCAAAGTTAATAAGAATTGTAGGCTAGAAATAATTATAATTGGAATAAGAAATCAAACAATTTTACAGAATACCAGCTGACTGCTTCTTCTCTAAGTAGTTCTTGCATAGGTTGGAGCTGTGGGGCATTGGGTCCTGGGTCATTGGGTCATTGGTTCATTGGGTCCTGGGTCATTGGGTCATTGGGTCATTGGGGCATTGGGTCCTGGGTCATTGGGTCATTGGTTCATTGGGTCCTGGGTCATTGGGTCATTGGGGCATTGGGTCCTGGGTCATTGGGTCATTGGGGCATTGGGTCATTGGGTCCTGGGTCATTGGGTCATTGGGGCATTGGGTCATTGGGGCATTGGGGCGTTGGGTCATTGGGGCATTGGGTCATTGGGGCGTTGGGTCATTGGGTCATTGGGTCATTGGGGCAATTGCTGATCCTCAGTCTAGAGGAGGACAGTTTTATTTCTTCCTTAAACTGTGCAGCATCATTTAGCTGTGCTAACATAATTAATGCAAATAGTTTAATAATGATCAATTAGTCTAATAAATATATAAACTTGGATTAGCAAACACAAAGTGCCATTGGAAGACCGGAGTGAAGGTCGCTGATAACAGCCATCAGTACACTTATGTTGATATTACATTAAATGTCTACACTGCATTCATGATCAATAATGTTATTTTTATGGACAAAAACTTTGAAAACCATTGAAGAAAATTACATTTCTGAATGACCCAAACTTTTAAATGATTGGGAATGTGTCAACATTTTACAATGTAATGAATTCAAAGTCAATATAATAAATACGGTAGTTTTCTGAGGCTATAAAACTGTGGCATGCGAGGTAAAAAAAGTTTGAACAAGATTTTCATTTGCATCAGTAGCTGAGTTCAGAGCAGCAGTGACTGAAAGTGATTGCATGGTGTTTTCGAGAGATGGTTTTGAGATTAACCCAGTTCGAGTGCCACAGGTCTGAGTACAGCTGAGTGCGCCAAGTCTGAGTACAGCTAGTTAGTCACGAAGCAGGCTGTCACACGGTAAGAGTCCCAAATGAAATCCTGTTCCCTAAAATCACATTCTTCTGCCGACGGGAGGAACGTTTCCCGTGTGAAATGCAAGGCGCTGCATGGTAAACAGGGGCTGCTTGGGTAACATTAATCCGGATTGATTTATTCATCTGAACAGGGTTTGGCTTTCTACTCTCTGCATCCTATCAGTTTGTTGATGCACTAATGTTGTTGGGATTAATCACTGGTATCACCGCAGAAACGTGTCATAAACGTAACAATTCCCCCATAATATTGTCATTACTCATTTGATACTGAAGTATGACATACATCCAGCCGCGGCGCTACCATTGGGCCCGGGTGGGCCTGGGCCCACCCATTTTGACCCAGGCCTAGTGAGTAGTGAGTGATTTTCATTCTAGCAGGTCGTACAATAAGCTGCAGAGGAAAGCTTTGAGTGAAAGCTTCTCAGCCAATCAGCGGCTTCTACCCCACGTGTGGACTCAAGCAAGTTCAATGAGACGGACAGTAGCTATTAGCAAATATGAAACGCAAAGCAAAGCAGCTTGTCTGCAATTAAATTCAGTAAGAAACGCTCCGAGGAGCAGGAAACTTTAAACGAGTTACCCATCCTGCTCGGCCGCCCTCTCCCCATCAAGTCCTCCCGTAGCCACCCCCCCTCCCCTCTCACACCAGCAAGCAGGTAGGCTTACAGTTAACATTAGTGTCTGGCTGTCTGTATGTACATTTTCTGGAGGTAAAAATTATATTGGCAGTAGGCAGAGCAGGCTACTGTGTCGCTGTCCTCAGTGCCGCAGAAAAGAGCTGAAACTGAGATTTTTTTTGTCTTATTTGACTGGCCCAACCAGTTTTCTGGAGGCCCACCGGCAAAACAAATCCTGGCGCCGCTAGTGGTAACATCTGATCTTTGTCCTCTTGTCATCTCCATTTCCTCTCTTCTTCTTTTCTAAATGATCAATTGCCTCTGATGAGCCCTTTTAAATTCTGACCATACTCTAACTTCTCTTCCATCACAGCACTTTTACTTTTTACTAGTTTAAATATCTTGTGTGCCTAGTTGATTTGTCTTTACTGACACCAGGCATGTCGTCATCTCCTCTCATCCCCTCAGGACATTCTATTTCATATTCTAAAGACTACGGCTGGCGGATAACTTGATGTAATCAAATCCCTCTCCCAAAGTTTTACAAGCCCTCACTTCAGGGCTCACCAAATTATTCTCTAAAGGGAGTGAGTGCGTGCGTGTGTTACTAATGCAATGGGAGTCCCGCTGATTTTTGGAGGGACCCGTATTATTTCAGACCTCCTAGAACGATACATTTAGAGCGCATCAGATATTATACACGTGTGGACAGCCACGAGACACCCTGTCTATAGGCACTGTACAGTCATTCATGGTGCTTTTAAGTGTCCCATTTTTCATTGATGTGAGAGTGGCCATTCTCTGTCTGGCCTCTGGAAGAACATCTGTCTCTGGTGGCAACCACTCAACTAAGTTCTCTCTATCTCTCACCTTTCCCTCCTTTACTCTCTCTCTCTCTCTCCTTTTCCTCCTTTACTCTCTCTCTCTCTCTCCTTTTCCTCCTTTACTCTCTCTCTCTCTCTCCTTTTCCTCCTTTCTCTCTCTCTCTCTCTCCTTTTCCTCCTTTACTCTCTCTCTCTCCTTTTCCTCCTTTACTCTCTCTATCTCTCTCCTTTTCCTCCTTTACTCTCTCTATCTCTCTCCTTTTCCTCCTTTACTCTCTCTATCTCTCTCCTTTTCCTCCTTTCCTCTCTATCTCTCTCCTTTTCTTCCTTTTCTCTGTCTATAGGTCTCCCTATCCTCCCCTGATTTCTATCTAACAGAAATGCCTTTAAATTTATTTTTATTCCCGGGCTGTGTAAATGGAGATGCCCCATAAAAATGTCAGCTCCGGCACTGTCAAGTCATTCATCAGCCTAGTTTGGCCGAGCGGAGAGTCCAACCCCTTAGTCTCTCTCTCTCTCTCTCTCTCTCTCTCTCTCTCTCTCTCTCTCTCTCTCGCTCTCTCTCTCTTTTCTCTCTCTCTCTCTCTCTCTCTCTCTCTCTCTCTCTCTCTCTCTCTCTCTCTCTCTCTCTCTCTCTCTCTCTCTCTCTCTCTCTCTCTCTCTCTCTCGGCCTTTAGATGAATAGATATGAAGAGATCCCTACAGAGTAGCATGAGCCCGAGGGAGGGAGAGAGAAATGTCAATCAAAGGCCAGATAACAATGGGAGGTAAACTTACACCCGTCGCCTGCCAATCTGAACATCAATGACAACTCGTAACGGCAGACATTGGTCATGAAAGAAATCGGACACAGAAGCTCTGGAGATTGTTCAGAAATGTATTCTTTGCAGTCAGAAATGATTATCTTCCCGTCAAAAAAATTTTTTGATTGTGTAATTTCTATTTTATATACTGTGTTATTGTCAACCTTGTTTTGGCATTCCTACTAACATTATTCCCCAGCCTCACTACAGCCTTCAACTAAATTCTATGACGTTTCCGTCAAAAACACATCGGTGCCCTTGACACTGTCTGTAAAGGAACATGGAAACATGGCCTTTATTTCTGAACTGACAGTAGTACTGTAGCTTACATCCCACTGAGCTAGCACTGTGTGCGACACAGGGATGGAGTTTTTTGTAGGTATTTGTTTACTTGCACACGTGTGTTTATGTGTACGTGCGTGATGTGGCAGACCCACATCAACAATAGCTGCCAGTATGTGATTAACTGAAGTATTTTTCTAAATTCACTGTACTGTCCAGTACGGGGTTTCGTGTGTGGCACTCAATCACTTATCAACAGGGCACACTCCATGAACACTTAATTGGTGTGCTGTGATAGATTGACGGCTGTAACAGCAGGTGTGTTTGCACAATGGCTTGTTGTGATGATAAAGAGGACAAGGAGTTATCAAGAGAGCCGGTCTGCAGCCCATAGAGAAGCCATCGACCTAAATTAAAATAAATAAAGTGATCAAATATTTTGAAGAAACAATTTCCTGTGTCTATCAGTATAAAAATAAATCAAAAATATGATTTCTCTTACATGATAGTATATGTCATTTTTGCCCTCTACTAAAAAACGTAGAGTAAGGCCAAGCCCTTCTGCACCAAGAAAATCTAGTTAGTCCGTTTTTATTACCTATATAGTTTGCCCACAACACGGCTTTCAACCTTGTAGAGGAAAACTGAAATTGAGTTCACCAAGGGTAAAATATAACAAATGTACACGTGATGTCAAAATATCTGCCGCCTGTAATTACTTTTTGCCTCCTTTTCTTTTTGCTCTGTGTCTTTCATTCAAGGCACATATAGGTACTCATAATAAAGAAAGCTGCCCGTGTGACAGATTCAGTAGAAGTTTATGTGTATTTAGTTACCCGGTCCCTCCTGCGTCCACCCAGTTCTTTATAAGGTGCGTACACGTGCAAAGAAAGTGTTCTTAAAAGCAAGGAGCTTCCTGTTTTGATAACACTTGTATAAAGGAATTAAAGGAGGTTTGTTGTGGAGTGAGAAATAGCAATGTCCTCGGCAGGTGATAGTAATCCGAGTGAAATGAATGTCAAGTTAGAGAGAGACTGGGTTTGTAATCACTCTATGATGCTTTCAATGAGCGGATGCTCACGATTCACGTAGGCGGTGTTTGTGAAAACACTGGTTATTGACACAAAGTAGCTACGTTATCATCAAGCCGGAGACAGAAAGAATAAAAGGTCAATATGAAGCCGGCTTTACTGTTTGAGTGCCAGAACAGAGAAGAGTTTTGACTGTGCAAAGCGGGAGCTGCCCTCGTGTCGTGGTGGGAAGACCTTTAGACCTGAAGTGGCAAAACAAAGAGCTTGGCTAGGGGTGTAGTGCACCATTGTCTTAGAGTGGATTTGAGCCCAACCGACGGTGAGTTTTGCTCTAGTCCAGTTCAGTCCCAGGATTTGTACAGTGCAAAACTTCCTGTGTGATTTAAGCTTGTAAATCAATGTGTCAAACTTGATGAAGATGTCTTGGAATGGACAGGCCTTCTCCGGAGTAAGAGCAGCTCCATCTTGTTGAGGTTAATCTTGAGGTGTTGGGGAGTCATACAAGCGGAGATGTAAATCAGGCATGCAGAGGGGGTATTCTAAACTGTGTGTAAGAAGTGGGTAAGGGAGAAAAAAGTACTTAAGTGTAATTTGCATAAAAATGATAGGAGAGAGCATGTGACAATATGACAGAAACAAGTGGCATAGAGATAGAAGAGAAGGCATAACATCTAGCTCTGGGGAACACCAGCAGTGAGGGCCTGTGGAGCAGACATAGAAATTTCTATCTCAGCAACTTTTCAGGCAGAATGCAATTCAAGAGTTTGCAGAGCGTGGAACACTCAGTCCTGAGATAAACGGCAAATAGAAGAATCTGAATTTCACAGTCGATGACAGATCTACAAAGATGATAACTGTTTTGTCAGTGCAAAGAGCATATCTGAGAGGAGAACAGGCCTGTTTGACAGAGTTGTCTTGAAACCTGACTGATTGGGCTTCTAGGCAGAGTTGCAAATAAAAAGCCTCATACCAGACTGGCCAAAAAAAAGAAAAGATCAAGAAATTCCACAAAAATCTGCCATCAGCTATCAGCAATCAGCCGTTACCAGCTACATTTACAACATTAACAATATCTACACGGTATTTTGTGACAAATTGGATGTCATTTGATCGAAAAAAATGTGCGTTTAAAAAAAGCGATCCTAAACTTTTAAACGGCTGTGAACGTAACACGTTCTGGTTTGGTTAGGGAATAGTCTGTCTGGGTTTCCTTTGTAATGTCAAACTCCTTGTAAACATTTGCAGCATGACCTTTTTTCCAACATAGATTTTATATAACAACTCAGAAAATAGAAAATGTGTGAAATACATATCTACTATAAATCAATCTTTAATGTTACCTACCGTTAAAGCTCACGTAGCCCTAGAAGTAGTCCTTGTTGACATTAATTGTGACACATACATGTATCATCCAACATCACTCTGACATCACAGTGTCAAAGGTCAAAGCCCTGAAAGTGCTCATCCAATCATGTGAAGTTCCTCAGATGCCTTGTCTGACACCCATAAACCCTATGAGACTAATTATCTCATTCATACCAGCCAGGTGGGACGGTTTTGATTTATTCTCTCTCAAAATGGGACAAATGACATGTCACTAACCAGAACAACCTGAACCTGCATCGGACACTTGTACATTCTTCAAGCATTTCCCTTCCAACTTCAAGATGTGTGATTACAATGCTATTGTTTTTAGGGAATCAATTTGCATCATGGTTGAATGAAAGCTATGTCTTAGAGACTTTAAGGCGTCAGGTAAAGAAATAGAACTTTTTGACAATATTAGTACAGAAATCTCCAAGCATTTTACCCCAGAAGAGAATTGTACAAATATTCTACACAACCATGTCATGTGTACTACCCCTTAAGTATTAAACATAAAGGAAAACATTGAAGGTCCGAATATTTGTTCATCAAAAGCAGGAAGTTCAAGTACAACATTTCTTCTGAAGGAAAAATTAATTGTTTGGACTGCTGCTGTGCTGACAAAATAGAGGACTAGTCACACACAGCCTTTGTCCAGAATTAATGAATACAACCCAGATACTGCACATACCTTCTTCTTTTATCCTGGAACCATATGAAATGACAAATGCAATTAGGTGTCCCTTTCCTCTGAATTTTGCAATTACTGAGCACGTATGAAAATGTTTGATAATGGACATTTCCTAGATCAACTAAGCTTTTGATTTTGCCTATATTTTAGGATCTATGACATTTGTACACATAAAAACAATATATAAAATATAATTAAAATTGAAAACTGACAGATTTCTGTTATTACCTATTTTAGAAAAACACCATTCTGTCATGGGTTGCCATTTTTACCCACAGTGCTCTTGTTTACATCAGCAGGGTGTCAGTGTGTACATACGCGCGTATATGTCTTCAACATCCCAGTGGAGATACTTGGTTTGAGGTAGGAAACGTGAGCCATGATGTCGGACACTGTGTGGGGGGGCTGAGACCATATGAGTGTCTTGAATTATAAGCAGCGCGCTTCCATTGATCCCGGTGTTTCGTTACAGCGGGGGGTGATATTTCTTTCCGACCTGCCTGAAATCGGGGGGAGGAGGTGAGGAGAAAATAGCAAAGGAGAACCTGTCGACATCCCGGCGACAATTATTCAGGTCGATGTTGTTGATAACGACTCTGGTCTCTCCCGTTCTGTGATGAGACCCAGCGAGTGATTATTATTACCAGTCACACGGGAACATTATTACCATACGTGTTAAAGGGCAACACGACCCTTGGATCTAGATGGCGTCTTACACATAATTATAAGTACAATAGTACAAAAAAGCACCAGGAAATGAAAACCTGTCACTGATTTTATGGCATGATTTTCTCTGCTTGCCATTTTTTGGAAGACTTTTTGACTGAACATGGTGTCTTCTGTAATGATAGTGTGAGAGGTAGCCTACTCGCATCACAACTAAAGATTTAAAAGATAATTTAGTAGACTCTTATCCAAAGCACATTATAAGCGTTTTGTGTTCAACTGAGCTACGCGGGACTCTTGTTAAGGACAAGTGTCGAATTTCACGTGTTATAATTAGCACAAAACGTAATAGTTCATGGTAGGATTTCACTGCACATCCTGTTTGGTTTGTATATTGCCTTTTCAAATGCACAAGACCATTCGTAATACCTCTTAGAAATATCCTCAGGTCTTATCTTGTCCCTTTTTACTGGAGGAGTTGGGTTATTGTAAGTTGTCCATTTAACGATTATACACTCAAATTATTTGTTCTCTTTACAATACATTTGTATGCATTTGCAGTTAGGACGAGGGGAAGGGGGACAGTCCTCATGAGGACTCAGGCTGCAGATGATGAGGCCAGTCCCCCGCTGGGTTCGGAGGTAGAGGCCAGTCCTTCGTTACCGGAGGATATGCCTGCTGATTCGCTCTAAAACGGCAGTTAACTCTGTCACGACCCAAAGGTGTAGTGCAGGAAGAATCATGTGCAGGCATTTCCCTCGTTCACAGCTCATTTTAATATATATATATATACAAACATAAAACAAACCAACAACAACGAACGGAAAAACCTACTTATTAAAACATTCAAAAACAGATAAGACATTACTAGACCACTCACCTACATGGATACGTAACATCAAACATTGTACTGCACCCAAACCCCGAAACAGAGAGAACTAAATACAAATACTAATCAACTAAACAAGGACCAGGTGAGAACAATTTAAAAAGAACGAAAAAATATATGCTTTATAGAAACACATTAAGCATTTGTACATGTCTAGAAATCAAAATCAACCTAAGTGGCAGTCAGGTTTATGTAAAGTGAATCATGATGATTATATATATATAATAAATATATATAAATAATAATCCCTTTCATAGTACTTCCTATCTGTCATAACATATTAATTTAGCCAACGGCTCCATTACTGATAAAGATTATTTTTATTGATCTACTAAATAAACATTTTATTCGGGCTGACTATCTTTAAAAAGAGCATCTGTTCCTATTCTGTGTGGGATGTGGCTAGATGTGGCTGGGGAAAGGGTGCAGAATCTCAGTAAACTATGGTCAATATTTGTTCGTTTCAGATGATAGAAAATTAAATCCTCAATGCCTCGCTAGACGCCAGGAAGTCCACATGGGTTAGACAAACTGCAGTTGGGTTTTCATTAATGTGCAGAGTCATTTATTTGCTAGCGTTATGCACTAATGCGCCAAAACATTATGACCAAGGTCTGCAACATAAAGAGTTGGTCCCCATTGACGTTCACATGATTGCATCGAACCAGATTTCCAGCAGAACATTGCCCAGAGCTTTACACTGTCTTTACAGGTCTGTCATCTTCCCACAGCGCATTTTATCCGTGACGTAAAGGAAAACAGCACCCACTGGACCAGGCAAGGTCCAGTTTGCATGCCCATTGTGGGAACATATGACGGTGGACGTGGGTCATTGTGGGAACATGTGACGGTGGACATGGGTCATTGTGGACACACGTGACTGTGGACGTGGGTCATTGTGGGAACATGTGACGGTGGACGTGGGTCATTATGGGAACACGTGACTGTGGACGTGGGTCATTGTGGGAACATGTGACGGTGGACGTGGGTCATTATGGGAACATGTGACAGTGGACGTGGGTCATTGTGGGAACATGTGACGGTGGACGTGGGTCATTGTGGGAACATGTGACGGTGGACGTGGGTCATTGTGGGAACATGTGACGGTGGACGTGGGTCATTGTGGGAACATGTGACGGTGGACGTGGGTCATTGTGGGAACATGTGGACGGGGTCATTGTGGGAACATGTGACGGTGGATGTGGGTCATTGTGGGAACATGTGACGGTGGACGTGGGTCATTGTGGGAACATGTGACGGTGGAACATGTGGGTCATTGTGGGAACATGTGACGGTGGACGTGGGTCATTGTGGGAACATGTGACGGTGGACGTGGGTCATTGTGGGAACATGTTGGGTCATTGTGGGAACATGTGACGGTGGACGTGGGTCATTGTGGGAACATGTGAACATTGTGGGACATGTGGGACGTGGGTCATTGTGGGAACATGTGACGGTGGACGTGGGTCATTGTGGGAACATGTGACGGTGGACGTGGGTCATTGTGGGAACATGTGACGGTGGACGTGGGTCATTGTGGGAACATGTGACGGTGGACGTGGGTCATTGTGGGAACATGTGACGGTGGACGTGGGTCATTGTGGGAACATGTGACGGTGGACGTGGGTCATTGTGGGAACATGTGACGGTGGACACGTGGGTCACGTGGGTCATTGTGGGAACATGTGACGGTGGACGTGGGTCATTGTGGGAACATGTGACGGTGGGTGGGTCATTGTGGGAACATTGACGGTGGACGGGAACATGTGACGGTGGACGTGGGTCATTGTGGGAACATGCGACGGTGGACGTGGGTCATTGTGGGAACATGTGACGGTGGACGTGGGTCATTGTGGGAACATGCGACGGTGGACGTGGGTCATTGTGGGAACATGTGACGGTGGACGTGGGTCATTGTGGGAACATGTGACGGTGGACGTGGGTCATTGTGGGAACATGTGACGGTGGACGTGGGTCATTGTGGGAACATGACGGTGGACGTGGGTCATTGTGGGAACATGTGACGGTGGACGTGGGTCATTGTGGGAACATGTGACGGTGGACGTGGGTCATTGTGGGAACATGTGACGGTGGATGTGGGTCATTGTGGGAACATGTGACGGTGGATGTGGGTCATTGTGGGAACATGTGACGGTGGATGTGGTCATTGGGTGGGAACATGTGACGGTGGATGTGGGTCATTGTGGGAACATGTGACGGTGGATGTGGGTCATTGTGGGAACATGTGACGGTGGATGTGGGTCATTGTGGGAACATGTGGGTCATTGTGGGAACATGTGACGGTGGATGTGGGTCATTGTGGGAACATGTGACGGTGGACGTGGGTCATTGTGGGAACATGTGACGGTGGATGTGGGTCATTGTGGGAACATGTGACGGTGGACGTGGGTCATTGTGGGAACATGTGACGGTGGATGTGGGTCATTGTGGGAACATGTGACGGTGGATGTGGGTCATTGTGGGAACATGTGACGGTGGACGTGGGTCATTGTGGGAACATGTGACGGTGGACGTGGGTCATTATGGGAACATGTGACGGTGGACATGGGTCATTGTGGACACACGTGACGGTGGACGTGGGTCATTGTGGGAACATGTGACGGTGGACGTGGGTCATTGTGGGAACATGTGACGGTGGACGTGGGTCATTGTGGGAACATGTGACGGTGGACGTGGGTCATTGTGGGAACATGTGACGGTGGACGTGGGTCATTGTGGGAACATGTGACGGTGGACGTGGGTCATTGTGGGAACATGTGACGGTGGACGTGGGTCATTGTGGGAACATGTGACGGTGGACGTGGGTCATTGTGGGAACATGGGAACATGTGGACGTGGGTGGAACATGTGGGTCATTGTGGGAACATGCGACGGTGGACGTGGGTCATTGTGGGAACATGTGACGGTGGACGTGGGTCATTGTGGGAACATGTGACGGTGGACGGTGGGTCATTGTGGGAACATGTGACGGTGGACATGGGTCATTGTGGGAACATGGGTGACGGTGGACGTGGGTCATTGTGGGAACATGTGACGGTGTGGGTCATTGTGGGAACATGTGACGGTGGACATGGGTCATTGTGGGAACATGTGACGGTGGATGTGGGTCATTGTGGGAACATGTGACGGTGGATGTGGGTCATTGTGGGAACATGTGACGGTGGACATGGGTCATTGTGGGAACATGTGACGGTGGATGTGGGTCATTGTGGGAACATGTGACGGTGGATGTGGGTCATTGTGGGAACATGTGACGGTGGATGTGGGTCATTGTGGGAACATGTGACGGTGGATGTGGGTCATTGTGGACACACTGAACGAACTGTGTCTCCCAGCCCCGTAAGCAGCAGGGTGCGGTGGACTGTATGTTGTGACGGATTCGCCCTGTAACCATCATTTACATTTTCTGTGTCGCGTGCCACAGTAGGCATTCTGTCGAAACGGGAGAGCCGGACAGAAAGACAATCATCTCTGCGGTATTCCATCACTCAGCCTTTTATAGCACACTGGATAGACAGAAGCCACTCCGGAGGAAAAGCCATATTACCTGCAGAATGAGGATCAGGAGGAAGACATTCTCTGGTCTGATGAGAACCAAATCAAATTATTAAACCTGAATACCAAGCGCTACATCTGACTAGAACATGGTAGCGCTCATCCTCTGGCTAATACCATGGTGAAGTATAGTGGTGGGAGCGTCATGCTGTACAGATGCTATTCAGAGTCAGATACTGGGGTCAGGTTTCAGGGACGAATCAACAGAGCAATAAACACAGGGGTCCTTGAAGAAAACCTGATCTCGACAACACTGGACTTCAGACTGTACGTGTGTGCGTGTGTCAGGGTGTGTGTGTATGTGTGTGCGTGTGTGTGTGTCAGGGTGTGTGACGGCTTTGAAGAGCCTGTAAATCTCTGCATTCTTCATTAATTAACAGCTGTCTATAGCACTGGATAACAGCTGTCCATAGCACTGGATAACAGCTGTCCATAGCACTGGATAACAGCCATCCATAGCACTGTATAACAGCTGTCTATAGCACTGGATAACAGCTGTCCATAGCACTGGATAACAGCTGTCTATAGCACTGGATAACAGCTGTCTATAGCACTGGATAACAGCTGCCCATAGCACTGGATAACATATGTCTATAGCACTGGATAACAGCTGTCTATGTCACTGGATAACAGCTGTCCATAGCACTGGATAACAGCTGTCTATAGCACTGGATAACAGCTGTCCATAGCACTGGATAACAGCTGTCTATAGCACTGGATAACAGCGGTCTATAGCACTGGATAACAGATGTCTATTGCACTGGATAACAGCTGTCTATAGCACTGGATAACAGCTGTCCATAGCACTGTATAACAGCTGTCCATAGCATTGGATAACAGCTGTCTATTGCACTGGATAACAGCTGTCTATTGCACTGGATAACAGCTGTCTATAGCACTGGATAACAGCGGTCTATAGCACTGGATAACAGATGTCTATTGCACTGGATAACAGCTGTCTATAGCACTGGATAACAGCTGTCCATAGAACTGGATAACAGCTGTCCATAGCATTGGATAACAGCTGTCTATTGCACTGGATAACAGCTGTCTATTGCACTGGATAACAGCTGTCCATAGCACTGGATAACAGATGGCTATTGCACTGGATAACAGCTGTCCATAGCACTGGATAACAGCTGTCTATTGCACTGGATAACAGCTGTCCATAGCACTGGATAACAGCTGTCCATAGCATTGGATAACAGCTGTCTATTGCACTGGATAACAGCTGTTTATAGCACTGGATAACAGCTGTCTATTGTGCTGAATCTGCTGTGTCATATCTCTTCGACTGTGGCGAACATCTTTGACCAAATAGCCAAGACAATGCTGGAGCTTCAGGACAAGTCTGAGAATGTCCCTGAGTGGACCCACCACATCCTGTACCAAAACTCTAGTATGGCAGATCACCAATGCTCCTCATCTTACGGTGCTTGAGGGGATCTACAAATAACGATGAAACTGTCCGGTATTTAACGCTGGCAGAGGTACACCTAGGAAGACTAAAAGCAGTGATCTCTGTCAAAGTCTATTAGAGAAAGTCCTCTATAAAAGGTCACAGTTGCATAGAACATTTTTAAATTGTATTAGATAGTATAAATGAGCTTCGACCAAATGTACACCTGATCCAGATTACAACTGCTTTTTTTCTTACATCACAGGTTAACGTGATTGTTTGCTAAACATGAATGAATATTCATATTACTCAGAGCCAATCAACATCCAGTGATGAAATAGATTGTGATGTCCTATAGACTTCGATTACCAGACTATCAGCATGCAATTGAAGGGCAGATTACACACTAATTAGTTCACTTATTCTCACATCCATCCCTCCCTCCCCTATTTACACACACTCACACACATGCATGCACACACACATCTTTGCATCGTTGAATAAACATAAAGCGTTTTCCCCCCAAACTGCTCTTCACACTCTGACAGCAGTTCTACATTGAATTAACATTGACTCTACAGTACAACAGCACTCTGAATACACACACGCTTGAACACAACACAACTAACCGTCTGATCTGGTTTCAGCGGCCGCACACCGTCTGCATGTTTTATTTAATTGCTACTATAAGAAAGTGCAAATGTATTTTGCGCTTTGACTTAGTTAAAGTGTTATTAGCAATAAAAATGCCGCCGATTAGCTGCTGTGAGTCAGTGTGGTGGAGCTGGTGTGAGTCAGTGTGGTGGAGCTGGTGTGAGTCAGTGTGGTGGAGCTGGTGGAGCTAATGTGAGTCTGTGTGGTGGAGCTGGTGTGAGTCAGTGTGGTGGAGCTGGTGTGAGTCAGTGTGGTGGAGCTGGTGTGAGTCAGTGTGGTGGAGCTGATGTGAGTCAGTGTGGTGGAGCTGGTGTGAGTCAGTGTGGTGGAGCTGGTGTGAGTCAGTTTGGTGGAGCTGGTGTGAGTCAGTGTGGTGGAGCTGGTGTGAGTCAGTGTGGTGGAGCTGGTGTGAGTCAGTTTGGTGGAGCTGGTGTGAGTCAGTGTGGTGGAGCTGGTGTGAGTCAGTGTGGTGGAGCTGGTGTGAGTCAGTGTGGTGGAGCTGGTGTGAGTCAGTGTGGTGGAGCTGGTGTGAGTCAGTGTGGTGGAGCTGGTGTGAGTCAGTGTGGTGGAGCTGGTGTGAGTCAGTTTGGTGGAGCTGGTGTGAGTCAGTGTGGTGGAGCTGGTGTGAGTCAGTGTGGTGGAGCTGGTGTGAGTCAGTGTGGTGGAGCTGGTGTGAGTCAGTGTGGTGGAGCTGGTGTGAGTCAGTGTGGTGGAGCTGGTGTGAGTCAGTGTGGTGGAGCTGGTGTGAGTCAGTGTGGTGGAGCTGGTGTGAGTCAGTTTGGTGGAGCTGGTGTGAGTCAGTGTGGTGGAGCTGGTGTGAGTCAGTGTGGTGGAGCTGGTGTGAGTCAGTGTGGTGGAGCTGGTGTGAGTCAGTGATGGTGGAGCTGGTGTGAGTCAGTGTGGTGGAGCTGGTGTGAGTCAGTGTGGTGCTGGTGGAGCTGTGTGGTGGAGCTGGTGTGAGTGTGGTGGAGCTGGTGTGAGTCAGTGTGGTGGAGCTGGTGTGAGTCAGTGTGGTGGAGCTGGTGTGAGTCAGTGTGGTGGAGCTGATGTGAGTCAGTGTGGTGGAGCTGGTGTGAGTCAGTGTGAAGGAGCTGGTGTGAGTCAGTGTGGTGGAGCTGGTGTGAGTCAGTGTGGTGGAGCTGGTGTGAGTCAGTGTGGTGGAGCTGGTGTGAGTCAGTGTGGTGGAGCTGGTGGAGCCCATCAGAACCATCTGGTGCCCTGCTCCTCCTGTCATCTGTTGACTATAGAGTAGTGTTCGTTCAAATACAGATCAGGTAGATATGAGAGCTAGAACTTGTGTGCGTCTCATGCACCTTATTGATCCACGAAGAAGGTATCATTAACTGTATGTTTCCGAGGCAAGCAAGCAGAAACACAAAGAAAATGACATGTCAATGCGCCTTCACTGAGCTGTCACTCACTCATACGGCTGACTATTCACTCCCCTGCCTCTTCTCATTAGACTCCTGATTACGGGCAGGAAGATACACCATTCTATCTCTCACCTAGTTAACAGCTGGCTATTGCACTGGATAACAGCTGTCGGTTGTGCTAAATCTGCTGTGTTATATCTCTATATCTCTGAATAACAGCTGTCCGTTGTGCTAAATCTGCTGTGTTATATCTCTATATCTCTGAATAACAGCTGTCCGTTGTGCTAAATCTGCTGTGTAATATCTCTATATCTCTGAATAACAGCTGTACATTGTGCTAAATCTGCTGTGTAATATCTCTTTATATCACTGAATAACAGCTGTACATTGTGTTAAATCTGCTGTGTAATATCTCTATATCTCTGAATAACAGCTGTACATTGTGCTAAATCTGCTGTGTAATATCTCTTTATATCACTGAATAACAGCTGTACATTGTGCTAAATCTGCTGTGTAATATCTCTATATCTCTGAATAACAGCTGTACATTGTGCTAAATCTGCTGTGTAATATCTCTATATATCTCTGAATAACAGCTGTACATTGTGCTAAATCTGCTGTGTAATATCTCTATATATATCTCTGAATAACAGCTGTACATTGTGTTTAATCTGCTGTGTAATCTCTGATGTCATTACCTTACCGTTTCTTAAATCTGTATGTTGACAGTCAGTTTCTCTTGACCTCCCGTCATGACACCTACGTTTAATATCTAAATAATGGGAAATAATAAACAGTGAGTGTTGGCCGTTTGTCTTTTAGATATTATTCTGTGTCTTTTTATCCACTACATCTAGGAGTAGCCATTCCTATACCTGATTAGTACTTAATTATAATTATAATACTTAATAATAATACCTATATGTTCATTGCACAATGAACCCTTCATCTGAGCTGCTATGTTGTGCAGCTGGTTAAAGAAATATTCTGTGTTATCTTATGTTATCATGCTAAAGGAAAGCTAACCCCGACTATCTCAGAGAACGTGACACAACTCACCGGGGAACAAGGAAAGGTTACCCATCCTGATTGTGATTCACAGAACCACCTCTGTGGAACATGGAACGGCTGAGAACAAGACCTGCCAGAGAAACCCTTGTCCCGAACAGATGTTGGCGGTAATAAAGACGTTTTTGTATTCCTCAGGGCTTCGACAGTCAGTTTTAAGAAACCTTTTCATTGACAGATGCTCTACTCTGGGTACCTGCAGAGAATTCATGAGAGAACTTTATTAGTCTTTGGTGAGGACACGCCCGGATGCATTTGGGATGACTTCTTGGTTCATAGAAACCATTCTTTCACAATCCAAACCAACTAGATTCTCCAAAACAAATATATGAATATGTATGTGTTTTATATAGTAGAGATGGTTAACTAATTAAGTTAAAAATGACTCACACATGCCAAAAGCAATTCTTCTGCATCCTTTAAATTGATGTTGATTCTTTGTCAAGACGGCTGCCGCTGAGTATCAATCAGGAGATAGTAGATCTTTGAGCAAAAAAACATAATTAACATTACCTACATTCATATATCCCACTTCTGAATATTCCTCTTTATGCTCCAAAGAGAGAGAGAAATAGAGGGACAGAAAAAGTGACAGCTAAAAAGAGAGCAAGGGAGTAAGTAAAAAGGGGTGATGTCACGAGTGGTGAGTCTTATGTTCCCACTTGGGCCTTTTAGTGGGTTGCACGCTTTATTTCCTGTGGTTTGTTTTCATTAAACACAGCTGGCTTCTATATGATCAGCTTTGCTATTTAGTTCGATGGGGTTTGGTGCACTTTGCTTAGCGTGATGTTACATGTCCTTAGTGGTGAGTGTTAAGCTGTCTTACGTGTCGCTGTTTCATACATTTAAGTCGCTACATTGCACACTTTGATTTCACTTTTACCAGTCGATGTTCCGTGTTTGTTTTGTTCAAATAAATACCAGCGAACAAGTGATACGCTCTGCGCTCGGCTCTTTCACACGACACCTGGGAGTTACGTGACAGGTGGAGAGAGCGGGAGATATAAGAAAGCATGAGAACAAAGAGAAAATCAAAGAGAGCACAGCCCAGTCCAGTATGCAAGATAAAGACCCCTCTGACGGAGACTTTTAGCCTGAAGGTTACACTGAAAAACCCTGTAGAATGAACTGACATTTAATAATGGATGGCTCCTACATCTATGAATTCATTTGAAGGTTAAGTGTTACTCAATGCCACTTCTTTCCACACGCAAACTGTGTTTTAAAACAATTGTCATCATTCGCTCTCCATGCTGGAGACAACAGCAACAAACACAGCTATACTGCCAGGAGAGACCATCCAATCTCACTTATGGCCACTAAAAGACCAGGCTGGGTTCCAGTGCAACTCCTTAGAAGGAGGATTGTGCTGCTGAACTATTATCATCGCTCCGTTTGAAGGAAACAATGCCTGCAGTCAATTCAGACTGCGAAGAGAAGCAAAGAAAGCAAGAGAGAGAGAGAGAGAGAGAGAGAGAGAGAAAGAGAGACAAAAATGCGTGCAATTACATTTGCTTGGATAAAAAAACATGTTTAGGAGCGATAACAGCCGATGAAAACGTATCAGGCTGAACTGAAAGCACAGGTTTATACTATTACATAAAAACACTTGGAAAAACATTTGACACAGAGCTACTCAATAAATGCCCTGTATTCACCACAGCTCAGCGACACAAACTGTTCTGTTGGGAAAAACAGATCATAAACCAGAATGATTATGAGTTCCTGCACTGCCAGACCGGGACAAAGACAGCAGAAAAAAGAACACACAAACAACAGCTAGGACAAAAAGTATGACAAATTAACCCACTCAAAATGCTTACAATACACTGGAGCGACTGAAGCAATTCTAACAAGGCAAGGCAGCTTCGTGCGCTGTACTTTAGAGAATGTAAATACGCATCTGAAAAACCAATTCAGCGCTCACACAGGGCGCGTGGTTGTTCACACTCAGTGGCGTACAAACAAGGCATCGACATCCAATTTGAATAGGAATGTGAGGACAACGCTAGAATAGAGGTTGAACCCTCTCGTATTCACAATAACAACGAGGAGTGTGTGACGAAAATGCCCCTGAACTTTATACAGTGAGTTATATCGGTCTATGCGAAATGGATTTGCGGTTGGTGTGTGGACACGCGTAGTCTATACTTTGATTTTGTCCCGGGGTGTCGATAATCACCTGAATGTTCACAGGGACCAAGATTTTGCCTCGATCTTCATTCCAGAAAAACTGCTGAACCCCGTGTTTAAAGGAAATTGCAAATCAGAACATCTGCATTTTTTTATTTGATAGCATAAACATCAGTTAGCAATGGCAATAAGATACAGCTCGGATTTCTTTCATTATTATGGACAAAGAGACACGAATCATGTTCGTAAATTCATAGTTAAAAGACTCCGAATCTAGAAACAGAGTATCACGATAAATAATCACAGTGTTCATGACTGAGCTATTGTATTATTCATTACAGTCTAAACAATAGAAAAAGGGAAGGTTGTTTTTGGTGCAAATGGTCAAACACAACATCCGTGCAAATACATGAAACTCCTTCAAATGCCCTTCTTGGTTCACTGTGCAAATTGTGTCGTGCCACAACATTCATTTGTAATTGTTGATTAAGGGAGAGCAAAAAAGAGTGATTGAGATAGAGCTAGAGAGAGAAAGAGACAAGAACAAGAGAGAAAGATAGAGATAGATAGAGAAGAGACAAGAGCGAGAGAGAAAGAGACAAGAGCGAGAGAGAAAGATAGAGATAGATAGAGCTAGAGAGAGAAAGAAACAGGAGTGAGAGAGAAAGAACCTGAGAGAAAGATAGAGATAGATAGAGCTAGAGAGAGAAAGAAACAGGGGGGAGAGAGAAAAAAACAGAGCAAAAGGGACCACAAGAACGTAGCTCTTCAGCCTATGTGTTTCATAAACACTTGTGCCTATTGCAAGAAGGTAGATAAGAGAAAAAGATAGTAGTAAATAATGAGTAAATAAAAGGACATGCTTTTCAGCCTACATCCTTCGTTCTGTAAACAACTACTACTGTGCTAATGTGAAAGATAGATGTCCCTCACATCATTTGGACTTCTTTCTCGTGTGCACAATCTTTTTGCGTATTTTATCAGCTTTTCTGAAAAATAGTACAAATACCATAGGTCAGTGACACGGTCATGTTAAAGATACAGAATGTTTTCTTATTAAAGCACATTGAAGAGCCTTGAATCATATACTCAATGCCTGAGTGTCCTTGTGTGGTCCTTCAAAGGCGACTGAAAAAGTCAATTTAGAATTTACTAGTTGCTTTTGGAGTTTATAATGAAGTGTTGAAGTGAGACATTAGAATCAATTTCAAGTGCTTAGAAATAATATCACTGAAATTGACTCTTTATGAATTCACCATGGTTAAAAAATATATGTGTTAACCTGTAGGATCCTTGGACTAAAGTTGTAGTAATTTGAAATAACTGGTACATACCATAGTAGTAACCTGTAATAACATTTGCATACCCTAGTAGTAACCTGTAATGACCTTCACATACCATAATACTAAAATGTAATAACCTTTACATACCATAATACGAACCTGTAATAACCTTCCATACCATAATAGTAACCTGTAATAACCTTATCATGCCATAGTAGTAACCTGTTATAACCTTCACATACCATAATAGTAACCTGTAATAACCTTCACATACCATAGTAGTAATCTGTAATAACCTTTACATACCATAATACGAACCTGTAATAACCTTCCATACCATAATTGTAACCTGTAATAACCTTATCATGCCATAGTAGTAACCTGTTATAACCTTCACATACCATAATAGTAACCTGTAATAACCTTCACATACCATAGTAGTAATCTGTAATAACCTTTACATACCATAATACGAACCTGTAATAACCTTCCATACCATAATTGTAACCTGTAATAACCTTTTCATGCCATAGTAGTAACCTGTTATAACCTTCACATACCATAATAGTAACCTGTAATAACCTTCACATACCATAAAAGTAACCTGTAATAACCTTCATATACCATAGTATTAACATGGTATAACCTACATATACCATAGTAGTAACCTGTAATAACAATGAATTCAGCACAGGGTTTCAAAGAACATTCTACATCAACAACATCCTAGGAAAAAACAGTTGATGCACATCAGTCTGGAAAGAGTAACAAAGCCATTTTGTAGGTTCTGGCAGTGAACTGAACCGCTGACAGATCAATATTGTCCAAATGGGGAAACTTTGAGACAGTAGAGAATATTTCCAATCTTTATATTTTTGCCAAAAGAGTAAAAATCATCCCAGAAGTTTTTTTTTTTTTAAACATCAAAAAGGATCAACATGCCTCTCGTGCCTCAGCTAACATCCATTTTCCCCACCATAAGAATATTGGGCAAACATGTAATTCATGGTAGAGTAGCAGGAGAGTAACCACTGCCCGGTAAGGGGAACACATTATGAGAGATGAAGACTGAAATGTTTTGGTCGTCCCTGTTATGTCTGATGAAAACCAAATCCTGCTAAAAAGTTCTTAGCAACAGTCTGTCATGGCGTTGGCAATGGAATGGATTATGGGATGCTTTGCCATCATAAAATAAACCCTAAATTCTGCTTCCGATCAATCTGCACAGACATAAAACAGTCATTACTTTTCACGAAGGGGATTTGCCGCCATTTGATTTCTGAACTTTTGTCCTGTCTATTATTATATTGTCATTATTATTATTATTGTCCTGTCTATTATTATATTGTCATTATTATTATTATCCTGTCTATTATTATATTGTCATTATTATTATTATTGTCCTGTCTATTATTATATTGTCATTATTATTATTATTATCCTGTCTATTATCATATTGTCATTATTATTATTATTGTCCTGTCTATTATTATATTGTCATTATTATTATTATTATCCTGTCTATTATCATATTGTCATTATTATTATTATTGTCCTGTCTATTATTATATTGTCATTATTATTATTATCCTGTCTATTATCATATTGTCATTATTATTATTATTGTCCTGTCTATTATTATATTGTCATTATTATTATTATCCTGTCTATTATTATATTGTCATTATTATTATTATTGTCCTGTCTATTATTATATTGTCATTATTATTATTATTATCCTGTCTATTATCATATTGTCATTATTATTATTATTGTCCTGTCTATTATTATATTGTCATTATTATTATTATTATCCTGTCTATTATCATATTGTCATTATTATTATTATTGTCCTGTCTATTATTATATTGTCATTATTATTATTATTATCCTGTCTATTATCATATTGTCATTATTATTATTATTGTCCTGTCTATTATTATATTGTCATTATTATTATTATCCTGTCTATTATCATATTGTCATTATTATTATTATTGTCCTGTCTATTATTATATTGTCATTATTATTATTATCCTGTCTATTATCATATTGTCATTATTATTATTAATATCCTGTCTATTATCATATTGTGTTTAACAAATAAACATTAGTAAGTTAGTAAAATGGGCTTCCGATCAGGGAATCCTTTGCGCTTCCTTCAGAAAGAACATTACTTTCACAAACACTTACGCGTGATAACATAACTCAATACATTTTCATCTCTTAACAATACCAAATAAACTTGGCATGGGTGTTATCTGTTGTCTGTTGTCCAGAACAAGAATCCCGCAGTTCATTAATGATTTATCGCCTATAAAAACATGGAATCTTCAGTGACACACGACGGTTTGGAAAACACACGCAATTTGTTTTCCTATACTTGTGTGGACCTGAAACTGAACCCATACACTATGTTGACTTTTCCCTAGTTCTAACCCTAACTTTTACTATAAACGTAACATAACTTAAATCTCAATAACATTAACTTATTGCCTAAATTTTACTTTGACACAACATCTAATCCTAAAAGAAACAAGAATTCGAATACTATGCCAAAATGTAAGCTTTACCTAACACATAACAAAACACCTTTCTGGGAATGTCAGGATTAACTGTGTGGTGTTTTTGGGTCTCCTCAACACACACAAGCTGTCACTCTATAGACACAATTTCTGACACCTGCCATTAGACAGCAGACGAGAGAAGACCTCTTGTTCAAGACTAGGGAAAGATGTTTTAAACCTTGGTCAGTTACAGTCAAAGGAGCACCCAATGTAATTTTGTTAGTGATTGGTAGTGGTGTCCTTAGTAATTCTTATTTCAATATGTGTACATGAAGACCTTCCACATCAACAACATTGAACATTACAAACAACGTCTCTGGTGAAAATCTGGAACATTTCATTGACTGTAATAAATGTCTCTATTACTTCCAGACTCACAGATGGCATTCCAAAAGAGAGACAAGCTCCCTGTTCACTTACAGATCAATCACTTTCACAGCCCGGTGCTACAACCTTGTTTAGATCTGAAAGCTTGTCTGCGATTATTCAAGGTTTCAATTGTCTAACCTGGGTAGATAACGCAACCGATCATTCTGAGTACTAATGAAAGATGCGTCAGTATAAAATGCAGTTAATGGATGAATTAGGGATACAAAAATGACACATTTGATAATTTTACGCATCACTAGAATAAAAATAAAACGAACACGCCGAATAACCTCTGAAAATGAATTTCTGAATTAGCCCATATCCACGTCCACATCAATTGATGTGTGCACATAGTCAATCAATCCACGCTCTAATTACGGCCAGGGTATCTGATTGGCTATTGACACTGTCCATTTGCTTAGATCAAAGACTGATTTTGGCCTGAAAGCTTATCGGTTTACATTACAACAGATGTAACCAACAAACCACAGTCACACAGGCTGTTAACTCAAATGTACACTCATTATTTTCACCAAACATAAGGCTCAATAGAAATGTAGCCAACATACACATACGATAGCCTAGGATGGCTACATACGATCAGACAAAATGACACGGCAGAACTCAGATACCAATGTAGCAATCGTAATTACAAGCCCAAACTTTCCCATCTTCCTTTGTCATGACAACGAGTATCCTTGGTGTGGGTGTTGTTTTTTGTCATTGTTTACTATCAGTCCAACTCAACAATTTCCGTGCTAATAAATGAGTCACAGTGTAAAAATGATCTCAAATCTTCAGTGACACACAATGATGAGTCACAGATGTTTCCATAATTTTTTCAGGGTAAAGTAAGTAACGTTGACGCACCTCAGTAATGTTGACGCCCCTCAGTAGCGTTGACGGATGCACCTCAGTAACGTTGACGCACCTCAGTAACGTTGACGCACCTCAGTAACGTTGATGCACCTCAGTAGCGTTGACGAACGCACCTCAGTAATGTTGACGCACCTCAGTGACGTTGACTCACCTCAGTGACGTTGACGCATCTCAGTGACAAGAACACACCTCAATAACGTTGACGCACCTCAGTGTTGTAGACGCAGCAATATTTATTGTTTTTCTTTCTTATATGATATTTGACAAAATGTACAGAAATATTAGCTTGGCTAGCGGTGTCAAAACGAGATGTAGCTAGCTTGAAACTTGAGTCGAGGAATTTAACCAGCAGCATTGTTAACTTAAATTAAGTCTCCAGAACATCATGCCAATTTCTTTGACACAGGCAGCACAAAATTACCCTGACTTGTCCCAGGAGTTTTATGATATTTTTAGAGACATTAGAGAATTTTTTACTGTTGCCATGTTTGTGTATCTATTGCTTGTCTCATCAGGGCGTCAGTATAAGCATATTGACCGGTATCGACCAATAAGAGTTGCTAAAGGGAATATTACAGCGTATTCATTCAGCTCACATGAGGAGAGCAAACAAAACTGTAGTGAGGCCATTGATTTTTATCTCTTTGTTAAATCCAGTCTCATCTCCCCCTTCTCCTCGTCTCTTTTAACAATCTCTCTTGTGTCCTGCACTCTTTACATCGAAAGCAGCAGCGATGGGACTGAATAGTTGAGAACTACTTACCCTGACTGATTACTCCCTGTTCTCCTCTGTGAGTGAGAAAGAGATTAGCCCTTACACCCCTCCTCACGCATCTTAATCTTCTGAATGTTCACCTTTTCTCTGGGATGAATAAATACCAGGTGACATGCCCTTCTTCTGACTGGTTTTCATATTGATCTATGTTCTCAACATTCTGTATTTTATTCTGCAACTGAAAAGATTTGTACGTTTCTGTGTAATATTCTTCTGAGCAGGGTGTGATATATTGTACAGGCTACACACCACCCACTCTGAATGAACAGATTCACCCGCAACGAAAGAAATGTAAGAACGTTTTTTGGATTCAAGGGTTTGTGTGTATGACAATACAGAAAAACACTACAGAATAGGGAATTGTGAATGTCAGATTGTTTTGAAAACTAAATAAAAAAGGCCAACTAATCAACAGAAAAAAAGGATCAACACTTTGGATGGAATCTGGAAATGAAGCATACTTGTAAAAAAAGCATTGGTTTATTTTGTTTAATTTTTAATAAAAACATTGTTGATATACTGACATTGGAGCACAAGGCAAGATCGCAACCCCAAGTTGGTTACACCATGTTGTTGACAATCTTATGTTTATAAAAGGCTGTCAGACTTGGCCAGACGTCATTTATATACGCTTGGAATAACAATGCAGATATTATAAGAAAATCTTATAATCTTATCTTGGTTCGAGCTCAATAGGGTAAACTTAACATTGTTTCAATTTTACGTTTACTGGCAGGTAATTGCGCTAGGAAGAATTGTTTTGGTTCAGCTTATATATTAAGCTTTTTCACTGGAGATAAAACGACCAACATTTTTTACAAAGCGTAGTAGTTAAATATATAGCCTATGTCTCCGCTGAAATGTGCTGAAATGAAACAAACAAATGGCAAATGGTATGATTACTCATCGCAGGCTGACATTAATCAATGACCCCCCTCCCCCCCCTCACCCCAATGGGGTTGCTAGATTTTTTTGAGAAAAAAGGTGCATCAGAAAGTGTGCTAGTTTGAATCTCTGAGCCAAGTAATCTTTCCATCTGTCCTGAAGCAAGGCACTTCACTTTAATGCTTTAGGGATACCAACTTCCAGGGTGTCTCAATGGGAATTGGGAAATGCAAAAAGTGCAAAAAATCATGTAAGCCACATATATTTTACCTTAAATTATGGAACCAAAGGGGAAAAGTAGGCTCTGTCCATTCTCCAATACTTGCCATTCGGGTTCTGCCATCTTTTTTAAATAAAACATTATTTCGATGCAATGCCATACAAATTGCTTTTCATAGTAGAATACCGAGTGTAAGCTTTTCATTAATATCACATATGAAGGCACACAATGATTTATAATGTTACTGTGCTGTAACTCCGTTTATCACAGTGTTATGATGCTTCGCAAGCAGAAACATGTTCAAATTTCACACAACACAAACATTCCTGACAATGGATCAGATTATGCAGCAAGACTGAACAAAGCAGGCATTATTGATTCAACAGTTACAGCATTATTAATCGTATCTTTGGGAAGGCAAGATGCATGATCTCTCTGCCAACGTCTCGCTCTTAATCTCTCTATTGAGATGTGAGCAGCACTTCATGCTCTGGCCTGACGTTTCCCGAAGAAAATGACTAACAGCAGTTAACAGTAAAATGTTAACTGCCACATTCCCCTCATTGGCAAAATAAGTGCACAGTTTAGTGAATACTGATGAAGGGCGTAGTGACCATTTTAGTTCCTCTCAAATTCCGGAAGCTTCTTGTGTTCCCATACAGCAACAGGAAACATGAGGGAAATTAACAAAGGAATACAGAGGAGTGGGATTTTTTCCACACATATTGTACTTTAATATACTGTCATTACCACATTTCAGAACAATTCATGAGTTAAATTTGGCCTTAAGGTTGGGTACCGTTTATATTCTTTCTGCGGTATCCTAGCCGCAGTGCCTCAGATCTTGTGCTGACTAACTTCCCCCGACTCGATTCTGAATAAATTATAACAACATCGTCCGGTTAAACGGAGACTGAATGACAGTTTAGATGAATGACTGAAGACAAGGAAAGAAAGCAGTTGGAACTATTGAGATGCACCACATCCCTCTGTGTTCTGTATGGAAGAATCCTATACACTCATTCATTTTTTGAATCCGTCATTCTGGATGTCAAACTGTCTTTTGGGCTTGGTGGACTCCAGCATTAGCTCATACAGTTGTCCAACTTGCTCGTCCTGAAACAGCTGAAGATCTGCCTCGGACAGTTCTGCTCCAAACTCCAAGTTCTTCACGCGATCCCCTGCAGATGCCAACACCTGGGTCTGTAAGGTGTTTCGGTAGTTCTAGAGATTAGAGAGAAGAGAGAATTATCAATTTGACAAGGATCTTTTCATTTTTCCAGATGTCCTAAAGAAGACCACAGTGTCACATTACAATTTATAGCTAGTTCTGCACCATGTGTTAATCAATCAAATGTAGACATTTTCCTTCACAACAGCTGTGCTTTCTGGTGATGTATCAAGAAAGAACAAACTAGAGTTTCTCATCTCCCATCGTGATGATGGAGAGAATCGTGATGATGGAGTGAATCGTGGTGCTGGAGAGAATCGTGATGATGGAGAGAATCGTGATGATGGAGAGAATCGTGATGATGGAGTGAATCGTGGTGCTGGAGAGAATCGTGATGATGGAGAGAATCGTGATGATGGAGAGAATCGTGATGATGGAGAGAATCGTGATGATGGAGAGGATCGTGATGATGGAGAGAATCGTGATGATGGAGAGAATCGTGATGATGGAGAGAATCGTGATGATGGAGAGAATCGTGATGATGCCACTAAGCAGCAGAATCGTGAGGGACTGGTCAGGGACGAGGGAAAGGTGAGTGAAAAAACCCTGATCCAGATCCTCTGACAGACTGGGACCAAAGCACATATGATGGAGTGGCTTCAGGACAAGTCTATCAATGTTATTTAGTGGTTCACCATGTAATCTGACAGAACGGGAGAAACTGCCAAAATCCAGATGTGCAAAGCTGGTAGAGGCACATCCAGGAAAAATCAAAGCTGTGATCGCCAAAAGCACTTTGAAAAAAGTTAGCTTACTAATAAAACCGGGCTAAATATCGAAATCAGATATAAAAAAATACAATTGTTATTGAGGTTACAGCATATCATATCAACATTGAGTCCTTAGAAACAGATATTCTGCCTCACTGGGGAAAACAAAGCTGTGTCGATCAATACATTCTAGAGCATACAGTATATTAAATGAACAGTGAATGGTTGATGGGTACAAGAGAGTTGAAGTGATGGTTTGGGATACAAGAAACTTTGTTGATGGGTGTTGAAGTCCCTGATTCCAATCTCTATTCGCAGAGGCATTATGGGACAACACAGGTACATGACAATGGTCCGCGATGAGGGATTTGAGGTCATTTCAAGAGCTAATGGAGGCCATAGCCTATAGCTAACCCGAAATAGAGCCAGAAATGGAAATTGACCTACAAAGGACCTTAAGTCATACATATAGATTGACAAATGTCAGAAGCAATTTACAGTTGGAAAATTGTTCTAGACCAGCAACAAAAGTTTAGAACTCAAAGAGGTCAAGTAATATACCAGTCACACGGTATTAATGGATTTTGGCTGCTAAAAATAAATAATGTAAACATAAAAAGCACATAAATCGTATTACAGCTGGCCAAACTGCCTTTGGCAGCCAATCATACACTCAGATGTTGTGATGCAGCTTCCATTCGCACTCCCTTTATTGAGCTTTATTTGGGCCTGCTGCTGGGGAGACAGAAGGATGTAGAGATGTAGAGATCATCATACATACATACATACACACATACATACATACATACATACATACATACACACGTTGCTGTGATCATCCATGTTTTCTTTTCAGGACAGAGTGGCATTTGAACTATGACCAATGTGGGAATCTCTACAAGGGAAGGTTTTTGTAAAGCATGCTAAAAGTAAGCGTTAATGCACAGAGGCTGTGGTATATGGCCAATGTACCACATCTAACAGCTGTTCTAAGGCACGACTCGCTGCCGAGTGCCTGGCACAGCGCATGGCTGCGGTATGTTGTCAGAAAATCCCCAACATGGTGCCGTATTGCTCTCATAAATCGGTTACCGACCCGGTTAAAGCACTGAAAAGCTATGTGATGTACCCATGGTTTAGGCTCAAAAAACACGGCTGGATTCAATCTATCAGATTTACATGTTCTTAACAGAGATACGCTGATACGAGCCAGAGATCAAAGCCAGAGAAAGAGCATATTCTGTAACAGTTTTTTAGATACAGCTTTAATTGACTAAGAAGATTAATGTTCTGTCATTGTATCTGTTAATTGTCTGTATTTGTCCTTAAATGTTGTTGTACTTGTGTGAGTTGATGTTCACAGGGCACACTTCAGACGGGGCAAAGGAGAACTTGGTTTCAATGTGTCTCCCTGGATAAATCAAAGTTAAATAAAACATTTGTAAAAATACCCAGGGAGGCAACTACACCGTTGTTCCATACTGTATTGTATCACAATAAACGGTCACATTTATACTGGGTTAAAATATAATCGTGATTAAGGTCAGTCTAAGAAACAAGGGTGGACCCTAGTGCATATGGCATTCTCAAATACCAATGCAGCTCAAATGTGTTACAATGTACAAGTAATTCTGCCGTTTAGTTGGGAAAGAATATCAATTATACCTCTGATAACCTGCAGTGTTGGCAACCAAACTGTGAGCATGCATGATGAAAGGCAGATTTTTTGACGCTGCACAAAATGTTATTCCCAGGTGTCTACGTTATTTATATTGTTGTGTTCACATGCTTGGTGGTGTGGGATGTTATTAACTATTCACATGTTTGGTGGTTTGGAATGAGTTCAATTATTAAAAGGTACTTTCCCTTCATTTTCACATCGTATCTCATTGACATGGATTATGAAAATCATAATATTTTTAAATCACGTTGGGTCTACAAAAACAATACAGAAGAATTTTAAAAATACTTTTTAATTGAAAAATTGTTCAGAGGGGCCATTAAGCTATAACAAGGAAAGAAAAGGACTACACAAGGGTTTGCAAGGTTTGTAGACCGCAGCAAAAAAAGGCCATAAATGATCAAGTAGTTAAGGCCGTTGCCATTTCTTAAAGGTAAAAAGGGACTTCTACAGACCCATACTTCACAATGTTTTTATTTCCAGTAATGATAAAAAGTGATAAAAAAAAATCTTTATAAATAAGTAAGATCATAACAAAAACACATTAAATTATTAGTTTGTAGCCCAAAATTATTAAGTGGTGACAGTCAGTTTGTTAAAAACACACGATTCAGTGATGAAATTGAGTCCCATGTACAGAGTTAACGTCAAAGGCTGTAACAAACAACACTGTATTTTGCCGGTTATATATCAATACATTTCTAGCTGACATGATTGGGGTTTAAAAAAAGATTGATTGAAGATCCTATCGAGATACTGTCTCCGAAGCACATTCAATATCGTTAAACTAATCTACAAGCTGAACTCTGGTGTTGTAAAGTTGGAGCTAACTTTGAGGCATTGACATTAATACTGTGTCTTTCAGGGGCCTATTGTATATATCATATACAATACATTTGTTTTGCATCAATATATTTGTTATTTGTTTATTTATCGTAATACAAGTAATATTAAACACACAAGTGTGTGTCACTTGTCTTGAGGCCACACAGCAGTTTTCATAAATCAATAGTCTTTAACATTAATTTCTTATTTTTACAAAAAACATTGCTTGGTTTTATAGCAATTAACTTGACGGTTATGCTCTATTGACTTAGTCTTCTGGCAAATGTATTTGTGTCCTTGCCCCTAACATATGAAAAGCACTTCAGTAATCTGCATTGTGATCATATTTGTGCAGGAATATTTGATAAAGTTGATCACTATAATACTGACATTAGACCTAGAAGTTTGGCAATGTTCTGCAACTGCCGGAATAACTATATGCGATTCCTCTCAAATGATTTAGTTTCTCTCGGATGATACCGGAAAATGTCCATTAGTCTATTGTCCTCTACACTGGACCATGGCCAAGACAAAATTGGGAAAGAGTGTGTCATTTGGCATACTTGACTTAGCCCAGGCTGTCCTGCCAAATTGTTCCAGACCACTTATGAATGAAAAGTAGGTTTAAAATGAAATAAATATTTAGACCCGCGCAACAAAACCATTGACAAAAACAAGTTTTGGTTCCATTAAAGAAATAACCAGACATTTGTCTAAAAGGTTTTCTCCTGTCTTGTACATAAACATAATTATTTTGAACGTTGGCCAAGGGGAGTTTTTTTCTTGGAGACAATGGTGAGTGGTTGTGCGTTGAGACAACTACTGAAAGCTCTTCGGCAATGTCATGCAAACCTGGCCAATGTCATATTTATATTGTCACTTTTTAGACATGTTGGCTGTCATACAGAAATTACTTTACTCAAAGTGTACAGTATTACACAACTTTATTTACTTTTACTTAAAACTTTATATGCTTAAATGGTGACTCGACTGCCAACATCCTGTCTGCTGGAAGTTCTCAGATTAAGTGCTGGACATCAAATCTATTGACTCCGCTTGTGAAGTCTTTGGTCTCGGTGGGGTAGCTTTGATTGCTGCTTTACACTTGGCGGGTTGCATTAATAATATGGTGTAAAGTGAAAGTGACCTCCCTCTGAATCCCGCCTCCAAGACACGGTTGACCAATCAACTAATGACATCAATATGACAAACACCCTTTTCCCCGTCTTCTGGTCACTGTTAGGTAACTCCTACTCTACTTGCCCAGGTCCCACCATTCTGACTGACCATACTGACTGTCCATACTGACTGTCCATTCTGACTGACCATACTGACTGTCCATACTGACTGTCCATACTGACTGACCATACTGACTGTCCATACTGACTGTATTAGGCCGGCCCACTGCGGTGGGGTTCCTCCTGCTCACCCATTTCTCCCTCATGGGAGAGCTTGTCTGTTTTGATTCAGGACGATTTATTAGGGGCAGCTCTATTCCCAGGGGTTCAGTGTGTAACTGGATCAGACTGAACACTCAGTGCCTGTAATCAGGTTAGGAGTGTGCGTGTGGGTGTGTGCGCATGTGTGAGTGTCTGTGTGTGTGCATGTGTAAGTGTCTGTGTATGTGTATGTGTGGGTGTCTGTGTGTGTGTGACAGTGTCTGTGTTTGTGTGTGTGAGTGTCTGTGTGTCTGTGAGTGTGTCTGTGTGTGTGTGTGTGTGTGTGTGTAATCACATTTCAGATTCTCGCTCCTCATCTGTTCTTTGGGCCCCGCCTGCCGCCCTTCCTCAATTCTCAGAGGTAGCTCGGAACCTGAGACGGAGGGAGGAGGGGGGAGGAGGAGGGAGTGGTGATTCACCCACTCCTTAATAAATGGAGAGTGGGGAAGAGAGATGGACGAGGACGAGAGGGACAAA
Organism: Dallia pectoralis; assembly: GCA_029465975.1. NCBI lineage: Eukaryota > Metazoa > Chordata > Actinopteri > Esociformes > Umbridae > Dallia > Dallia pectoralis. The sequence continues at coordinate 3,906,298 of CM055753.1, forward strand.
TAAAGTACGAGACATTCTGAACAAATCTACGTTCTGGTGTACTGGTCTCTTCTGGAACTATGGTGCTGTGCTCTTTCGTGGTACCATTTACCACTATGTCTTTTCACCCACTGTGTGGGCACTGTGTCTGTTCACCCACTGTGTGGGTACTGTGTCTGTTCACTACAGCCTATCTATGGTTGTAGTTACACATGCTAGAGCTGGAATGACATCATACCAGCGAGCCGGTACAATGTATAGGTACAATGTGTAGGTACAATGTGTAGGTGCATTGTGTAGGTGCAATGTGTAGGTGCAATGTGTAGGTGCAATGTGTAGGTGCAATGTGTAGGTGCAATGTGTAGGTGCAATGTGTAGGTGCAATGTGTAGGTGCAATGTGTAGGTGCAATGTGTAGGTGCAATGTGTAGGTGCAATGTGTAGGTGCAATGTGTAGGTGCAATGTGTAGGTGCAATGTGTAGGTGCAATGTGTAGGTGCAATGTGTAGGTGCAATGTGTAGGTGCAATGTGTAGGTGCAATGTGTAGCTGCAATGTGTAGCTGCAATGTGTAGGTACAATGTGTAGGTGCAATGTGTAGGTGCAATGTGTAGGTGCAATGTGTAGGTGCAATGTGTAGGTGCAATGTGTAGGTGCAATGTGTAGGTGCAATGTGTAGGTGCAATGTGTAGGTGCAATGTGTAGGTACAATGTGTAGGTACAATGTGTAGGTACAATGTGTAGGTGCAATGTGTAGGTGCAATGTGTAGGTGCAATGTGTAGGTATAATGTGTAGGTGCAATGTGTAGGTGCAATGTGTAGGTGCAATGTGTAGGTGCAATGTGTAGGTATAATGTGTAGGTATAATGTGTAGGTGTAATGTGTAGGTGCAATGTGTAGGTATAATGTGTAGGTATAATGTGTAGGTGCAATGTGTAGGTGCAATGTGTAGGTGCAATGTGTAGGTAGAATGTGTAGGTAGAATGTGTAGGTAGAAAGGTAGAATGTGTAGGTAGAATGTGTAGGTATAATGTGTAGGTATAATGTGTAGGTAGAATGTGTAGGTAGAATGTGTAGGTAGAATGTGTAGGTATAATGTGTAGGTAGAATGTGTAGGTACAGTGTGTAGGTACAATGTGTAGGTGCAATGTGTAGGTATAATGTGTAGGTGCAATGTGTAGGTGCAATGTGTAGGTATAATGTGTAGGTATAATGTGTAGGTATAATGTGTAGGTATAATGTGTAGGTGCAATGTGTAGGTGCAATGTGTAGGTGCAATGTGTAGGTATAATGTGTAGGTAGTTACGATGTATACGTACAATGTGTAGGTAGTGTGGGTACAATGTTTTTCTCACATTAATACTGTGACTTGTGATTTGATGTCTCGAACAAAATGCAACACTCCGTCGACGAGGGAAAACAAACACACAAACAAAAAAATCTTTTGATTCATGGAAACAATTGTGCTGAAAAAAAAATTGCACTCCGTTTGAAAAGGTTAGATTGAAAGGTTAGATGGAAAACAGCCCATGTAAAATAAATATCAGGTACAAGCAACTAGCAGACACATATTGATAATGTTAAAACAACAGAGAACAAATGCAACACCATTGTAGGGAGACGGGGCACTAGTGTGGGACGTCTGAAGCGAAGTTTCACATCACACATCAACATACCCTAGTGGTCGTTGCACCAAGCCATGCTCTTCTGTATCCGTATCGGATAATGCAAACGCCCGTTACACAACAGTTGGTCGTGGTTGGTTTCGATTAGTTTTTGAATAAATAGGTACTGAAACTCCCCACTGACTTGCGCGTGAGTTGGCAATCGCACACTGCGTGATTAAGTAAAGTTAATTTAGAGGATAGATTTGCGGAATGGAGCAATCAAAACAATTCAAGTTTTCACCAGTATGGTACTGATTCTATGTATTTTTCAAATCGTTTAGTAACAAGCGCTCCAGCTTAGACAGGAATACAAATAAAAACCTCCACAAATAGCAGTATCAGCTGCCACGATGTCCGCTGTCCAACATCAAAAGCAAATATAATGCATCAGAACTAGACCTTGGAGCAGTGGAAAGAGGCTGCCTGGCCCAATGACTCACGGCTTATTTTACAGTGATGGCACAAAGTGTTTTGATGAAGAGTTTGAGGAACATAATGTAGAGTTCCAGGTATTCCCCTGGCCTCAGAAATCCCCAAATCTCTATCCAATTTAGCATATGTTTGAGGTGCTGGACTAGTCCGAACCACGGGAGCTACGACACACAACTTTCAGGACTTTAAACATTTGCTGCTAATGTATTGGTGCCAGATAGCACAGGACACCTTCAGGAGTCTTGTAGATCCCATGCTTCTGTGGATTGGCACTGTTTAAGTGGCACGCAGAGCACCAACAGCATATTGGGCAATGTTTTCTTAGTGTTTTGGCTCCTCGGAGTACTTTTTACTTGAACTGCCATTGAAGTATATCGCCTTATAATTTATAATTGTAACCAGCAGATGGCCTCAGTGTACATTGTGTAATTGAGGCATCAAGAAAGGAGCCGTTTGACGTTACAATTGGCTAAAACGCTTTATTGATTCAACAAGGCTCGAAAAAAGTTATCTGGGCATAAAGAGTGGGGAAGATGAGGAACTATGTCAATGTTTGGCAATTCGTTGTGGAGCATAGTTCCAGTTTGTTTCAAGGTTGGGACAATTCCTCCAAATGAATACTTAATTACATTTGTGAAGTGAGAGCAAACACGTTAAATTAGATATCTTTCTTACACAACATTTTTGGATGCCTTACATTACATTTGACTAACAAGCAAAATATCTATTGGTCAACAGATGGCTTGTCACCTTTCTGCTCTCCGATCGGAGTTACTAACCGACATGATTATTTCTTCTGAAATTAATAATGGCAGACAGTGGCAAGTTAAATTCTCTGTCATTACCAGATTACTAAAAGTCTCCCAGATTATTACATTTCTGTTCAGGAAATGAAGCACGTTCTGAAAAGTGTTTTTTTTTAGTGCAAAAGATGGTTCACCAAAAATGAAAGTAAACCATGAGGTGAATGCAAAGTTCAAACATTCAATACATGGAAGACTTTCAGAACATTAAACATTAACACAAAAAGCTATATTATGTTTACACACCTTGAAATATATCTGTGACCAACTGAAAGAAGTAGTTGGAACAACATTTTTTTAATTATATGTTTGGCCAATTTATTACATCTCATGTCGTTTTGGTATTGGCCAAATGTTTTTTATTAATACAATATTCGCTGTGGCCAATAAAAAAAATGAACAAAAAAGAAACAACTAATTATCCCTGCAATTATCCTGCATGAAACTTGCATAACAGCTGTATTGTTGAGGCCAGGAGTTTGAGTAATATGTCAGTGTCTCTGGGGTTACAACATGGCACATCTAATTGTTTCAAACCTGTGTGGGTTAGGGGGTGATACAGTACTCAGGCAGGAATGCCTTGTTTCACTGCACTCTACTGACTGGGTTAAGTTGAGTGCCAGGCAGCCTAATGCAGGTCATTTCCTGGGGAATGCATACAATTCCAATGGAGTGTGAACAGTTTGATAAAAAGCAAAACGGCATGACGATACCCAGTGGAGAACACATCTGGCTTTTTGACCCTCACAAAACTGCAGGTTGTTGCAATGTCGCAGGGCCATAATTGTGCATTATGAAATTGGCAAAGGGAGAATAATGGGGAGAGAAAAATATTACATTTAGGATTTACTTCTCAAGATGAACATCTGCTGAAACTAGGTGGGCTATATCAGTATTGGTGCTGCGCTCCATTGAATCTCCTTGATGCTTTGCAGCAGTTTGCTTTCACACTCTCTTCTATGAGTGGTCCCAGCAGGGGCAAAGAAACCTACTTTATTTTTGTATAACATTTCAAAATGCAATTGCAGAAAAAACATTGTCTTGAAAGCTTCCACTGCTAAGTTTGAAAGGAGCATATAAAAATTCCTGGCGATGGTTGAAGATGTTTATCGGCGTATTGGAGTTTGTGACCATGACATCCACACAAACACTTGTGTGTGTGTATTCCGAAATATAGCAATTTAATATACAAATATAACAAAAGGCAAAATGTTATCGTCAAATTATTCATTCATTTCCTCATAGCAGACCTTTTATTTCCCATGTTTCGGTCATGTTTGATTTGATCTATTTCCTGTATGTATCAATGGATTAAGTATTTTCTTCATTTAACCATTATTTAACCAGAAAGGCTGATTAAGAACAAATTGTCATTTGCACTAGTGACCTGGTCAAGATAAATCAAAGACGTGCGAGACAACATACAGTTACACAATAGATACACAGACCACGTGGCAATACAGATCAAGTGGAAAGTCAATATGCAGTTAATACAAAATGGTGTATAAGTATGTCAGTTAAGCAGCATTTATATGGCAAAAAAAACAATACAAATACAAAAAGGAATCTATATACAAATTGGAAAATGTAAAGTGTATCGAGCAGGTAAATCATTAGTCTGCACAAATTGTATGAACGCAATGGTGGGAGGAAGAACATTTGAGCATGCCAGAACTTTAATTTAGCAGTAAAATATGGTAACAATTGTCTAATTGTAAAAGCCAAAATCAATTTCATTACCGTATGTTCAGTGGATCAGGCTGCAGAAAAGATTGAACAATATTGTTTGGGCTCCAGGAACCTGCTGTGATCCCATTACTAGCTCACTGACTTGTGTCCTGCTGTATTTTTCTGTGTCCTGTTGTATTGTCTAGGGACAGATCTATGTACATCATGTATGCTGTTGTCTGCGTTGTTTTATGGGACTGGTTTTAACTGAAGTTCGCTTTATATTCAAAATTCAGACTTTCACCATCAATATCTCATAAACTAAACTTTCAAGAAACAAACAATGTATATATTCTGAATCTGCAGTCGATAGAGAACAAGCAACACACCTTTTCTATATCGGTTTCTTTTTTTTATCTTATTTAGTCGAAAATAACGTGAATATGTATTTACTATGGCTGCAGAGGTAGGGCACCATCTTAAAAGCGCACAGCCTGGTCATTTTTATGAAAAACGGCAAGAGCTTCTTCTTTTGTAGATATTTTGTAGACAACACAACCAACAATCATATTATTGGTTAAATATCCTATGTATCCTCAAATTAATAACACGTTTAAATTGAGCTCAATGCTCGTATGCATTGAATACTTGCATTGAACAGAGTTGCAGAAGTGCAAAGGAAAACCTACCTGCCATTCCCTCATGAAAACAGTGACCTCCTGGGGCGCTGCCGATTTGTTCCTTCTGAATTCATCTTTCACATACTGGTCCCCAAGAGCCCTCAAGTCTATAGGCAGGAAACGGTGCAACAACAAAATCCTCTTGTACAAAGAGCAAACTCTCGATACATGTGTAGTATTCGCCATGTAGTTGTTGGAAAGCGAGACACTCCGATAAAGCTATTTGGCTACGTTAGCAAAACTGTCTGACTTCTTAGCGAGTTCAACGGGATTATATGACAGATGACTGCTAGGTAGAGTTTACAGAATTGACTGTGTGTCCACCGTACACTATTAAAAGCTAAGATAGTGCCTGTGAACAAAATCGTTGTGACAAATATTCCATTATACATTCAGAAACGACCCAGCTATGTATTTGTGAAGCCTTGAGAAGTTTAAAAATAGTTAAGTTAGCTAAAATGCCTTCCTACAGAACAACATACTGTACCCTTGACCTAGCATACGTCTAGTGAGCAACATATCAAAAGCGCTAGCAGGACTTCAAAAGAAAAGTCCCCAAACCTCAAAATGCTTATGTGGTCTTATAGTGCCCTCTAGCGGTGTTTTGCCCCAGGAGGTAGCGGATTCAGGCAGTTGGATTGCAGTATAAGACAGCTATTACTTGACAGACCTTGCTTTCATTTATAATTGTCTAATCTCTAATATACCTCCAATTGAAATATATATTTGTATTCTCTTTCCTCAATCCCATAGTGCATTTAAAGATAATTGTTAGAAGTGTTCAATTTGTGGTCAAGGGTGTAGTGAGGTTAATGCACAGATATTCACACACTCGCCTTTCCAGTAGTCATTGAGCAAACTCACTTTCTAGTTACAGGTTTTCATTTATTTGAGATATTGAAAGACAACCTTACAGAACATAAAGCTGAACAGAACTACATTTAGCTTTTCCTTTTATATAAACAAGGCCACGGAGTGAAGAAATTGAGTATTGTCAAGATCTGAAACATGCATGTTTTTCCCCCCCTCCTCCCGTGTGACTGCTCTTTACACATCTTTTTACAATCATTCAATATTTAAATATGCATCTATTTGCCTGTAAAAACTATAGCCGATGTGGTGGATGTTTACAGTACACACAAAACACTCAAGTACGCACAATGTACTTAAGTTTACAGTGAGGTTTATTATCAAAAAAAATAAACCTTACTTGGATTATTGAATCTGGGTTATATGAGAATATGGTTGAAACGTCTTGTAAAGCACAACTGAAACAGCAACTTCTGATCATAAATAAAAAGTTGTCGATCCACGTTTAATAGGAACGGATAGCAGGCGGAATTGCAGCACAGTCTTCTGCATTGAGTGGGACATCGATCACCGGCCTATATGTTAGAGATACCTGGGAAGAGGAAAAGAAAATAGAAGCTGAACGATCATTAAGCATAAGCATCCATTACGTTCTCTAAGGGTTACGGTTCTTACCTTCCCGGTCTTAGGATCGACGGTGGACAAGGTGTGTTTCCTCCAGTGCTGCTCAATGGGCTTCTTTTGCTGTCCTGCTAAAGGCTTTGTGTAGTCGAACTCATCCTCACGATCCTGGAATGGTACATAGATATCTTTCAAAGCGACGTCACAGCCCACAAAACGGTCGGAGGAAGCCTGGGCGTTATTTTCAGCTCCCACAACATCAAGCCCCTCTAATGTAAAACACAATGACACTATTGTCTGCATATGCACTGAAATCTGTTTGTCAAGCAGCGAGTTCACATTGCAGGCCAAGCTAGGGCGGCCATCGTCTGACCTTAAAGTCCTCTCTGGAGTGGGCCCCTCTGCTCTCCTTGCGCGCCTCGGCAGAGTTGATTGTCTGCACGGCGTTCAGCAGAAGGTTCTGCAACTCCAGGGTCTCTATCAGGTCCGTGTTCCACACAATACCTGAGGTGGGCAAAGAGAAGGAATAACTTTACAGTGCATCTTAACAGCACAGTTCACGTTTGATGTTTTTTTTCTTAGTACTGCGATATTGGGATAATTGAAACACGACAGTTGAAACACAATTGATTAACTATAAACAGCAAATAAGCGGACCTCTGTCAAAAGTTTTAATGTTGTCCATGGTCTGATAGACGGCATCCATTTTGTCACATCCCTCCTTCAGAACTTTGCCGGTACGAAACACCGCAGCATGGTCCTGCATGGTCTGTCCACACAGAAGAATAAAGTCTCAGATGTGACGGTACGTTACCTACCATTCCTAGTTTAGTCGGCGACCATCCAAAGTCTTACCTTCTGCATGTTAAGTCTGATCTCCGAGGTCCTCATGGAGCCGTTAGAAAACCTCAACTTGTCCAGGTTGGCCACAGACTCTTCTCCTGCATTGGGCTTCAGGGGGGAGAGCTTCTCTCCTGTGAAGACATGACATTGCTCGCGTGGTCAAATCTTTTTGCATTTATTTTACTTAAACTATTTCCAAATTAGTGAACTCCATTTCACACATTCGGCCTTGCACAGAGCAGCAACAATAAGAAAACTCAGGAGAGTAGAAGATGAAGACGTGTCCTCCTCCGCATATCTTGGCAAGCCATGTTGCTTCTCATCACAATAAAAATTGTCTAGTATTACCAGTGGGGAGGATGCAAAAATAATCTATTCATATAAACAAGTCTGATTCAGAAAAAAGCTTTGTGTTAATGCAGAAGATTTGTCTTGACACCTCACAATGTGAAAGACAGAAGAGTATTGCATGATTACCCGGAGTACTGATGTCAGCGATGGTGTGTGCACAGGCTCGCCCAAACACCACAATGTCCAGCAGGGAGTTGGCTCCCAGACGGTTTGCTCCATGGACACTGGCACAGGCAGACTCACCGCAGGCAAACAGCCCCGGCACCACCTTGTCCCCCTCACCGGGCGTGTGAGTGATGACCTGTGGCAAATAGGACAACCTCTATAAAATAACCTGTGTAGAATAGGACCAACGCTATAAAATAACCTGTGTAAAATAGGACCAACGCTATAAAATGACCTGTGTAGAATCGGACCAATGCTATAAAATGACCTGTGTAGAATCGGACCAATGCTATAAAATGACCTGTGTAGAATCGGACCAATGCTATAAAATGACCTGTGTAGAATCGGACCAATGCTATAAAATGACCTGTGTAGAATAGGACCAATGCTATAAAATGACCTGTGTAGAATCGGACCAATGCTATAAAATGACCCGTGTAAAATAGGACAACCACAATAAATGAACTCTGTAAAATAAAACTGCAAAAGAATAACCTGTGGTAGAGCAGACACACTACTAGCACACCTGCATTAAATGCCCTTATGCATCTGGAGATGTTTTCAATCAGGGACAACCCCTTACCCTAAAAACACACGTATTAACTACATTGGATCAACGTCGACCATCTTTAAATGTAGGATTCCTGTAAGGAAACTCTGCAAACAGTGGGTATGGAGAACGTGCAGAAATAACCCCCCATGAGTTCTGGTAGTGACCTGTCCTCTGTAGTTAGTGGGGATTCCTCCCATATTGTAGTGGACGGTGGGCAGGACAGGGATGGGTTCCTTAGTGACGTCCACACCAGAGAAGATCATGGCGGTCTCAGAGATGCCAGGCAGGCGTGTGGCCAACTGCTGTGGGGGGAGATGGTGAAGCTGCAGATAGGCATGGTCCTTTTCTGGACCACATCCCCTAAAGAGAACAATCAGCACAACCAACCCCTTTCACAACGGGTTGTCGATAGCAAGGAGGCATCATCTGCATTGGTGAGTACATATCCTATTGTTTTTAACTGTGCATACCCACATGATTTATGGTTCTGGTATCCATGGAGCATACATCATCTACATTGGTGAGTACATTTCCTACAAAGGAGAGCCATTGCCTGGCGCTGATTTACCTGCCCTCTCGGATCTCTATGGTAATGGAGCGGGACACGACGTCTCTGGAGGCCAGGTCCTTGGCGTTGGGGGCGTAACGCTCCATGAAGCGCTCGCCCTCACTGTTGATAAGGATTCCGCCCTCACCACGGCAACCCTCTGTAATCAGGCAGCCAGCGCCGTAGATACCTAGCCAGATTCAATTACATCATACTTTATATGAAACCAGAGCTGAGGGAAGGCACCAAATGACATTTCAAATTTGATTACGCAACTGTAGCATGTAAACGGACTTGTCTGCCAGCCCTCAGAATCGTACAACAATAATATACAGCAATGTATTTCAATGGCATTGACAATCCTCTCCTGAGAAAACAGGCCTGTATTTCCCAGCTGATCAGACACAGACCTGTGGGGTGAAACTGGACAAACTCCAGGTCCTGGCAGGGCAGGCCGGCACGGGTCACCATGGCGTTACCGTCTCCTGTGCTGGTGTGGGCTGACGTGCAGCTGAAGAAGGTACGACCATAACCTCTGCAGCACAAGTTATAAATAGGGTAAGCCTTTTACATCTTCAACAAGATACTTTCTGGTTCCTCATGTTTACATTAAACTTTGTAGAACTGGTATGACAAATATCCTAGATTACTTCAGACACGCCTGAATAAGTAGCTGCAGAACAGTCTACTACAGTAAGCCAGATACTTACCCTGTGGCGATGACTGTGTTCTTGGATCTGAAGCGGTGGATGGATCCATCCTCCATACACAGGGCAATCACCCCCTTACATTCGCCATCCTCCATCAGCAGGTCCAGGGCAAAGTACTCCACAAAGTAACTGGTATCGTACCTCAGGGACTAGACAACACAGTGATAGATGAGTGAAACACAGTTCCAAGACAAGAAAAGCATAAAAAAGAAAAACACTCTTTAAGGAACGGGGGGTAAAGACAACCTGCAAATCAAAGTTAAAGACATGTAGTCCAACTACAAGCGGGGGATTGGAAGTATGACCTACCCGTCCGTAGAGAGTGTGCAGGAGGGAGTGGCCAGTACGGTCAGCCACGCAGCAACATCTGTGGGCCTGGCCTCCCTTGCCAAACTTCAGACTCTGACCTCCGAAAGCCCTCTGGTAGATTGTACCTTCATCAGTACGGCTGAAGGGCATGCCAAAATTCTCCAGCTGAGAATGACAAGAGGAGCAGTCAAATCACTAACACGACAGGACGCTGGACAAAATATTCATAGTATTGTGGTTAGCTACGAATAAGTAGTCAGGATAATACAGACTGATTAGTTTTTTATGACAATGTAATGAGTTTGGATGGATTCAAGTATTTGTAAAGGCAGTTGCTCTACAGACAGACTATTATCTTACCTCCACCACAGAATGAGGCGCCTGCTCTGTCATGTAGGCAATCGCGTCTTGGTCTCCCAGCCAATCAGATCCCTTGACTGTGTCATAGAAGTGCCACCTCCAATCATCATTCTCCATGTTCCCAAGGGCTGCATTGATCCCACCCTATTATCCCCAACAGGCCATTTTAAGTAACAATTAAACAGAACTGAACTCAGAACCAGTGTTAACATGAATACCACACCATTAACAAATGGAAAGTCAGATCTATTTTTTCCCATATAAGATTTTCCTAAAAATATATTAATATGCACCGAAATTGACAATACATTAATCAGTGCTTCCTCAGCCATAGAGACTGGGTCGAGGCCGGTTTCAAAGTACATGATAACTTTGAACTTTGGACTTATTTATGTACAAATCACTTGAAAAGGCTGCCGAAATACCACAAGAACACATTGAAGTGGATAGTACGATCCTAAGAACACTGCTAACATAAAAACCTCAACAAGGAGACTTGAACTACCTGTGCAGCCACTGTATGGGACCTGGTGGGAAAAAGCTTAGTCACACAGGCTGTGTTGAAGCCAGCCTCGGACAGGCCAAAAGCAGCACGAAGTCCTGCCCCACCAGCACCCACAACCACTGCATCAAACTCATGGTCTACCACTGGGTACTGTGTGGAGATCTGTAGGGACCAGCAAAGGTAAAAAATGAAATAAAATCTGTTAGTACCATTTTAGCTTATGTTATAAACTATATAAAATATTATTAGCACCAATATACAGAAGGAGTGACTATTGTATTTATTCATTAACTCAGTTAGCGCACATCTTAGTGTTCCAAAAATATGCAAACTTACACCATCTGACACTTGAGCATTACTTCTTCCATAAACAGAGAAGTGGAGCTTCCTTGAGCTCAGGGATACTGCAGGTAGCTAAATAGGGAAATAAATATACAGGTATAAATCATAACAACTGATTCAAATACCATAAGGCTTGAATGGAAAAACAAAATCAATCCAAAAAAAATGACACGTTCTTGTTTTAGGTCAATGCATGCCTTGCTATGGGCCTCTAACGTGTGTAAAGCAGAAGCTGCAGTTTCTTTAAGGTTTTCTGATGCACCAAAACCAAGCCAGCTGTTATAAATGACAAATATAGTGATTCTGAACTTCTGCGGACTCGAAAACTTGAAATAGATGGTTTGCTAAAGTTTACGTTGTTTATTCTCACAAAAAAATTCATCACAACAAATGGTGTCCCAACTGGAGATGGCTAACTATTGCGCGCTACAAATTAGCCATAGTCGTACACCTTCATATAATGCATTAACTAACATTAACAACTCAATGACGGAAAACAAACCCTACCAGATTCAACCAACAACAGAGCTGGTCTCGTTTTTGCTTAGCTAACTGTGCAGTGCCAAGACCTGTTTTGTTATCCAACTTCCTTAGTGTGACCTTCAATGTGCTGATATTTGCGTACTGCGAAGGTCCCTAACCCTGATTATGACAATTCAGTGGAAATATAACATTTCTACAGACCTAGTTGTGAGAATGTACACAAACCCCCCCTAAAACTGTGACAGGAATGCAACCAGCTCCCTCTGAACTAAATAATAGTATAAACATTATGTAGCTAGACCGCACGCTAGCAAGCTAACTATGACAGTCCTATACCATGACGTTAGCAAACACAGGGTTGGTTATGTATATTATTATGCGACACTCAACGATGCATTTGGAGACATTCATTGAACCTGTAGTTAATACTCATTTGATTTTCTGCCATTGCTCACCGCTTTAGATGACAGGACCTTTTTGGTCAGGACACGGGAGGCAATACACACCGCAGCCATGATGACGACTGGCGCTGGATTCGTCTTGAAAAAATGCGTTATCAAACCTCATCCACGCGTCTTACGTCACGGTTCCGGAGCGTACCATTTCATGAGAGGGGTAACCGTCAAAAGGTAATTTAATAGCATTCATTAAGGACGTACATATGAATGAAACCATCAATTGGATTCATATCAACTAGTAAAACAGTTGTTGTTGTATATATTTTTTAACATTAGAATTGTCTTTAGGTCACTATACTGACAATATCTTACCTACCCACAGTGGAAGTCTACGTAAGAAATTACGTAGTGTTCATCCGGAAAAAACGACTGTCTTTCGATTTGAAGAGGCATTCTTGGAGAAGTTTCAAAAAGGTTATTCGATTCAGGTGTTTTAAATGTGATTGCACGTTTTGTGTATCAGGTCCAAATAACCTGGTTTTAATTAAAACGAATGAAACGAGACATATTTGATATCTGTTTATGTGACAGACAGAGATCATGATTACTTAGTCTTCTTGTGACTCCAATGGATTGCTGTTGTAATTATTTGAACCAATGCTACTTCCATTGCAGGCTAGATGAACAACCTGAATGACCCTCAGGAATGGAACATCAGACCAGATCTGGGAGTGAATGGTGGCGTTGGCGACGGGAACAAGTGGAACTATGCCCTACTGGTGCCCATAGTTGGACTAGCTGCCTTCCGTTAGTAATTATATGGATAGTGTTTTAAGTGCCTTGACCAAAACATCCACTTTTTTAATTAAATTGCCACTGGGCTCAGTCTGCAGATATGCATCATTGTGAATCAATGCAGTTTTTATGGTTTACTCCAAATCTTTTGGATTGGAAATCAAATATTTACAATGAGGTTACTGTACAGATGTGCATATTTATTTGTTTCACCAGTTAGAAATGACAACACTTAAAGTCTTAAAAATCTTCAGGGCACCAAAGAACCTGGATAATTGGCTTGACCTGTAATTGTGGTAATTTATTTGTTGGTTAACTGCCTTGCTTGCTGTGAGAGAACAGATCTTTTGCAAACTCTTAGATTATTTTGCTAAACAAAGAAACTACACTAAAACTTGTAGTAATGTTTAATTCTAAAATCCCAAAAGTTGAATGATAGAGTCAAACTAATGTATAAGAACGTTGATGGTCCCAATTATTACAGAGACAACTGTACCACTAAATGCATAATTTTCTAAAATTATATGCATGACAGACATAATATAACATCTGAACACATGCTGTCATTATGCTCCTGCAGGACAGACACGTAACGTGATAATGTATCTCTTTCAGGATGGATTTGGTCCAGGGAGTCACAAAGGGAAGTGTTAGAGGTGAAAAATAAGTATGATAAGAGCATGCAAGCCATACGCGATGATATAGAGAGGAAGTACAAGGAGACGCTGACAGAGAACCGACGGGAGACAATCCACTTAGAGCTCGAGCTGGAGAAGCAGAAGAAACATGCAGAAGGCTGCCGCCAAGCCATGGCCTTACAGAGCCAGCAGCTGATGGAGGAACGCAGGAGGCTTAGCCAGGAGCGTGAGGCCTTGACTGGGGAGAAACGAAGGGAAATGCAGGTAGGGGCCACTGGGGCCCTTTTCCACAATGCTCTGGAGAAAGAGAGTGAAAGCGAGTGGTACGAGGGTGCAATGGCTGCTCTCAGGGAGGTAGAGGAGGGTTTGTTGAAGAGGCAGGAGGCTTTCTGCAGTGTTCTGGTTCCTCGGGAGAAGAGGCTGGAAATCGAGACAGGTTTACTGGTCAGAGCTGTCCAGGAACAGTCTCTCGCCCGGCTGGACATAGAGAGGGGCTTAAAGGACATCTTTAGTAATGACCGCAAATGTGCACAGTACATGAACATGGACAAGCGCAAGAATGGTAGTCTGATGTGGGTCTATCTTAGATACTGGCAGCTGCAGGTCACACTGCAGAAGCACAGAAGGGCTGAGGCCACGTTATTGGAAACAAAGTCTTGCAATCTATGATGTTGCAGGGATTATCACTGTATTATGATGAGTGTTTTTTTCTTGACCCCTATTCTCCATATATATTGTATCTGCCAAAAGTTTGGACACATTCATTATTGGGTATTTCTATTTTTTCTATTACTATGATGGAACGTTGTAACCAAAACCATGTGTTATAGCAAAATAAGTATCATATTGTTGATTTTTTTAGTAGCTAACTTTTGCCTCAATGACGGTTTAACACAATCTTGGAATTCTTTGAAGTTTTAACCAGCGGCCTAATTCAGTCCAAACCATATCAGTTTGATTGAGGTCTGGTAACTGTGGAGGACAGGTCATTGTATGCCCCATCATCACTCTTCTCCTTGGACTTCCACTTAACTTCTGTAAAGTGTTTATATTGGAAACAATCTAAGGTAGAGTTAATTGCCGATTTCTAAGGCTGGTAAGGTATATCTAATAAATATATCCTTTGCAGCAGGTGTAACTGGATCTTCATTTTCTAGTGCTCATGTGAGCTAGTTTCACATTTTCCTTATTGACTGTCCAACATTTCGTAAAAGTAATGTGTGTGTTTTAGAAGCTAAATAAAGTACCACACCAATAACGTAAATAATAGTTCACATTAGATTTGTGTAATTATTCATTTTACCAGTAGATGTCAATGTTGTATAATTTACTGTCACATTTTTAGGTATTAACACATTGATGTATTGTTGCACCAACTTTTATTATTATAGCGTTTGCTATACTTTACAGATTTTAAAGTTCCAGGACATTATACATCTGTTCATTTATGCCAATGTAGGCGGTCAAGCTATATTTATTGTTAAGTAATTTAAAGTTGCCTATCATCATATCAAATGGAATAATACAATTCAGATTCACTGCATCCCTTTTTTATTTTACATGTCAGAAAAATTAACTAGAATCCAAGAGAATCTGTTTTTTAAATAACTGCTCATTATGAGTCAAATAAAAATATATTGGGTAATTCAACACTTTATTAAGTCATCAAATGCTCATTTCCTCACTAGATAATGTGAAGTCTTCCCAGCCTATTTATTTGCCATCACAGTTACTTTGAGTACATTTGGAGTAGGTAGCTCAGTGGTAAAGTGCATGGAGGAGTTGGTGTAGCTCAGTGGTAGAGTGCATAGAGGAGTTGGTGTAGCTCAGTGGTAGAGTGCATGGAGGAGTTGGTGTAGCTCAGTGGTAAAGTGCATGGAGGAGTTGGTGTAGCTCAGTGGTAGAGTGCATAGAGGAGTTGGTGTAGCTCAGTGGTAGAGTGCATGGAGGAGTTGGCGTAGCTCAGTGGTAAAGTGCATGTATGAGTTGGTATAGCTCAGTGGTAGAGTGCATGGAGGAGTTGGTGTAGCTCAGTGGTAGAGTGCATGGAGGAGTTGGTGTAGCTCAGTGGTAAAGTGCATGTATGAGTTGGTATAGCTCAGTGGTAGAGTGCATAGAGGAGTTTGTGTTGCTCAGTGGTAGAGTGCATGCTTTGTATGTATGATGTCCTGGGTTCAATCCCCAGCTTCTACCCAGGTCGCAGTTTCTCCCCAGTTTAAAAAACATATGTTCATCATGTCTGTTAATGGTCTGTACTCTGTAGCATGAGCCTACTGTTTATTAAAACAAGACAAATGGGAAATGTGGGTACTTTTAATAAAGACATTGTAAACATTTCATGAATAATTTGTAAATTATCTTTTTAACACTTCTGAAGGGCAAGACATTACAGCATTGGACTGAAAACACAACTACACTTTTACTTTAGAATAAATACTGCTTCCTAATTGATGATGTGTTTGAATAAAAACTAATAGCTACAGGGCCCATAATACACAATATAATCACAGAAAGATCCTAATGCTGGAAACCATAATTGGCAACAATAACAAATGATAAGGCCTTTTCGGAGTAATTTGTCCATAAATATGCTACAAATGGAACCACTACTTTTTATTGTTAAAAACATCAATACAAGTTATTAAAATATAAAACAGTAAAAAATAAAACATTAAAAAATAAAACATTAAAATAGTGATCCCAGATCACTAAATATTAAGACAATTCCATTTCCACAATAATGACAGTAACCTCATGCACAAAATAAAAGCAGTTCCCCACAAAATATTGAATCATGAATCATTTACAAAAGTTGGTGGTCAATGTATTCTGTCCTAGTACTGTACATACTGTCTGTATCTATAAAAGATTATAATCATGACTTTACGTTTCCAACCATCTTCATCAAAGGTTCTTCGTCCCAACAGTCTTGTGACTGAGTTTTTGTGTCTTCCAAAGTTTTCGGTGATGAAGGGGGCTTTGCCACAACATTTATCAACAGCTCGCCACTGGAATTCTCATCTACTTCTGGCGAATAAATAAACAGCATGAATATCAGAACTACATAATAATGGATAAGAGATCGAGGCCCCTAAATGATACAACTGCATTATTACAGCCAGCGGTTTGGTCCTAATCACAACAGTCCCTGAGGGGAAGGGGGTCCTGTGGTGTGGATTACTGTCTTACTGTCCAAGCCACCGCAGGGAGCCACTAGAGCGTGATAAACCAAGGAAATCCCCGGTGATTATATAAAAAAATGTTTTACCCTTATTTCACTGCAATTTCGTAATGTTAAATTCATGACTATGGCCTTGTCCCATCACAAACAACTCTACAGCAGGTTCATGCAAGTTGAAGATCAAGAAAATTCCCCCTATGCACATCTCAACAAGCCACCTGGATCCTTATCCCACTGCTACCACATGCGGAAGGCTGGGGAGAACACAAACCTTAGCCAACAACCCCGAGTGCCCTTGCTGGTGCCCACACAGACAACAACCTGCCCACCCTGGGCCTCCAAGGCATGCAATAACCAGGATTCAAACATCTGGCAACAATGTTGTAGCTGAACAGCGAGGCAGTGACCCCTGCACTAATCGGGGGCCCAATCAATAATCTATTCCAAAGGGGAACATATATCAAAATGACGTCTCACCTTCTCTACTTTCACATGCGTTTTCCACAGTGGCTCCGCAGTTATCTTCCAAGACTTGTCTAGTGTCACATCTTTCCAGAATAACCATCAGGTTCTTCATAGGTGGATGTTCCACCCTCATCATATTCAATAGCTCATTATCTGAGCTGTCACCTGAAGAAGCAATAAAAAATCGCCAATTTTTGCATAATACTCAACATAACCTATTATATAGTGCTTTTTATATGCTGTTGAAATCAATGCATGTTCACCTTCACTCGTGCTTTGAACAACTTTGTTACATCGTCTGTTGACTGCTTTGTGCCTAATGGCTGGTTTGGTCATCTTTCTGGATACCACTGTCTTTCCTGACACACTCCTCTTCTTTGCTGATGCCATGGTCTTCTTAACAGCATTAACAGGCTTTTTAAAGAATCGTATCAAGGGCTCGTCATCAGAAGTCGTCTCCTCCTCTGCAAATTTAAACAGGATGAAGGTACAGCATTAAAGTTTCGATAACCTAGACAGAACCTAGCGACAAATGTGCTTTTCAAAACATAGTACCTCTCGTTCTTTTGTTTTTCCTTAAGCAGTTGCCGTTGGATCCCTTAGTGACACACTGCTTTCGTGTTGTTCTTACATTCGCTTCCAACCGGGACGTCCTGCTCAGATTATTTAACGGCTCATTATCTGAGCTGTCATCTGAGCACCCTAATCACATGCAACCAGAAAACAAGCATACTGAGATAGAATCCACACGGAATATTGCCAGCGAAACCATACAGAAATTAGAAACTAGATATTCTTACCGATCCTCCGGTTGCGTTTAATGGGAACCTTACTGGTCTTTATAATGTCAGGAGTTCCTCTGGTTGTAGTGAGTTTCTTTTTTCCTGCCTGTTTCTTCATCTTATCAACCATCTTGCTTAGGGGCAAATCATTCGAGCTGTCGCTTGACGGTGAGTCTAGTTACACAGAAGAACATGTACACAATGAAGCGAAGGTGTACTCCCTGTGTTGGGAATGTCATTTATTCATGTCAATTACATTTATTAATACTAGAATTGAGAATCTTCTCACCTGTGCATATGTTATTAGTTTTTGTTTTTCTGACTTTACTCAAATCGTTCAGCTCTCTGCCTGTGTTGAAGGGTCTCTTTTTAAATGGCAATGATGTTTGTTTAGGGAGTCTTTTCATCATTTTTATCAAGGGTTCATCGTCTGAGCTGTTATAGGAATCCTCGTCTTGAGTTGAAACTATAATTACAACATAGACCAAACAAGTTGATATGTCTTTCTATTCTGAATAATTTTGTGTGTGTGTGTGTTGTAAATGAAAAGGGCATAGAAGGCGTTTCACCTGCGATCGTGTTTTTTGTCTTCTCTCTGCCCATACCAGTTCCTCTTCGGGGATTAGTATTCTCCGGGCGCTTTGCGGTGTTTTTTTTAAGTTTACTCAACAACTTTGTCAAGGGTTCATCATCTGAGGTATCGTCCAGCCCTTCACACACATAATAAATACCAACATATGAGAAACAGGCTATATTTTTTAATTGGTTTAAAGGTTTTTACATCAAGGTGTTGTATTGTTTATCCTACCAGAATCTTCTTTAGTGATAGTCTTTGACTTGAGGTTCAGCTCTTTTGTATCCCGCGTCTCATCCGGTTCATTATTGGTCTGGGACTTCTTTAATAATGCAATCAATGGTTCATCATCCGAGGAAAGGTCATTTAAGGATCCTGATGGGACAGCTAGAAAAACACGTTAAATCAATGTAAACAAATATAATGAAACCGCTATCAGCTATTATATTCAATTAGAAAGCTAGGTTAGAGATGCATACGTTATTTACCTGTGGGTATCGCCACCATGGCTGCCATTTTTGCACAAGTCAAAGTATAATTTTATGAGGTAGCTAGATACATCCTGGAATAACACATGCTTATCTTGTCGTGTAATTATAGGCTAAATTGTCTTATGAAAGTGTAGCTAACCAATAACAACAAACGTCAAAAGGTCGACCTGTCAACTGCCTTCTTTAAGAAAGATGTATATCTTATGTTTACAATTGCTAGAAGGCGCGGTGTCGCTTTCTGATGACGTATTTTATATGGTCTAACCGCGTTTGCAGTATAAAGGTTCACATACAGCTGATTAGAAAATCATTGAGGTTTTGTAATCTTTTGTTTGTAGGCCGATGGGTTTATTTATTTAGTACGCGTTCATTCAACGTTGACATTCAAACAGAACATGATGAACATGACATAAAGGAAAAAAGATTTAGGTTGCTGTTGCAATCTTGTTGTAGCTTAATCCTTAAAGCTCAATTACTTAGTATGACATTTTCCCAACGTTTTGCAAATACAATTTAAGTACCGACGATACCAACGGTCTTAACACGAACCTGCCACGGGTTAAAGACTTACGGTATTTAGTATTTTAACAAAGGTAAATATTCAGGCCAAGTTATTCCCTGAAACATTAATTATAACGAAATCATTCAACATTATTAAACAAGAAAAGTGCTAATGCAAAATGTACACATTTTGTTTAAATTAATTAAGCATAGACCATTATTACTTTGAAAGCTAACTGTGCATTGTAAATACACATAGAAACTGTAAAATCACTTCATAATGTGTGCACAACATTGTTATAAACCTCATTTTATAAATATTAAGGAAAATGGCAAATATCCATATGCAACATTTTGTCCAATTGTCCTTCAAAATTAATTGTTCAGGCACATCTGCTGCAAGTCCTTAATTTCTTAATATAGTGATCCTCAACTAAACAGTATGTGGGTCATATTGAACTGAACAAAAACAGAACCATAACAGCGCAGTATTTGAAAAAGCAAAGGTAATCTTACATGCAAAAAGTACACAAACTGCTGGAAAACACCACTTAAAAGAGTAGTGATTGACACTTATTAAGAAAACTATCGCTCTTCAACGTGTCTTCATGCTTGTATTTTTAGACTCCCAGCTCACAGTGACAGAGTTACAAAGCTGCGATTTTACTCGCTTCTCGGACGCCACTCAAGTAGGCCCCTGTTACAGTCTGAGGAAAGTGCCTGTTTGTTGCCTAGAAACAGAAAGAAATCCATTTTAAAAAATGCACTCTCAAAGATACTCTGTGAATACCTGTGCCCCTATTCATAAAGTAATACAAGGGTAGGGATACTGTTTCAGGATCAGTTGTGCTTTTCTGATCACAATGAATGAGATTACATGGGGCAGCCCTGTCCTAGATCTGTATTCCTAGCAAGCAACATTTTTTGAGTTTGTGTCCTGTAGCAATAGATTGGGGAGACAAATGAAATGGCTGGATTCTCACCTCGCCAGCAAAGAACAATTTTCCTTGTACGTCTTCAGCGATTATGTCATAGGCCTCCCCACTGCCACCAGTCTTCACAAAGCTGTATGACATCTGAGACCACCTGTCTCTACTCCACCGGGTCACAAAGTATTTCACTGGCTCTGGGACCTCCTGGCCAAAGAAATGGGGGAAAAAATGGGCACAATACGACATTCTGTTGTTTTTAATAATCAGTTAAAAATCCCATGTGTGGTAATGTTGCTTTCATTTACAGGACACGATAGCGCTGATCCACGTCATTAAGAACATTGACCATTCACTGTATATTTTAAAAATGAAAGATTCAGATAGATATATTCTCTTCATGGGGTGATATTGATTCATTACCTGCTCTTTAAAGAGGTCACGCAGGACCTTCAGGCACTGATCGGCAACATCTTTGTCCTCCATGTCTCTGATGGAGGTCACAGCTTCCCCAGTGACTACGGACATCAGGACACTACGTTTTCCCTGCAGAATGGGCCATTGTTAAACCACTGTTCACCTGACAGGCCTGAACATATTTCTGGGTTACAGAGTAACCATGGTTACATGTGTTGGTATCTAACCTGTGGATCCATGTCGTAAAAAACACTGAACATCCCTCTCTTGTCAGGACTGGGTGGAATATGACCAAAGTAGTCTGCTCCTTGAATCTTGCTGTCCCAAAAGCGATATGGGAACTGGAGAGCAACCTGAAGAATAAGAATGTTTGCTAGCAAATCAACAGGATGAACCCATTTCATTCAAAACCCACCAAAACACGTTGAGGCGCTAAACCACTACCTTTTCAATGAAACCTGCTCCCAGACTGTGAATGGCTTTTAGCTTCCTCTCTGGAAGAGCAGGGTTGATCTTAATGGTATTATTCTGAAGTAAAGTCAATGGGACTGTCACCAGAACCTATAAGTGAACAAAACACAATTCAAGACAACTCTCTTTTACAAACAATCACATGAAATAAGTCGTGCTGAGAAAAACAAGTCCTTACCTTCTGTGCTGTCCACTGAGTGCCATTTAAGGATGTAACTATGACAACATCCCCTGAGTAGTCGATAGCTTGCACCTACAATTAAACAGTTAACCGTTATGGGAAATATTCAAGAGGAACCTCTCACTTGTGTCTTGCTCTCCAGTAGGACCAGCATTAGATGTGAGGACAATGTTACCATGGTGAGGTCTCCTTGACAGCCACGCTGATCAGTCGTTTTTTTTCTCAACCTACTAACATTTCCATCAGCCTAACAGAAGTCTGACCACTGTGCGTGAAAAAACGAATCAATGTTGTCTGACTAGAGACATGTAATTTCAGCTGCCTGTCATGGTACAACTCCCACTGAAAACCAAGCATCACAGATATAGATGAAACACGCGTGTCGGTTTTGTTGTATATTAAACCAGCCATGGCCGAAATGCACTTTGAACGGAGATGCTTCGTTGAGCATACTTTTTGGTTCAGTGTAGAGAAAACCATTGCATAATAAAAAAGTGGCTAACCGGGGTCTTAACGTGGATGTCGAGGCCCTCAGCCAGCTTGTTTAGCACAGAGGAGTAGCCCTCAGTCAGCAGTGTGTGGTCTCCTGAAAACTGGGCGAAGAACTCATTGTGGTCCCAGGATCTAGCAGACACCTCCAAACACCAAAACAAACAGACAATTATAATAAATAATTTAAGGATTATAGAAATGACAATATGTTCGTATCTCTTCTTATAGTAATGTTATAACAAGAGCTCGGCCTTAGCTCAGACCTGGTCCAGTGAGCTCCCACAGGCATACTCCAAGTTGCTGAGATGGAACTGAAGCACTTTCTCTTCCAACTCACTGAACTGGATCCCTGACTCCTGAAGAAAAGTCTTGTAAACCTCCTGGATTTTCTCTGGAAGTAAAAACGATGAAATGAAACAGTCCAGTTTCTTAAATCATTATTTTGTACAGCATTCATTTGTAGACGTTAGCAAATCATTGAAAGGGACTCTTTTGGGGAGTACTAATTTTTAATCACAGACAAATATTCACGTAATCACAGTGAAAGTTCACTAGACGACGTGTAGCACCTCCTAGAGCAGCGTCTTGGTTTTGAGACTTGTCCTTCCTCCACTCGGAAACCACGTCCAAGATGGCGTTGAAATGGAAGTCCATGCGCTTGTCAATGGCTGGATCTGTGGCACTACCTCCCTCCTGGAAGAGGTCACACCTCTCTCCCAGTTTGTGCATTTTCATATTCAACTGCAACAAAACATTACCGTGACGGCAGCTTGAGTATAAACCAAATGACCAAAAAAAGATGTAATCATGATTTGTGACATAACATTTGGATTTGTGGAGACGTAGCAGCGATTTGTGTTCGCGCTGGAACCAGAAAACTCACCTGCTCGCTCATTAGGGCGATGGGGTTGTTCACACATCCATTCACGATCTGTGCGCCCCGACCCACAGTGATGCCGCCCAGTGATGTGTCGTCCCACACGCGCCCTCCAATCCGCTCCCTCGCCTCGAGAACCACAACCTGTGATTGGGTCAAACAATAGAGGTCAACAGTCATAAAGAAAACATGGCCACAGACATCAGCTAATCACTCACTGTTCTGTCAAAAGACAAGTTTCCTTAAATCCTGTTAAGGTTACCTGCATGCCAAAGTTTTGTAGTTGTCGTGCAGCTGCCAGCCCCGAAGCACCAGCTCCAATCACAATAACGTTCTTCTGCGTTGACAAACAACATTAGATACAGACCAAGGCAACAGGATGAGATACAGACCCACACAACAATATGAAATACAGACCCAAAGAACAATATGAGATACAGACCCAAACAACAAGATGAGATAGACCCAAACAACAAGATGAGATACAGACCCAAACAACAAGATGAGATACAGACCCAAACAACAAGATGAGATAGACCCAAACAACAAGATGAGATACAGACCCAAACAACAAGATGAAATACAGACCCAAACAACAAGATGAAATACAGACCCAAAGAACAATATGAAATACAGACCCAAAGAACAATATGAGATACAAACAGAGCCAGGTGGTGGTTGGTAAACAGTGAGAAGAGCCACCTGGAAACACTCACATTGTGGTAGCGTTCTGGAAGCAGGGCCCGTTTCACAGACAGTACGCCAGTGTTGATCAGACCCTTCCTGGTCATGAAGTGTAGCACCCTGTCCATCTCCTGAACACAGCGGACACGCACCAGCCCCCGCACGTTGATGTGGAGCGCACACTTCTGGGGAGTCAGCACCTCCTTCATGTGACAGGAAGGGAATAATACCATCATAAACATCACCATCATCAACAACAACAGGCCCTGGTGTGTTTTAATTTATGGTGTATCCATTACCATCCTGTCATCTGATTGGCTACTCACACTGCCCCAATTTCATTTACCTACTATCATTGTCTCTCTTTGAAGAGATCTATTATTAGATGGCTGGCTGGTTATGTGAAATACCATGCTGAAAAAGGTGGAACAATTACCAATTATAGAGTGTAGTAACACTACCAGTTATCATTTGTTACCCTTATATCACCAAGTCGACTGAGCCATTAGTGCAAACAGCACAATGTTTTAGTTACCGATTTGAAGCTCTAATCGTTAGCCTTCCTGCAGCTAGCAGGTGTAGATTGTGTCTGAGTACCTTACAGTCCCTGTGCCAGTAGGCCAAGATGAGGTTGCGCAGTGCCAAGTACATGGTGGGGTCACGGGAAAACTCTGGAAACTCATAGAGCTCATCCAGCTCCATCATATCTGGCCGCACGCACAACGCCTTACCACACTCATTGGGCTGGTAGAAGGGCTGAAAGTATGGAGACAGCCCTGGAACTAAACACAAAGTCCATGTTCAACTGACCAGAAATTGACGTTTTTATTTTATTTAAATGGCGTAGAAAATTTGAAAGAAAAACATCAGATATTAAAGATGCATTCCGTATTTTAATGCACAGCAGATTCTACAACTGTTGAGCAAATCATGACAAATCCCAAACGGGTGAGTAGTAAAACCCAAATGATGAACAAAAACACGGGACCCGTTCTGGCTCATTGCCATCACGTTCAAAAGTTCTAAATGATATTGTTCTAAAACTCTGGATGCCATCTTTAACTTGTTGCTGATATTACTTGTTCCTTAGCTCAGGGACCTCTGCACAGTGTCGAGCCCTGACTGAGGGCTCAGTCCTCTCCCCATCCAGGACTTACTTTGAGGCGGGATGGCTCTGCAGTGCTCCGCCCTCAGCTCCGCATGAGAGAGGTTGCTGGTGGACCCAGAGGGACTCATGCCCACGCAGTCAGGATAGTAGGCAGTGAGGAAAGGGCTGGCTGGGCTATCCTTAAACAACGGAGGCAGGATCAGCATGGAATGCCACCAGCTATCAATCACCTCAGCCACTCTCTGTGAGACGCAACAAGAGAATTAGAATGAGAATCAGGCAAATCGTGTAAAAGGGACACTTTTTGATTCTGCAGATATACTATCAACTCCATGATCCTAAGTATTTTAAAGGGTCATATTGAGATGCGCTGACCAAATCTTCTGGAACACAGCACTGGTCTGGTCCTTCTGTCTGTAGAAACACGTAAAATTATGACACAATAAGCAAATGTCAATTAAGGTTGATAATCACTTTTTTTTTCACTCGTTTATTTTTACCTTGACATTGTTGAACTTAATACCACAGCGATAAGCGGATGCTAACGAGGCGGTGAGTTGGATGTCCTTGGTCAGCTGACGCCATTTCCCACAGTCTGGCTTGGTGCATCGGACCTAGAAAAAAATTAACCGTGTGCGAATGAGGTCGAAGTTCATGGTTTTGAAAGGATGTTTGATTCTCTTACCCAGTATGGAAGCAGTTGGTCGGCCATGAAAGCTTTGAGACTGGGCTCACTTTTCCCATTACTTGTCCACACTCTTTTCCAGGACGCATACTTCTCATAGCCATCTTTGTGACTAATTAACCAAAAGAAGATATCAATAATATATTCAGATTATTTACAAAATGACAATTTTTGTTTATCCATTGCCCCTAAACATACCTTCGGTAATAGTGATCAAAACACTCATTGCAAAAGTGCTCCCCACAGGACAAATGGTACCATCGTGAAGTGTAGCCATTTTTGGCGCACCTGAAAGAGAGACAGTGAGCCGTTACTAAGCCAGTATGATGGGATGTCATCGTCTCTCAAAACCTAGAAACGGCATCAATAGGATGATACATACCTTTCTGAGGCACTAGCAAAGCAAACGGGGTATGTGGCAGAGCATCCAGCCTTCTCACACTTCCTGTATTTTTTCTCTGATTGGTCCTCTTCCTCCTCTGTGTCTGTGGCTTTTCTTTTAGTCTGTAATCCAATGACAGATGGAGGGATTGGGCTGAGGTATTTGCCTTGTAATGGGTGTGGCATTCATGGAAGTGAGTGAGAATGACTGAGTGAGTGAGAATGACTAACGAAATGTGATTTCTCACAAAACCACACAGTCCCAAACTTGCTAGAAAAATGTCTTGAGCACTGTGCCAAACTGAAGTGACACATTACTATTATGGTGCACAGCTACCTGTCCAGGTGGAGGATTGTTGCAGCGTTTTACTCTGACGTTGACCTGTCGACCAGAAGACCGAATGGAGGACTGACTGTCCCCGGACGACTCCATTGCTGTCTGGCTTTTCTTGACTCGCCGTGCACATGAAACATTCCCTGTACAACCTGTAATAAATCACAGTGCTGCATGTTAGATTGTGGTGGTGATCTCTATAAAAACATGTTATCGATATTAATAGTAACAGACATTGATTGATACTCAAATATATACTCTAATTGCTGCCCCGTACAAACAGATGCCTGCAAAAGAGACCTGTCCTGTGACCAAGATGTTAGCTAACTTAGCTTACTAGTAGTAGCTGGCTAGCTAATACCAGAGCAATCAGACAATGCCGTCAGTATGTGGATATAGCGGGTTAACCTGCATCTGTCAGCATTGCCGACTGTGCTTTTTCACTCTGATTCAGGGTGTGTTCCTTTGTTCGAGACTATTCATGACACATTTTCTATCAATATGTGTGTATATATATGTTGTTGTTATTTTCTAGCGAAAATGAAGGCGAAACTGACAAGCTGTCACCGTAGAGATGATTAGAGGACATGAAACGCAGAAAGCGCGTTCTAGCATAGACATCGACAGAACATAACACGTAGCATTTTTAATGTGGCCAGCTATAGTTCGAACCACAACTCCAACAACACAACTACTGGGTAGTTATTAGGCAACTCCAACACCTTCACCTATCCAATCCGGGCCGCAGCAGAATTATAGTGGCCCTTAAAGGCCCGGTTGTAACAGATAGATTACATGTAACTGTTCTTTAATATAATGTTATATAACTGCCTACATTTATTTTTTTATTACAAATATTGTACATGCATTACATGGACAATTGTATGCAAAAAGAAGGGTTAGGCTCATAGATTTTCTAGAATCAAACTGCATTACTGGTGCCATGGAAAATAGTGTTCTTTCAATCTCTATGGCTCTTACATAAAGAAATACTTCCGGTGTGTTACAACACGATTGTAGCCATATACATAATATTATTATGTCTATGGTTGTAGAGGACGGTACTGCATAGACATAATAAATATTATATATTATATGTATTATATATTATATTATTATATCATATTATTATGTCTATGGAATAGTGGGCGTTATTTATGCCCGGTTCTTTTTGGCGTCTTGTTCTTGCTGTAGTAGTAGGCAGATTACCATGGTAACGGATACACGCGCAGGTAGATGGGTGAGTCAGAGTCCAGCCAACACGTCAACAGAAGGTGTTTATCAAAGACTGAGAACAAATGTCATTAATTTATTCGATGTAACGTTATGTACAACTACAACTAGCTGTAAATCCTCAGTACAAGCGAAAGTCTGTAAAGGAGTCTGTTTCGTTCAAATGCATTTGCAATGCTCGCATCGGAGGCTGCAATGACAAGAAGTTATTTGAAAACTTCAAGTGGATCTAAAGCCAATGTGCATCGAAAAATACCGGCGATTCCCTTGATCAAACAATTAACAAAATACAAGGACAAACAAGAAAAACAGGAGGTAGCTAAAGTACATCTTTAAGAATATATATCTTGCGTTGAGGTTAAGCATTTTATTTGAGGTTTTGAATTAATTAATGTTAATGCATTAAATTCATTCTGTGCTTTTTTAGGTTGTTGCTAAACCTATTGAACTCAGTCGTGTGATACATCTTATGGAGGATCCTTTAACAGTAAGTGATCAAATACTCGATAATAAATTATTCTTGTATTATATGGTGTATTTACAATGGGATATTTATTTCTCTTTCTCAGAGTACTTTGAAAGAGAGACACATATTTGTGTTGAAGAAAGTAGTGAAGAGATGTCAAAACGGATTTGTATCCTTACCTGGCTTCAATGAAATATACTGGTGGCACTAGCTGGGGCTTGATTTTGTATATTTTTCAGAACAGGATGTGAACTCTTCTGAATCTAAACTCCTAACTATGTATTGGATATAATAAGGCCATGTTGTTAGGTAATGTAATTTCCAGTTGAACTCCCTAGATTCCAATTAACAGAACGTTTATTTTTGGTTCAGCATTTTTCTTCTTATTATAAGTATGACACATTGCTAGTCTCCATGGAGTGTTTTTCACCAGGATTATAATCATTTATGTCTGTGTCGTCAGTCCAGAGAAGGCAGGCTAGTTTCTTGCATACTTATTATGTCCTTAAAATTAATTGTCAAGCTTTTGAAAGAGCTGGCTGATGTTTTTAAGATTTTAAATCTTGTTGCTGAGAAGTCCAAAGATCACCCTGAATATACTTCGGTGCTATGTAACTTACTGAATATTTTCCGGTAAGAATCCCAAACGCCTATTACTGATTATTCAAACATAAGACATACAAACACATTGTTGATTTAATTTCTGAATTTGTGTAATATTATTTTTAGGCTGCCTTTCTTAAAGGAGAAGACCTCTGATGAATTGAACTATGCACAGTCCGTCAAAGAATCCATCTCTCAGTTGGGTATGCAACGATGAAGAGTTAAGACAAGCAGTCATTGTCATCCAGAATAACCTACTAATTCAATTTGTATGCAGGCTTCCTGATGAGAGTGCCACATGCCGGAGTAAGAAACCAAATTTGCAACTCCATTATATCCTTCTACAGCTCAGTGACAGCCAAACACAGTGCGGATGGTATGTACAGTGTTTCAGGGCCTGCCACTGCCTCTCACATCACTCACAGACACAACAGATTCTCTAAAATATTAAATCAAAATTTTCACAGGTGTGTACCACCTATTGTAACTCAACTAAATACGCAGAATGTTTGCTGTTGTGTAATATCCTTCATCAGGACTCCACCCTACAAGCCCAGGCTACAGAGTCCAGCTGTTGGAGCAGAGTGGACTGGCTGAGACTCTTGTCCTGTCCATGACCCTCTTGGAGCATCAGCGTACTGTCCAGCTCCAGGTTCTACACACTCTTCAGATGCTCTCCAGCTCCTCTGGTAAAATAAGATACGCTATTCAACAATGAATATCCATAAAGAACCGGTCTGTATGTGTCCCAAATTGTAACTTACTACATATAGTGTAGTTCTCCTTACTGCCTTTATAATTTTTTTATTCAATGAATTAGGTATTGGGAGAATGTAACTACTCTTTAAGGAAGAAGCAATCTTTTTTTTTTACTTACAGTTGACCTCTGTCAAAAGCAAGATGTTTTTAAAGTTATATTTTCATAAATTCATTAGCTTAACTTACATGTTGTACATGATGTTTTTGTTTCCAGATGTGAACTGTAGCTTAATGCTAAAGGCACGGGGAGCACAGCGGATCTGCCTTCATATGAACGAGCCAGACCCATCAGGTCAAATCTTATTCCGTTCCTCTGAGATTCTCTGGAACTTGCTGGAGAGAGGTTCCAAAGAGGAGGTCATATATCAGCTCACCAACTTGGACTGTATCATGTATGCAGCTTTTACCGCACTTTCTGTTTTACACTTTCAAGAGCATGGTCACATTCTTTAAGACTGAGGGCATTAAACAGTAATTCACTTGCAGAAAGGTTTTCTACCAAGTGACACATTTTATATGTAGTGCGTGAAGACACGTGAATTATTAAGACTGTTATTTGTTTCAAACATAGGGCCCTGAAAGAGGCTTTTTTGCACCAGCTGGTGAATGGCGTTCGACAATATGATCTTCAACTCAGAAATGACCTGCTTGTGATCATAAGTCTCGTAGCGGAAAAATCCGAATCACCACTCATTGTAAGTGTTGTCTTACGAAGTCACTACGTACATCTCAATAATGTCCCACCTGGTGCACCACAACATTAAATGAATGTCGTTAAGATATTCCTCTCATCAATGTGTGTACTCGTTTACAGGAGAGTCTGCTTGCCAAGCAGCTCCTTCTTTATGTTACATTTCCAGAACGTAAGCCTCTTTTTCTTTAGTCGTGATTGTGCAATTCTGACTCATTTTAATTTGAATTAACTCTTTTTATATTCTTTGATATTATTAGTTAAAAGTCACAACCCATTAGTCCGCAACCTCAAGTTGTCCTTTAGAAATGAAGATTTTGAAATGAAGGGGTTGCTTCTAAACCTGGTCGTTGTCATGTCAAAAAACAAATCTGCTCTACAGGTGAGTAACTTACAATCTCCCAAAGTGCACACATCATACTTTCTGACCAATTCATTTTTAATAAGAGATGAACTAGAACTTTATATGAAATGTTCATGTCCCTCAGCTGTTTAAAGAGGGCCGTGTTGTCCTGGCCCTGCTACTTCTGGCGAAGCCCACTGCTGCTTTGCTTACAGGCCCGCCTGGGCCAGGCAATTGGACCTCCGTCCAGCAGGAGGCGCTGCAGTTACAGGCTCTGGCCACTTTGGCCACCTTGGCTCCACTGATGGTAGATGACTACATGACCTGTCATGGAAACACCAGCTTACTGCTGCTGCTGGAGTGGTGCACTGAGCAAGGTGAGGAAAAAGGACACATCTGGTTGTTAGGAAAAAGCAAAAACTCTCCAGTATCTTTTACCATTTTCATGTCCTATAAAGTATGCAATACTTTTATCACAAAGCCCAGGACTACATTCAACCATGCACTGCCAACGCCATTGTAAAACTACTCATTTCCTTTTGTATCTCCCTCGAGTAGGGTTTTGACTATGTCCTTGATTAATTTACTTTCACAAAATATTTCCTGGCCCCAAAAAGGTTTGTCAACCATGACCTTGTTGTTTTGGCCAAACAGATTCCTACTTTGGACAGGGCCATTGTTTCCATGGCACTGGAGGGAGGGGCAGTAAGAAGGCTCAGATGCGTTACTGTGTTAGGTTGCTGAGATCCATGACGTCCCTAAGCAACAAAGCAATTAATCAGGACCTATTTGATCAAGGAGCCATCAGCCAGCTTCTAGGTAATTACAAACGAAACCTCGCCTTCTGGAATATTACTGCTTTGTTGGGGATTATTTCAAATAGAACAATAAACATCCATACAGCATTTATAACAATGTACTACTATGGAAACACATTACATTAGAGTTGGATTACATATATGCAAGCTTCACCAACCTTGTTAAGGGCAATTATTTGTGAACATTTGTGTATAATGTTGACCGTAACTTCCTCAGGCATCATAATGCAAATGGATGGGAATCCTGATGAAGAAGATGTTTTCACCTTGGAGATCATGGTTAATATTCAGCTGATCCTGTCAGCACTCTGCGAGAACGAACAACATAGAAAAGTAATATTATAATGAACGTTGATGACAACATTTTCAAAGAGGATTAATAGAGCATAATTGTAAAAAAATATATATCTGACACACTATTGTATGCTTCAGGAACTGTTTGGAGCTGAAGGAGTAAAGATGGCAGTGCATTTCCTCAAGATGAGCCCAGAGAAGTTTAACAGTGGTCTGGGACACAACAAACTCATTCTCTCCACTGTGGATTGTGTCTGGTTAGTTAATTAAAGAGGGGTTTCCTTCTTAGATTTACATTTAGTTAAAATCTTGGGGTACTGTGGACAGCAGTGCAATAGGCCAGCATAGTCTGGGTTTGTGGGGTTAGAAATCCATTATGCGTTGTAATCACTCCAAATGGTAGTCTGCAATGTCATATGAGAAAAGCCTACCCTCTGGCGCATACGGATTCTGGTATTATCGTCCTGGTTGTGCAGCATGACAACATTCCGGCACCGGATGTGCTCAAGAGGACACACATCTTGCCCTTGACTGTCCTCAACCTCATTGCAGTAGAGCTAAAATGGGATAATTCCAAATAGGAGGAAAAATATGAGGAGAGGTAAAAAAAAACACGTTTAACCAGAGTGACTAGATGTACGTACGGGACCCCCGTGGGAATCCAAACAATAAACCAGGCTTTGCAAGCATTTGTGACTATCGTATCTTCTTAGTGAGCTTTTCTTTTACTGCAGGTCCTGTATCGTCGGATGCTATACCACCGAAGATGTGTTTTTGGAAAAAGAAGGTGTTTTCCTTCTGCTTGACTTGCTTAACGTACGTCTTTTTGTTTTTTTCAACGAAGCACTTTTGATTAAGTTACATCATTTCACTCTAGCACTAGATTGATTTCTGGACTTCTATCATGCAGTCAAGCCCTAGAAACATGCACTATGTTGTCCTTGGCACCCTGTTGGAGCTGTGTGATAACCCCAAGACCATGTCTCACGTCCTGGCCTGGAAGGGGCCTAACGGCCTGTCCACCCCAGAGCTCCTCCTACAACTCTGGAGACAGGAGGAGGCAGAGATGGGGGTGAGAAGAGACCTGTATGGAAGAATCACAGGTGAGTCAATGGTATCCCTTAACAGGGTTTAATGACAGTTAGATGCTTTGCAGTTAGCGGAATAGTTTTTGTACGTAAAAAAAGTTATGGAAATATTATATTTAAAAAAAAAAAAAAAAGTTAACCATTTTAAACTTATTATTTAAAGTGTTTTACTTTTATACGTCACAACTAGATCCAAAGAAGCCAATTTTGTGTTGCTACCAAGAAGATGCCGTTGCCATGGTTTCGCTCCCCGCTGACAGACCCAGCGCTTCAGTAATGGACGTGTCAGAGAATCTGCGCTCTAAAATTCACTCTGTCTTCTGTAAACTTGGTATGGAACAACAATTTTTTTCCATGAATGATGGATTTCGGTATAAAATCTTTACAACCATGTTAGGGTTTTGCAAGTGTAATGAAAAACTGTGTTTTAACATTGGGAAGTTTTGGTAACACTGTCTGAATGAATCTTGTGATTCTAGGTTTTGAAAGCCTGCCTGGGTTGTCAACGGAGGATTATATCACTGTTAGCATCGTGACCAGATATCTAGACTTTAAGGTGAACTTTGTTTCTTCGTATTACATTTTTTTCATGTTATTCAGATTGGCAATCAGTTAGAGGGGGTACAGAGGGACGGGAGACAGAGACGTTGAGCCCTTACCTCCTGTGGAGATTTGTACACATCCATGGATACCGGAGAGTATTACCGCTAGACCTAAGGCCTAGTTTTTACTCTCATCCTAAAATGTAAATGTAAAACAGGGCCCATCGCACACCAAAAGTGTCCCCAAAAGTGACCCCAAAAAAGCTTGTGCAGGAAACTGAAGAAGAAACTAAAAAGCTTTTTAATTTGTTAGAAAACACATTCTGTGACTCATTTGAATGGGTACTGGTAGTTGTTAAACTACCAAGAAAAAGTAATTAAACAGAGAGTGAACGCTGTCCCTGGAGGTTGGCGAGGTGTGGGATGAGGTCGCCAGAGAGCTATCCCTGGAGGAAGTGAGGCCAGTGACCCCGGACCAAGACGCCCTGGATGCCATTGCTAAGTTGACCGAGGACACGGCTAGGAGAGTCATCGCCGAGCAGAGCACCATGCTGGAGGAACAGGAGAAAAGGGATGCCAGTGAGGAGAAACACATGTACACAGAGGTGTGTGTGTGTCTGTGTCTGCGTGTGTGTAGTCAGTCACCCTAATGTCTCTCGGGGGTCTAATGCATGTCTTGCTAAACTATTGTTTGTTTCTGCATGTTGCAGATAATGTCCAACTGGAAACAGCAAGAGCTTACAGCTCAGTCATGGGAGAATTTCGTGGCAAAGACCTCAAACTACAAGATTTTAAAGGTTAGCCTGTATCTTACTCTTGTTATTAGCCACACTTTGTATAATTATTTGTGGGGAAGACATGGTGATTGATTACTTTATAACTTTCGATCACAGGAGACAAAAGTGCGTCAGGAGAACTCTATTAACATGTCCCGGCCGAAACCAAAACATGAGGAAGCTATTTTCCATCCCACACAGATCCCTGGTTTACAAACTACAGTATGTAATTGTCATAAAGATATTGTGCTATGCTATATTGGTGATAACAGGACCAAATGTATTGTACTTTTTTGACAAGACAATTGTCATGATTGCGTTGTTGGTCTTAAATTCTCTCAAAATGGATTTTACATATAAAAAATGTTCTGTGTGTGTTTTTGTGTTGTTTCAGACATTTTCTGGGCGGGTGATAACTGTAGAGAGTACACCAGCCAAGCTGACCGGAGGGCCCCTGGACCATTCTGAGCTGGCCCTAGAGAAAGTGGCCATCCTTGGGGAGCCCTGAGGCCCCCCTGTGTTTCAGGACCCAGAGTATTTCAAGATTGTATCAGTGAAATAAATACTCTGGCTTACCTCAGTGTTTTTTGTTAACTACAAGTCTTACATACTGTGGGTTGTTAGATTGAGATGGATTAATTCTTGTCCTTATGTTCAATCTAGCTTGAACAAATTACAGTAATACCTGTAGGTTGAAATGTATACTGTATGTCTGTGCTATAGGCAGATTTTTTGTTAAATATTTAAAAGAACACTGTAATGTTGTTTTGTCTTTGTGTCTCTGATTTTTTTTTGGTAAATTTATTCATATTGAAATATGTGTGTAATTATGGACTGGACCAATAATGGACTGGAGGTCAGTTCATTGTGACCCAGTGTATAAAATGTTTTTATTGTGTGGTTATAGATACTGTACATTAAACTGTGGTGTGCTTAGGGTTGTGAAGTAATTTCTTATTCAATAGTTTGAAGACCCATATTAAAATAGTGTATACATTGCAATCCTGGTACTGAAGAGTTTTGGTTGTAAGTTAATTTCTATATTTTTTTACTATGACAAATGATCTTGAGGAATTCCTTTTTTTGAACATATTTACTTCATTCTTCATTTTTGTAGTTCTAATGGTATATCGACATCGGCATTTAGAGGCCCATTATCGCGAGCATCAGTTCTCTGTTCCATGGGCACTTGTTTGCCAATAAAGTTTATCATTAATTTCAAAAGGCTAATTGGCCATTAGAAAACCCCATGGCAAGGCCGAAGAAGCAGTCAGCTGGTCTATAATGGAGGGCCAGCACAGTCACTGGACTTTTTCTATTCAAACTAATTTCATGTAGGTTTTCTTCATTTGAAAACAAAGACATTTCAAAGACATTTCTATGAGACCCCAAACTTTTGAATGGTAGTGTATTACCAGTAGTGCACTGGCATCTGGCATCTGCTGTTGGTAATAATTCCTCAGTTTACTGAGTGTGCAGGCTGATAGATGAAGTCATTGAAGATCACACAATCAGTGTCTTGTAGTCTACCTTCCCATCCCCCAGTGAATTGACTGGTCTTGTTGTGGCCACACTAAATGTGCCAAAAACACAATTCTGCCGACTATGAACAAAGACTACTCAACCCACACAGAACATGGTCAGCATCAGGTGAGGACGGGGATGAGACATAATCTTTGGTTAAGAAATATTGTTTGTAATTTTACAGAGTTGGATGTATGAAGTTTAAAAAAAGTATAAATGTCATGATACTTCTACGGGATTAAAGTGGACATGCAATAACGCAAAACGCCTGTTACAGAACCATCTTATACAAAGAGACTTCCATATGTGACATCCAATAAGCATAAAATATCTCCGATCTTATACACAGAGACTTACATATGTGACATCCAATAAGCATATAATATCTCTGATAACAACATATTAGTCACCAGTGTTATTACAGTATGTAGTGTTATTATATGTTGTCATAATCAGTCCTCATTAAAAGGACTTCCTGACGGAATCAATGAAGGCTTATTGCGATGTTTTCATTTCCTGCTGGATTGGGTCCTCTTTTGGCTAGTGCCTCGGGTCTTCTTCCATGTTACATAAAGCACTGCAGCACATTAACACACATAGTTCTTCAAGCGTGTGCTGCACAGAAGCACACTTCCCTCTCTTGTCCTAGCATTCTTTTTGAGTGGATGACAGGACAGAATCTGACAGGCCAAGGCTTTTATGTAGTGCGGGCATATGTGTGTTTGTGCGGGACTGTGTGTCTGTGTGTTCAGCCAGACTGAGCCCATTGGATGGGACAGGGGGCTACAAAAGGCCTGGGGCACACAGGATCTTCCTCAGTATCACAGGCTTCCCCTGATGGTGCCTGGGCGTTCTAGTGTTTCTGATGGTGTTTCTGCATTCTTTGGCTGCTGCAGGGATTAGGGAACTACCAGGATTTCTTTGGATGCGGTCTTGTCCTGAATAATTGATTGTTTTCACTCCCTAGGATGTGAAATATATACAGTGAGGTGATGTTTTGGGTTTCTTCCACATTTTTGATTTTAGTAAGCAGTTAGTTAATTGTTTTTTGTGGGACCTTATTTCATGAATATTGCTGCTTATTCATATTGTTAAAACTAATAATTTGCTTGACTCCAGCGTACCATGTGTCTTTTGAATGTAGGACTAATTGATTTATTTGTTGTTTAAGAACTAGGGCGCCGGTCTAAGAACCAAGTCACAGGACAGTGGAACATTTGATAAAAAATAAGTTGTCGGCAGGATTTGTGTACTTTTTGTGCTTGAATTTTCAACTCCTGTACTGATTTGCAACATGTATGTATGTATGTATGTGATATTCTAAAAATGTGTTCTATAGAACGTGATGCTGGGTTATGTTGACCAGGAGTTCAGTTACTTTTTTAGAATATGTGGTAGGCTTGATTCTATGTTTAACCTGGCCAAAATAAATCTCACATACTGAAGGCCTACAACGCATTCCAGTACTTGCTATAATAACGTTTAACATAGTATAGGGTATGTTAAGGGTATGGTAAGTTAAAGTAAAGGTAAAGTGCTATAAGATTTTAATTTAATTTTCAACGTTTAACTTTTTACTTATTTAACTCTCTTATTCAGAGCAACTTAAGGTTGTGCGTGAATGATGTTGGAAACATTTTTTAATTGGCCCACATTCTACCAGAGAAGCTACTCAACTCGGGGTTGCAGTATTTTAGAATAATTAAAAAGTAATAAAAACATCAAACTAAAAAAAAATAAAGTAGAACTTTTTTGATTCACTTTTAGAATTTTGATGATAATTCAAGTGACATTTTTTGTTCTGTAACTTTGGTTGCCTGTGATTTGTTCCATTCCAGACAATCGAACGAGTCTGAGAACTGCTAACAAACATGATCATCAGACTGGGACGCCTGACACCTGGATACTTCCGTCTCCTCCAGGTTTGTTAAGCATAGGATAACTAAACCTGGTATGTTAAGCATAGGATAACTAAACCTGGTATGTTAAGCATAGGATAACTAAACCTGGTATGTTAAGCATAGGATAACTAACCCTGGTATGTTAAGCATAGGATAACTAAACCTGGTTTATTAAGCAAAGGATAACTAAACCAGGTTTATTAAGCACAGGATAACTAAACCTGGCTTGTTAAGCATAGGATAACTAAACCTGGTATGTCTAGCATGGGATGACTTTGAACCTGGTTTGTATTCTTGAAGACATGTTTTTTTTAATCAAATGTAGGTCATATATCTTTTCTATTGAGCTAAATTACTTGGGAAAGACATAACTGCTTGGAATGAGACATGAATGCATCTCCGGTCTAGACATGATAACTAAGGCTTAGACTTATAGCCTCTCATTTCCAGAGAATTGTATTAATCTCCTCAGTAATTTCAAAAACTGTCAAAATACTCAAACAAATGGGTTGATATTTTGAAAACTCTCCCGGGTGTATGTTCTCGTCTACCTTTGGTTGAGTAGTCATGCATGCTTTTCATAGATACATCCAACATAACAAAGCACCTAAATGAAACTTGTGTCAGGAAACGGCGTTACACTACAGCGGTGTGGATCTGTTTGATGACAGCTGTAAGTATGAGAGACTAGCAGCTCACGAGACACCAGATAACGGTCATGTTACTGTGGAGACAAAGAACATAGAGTCCTCAACCCATACTCTATTTGCTCTCTTAACAAGTTTTACATGCCACGGCACAGTTTTCTGTGAAAGACCGAGCAGCAACGATGAATGAGGATTGTTTCACGGTTCAAAAACACACTGGCCATATACACTGTCCTGATTATCTACTAATTATCTGCACTGTGTGCCGTTTTGTCTCGCGTGTTCCCCCAATCAGAGACAAGTCTCGGGTGAAGTTCAACTGCAGCCGCAGAACGGATTCACCAATCAGATCGCCATGATTTTGGCCTTGGTTGGCCTCAGCGTGTCCTTCTACAGTGCCAGGCAGATGGCCGAGCAGGTCCACCTGAAGGTGACTTCTCCCTGAACTGGACCAGAGAGGAGGAAAAGGACGCCATGACACCTTGGTGTGCTGCACTCCTCTGTAGTGCATTGTGGTAGTTAGCCTCTTCCCTAGCCGCAATGCCAACACAGTTTTGTGTGGTAATCGTTTGGGAGAATGTTTGTGGTAGGTGGAATATGGTGGGCATATTGTTAATGTCTTGAGAGAGGCCCTGCTTTTATGAGTACCTGTCAAGCACTGTCAATTCAGCTAACATTCAAATGACAAGAATGGCAAAGGCTGAAATGAGACGAAGCCCAGATCTTTCATTTCAATCAGAAACCAACGGGCCTGCATGAAGTTTGTCTTCTTAGTATTCTGGAGGGAAAGTGTGTATTGTGTTAAATGGGAAGTGAAAATGTTAGGATAGTAATGCCCAGCAGACGAAATGGTGTTGAAGATAATGTTACTTGGTTTATTAACTCACATTTAACAGATCTGAGACAAGAGCCGACCTAACAGCATGCATATTAACCGTAGTTAAAAGCCTTTCCTGTAAGTTTATGTACTAAGGCTCCCAGAAAATGTATTTTTAACATAGCATTAAGGTGCATCACAGATCCATTGCATAGAATCCTAGTAGGCGGTTATAATTCGCTTTAGCGCATTATCTGCCAATTATACTCTGTTCTAATATCAATTGTGGAATCTGACAATTCCAAGTGATTCAAAGACTTTGTAATATTTACTGTATATGTACCTTTAATTAACAAGTTTAAATTTTAAAATACCAAATAAAACTCTAATGTTTTTCATGTTTATTTTATTTACACCAATTCATTTTTGTTAATTAATGTGGATAATTATGCCTTCTTGAAACAACTGATCAATGTGTTTGTTGGCTCTTGTCATGTTATCTCTCTGAAGTCCCGTCAGTGAGGAGGCCCAAACTGAGGGCGACAGTGTGATGCTGTGAGAACAGACCATGTGGAAGAATACTGCTTCTAGTTTAACACTTTAATCCTCACAGTCCGGACATTATTGTTGTAGGGTTAGGTCACGGCAGGAAGACAGGCATACAGGCTGACATACAGACTGACAGACAGAAAGACAGGCAGACAGACAGGCAGCAATTACAGAAGGCAGAGAGAGGTGTGATAGAAAGAAAGAGTCATTACTGCAATGCTTGTCATATTGCTGTAATTATTCATCATTGGTCCGCTACTAACAGACTGTGCCATAGACAAGGGGTTAAGTTGCAGCTGGTTGACAGAGTAGTAAATTCCTATCCTATAGCAGATACAGATTGATGTCTCTGTGTTTTACTAAGGGAGGAATGTGTGTGTGTGTGAAAGAGAGAGAGACAGAAAGATCACATACAATTTCTGAAAGATAGTCAATCATTATGATTCTTTATTCTTAGGGTTGGTTCATGGGTTTTCTACAAACGTGTGTGATCTGACACAGAGAGATTCATAAAGATGTTTAATCACGTGGCTTAGTCCGGGGTGGTCACGGACAATGGGATCTCCCCAATACAGCCTCTGCTTCCTGGTTTCTTCCTCTATTTCTTTCAGTGGGTTCATTGAGCGCTTAATGTGGTTGATATAGTAGCCTGTGTGTTTGGCATGCCCAGTTGATATAGAAATCATACAGAGGTGGTTTTGATCATACAAAGGTGGTTTTGTAAAATAGTTACTGACTGACTTTATCACAAGTTATTTGAGCATTAATTGTTCAAGCCGACTAATGATTTTGCGTTAACATACATCTCAATCAACCATATCACGGAAAAACATTCAGCCATATGCCTTTATAATTCCCAACTGTGCCCTATAGCACGAAATGGTCAACTTAAACATCAACATATTGTAATCCGTGTATTTAATATTCGAGTTAAGCCTCAGGTCAAAAGTAATTACGTCTGCATTTTTCCCCCTGTCCACTAGGTGTCACTAAATACCACGAATACGAGAACACGTCGGATTGGTGACGTTAAAAGAAGAAGATATGAATCGGCGCAACAGTGGAGATTTTGTAACGCTTACCACTCCGGAAAGTTCACAACTGCGTAGCATTCCCTGCGTTTGTAGGGTGTCGCAAATCCGGGAAATGACAGTTGGCGGTTGTTTTAGACAAAAGTTAGGGAAATAGTCTTTACAGTCGGGACGATGCACAAACGGAAGGCTATGTTCCCTAGTGAACCGCCGCTGTGCCTGTGTTCACATTACTGAACACTGGAAAGCCTCACTACACCGCGCCATGGAATACAATTAACATCACCGGCGTTCATTTTTCATCAGTACTTTTTAACGGACGTTTTATTTACACTCACACGTAAATGTAACAGTTGACATTCCTGTACATTCGCCGCTTAAGAGCGCGCTCCAGCAGCAGCTGCAATATGGCACGAGCAGCATCACTTCCCGTTACAGCTTCATGTTTGCCTGTGCGCGCGACGCATCGGAGAAGAGGATAACTATTTCGAGTAGCTATAGCAACATAATGGTCACATTTTGAAATGTCGGTATTGTCGTGTAACCACATTAATGGCTGTCGCTGGAGTCTCCTGGTAGTTGTGGTCGTGTTGGTGTGCAGTGCGTTACCTAGTGACGCCTCTGCCCCCCCTGTGCATCCAGCGCGTGGGACCAACGGCTTAAATATAACTAATAATGGCACCGCTAAGAAGGCATTTCCTGTGATCGGTATCAATTACGAGCACGTGCGAAAGCCGTTTGAAGTCTCGCTATGGATCCTGCTCGCGTTATTAATGAAACTTGGTGAGTCCCGTCTTTTGTCGCGATGTTTTAGTAATGTGACGGTGTTACCACTAGTGTATATGTGACAGGGGTTAATGAGACGCTGGTTCACTGCTGCTGTCAACCTGATCTTTCGAGGTTTAGACCACCTATAAGACACATCAAATGTATTTTATAAAGCCCATTTTTACACCAGCAATTGTCACAAAGTTATATTAAAGACACCTAGCCTGGAGCCTCAAAGAATAAGCAACAACAGATTTGATGCACAGAGGCTATGAGGAGGCTACCTAGAAGGTTCGCAACTGAGGAAGAAACCTAGAGAGAAACCGGACACTGAGGTGTGGCCAGTCCTCTTCTGGCTGTGTGGGCTGAAGGTTATAAGAATACAAGACGTTCTGGGCCACATTGATGTGTTTGCATATTCAGATGAAAAGTAGGTCAATAAATGCATTTGGGATGTGTCCAGAGTCTTTAAACTCAACCCAAGTTGCATAACCAGGGACAATCAGGTGGGGTGTAGACCGTGGCCGAAGGAATCATTAAACAGCAACTTGATCTGAGCAACACGGGATATGATACTAGTGTGGCCAGGAGGAGGGGCCTCATTTAGAGAAGTTAATTCATCAGGCTTTAGTCATCATTCACAAAGGCCAATTATATCCATTTCATGATCAGCGATTCTTTATTGTCCTGCAACTGCCTTTGAAGCAAGTGATCTAACATCAAGTTGTCCCATTTAGATATATGATGAATTATTCTAGTTTTTTTTGGCGTATGACCAATGTGGAGGAAGGCTTTATTCTAGTAATATGGTGATCACCGCCTTGTTGGACTATGCTTGACCTAGATCAACTTAGTCTCAATGGAGAAAATTATGCTAACCACTCTGACTGTGCTATCAATATACTCCACTATAGCCGGCTAGCTAACAGCATGATGCCTGACCTGCACTCTATCTCATTATAAAGCTACAAGAGTGATGAGCTCATCAGTACCAACCAGAAATAGAGTACTGAAGTTCTATAAGATTAGTGTAATAAGAGACACTGGGCGTAAACGCGGCATGACTTGGCAAACATTTGCTTTGGACATTCTTAGAGTGCTGTGAATGGTTATCATGACCTGCCAGAGTTATGGGGGTGTGGCCCCTCCCTGTCACTGTACATCTGCACGGTCGCCGTGACGACGGCCTTTGTGCAATAGGATGTGCATCTCAGAAGGATTTACAAAACGAAATGATCACATTCCAGATGTTCCCAACTTATAGGAGTACCTTATAGGAGTGTTTTTTTTTTATTAAACACTGATTTATTGGGGCTTAAACACCAAGCTCAGTGGAGAATGTATTTCCATTGAGCTTTTTTCCTTTAGCTGTTGTCTTGGACTAGGTTTAATATTTGTCAAGGAAACTGCCTCATAGTGAACTAATAGTGGACAGTTAGGGGGCATGGACAAAAGCATCTTATTGAGAGATGCTCTTCTAGTCCAGATGCATGTTGTACTATTTTTAGGTCTGATTGCAATTCTCTTCCTTGTCTATTATTGTACCAACCCAGCGATGGAAGCCATTTTGGACTTATCTGGTCTGGTGCAGCAGCTGGATCTCCTCAGGGCTGGCCAGCCTGTCTTACATTATTCTGAGATAGATAACAACAAGAGGAAAGTGGTAGCTAGGGCTCCAATGCTCAGACTGGGGTAACAACTCTACGGAGTTTGACAGTCTAGAGCCCTGGTCATAAGGTACTTCTGCAATAATGAATGTGACTGACTGACTGTCTCCAGGTCAGTTTCCACCTTCAACCACCTTGTTTCTAATGCGTGGTGTGTCTCTTGGTGGACACGTGTTGTTGATGAGTATCAGTTCCATGTAGTTTGAAGGTTCACGCCTCGGCTCTATCCCAAATGTATTGAAGGTTGATTTTCCATTACTCTGGGGCTTCAAGTACACACACAGTCCAATTCTGTCGGCCAATCAGATTGTCAGAAAAAAATACATGCTGAGAAGAACCATGAGACAGTAATTACTATGTGCACCTTTTGTTGAGTTGGGCACTGGGGTATGCCTTAGTGTCTAGTGCGTATGCCTTAGTGTCTAGTGCGTATGCCTTAGTGTATAGTGCGTATGCCTTAGTGTATAGTGCGTATGCCTTAGTGTCTAGTGCCTATGCCTTAGTGAATAGTGCGTATGCCTTAGTGTCTAGTGCGTATGCCTTAGTGTCTAGTGCGTATGCCTTAGTGTATAGTGCGTATGCCTTAGTGTATAGTGCGTATGCCTTAGTGTATAGTGCGTATGCCTTAGTGTCTAGTGCGTATGCCTTAGTTTCTAGTGCGTATGCCTTAGTGCGTATGTCTTAGTGTCTAGTGCGCATGCCTTAGTGTCTAGTGCGCATGCCTTAGTGTCTAGTGCGTATGCCTTAGTGTCTAGTGCGTATGCCTTAGTGTCTAGTGCGTATGCCTTAGTGTCTAGTGCGCATGCCTTAGTGTCTAGTGCGCATGCCTTAGTGTCTAGTGCGCATGCCTTAGTGTCTAGTGCGTATGCCTTAGTGTCTAGTGCGTATGCCTTAGTGTCTAGTGCGTATGCCTTAGTGTCTTGTGCGTATGCCTTAGTGTCTAGTGCGTATGCCTTAGTGTCTAGTGCGTATGGCTTAGTGTCTAGTGCGTATGGCTTAGTGTCTAGTGCGTATGGCTTAGTGTCTAGTGCGTATGCCTTAGTGTCTAGTGCGTATGCCTTAGTGTCTAGTGCGTATGCCTTAGTGTCTAGTGCGTATGCCTTAGTGTCTAGTGCGTATGCCTTAGTGTATAGTGCGTATGCCTTAGTGAATAGTGCGTATGCCTTAGTGAATAGTGCGTATGCCTTAGTGTCTAGTGCGTATGCCTTAGTGTCTAGTGCGTATGCCTTAGTGTATAGTGCGTATGCCTTAGTGTATAGTGCGTATGCCTTAGTGTCTAGTGCGTATGCCTTAGTTTCTAGTGCGTATGCCTTAGTGCGTATGTCTTAGTGTCTAGTGCGCATGCCTTAGTGTCTAGTGCGCATGCCTTAGTGTCTAGTGCGTATGCCTTAGTGTCTAGTGCGTATGCCTTAGTGTCTAGTGCGCATGCCTTAGTGTCTAGTGCGCATGCCTTAGTGTCTAGTGCGCATGCCTTAGTGTCTAGTGCGCATGCCTTAGTGTCTAGTGCGTATGTCTTAGTGTCTAGTGCGTATGCCTTAGTGTCTAGTGCGTATGCCTTAGTGTCTAGTGCGTATGCCTTAGTGTCTTGTGCGTATGCCTTAGTGTCTAGTGCGTATTGCTTAGTGTCTAGTGCGTATGGCTTAGTGTCTAGTGCGTATGCCTTAGTGTCTAGTGCGTATGCCTTAGTGTCTAGTGGGTATGCCTTAGTGTCTAGTGCGTATGCCTTAGTGTCTAGTGCGTATGCCTTAGTGTCTAGTGCGTATGCCTTAGTGTCTAGTGCGTATGCCTTAGTGTCTAGTGCGTATGCCTTAGTGTATAGTGCTAGTGCGTATGCTTTAGTGTCTAGTGCGTATGCTTTAGTGTCTAGTGCGTATGCTTTAGTGTATAGTGCGTATGCTTTAGTGTATAGTGCGTATGCCTTAGTGTATAGTGCGTATGCCTTAGTGTCTAGTGCGTATACCTTAGTGTCTAGTGTGTATGCAGAAACAACATGGTTGACTTCACACATCTGCAACAGCATTAGCATACTGTTGCTGGGAAAGAGTATAAAGAAAATATTGTTTTATTTTCTCAGGGGATTTCTTTTCGGCAAGGAAATGTGTATGTGTGTGTTGTGACCTTAATATTCACTGCCACAGGCTTTGTACTATTGTTGACCGTTTCAACAGAGCTGTATCAACATGGAGAGGAAATTGCCACACATTCTTCAGTGTATGCAGCAATTTCATAGGAACAAACAAACAAGACGGAACAGGAAAAACCTAT
Organism: Dallia pectoralis; assembly: GCA_029465975.1. Classification (NCBI taxonomy): domain Eukaryota; kingdom Metazoa; phylum Chordata; class Actinopteri; order Esociformes; family Umbridae; genus Dallia; species Dallia pectoralis. The sequence goes on from CM055753.1 coordinate 3,951,290, forward strand.
CATTTTAGATCATACTGTGGAAATTGATGCCAACAGCCGCAATCTAGGTATCTTTAAATATGAACAACCCAATCAGGTTTCTATCAAGGGTTTACTACCCAATCAGGTCTACATATCCTTGAGGAATAACTACCCAATCAGGTTTTTAGCATATTATCTTATCAGTCTTTCACCTCAACCCCAGTCCATTGGCCTGTCACTGACATATTACTGTAATACCGCAGACCGATATGTCTTTAAACACTAACTCCTCCCACCAACCATCCCTTCACCCCCCAGGTTTCCATATTATGCCTCATGTGTCCAGCGTGGTCCCGGAGAGCTGCCTGTTGATCGTGGTTGGGCTGCTGGTAGGAGGGTTCATCAAGGTGATTGGTGAGGAGCCCCCGGTGCTGGACGCAAAGCTCTTCTTCCTGTACCTGCTTCCTCCCATCATCCTGGATGCTGGTTACTTCCTGCCCATCAGACCCTTCACTGAGAACGTGGGCACCATCTTGGTCTTTGC